>CM061135.1:26361033-27002154 GCA_030789695.1 Scilla litardierei
AATCATATTTCAATTCCATATATGTTTAGCAAATGAGTTGTTATTATAACATTATTAAATAGCGTGTTCGATCCACTAGTGAGGTAATGTCTTCATCATTGAGCTTATAGCTCATCATGATATTTTTCCCACCTTTACATATCCGGATTAGATTTGGGATAAAAAGCTTGAGAATCTTGGTAGCTGAAAAGGTGCCCGATATGAGTTTGCTAATAAAATTTGGAATAAAATATCATGCTAGTATGTGAGGTTTATGAATTGAGAGATAGACTTTTATCTACTAGGAAGTATATGTCTAAGTAGTCTGGTATTGGTATGTGCTTTGAGACTTCTAACATTAGCAAACCTCTATTTTATTAAATTATTATTTTGATATTGATATTGAAGTGCACAACAGACTTTGTGGTTTGAGGTCACGGTTTCGGTCTCCATTTCGTTCTTCCGGAAATTTAGGTTTCGGTTTCGGTTTCGCTCATTTTGGTGGTTTCAGATGTTAGTTTTGTTTCGTCCGTATCGGTAGTTTCAAATACTTAAAAATATATCAAATACTATCAAATTCTCTAAAATACTAAAGCATCAAATACTTAAAAACTAAAGTATTAAACAAGTACTATCAAATTTGTATACTAATATGTATTTACAAATTTATATAATACTGCCAAAAATTAGAAATACATATTTTCTTGAATTAAGAAGAGTTTTGCTATTCACCTTGTATATTTTGCCAAAAATATCACATTTTGCTAAAAGAGAATGGCAAACATATAAATGGAACCGGTTTAGCGAAATGTGTAAGGAAAAAAGCATCTTTGATTCTGTTGATGAGCCCCTTAGTGCTGATAGTCAAATTACACATTTAAATAAAATTTTAACATTTATTTACAAGTTTGCCACTATTTCATTTTAACGTGTAAAAGAGAATGGCAAACTATAAATAAACGTAACATGTGCAGCAAAATCTGTAATTTAAGTATAGTTAGGGCCGTGCTTCACATTTAGGGATCTCAATCTCCCCACTCTCTCCCCTAGTAGCGGAAAAGAAGGGATCAATCTTTGGATCGTTGCAGGCGGCGACGGGATTCGTTGCAAGCGACGGGATCTATGACGATGCCGACGGCAGCAGAAAGGTGAGTCTTCTTCATTTTATTTTTTTCTATTTCTTTTTTCCTTCACTTTTTCCCATTTTTGATGCGCTTTCCTCAAAAAAAACGTTTGCATTTCCGGCTGAAACCAAGAAACAAACCATGTTTCGTCTCAGACTGCACCGAAACGGAGACGAAACACCCGATACCAAATGGTATCGGGCGAAACCTAATTCCATGGTCTCAAGTACATGTCATCATTGTTTCACATCTCAACCTATGTTTCAGTGCTAAGGGCATGACACCTCAAATCACGACTACCAATCACACACCCTTTCCCCGTTTGTTTCATCATTTTACTCAAAGCCCCTAATCTTGATGAGAAATGAATTCACATCCCCTCCATCCACTCTTTTTATCTCATATTCTTCTTGCATAGCTAACACAATTCTTTCTCTAATGAAATGCCCAATTTTCTAGACTAAAACAAGTTGAGCATAATTTCATCCATAAAATTTCAATATTTTATAAATTAGAAATATTCATAGATAATTGCCTACGTAACAAAAAGCATCAGAAAGGTATATCCGCAAAATATATTTAAAATATGAGTGGATAAATATGTAGCTTGGGGAAAACAAAACTAAGAATATATATGCTAAACAACTCATTACGAAAAAAGGAGGACCAATACTTAGATATAGCAATTAAATACACATGGATGAGCCATGTCTACATTTGGTATTTGGAATTTCAGTCTCCTTTGCTTTTATTTAATCCTTCCCGTTCCCATTGCCATCATCTTTTTTAAATGCCTAGCTAAAATCACTTGATGTCGGTATTAATATAAGCTAAAATGAGAAGTTGAATCATTTGCATCTGGTATCTCTACAATCGAATGAGAAGTTGAATCATTTGCATCTGGCATCTCTACAATCATAAAGTCATCTTCTACAGTAACACATGAGCCCAGACATAAATACTCAACTTACACATAAAATGATAGACTCATATTATGAGTCCGTTATTAAAGAAACATTAGCAATAAACTTTCGGCTCAAAGCAGTGGCGGACAAGCGGCGGCTTAGACTGTGGAGCACGGGCCCCCCACAAAAAAGTTGAGAAAAAATTGTATTAAAATTTTACATGGAGCAGCCCTCATTCAAGGCGCGGGCCCCCACCAATTTAAGAGATGAGACAGGTAGGTGGGGCTGATATGATGGAGGGAAAGATAAGAATTTTTTTTCAACTTTGGTTCTGTCTTCATCCCATCGTTTAGCTATCTGCATTCTTGTTCTCTCTCTTCATCTTTTTCCCTTCTTTTCTCTCCTTCAGTCTGACTGTGATGTGCTCACCACGTATTAGCAGCGTCGTAGGAGAGGGTCGGTGGCAAGCCCATCAAACTGCCCCAAAAAATTCTGCCCTCGTTCGACGGTCTGTTAGCCTCAGCCTAGAGTTCGAGAGCAGGCTGAGCGAGGCTTTGGTCTTCTATTTTGGGAGTGGGTGTCTGTTTGTTGATGAAGAATGCTGGATGATTAGAGAGAAGGACTGCAACTAGGAGTTCAGTGGTCAGGTAATTTTGCATTAATTTCTCGTACTTTTTTAACTGTGTTTGGCATTTGATTTAATCTAGGTTTAATTTTTTGTTGATTGACAATTTGATGGATTTGAGTTTAAGTGATCAAGGTAAGTAAGACCTAGTAACATTTTACCACGAGACTGTTTGTATATTGTTATTTGCTACTAACATTTGGAATAATAGCTAATTGATTAACAATTTGATCTAATCTGTTGTTTTTATGGTCTATTTCCCAACTGGTTTTTTTATTACTGGTAGAGCTCTATTTGAATAAGTGAATACGTGATCTTTTGGTTCCATCGCTCCACCTTCTTGCTTTCATTTGGTGCTGCAGTTGAGGGGTGGACCTTATGCGCTCATTGATCCTTGTTTCTGTCTCCGTGTTTTGTGAACAATTACTGAACAAGATATGATTTTTGAACCCCCAGTTTTGGTCCTTAATGATTTGGATGTTTATTAGTTTTTTGATGTAGTTAGATGTTTATTAATAATTATGGTGTTCTAATACATACAATGTTGTGTTTCGAATCTATTCTTAAGCTCTAATTTAAAATGTTCTTTGTAGAATATTTCTTAAATGGAGATATACTTCAAAAGAAAGTCAATAGATGGTTCATCTCAATCTACTGAGCAACAAGCCCCTAATTTGAATAACAGTCCTATAAAAGTTAATGTATCAAGTCTCTCTGGAGGCCCTGGGCTTAAACCTTCAATTTAGAGCTATGATGCCAACATTAGAGATGAAGTTCAAAGATCTTACCTTCAGAATGGTCCTTATCAGCCCACTGGTCATGACTTCCTAATCACAATGATTGGGGAAAAACAAGATTCAATCCTAATTGGTTCAATGAGTATCCTAGTTGGCTAGAGTATAGCGTAGTCAAAGATGCTGCATTTTGTTTATATTGTTATCTCTTCAAACTACAATGCCAAACTGTTTCTTCTCATAGCATGGGTGATTCCTTTGTGAATGAAGGATTTAGAAACTGGAAAAAGAAAGAAAGGATTGAGGTTCAAGTTGGAAACATCAACAATTCTCACTAAGCAAGGCATAAATGTGAGAAATTGATGAATTAACCACAGTATTCTTACAAAATTTATCAGTAAGACAGATAAAGATAAGATGGAATACCGAGTGTTGTTAACTGCTAAACTAACTGTGTTCGATTTCTCTTGCGCCAAGGGTTACCATTTCGTGGTCACGATGAGTCTAAACAATCATTGAATAAAGAAAACTATCTTGTGCCCTTTCACTTTCTTGCTGATCACAATGATGAAGTTAAGAGTCTATCATTTTCACATGCTTCTGAAAGGCTACAGTTGACTTCACCAAAGGTGCAAAAGGAGCATTGTGAGACCTTAAATACTATTATAAAGAATGTGGGTAATTCTTATTTCTCTATTTTGGTTGATGAGGCTCGTACTGTAGCAACAAATGAGCAAATGGTTGTAACTTTAAGATATGTGAAGTATGGACAAGTCATTGGGAGATTCATTGGTATTCAACATGTTTTCTCTACTGCTGATGTTTCACTTAAGGCTACTTTGGAAGAATTATTTGCTAGACATCAGTTAAGTATATCGAGATTACATTGTCAAGGATATGATGGCGCAAGTAATATGTAATGTGAATATAATGGCTTGAATGCACTTATCCTAAGAGACAACACATATGCCTTTTATGTGCATTGTTTTGCTCATCAATTTCAGTAGTTCTAGTGGCTGTTGCAAAGAACTATTTCCAAATAAAGTCTCTCTTTGAATTTGTTTCAAGAATTTTAAATACCTTTATATCATCGTGTAAGAGGAGCGATGCTCTTAAAGGCATCCAATATAATAAAGTTCTTGAAGCATTACACAATGGAGATTTGATTAGTGGATGGGGTTTGAATCAGTAACCCAATTTAAAGAGGCCGGGTGACACTCGCTGGAGCTCACATTGCACTTCATTAATTAGTTTCATGAACATGTATTCATCTGTAATTGAAGTACTTAAGATTGTTATAGATGATGGGGTGAATGATCCACAGTCAGTTGATGCTAGTGTTTTGTTTTGTTGGATGTTATGCAATCATTTGATTTCATATTCACCTTACATGTCATGGTAAACATTCTTGGAGTTACAAATGAATTGTCACAATTAATGCAAAGAGAATACCAAAATATTCAGAATGCAATGAAATTAGTACATGTATGCAAATTGAGGCTATAGATGATGAAAGATGATGGATGAGATTCTTTGTTGAATGAAAACTCTTCTTTCTACAATAAATTTGAAATTGCCATTCCTGCTATGGTGATAAGTTCAAGGCTCGTGGATGACCAAAACAGAAAGCTAAAGAAATGACAAACTTGTATCACTATCGGATTGAACTATTTTATGACATTATAGACATGCAACTTCAGGAGCTTAATAATAGTTTTTCTGAGATTAATACGGAGTTGCTTCTATGTGTGGAATGTCTTAGCCATATTAACTCATTCTCTGCTTTTAAGAAAGAAAAGTTGATCCGACTTGCTCAAATATATGCAAATGATTTCTCTACCACAGAACCTGTACAATTGAAAATCAGCTTGACAATTATATTCTGATATGCGCTCTAGTGACTTGTTCTCAAATGTCAAAGAAATTATCGGTCTTGCTGAAAAAATAGTCGCAAAAAGATGTCATTTAGTGTATGTGTTGGTTTTTAGGCTTCTCACATTAGCATTAACTTTACCGATTTCAACTGCCAAAGTGGAGAGAGCATTTTCAGCTATGAAGATTATGAAGACCCGACTACGTAATCGATTGGCGGACGAATGGCTTAATGATTATTTGATAACATACATTGAGAAAGAAGTTTTGATCAAATTTCGAATAAAGACAGTATGTAATATTATCAAAGTATTCAACCACGGAGAAGATTGTTGTAAGGTATTGATTGTTTTTTACTTTTTTAATTTATTTTTATTATTATTTATTTATTAATATTAAATTGTGACCACATAATTCCAAAGGGCCGGTTCCGCCACGGGCTCAAAGCATGTAGATTGAAATTAGTGAACACAAGACAAACATGACAAAGAACTGAAGCTATTGTTATGCTGATTAACACATCAAGAAACACTTAGAGAGCAATAATATAATGTCCAAAATATTATGATTCTCATTTAAGAGTATGGAAAAAGAGAGAATGGTTCATGCAAACTGGTAAGATTTTAGATTTCAAAGGAGATCATTATTCGTTAGACTAAAACTATAACAAATCTGTTTGTATTACACTTAATAAAGCAAAGCAGCTGAGTCTCGTGATTGAACCATATCTTCAGAATCCGTAAATATACATTTCAAAATATATAATTACGGAAAAACATTACTCATCAACGAAAGCTCAAAACTATCAAAAAGTGAGAATTTACCTGCATTTTTGCTGATTTAACCAGAGACTGCCCCAGGGGCTTCCCAGTATCAAGAACGATGCTTGGAAGCCGCTCGATATTCCACCCAAGGACCCGGCACACTGCCTGGCCGAACCCCCGGTGGGCCCCTCTCCTCTTCGTCTTGGATACCGCATTCGAATGCTGCACAAGCCCGACACAATCCCCATACCTCTTCCCCAATTTCACCCCAGTCCCTACACAAACCAAGCACGAGAACTCTCCTTTCTCGTGGTTCTTTTCATAATAGCCCCTCAATTCCCAGTCATTCTCAAAAACCCCCAAGAAAAACTCGAAAGCCTTCGATTCCTCTTCGTCCTCGTCCTCGTCCTCGCTCATCGCATCATCGTCGTCAGAGCCATCCTTCGAGAAGAAATCGCGGCACCATTGCAGAGCGTCCCAATGCACCCGCAGCGCACTGGCCCTAGCCTCGTCCACAGCCGATGGTGGGGCCCGTGGATGAGTGTTCCGGGCCGGTTCGGGCCAGCTGTCGGGATCGGCGTCCCGGTCGGGCGTGGGGTTGACCGGCCACTCGATCTCCACCCCCGGAGGGTCAGACGGCTGAGATTGGTTATTGTTCTTCCCGTTCCTCCTCTTCTTCTTCTTCTTCTTTGTTTTGAACTCGTTGGATTTGACGGGACCCATGTTAGGGTTAGGGTTAGTGTTAGGGCCATGGGTACGGTTTTGAGGAGGGCCTTGGTGCCAGAGAGAGTGGAGGTAGATGACTTCGTCGGCCCATAGGCGCTGGACCGACGGCGGGATGTGGCGGAGATCCATGGAGAAAATGGGAATGTAGGCTCACCGCTGAAAGGGAAGCGCCCAGTCAGCGGATCCCGAATGGGGTGCAGTAACTATTGGTTTTTGGAATTGATTTGCGCACCCACCTTTTTACTCCGCGCTCATATCACTTATTTACAAGTTTGCCATTAATCTTGCGTACATACCACTTATTTACAAGTTTGACACTAAAATCACTCCTGCGAACAGACTGACCCACTTATATCCGAAAAAGCTCCTACATTTATTTAACTCTATATCACCGTCCCCGTCGCCAGAAAGAAACGGAAAGAACCGTGTGGTCGACGAACAGACGCCGAGCATCACGACCTCGTCCTCGGTTTAGGCTTAGGGTTTTGGATCGGAGTCCACATCGCGCCTTGTCTTCATCGTCGCCCTCCTTTGGCCGGTTCAATTTAGGGTTTGAATTTTGGACCAGTACAAAAGAAGAAGAATCACTTCTTGTTTAACTTTCAAAAAATCACTTCTATGACGTCATCCTCATGATGTTAGGGTTTGAATCTAAAAATAAGTGATTGGAGGCGGGGGAAACCGGTGTCGGAGTCCTTGTCGGAGTAAACGGAGTCCTAAATAAGAAGAAGAAGAAGAAGAATTAGTATGTGCGCAAGAATTCTTGACGTCCACAATAGAAAGTAATGGCAAATCTTCAGGCATTCTTGCTCGTCGTCGGATAGAGGGAAAGGGGGGGAGAGAGGAATCAGTACCGGAGTCTCGTCATCGTCGGAGGGGGGGGAGAGAGAGAGAGAGAGAGAGAGAAGAATCAGTATTAGAGCCCTCATCATAGTCGGCGAGAGAGAGCAAAAATTCCAATCAGCGTGTGCGAAAGAAGAAGAAGCAGTATCTTCTTCTTCTTCTTCTTCTTCTTCGGGGGGAAGGTGGGCGGCGGCGGGGTAAAGCCGTGGGTATGTGTGCGGAGTAAAAGAGGAAAATATCTGCTGATATTCCTGTTGACACTTCTGCCGTCGAGCCTGTCGTCGACGTCTCGACTCCTGCCCCGACCATCCCTTCTGTTCAGACGCCTACCCTCCCTGCAGAGCCTGAGTCCACTCCTTCGACTGGACCCATGGAGACTGCTGATCCAGCCACTCCCTCGTGATCGTCAGTATCGAGGACTCTCCACTGCTCATTGGATGATGCATCTTATTGAGAGTATTTTGGGTTAGGATGGAGTTTGAGGGTTATTTTGATGTATTTTGATTTTTATGGATGTCGGTGTTGTATTTTGATGTACTTTGGATGATGCTGATGGTTAGTTGATGTATGATGTATTTACATTTTTGGTTGATATCCATGGTCGTTTGTATTTTGATGTACTCGATGTGATATCTTTTTGGATGTACTCATGATGTTTTTATATATATACATCGACCTTATCTTTGTATTATTTCGTCGTGCACATTTAATAGTCATTCAATGCTTATGATATGTGAATTCATCGCTCGTCGCTTGAAAAACTTGGTTAAATAGATTGAAATTCTATAATTGTATAGAATTGTTTTCCATGCACAAATTTAACCAAGAATATTGAATATTGGAGAGTATGTTTCTTTATTCAATACATGAATAAATATTTGGTATTTTTGATGATTTTAATTATCACTTTGATAATGGACAATTTGACACACCTTGATTTGATTTCATCAATTTTCCCTTGGTGTCAATTTGGTCCATCGTCATTGTCTACGACTCCCGATGTTGGATTTTCCATTTCCTAGTTGTTGTCGTTGTATGCCCCCCATTTTTGGGATAATGCCAAAGGGGGAGAGATAATGATAATAAATACGGCAAATGAAAATTTAACTCAATTTCCACGAATCTAACTTGATGTGTTAGATTCAGGGGGAGTTAAGATATATATAAGGATTTTTCAAAATCCGATATTTCAAAAATCGATTCTCATTATATATCTTTCTCGTCTGATTGATGCAATTTATATATACTCTTTTTGGAATTAACGTGTCATCAATGCAGGGGGAGTAAGTATTTTACATTTGAATCATTATTTTCGATTATTATTTATGTTGGTTTGTCATCACCAAAAAGGGGGAGAATGTTGAATATTGGACTCCCCGGATTTGGTTTTGATGATGAGCAAACATAAATAATCCATGAACTAACAATTTGTGAGCGCAGTATTGGAGATCGTCGCCAAATTCACGAGAACAATCAAAGCGACATCTCAACACTTCCCAAAGCTCGTATTCATGCCTAAAGCTTCGTTGAAGCTCTTGCGCCGTTTTGGAAGTCAATGAAGAATTAATCGAAGCTCTCGAAGACCGTTCTTTAAGGTTTTATTTATAGTCTTTTAAGCTTCGATCTATAGAATGTTAAGCCTTGAGTATATCTTACGATTCTATCTTCATAACGCTCATATCATAGCTCTAGGATCTTAGTACAAGTTCATTCTAACTTCCTCGAAACGTCGCGCTTCGATTCGGACTTGTTTGTGCATGTTAGTTGGTACAAGAAGAAGTACTGACCGACTAGATGGTGATCTAGTCGGTCAGCAAAGCTTCTTGGACCGACTAGTGTGAGTTAATCTTTTCCTGTTCAGTACTGTTTACAGTTAGTCGGTCTACGTTGACTCACCGACCGACTAGTTTGTGAACTAGTCGGTCAGTGATGCTTCTTTGACCGACTAGTTGTGACTTACTGTTCATACTAAATTTCTCCTAAGCTATTGTTTATCGTTAGTCGGTCTAAGAACGTTTGGTGACCGACTAGTTGACAATCTAGTCGGTCAACTTTTGTTCTTGGACCGACTAAGTCAATTTGTATTCAGACTATTTGTTTTGCCTCTTAGTCGGTCTACGTTCACGGACTGACCGACTAGTTGTGAAACTAGTCGGTCAGAAAGTCTTCTTGGACCGACTAGATTTCTAGGTCTGAATTTCTATCTCTTCTCAGTTCCTCTCTTAGTCGGTCCATGTTGTCTGACTGACCGACTAGTTGATGAACTAGTCGGTCAGTGGTTGTTCTTTGACCGCCTAGTTGCCTCAGATTTCTATCCGTTGGAAAGTGACCTAACTTGTTTTTATGGGACCCTATAAATACAAACCTAGGTCATTTCTCTCTAGGTTAGAGCTGCCATTAAGTGATTCATTGAGATAGAAAGAGATAGCCATTCTCACTCATTTCTAAAGCTCTCTTCCTCACAAGAAATCCATTCTCTCACTTTCTAGATCTAGAATCCATCTTGAGAGAAGCTTGTTCTTGGTGAGCCCTTCAAGCTCTAGCTTGAATCAAGTCTCCAAATCTCTCCTAGGCACCTATTGCTGGTCATTTCCTTGGTGCTAGGTCTTGGTGACTTCATCTTCCTCAAATCCTTCCTTTCACCTATTGGGTAAGAAAAACTCAAGGTATAGGATTTTGTGGTAAGGTTGTTTATTTCATTATAAACTTATATATATTGCTTGTTGATTCTCTCGGTTGTGAGAGAAGGTTGTGATCCCGGGTTGTGGGATTCACTATTGCCATTGCATGTATGATTTGATCTTGTGAATGTTTTTCACAAGATATTCATAGTGGAAATCTTGAGTTAGGGTTTTCAACTCAAGTATCCGGAGGGGATCCGGGTGGTTGGGACGTAAGATCACCGGGAACAAGTCGGGGAGACTTGGGTGGATCCGAACCCATTAACATCATTTGTTAGCATTGTTAATTTTGTTGTTGTCATTCAATTTAAGCTTCCGCAAATTGATTTGGTAGTTGTTTGCACTATAATTTGGAATTATACTCCTTGTTATTTTTAAAGTACTATTCACCCCCCTCTAGTACTTGTGCAGTAGCTTGTAGGGCATTACATTTGGTATCAGAGCCAGATACTTAGCTATGTCTGCCAACGACAACAAGACCGTGCGTCCACCTTCCAACTATGACACCTTCAGGAACCGTGAAGGGGCATCTTCGGTGATGGAAGGACATTCCTCTACGAGGCCTCCATTCTTCAACGGTACCAACTACGGGTACTGGAAATACCGGATTGAAACCTTCCTCCGGAGTGCATCTTTATGGAGGACCACAATGAAGGAATACATCGAGCCCGTAGAAGAAGACTTTGAGAAATGGACTACCGCGGAGGTCGCCGCGGAGGTAAGCAATGCCAAGGCAATGAACGCCTTGCAATGCGCATTGGAGCCCGAGGACTTCAATAAGATATGCACATGTAAGAGTGCATATCAAATTTGGAACTCCCTCATCATTCTTCATGAAGGGACGAGTAGGGTAAGAGACTCTAAACTCGTAGTCGTAAACAAAGATTACGAAATGTTTCATATGCAACAGGGCAAGAAGATGAAGGAATATTACGCTCGCTTCGTTGACATAATAAACGAGTTAGAGGCCCTCGGCAAATCCTACACCCAAAAGGAGAAGTGCTCGAAGCTTATCGAAGGACTTCCTTCTTCTTGGGAGAAACGTACCTTCGCCATCGAGGAAGGTAATGACATGAATAAGTATACCGTAGTTCAATTGATGGGTACTTTGATGTCATACAAGGTACGCAAAGATAGCAAGGTGAAGTTACAAGAAAAGATGAAGTCCTATTTGAACCAAGACGTGCCTAAGAAAAAGGCAATTGCATTCAAGGCGGCTTCATCCACATCTACCGATGATGAGGACTCGGAAGAAGAAATGGACATGGAATCCGTTGCACTCATGGCAAAGAAGTTCAATCGCTTCTTCCGAAAGGGTAACTTCAAACAAAAATCTAAATTTACTTCTAATAACGCCTCTCCACCTTTGTGCTTTAAATGCAATAAGCCAGGACACATCAAAGCGGATTGTCCTCAAAACAAGCAAAAGGAGAAGTGGAAGGCGCCGAAGTTCGACAAGTCGAAGAAGTACAAAAAGGGGTACAAAAAGGGACTTGTCGGAGCAACATTCACCGACTCCGAGGATTCCTCAAGCGGAGAGTCGGACGATGAGAAAGTGGAGCAAGCGCACATGTGCTTCATGGCAAGAGAGGAGCATGATCAAGGATCTTCCTCCTCCGATGATAGCGACGACGAAGGCGATGAGGTAACTATGGATGATCTTAGGGATGCTAACTCTCATTTATGGTCTAAATACACTAAATTAGTAAATAGATATACTAAAGTAAAAGATGACCTAGCTAGCATTCAAACCTCGCCTAAGACTATCATCACCAACAACAACACCGTTGTTGAAGAGTTAAGAAATGAGATTGTCAATCTCAAATCTAAACTTGAACATGTTAGCATTGATGATCCGGAAGAACATAGGATAGCGGATTTAACTTCTCAAAACTCGACTTTGAGTATTGAGAACGAGAATCTTAAATCTCGTGTTTATGTGCTCACATCGCAAGTATCCACTTTAGATACTTCTTTTCGTTCTCTCACCGAGAAATATGAGAACACATTAGGCCGAATCAATAAATTCAACAAGGGTAAGGGCCATTTGGATAATATCCTAAGTGTCTTACTCCCGGCCAAACACCATGTTGGTTTGGGGTATACTTTGGGAAAGTCATCCAAGTCGGTCACTACTTTTGTTAGGCCAACTTCCGGTGACTCTACTAGTGGTAGCAAACACTCTATTGGCAGTTCAACTACCAATGGTGCTTCCACCTCGTCCACACCCTCTTTCGAAAAGAAACCCACGTTGGGTGGACCTCCAAAGAAGGGGCATGCTTATATGTACACCAATACCATGCCACGTAGGAACACACGTCCTACTCCACCGTCTCACACATATGATGATTTTTATGCAACACATTCTCGAGCACGTGCACACCATGTGAGACACCCTCACGCACGTGTTCCCACACATGCATATGTTCACCCACCTCATCATATGAATAATTCTCGTCGTGCACCATTCCATCATGTTCCTTATGCCTATCCACAACATGCATCACGTAGAAATCAACGTCGCATGCATGCACCCAATAGGATGAGGGCTCCCAAGTTTTTCACTATTTGGAGCCCAAAGGACATACGCATGGATGAAAAACAAGTGTATATGAATGCTTATTTTTCGGATGTTGTGCATAGTAGAAATTATGTGGGGAAGTCTAAGTCCAATTGGACTTGGCTTCCAAAGGTCTAACCTTTGAGGACCCAATGACCTTGGGTACCATGATATGACATTTTCTATCTTTAGGTACTCAAGGGAAAGAAAAAGAAAAGGAGCAACAAATTTAAATTTAGCTCTAAAGGGAATTGGATACTCGATAGCGGATGTTCAAAACACATGACGGGTGACGCTCAATTGCTCTCCGGAGTAGTTCCCATTGCAAATGGAAACCGCGTCGTATTTGGAGGCAACGAGAGCGGAATCAGCGTCGGTGTTGGTAAAGTGGGTGACCCTTCTAAACCCTTAATTAGTGATGTTTATATAGTTAATGGTTTAAATCATAATCTTATTTCAATAAGCCAACTTTGTGACAAAGGTTACAAAGTTAGATTTGCGAAAGGATTATGTCATATTTCAAATGATAATAATAAGTTATTATTTTCCGGCACATGCCATAAAGATATTTATATTTTGGATCTTCCTAAGTCATATGAACAATGTCTTGTTGCCAACACAAGTGAACAACACTTATGGCATCGACGATTTGGACATGTGAACTTTGGAACACTTTATAAGCTTTCAAAATTAAATTCCATTAAAGGTTTTCCGAAGCTCGTTTTTGAAAAGAAAAGTTTTTGTGATTCTTGTCAACGTGGCAAGCTTCCTAAATCTTCATTTAAACCTAAGAAAATCATTTCTACTAAACGGCCACTAGAGCTATTACATCTAGATTTATTTGGGCCAACTAGAGTTGCTTCCTTAGGAAATGCAAGATATGGACTAGTCATCGTTGATGATTATTCAAGATTTACTTGGGTATTTTTCTTATGTAATAAAAATGAAGCTTTTGAAAACTTCACAATATTTGTGAAGAAAGTACAAAATCTCATCGGAACCACCATTGTCACTATTCGTAGTGATCATGGGGGTGAATTTGAGAATGAGTCTTTCTCAAATTTTGTGATGATCTTGGAATTACTCACACGTTTTCTTTCCCTCGCGCACCTCCTCAAAATGGTGTTGTTGAGAGGAAGAATAGAACGCTTGTGGAGTGTGCTCGCACTATGCTCGAAGATAGTCAACTTGGTTATCAATTTTGGGCGGAAGCGGTACACACCGCTTGTTATGTGTTTAATAGAATACTTTTGAGGCCCGGCACCAAACAAACTTGCTATGAATTGTTGTTTGGTAGATTGCCTCAAGTTAAACATTTTCGTGTTTTCGGCGCAAAATGTTTTATTAAAAACACATATGATAATTTGGACAAGTTTGATCCGAGATCGGATGAGGTGATATTTGTTGGGTATTCCTCACGTAGCAAAGCCTACCGGATATACAACAAAAGATCCTCTACGATCGAGGAATCATTACATGTCTCTTTTAATGAGAATTTTACTACTTCTAGAATTTCAAATGATAATGATTCTATGGATGTTTTATGAGATTCGTTTGAAAATTCTAAGTCAATTGATTCTATTGATACTAACCCGACTAATGAAGTTGTTGAGAATGTGCCTAGTGATCAAGGTATTCCCAAGCGGCTTCATACCGTTCGCGACCATCCCCATGAGCAAGTCATTGGCAATATTCATGATAGTGTCAAGACGAGATCGCAAGTCCACCACTTCGCCAATTGTGCCTTTGCCTCATCGATAGAGCCAAAGAATATAGTTGAAGCGTGCGAAGATAGTGCTTGGATCCTTGCCATGGAGGAGGAACTCATTCAATTCGAGAGGAATGAGGTATGGGAGCTTGTTCCTTTGCCATCGAAGAACCACACCGTCATAGGGACAAAGTGGATCTTCAAGAACAAAACCGACGAAAATCAAGTCGTCGTCCGGAACAAAGCTCGGTTAGTTGCTCAAGGCTATCGCCAAGAGGAAGGTATCGATTTCGAAGAATCCTTCTCTCCGGTAGCTAGATTAGAATCAATTAGATTATTATTGTCTTATGCATGCCATTAAAATTTTAAATTATTTCAAATGGATGTTAAAAGTGCATTTTTAAACGGAGATGTTGTTGAGGAAGTTTACGTTTCTCAACCTCCGGGCTTCATAAATGAAAAATTTCCAAATCATGTTTTTAAACTAAAGAAAGCTCTTTATGGTTTGAGACAAGCTCCTCGAGCTTGGTATGATCGCCTAAAGAATTTTCTTTTGGATTTGAATTTTAAAATGGGCGAAGCCGATTCTACACTTTTTGTAAAGCATGCGAATAGTGATATTTTATTAGTTCAAATTTATGTTGATGATATCATTTTCGGTGCTACTAACTTCACTCTTTGCGAAGAGTTTTCTAATGTTATGAAGGAACAATTTGAGATGAGCCACATGGGCGAACTCAAATATTTCTTAGGTCTCCAAATTCGCCAAATGAACGATGCAATCTTCATCCACCAAACGAAGTATACGGTGGAGTTGCTTAAGCGATTTGGAATGGAGAGTGCTTCCGGGAAAAAGACTCCAATGAGCACGACTACGCATCTTGACAAGGATACGGGCGGTACGGATGTAGACATTCGTCTATATCGAGGTATGATAGGTAGTTTACTTTATCTTACCGCAAGTAGGCCCGATATTATGTTTGCCGTATGCATATGTGCTCGTTATCAGTCTCAACCTAAGGAGTCTCACTTAGTAGCGGTAAAACGTATTTTCCGTTATCTAAGTTATACACTTGATTTTGGATTACTTTATCCAAAATCTAGCACGTATGAGTTAGTCTCATATAGTGATGCCGATTATGCGGGATGCAAATCCGACAGGAAAAGTACTAGTGGCACTTGCCATTTTCTAGGAAATTCTCTTGTCTCTTGGTTTTCCAAGAAGCAAAATTCTGTATCACTTTCAACCACCGAGGCGGAATATATTGCCGCCGGTGCCGCTTGTGCCCAGGTTCTTTGGATGAGACACACACTGAAGGATTTTGGTATTCATTGTGATATTAGCCCTATCATGGTGGATAACCAAAGTGCTATCTGTCTTTCAAAGAATCCGGTGCACCATTCCCGATCTAAACACATAGATGTCCGACACCATTTTTTAGATGATCATGTTGCTAAAAAGGACATCATTTTAGTGTACGTTGAAACCCAAAAGCAAATCGCCGATATTTTCACGAAACCCCTAAAGGAGGACTCCTTTGTGCGGTTGCGTCGAGAATTGGGGATTATGGGTGAATCCGAGATATAGGATTCATATCTCATTCAATTATCTTGCATGCTATTATATTTCGCGATATTTCATTCATGCTAGATTTATTGAATTTTTGGGGATTTTATATGATATGTTTGAATTTTTGCTCGAATTATTATTTGAAAGTCGTATTTAAGATTTCGATGTTTTATGGGGTAGTTTAGATGACTAATGAGAGGGTTAAGATGTTTCATCAAAGTGGTTTTTGAAGAGAACTCATTTATCAACATTTGGACTCTTCTAGTCGGTTTCAGTTCATCAGCCAACCGACTAGATGCTCATCTAGTCGGTCAGCTATTGAACTCAGACCGACTAGTTCAAGCTTTTAACTTTCTTCTGTCTTTGACTTCTTTTAGTCGGTCATAGTACTCTTACCGACCGACTAGATTGAAAACTAGTCGGTCAGTGAGTATACTGTGACCGACTAACTCTAGCCCTAGAAATTTCTGTTTGCCTCTGTTTCGACTTAGTCGGTTCAAGCTCATTGGCCGACCGACTAGATCGTCATCTAGTCGGTTAGTGCTTGAACTGTGACCGACTAAGTGCGTTAGGGCAAACGCGTCTTTTCGCATTCTCGACCGACTTAATCTCCTTCTATCCGATCGTTTTCTCATTTAGTCGGTTTGTTTTCTTTTCCCAGCTCGAAAACCCCCTAAACCCGATCGCGTCTCTTCGTCTTCCCTCGATCTCCGACCAGTTTTCCGTCCATCCGCCGCCGCTGATCGCTCCCCTAGGTATCTCCCTCCTCCTCCTTGGTCGTTTTCCTATTCTAGGGTTCGATCTTGGCCGATTTCACTTCTAGGTGTTCTAGGGTTTCTAAGTTCTAGTTTTAGGATTTGGTGCTTGCTTGATCTCAGTTTTTAGGGTTTCGCTTAGGGTGTGTTTGATCTTATCTTCATCGCGTGATTGTACTCGTTGTGCCGCGATCATGGCACGAACGAGACTCCCGATTACATCTTCTGGGGCATCCCCTATGACCGTAGAGGGTGCTACCGCTTCGACCCCTCCCAAGCGTAGGTCCAAGACCACTCGACCCCCCTCTTCGTCTTCGACTCCGTTGAAGAGGAAGAGGACGTCCAAGCCTAAACCTGCCGGCCAAACATCCAAGCCCAAGCCTAAACCTAAACCCAAAGCTTTCCGTGCTCCCACTCCTCCCGGTGAGCGTTCAGGTAGTGATTCAGAGGATAATTCCGATGAAGAATACACTCCTGAACATCCCGAGAAAGCTACTACTCCACCTCCTCCGAAGACCCGTAAGGCTAAGGGTAAAGGTCCGATGCCAGTCGGCGGTGTAGATATATCGTTGTGCCGCGATGACCCTCAGTGTCTCGCAGTGTACAACCGTATAGAGCACTGCCCGCTGCTGTTGGAACATTACGTTCAGTTTTCTGATTTCCTTGGCCTTGCTGATCTTCTCTCCTATAGTGGCCTATTGGACTATCTTAGATATGACCCCAAGGCGAACCCCAGACCATATCCTCGCCTGGTCAAATTATTCTATGCCAATCGTGTTCGGGGCCAGTACGACGAGTCTCACTCCATCGAGACTTCTGTTTTGGGGACTCCTATAGTCCTCACGGCAGAAATCTTGGGGGAGTTGATAGGTTGCTCGTCGTGTGGCCTCCTCCCTTCTGACATCTCTGTCGATGATATCTCCTCCTTAGATCAGCGGACCCTAGGCAAAATCTTCCAGGTTATCCCCCCAGCTTTTATAGGAGTCCCTTCCAAATCTTTCAAATCAAATGCTTGGGTGCTTAACCTTATCTTGAAATCATGCCTTCTTCCCAAGTATGGATCTTCATCTCTTCCGTCTCAGCCATTTTTGAAACTGATTTACGCTCTGTTTATGGGTAGCGAGATTAATTGGGCTCGCATTATACTCGATAAGATGGACTCTTTCGAGTGTATACGCAAGACCACTAAATCTGCGCATATCACATATCCATGTCTGTTGACCTTGGTTTTCCGTCGTTTCGGTGTTCCTCTCCCTCCTGACGATGAGCGTCCCCTTGGTCCACCTTTGAACGCGACGGCCATTAAGAATCTCTTGCGGCACTCCGTCACGTGCAGCGATCGACACCTTCTGCATCTCAGGCCCCTCCTTCAGCTGCTTCAGTTCCTCCTTCAGCTGCTTCAGTCCCTCCTCCCTCCACCACATTAGATGATGTCGTACGGTTGCTTCATCGGCACGAGTCGTGTTTGGCTCGTACCGAGGAGGTAGTCTGCCGTATGTCTCGTTTGATGGGCATTGAGCTTCCTCCTTCCGTTTCCGAGGATGAGGAGATGGACGACGATGATATTGATGATCTTGTCACCTCCTTGGCTCGTGGCGATGAGGCCACTGCTGCTGCTGCTACCACATCTGCTCCTGATGCTGGCACCTCTTCAGGTTCTCCTGAGACTTCTGCACCAGTGGATCAGCCTTCTGATGCTGCTGCTGCTCCTGTTTTGACTGCTGATATTCCTGTTGACACTTCTGCCGTCGAGCCTGTCGTCGACGTCTCGACTCCTGCCCCGACCATCCCTTCTGTTCAGACGCCTACCCTCCCTGCAGAGCCTGAGTCCACTCCTTCGACTGGACCCATGGAGACTGCTGATCCAGCCACTCCCTCGTGATCGTCAGTATCGAGGACTCTCCACTGCTCATTGGATGATGCATCTTATTGAGAGTATTTTGGGTTAGGATGGAGTTTGAGGGTTATTTTGATGTATTTTGATTTTTATGGATGTCGGTGTTGTATTTTGATGTACTTTGGATGATGCTGATGGTTAGTTGATGTATGATGTATTTACATTTTTGGTTGATATCCATGGTCGTTTGTATTTTGATGTACTCGATGTGATATCTTTTTGGATGTACTCATGATGTTTTTATATATATACATCGACCTTATCTTTGTATTATTTCGTCGTGCACATTTAATAGTCATTCAATGCTTATGATATGTGAATTCATCGCTCGTCGCTTGAAAAACTTGGTTAAATAGATTGAAATTCTATAATTGTATAGAATTGTTTTCCATGCACAAATTTAACCAAGAATATTGAATATTGGAGAGTATGTTTCTTTATTCAATACATGAATAAATATTTGGTATTTTTGATGATTTTAATTATCACTTTGATAATGGACAATTTGACACACCTTGATTTGATTTCATCAATTTTCCCTTGGTGTCAATTTGGTCCATCGTCATTGTCTACGACTCCCGATGTTGGAATTTCCATTTCCTAGTTGTTGTCGTTGTATGCCCCCCATTTTTGGGATAATGCCAAAGGGGGAGAGATAATGATAATAAATACGGCAAATGAAAATTTAACTCAATTTCCACGAATCTAACTTGATGTGTTAGATTCAGGGGGAGTTAAGATATATATAAGGATTTTTCAAAATCCGATATTTCAAAAATCGATTCTCATTATATATCTTTCTCGTCTGATTGATGCAATTTATATATACTCTTTTTGGAATTAACGTGTCATCAATGCAGGGGGAGTAAGTATTTTACATTTGAATCATTATTTTCGATTATTATTTATGTTGGTTTGTCATCACCAAAAAGGGGGAGAATGTTGAATATTGGACTCCCCGGATTTGGTTTTGATGATGAGCAAACATAAATAATCCATGAACTAACAATTTGTGAGCGCAGTATTGGAGATCGTCGCCAAATTCACGAGAACAATCAAAGCGACATCTCAACACTTCCCAAAGCTCGTATTCATGCCTAAAGCTTCGTTGAAGCTCTTGCGCCGTTTTGGAAGTCAATGAAGAATTAATCGAAGCTCTCGAAGACCGTTCTTTAAGGTTTTATTTATAGTCTTTTAAGCTTCGATCTATAGAATGTTAAGCCTTGAGTATATCTTACGATTCTATCTTCATAACGCTCATATCATAGCTCTAGGATCTTAGTACAAGTTCATTCTAACTTCCTCGAAGCGTCGCGCTTCGATTCGGACTTGTTTGTGCATGTTAGTTGGTACAAGAAGAAGTACTGACCGACTAGATGGTGATCTAGTCGGTCAGCAAAGCTTCTTGGACCGACTAGTGTGAGTTAATCTTTTCCTGTTCAGTACTGTTTACAGTTAGTCGGTCTACGTTGACTCACCGACCGACTAGTTTGTGAACTAGTCGGTCAGTGATGCTTCTTTGACCGACTAGTTGTGACTTACTGTTCATACTAAATTTCTCATAAGCTACTGTTTATCGTTAGTCGGTCTAAGAACGTTTGGTGACCGACTAGTTGACAATCTAGTCGGTCAACTTTTGTTCTTGGACTGACTAAGTCAATTTGTATTCAGACTATTTGTTTTGCCTCTTAGTCGGTCTACGTTCACTGACTGACCGACTAGTTGTGAAACTAGTCGGTCAGAAAGTCTTCTTGGACCGACTAGATTTCTAGGTCTGAATTTCTATCTCTTCTCAGTTCCTCTCTTAGTTGGTCCATGTTGTCTGACTGACCGACTAGTTGATGAACTAGTCGGTCAGTGGTTGTTCTTTGACCGCCTAGTTGCCTCAGATTTCTATCCGTTGGAAAGTGACCTAACTTGTTTTTATGGGACCCTATAAATACAAACCTAGGTCATTTCTCTCTAGGTTAAAGCTGCCATTAAGTGATTCATTGAGATAGAAAGAGATAGCCATTCTCACTCATTTCTAAAGCTCTCTTCCTCACAAGAAATCCATTCTCTCACTTTCTAGATCTAGAATCCATCTTGAGAGAAGCTTGTTCTTGGTGAGCCCTTCAAGCTCTAGCTTGAATCAAGTCTCCAAATCTCTCCTAGGCACCTATTGCTGGTCATTTCCTTGGTGCTAGGTCTTGGTGACTTCATCTTCCTCAAATCCTTCCTTTCACCTATTGGGTAAGAAAAACTCAAGGTATATGATTTTGTGGTAAGGTTGTTTATTTCAGGATAAACTTATTTATATTGCTTGTTGATTCTCTCGGTTGTGAGAGAAGGTTGTGATCCCTGGTTGTGGGATTCACTATTGCCATTGCACGTATGATTTGATCTTGTGAAGGTTTTTCACAAGATATTCATAGTGGAAATCTTGAGTTAAGGTTTCTAACTCAAGTATCCGGAGGGGATCCGGGTGGTTGGGACGTAGGATCACCGGGAACAAGTCGGGGAGACTTGGGTGGATCCGAACCCATTAACATCATTTGTTAGCATTGTTAATTTTGTTGTTGTCATTCAATTTAAGCTTCCGCAAATTGATTTGGTAGTTGTTTGCACTATAATTTGGAATTATACTCCTTGTTATTTTTAAAGTACTATTCACCCCCCCTCTAGTACTTGTGCAGTAGCTTGTAGGGCATTACAGAAACATGTTAAGCATACTAGGATGCATCATTCTAACAAATTTTTTTAAAGCATTTGGATACCAAAGAATGTGTCTGAGCAGAAACAAAAAAGGTACGCTACAAACTTTGTTCAAAAAGCTCACATAAACCCGAATTATAAATATGTTTCTCATGAAGGAACTAAACCATACTGGGTTTGGTTTCCTAAAGACTAACCCTCTGGACTCAAAAGCAAAGAGTACCATAAATGCTTATTTTTTAGGTACTCTAAAAGGAACGAGGAGGAGAAACAAGAACAGCATCATAATTTCTGCGACAAAAATTGTTTCGCAAAACTATATGACTGATATTTTTAAGTAAATTAAATGATTGTTAAATTCTATTAAAATTGTTTTATATATGATTATAAATATTTGTTTCATAACTATAAAAATCTTTTTCTTCAGAAACGCACTCAGCTTTGGACCAAAACCACTCGGGATAAGAAAACGATTCAGCCCAGCACGGAGTCGACTACCTATATGAGGGAGTCGACTACCAGCAAGCTGTGCAGAAATCTGGGTTCATTTTTCTTTCTTTCTTACTTGTTTTGGGTTTCATTGAGTTAAATGGGTTCAAAGGCAAAAGGCAACTTAAACCCAATAAGGAGAAATGATCCCAACCCTTGATTTCTTGATTCAAAGGCTCCTTTCATCATCTCCTTTCACCCCATGAGGGAAAACCCATATTCACAACCCCTAGGGGAGCTGACTACCTCTTTTGTTTACCCATCCTCTTTGAAAAAAATTAGCTCTCTTCTCCTCTCCTTGGTAAAAACCATCTTCATCTCAAGGAAGAACTTCAAGGTAAAATTTTTCGTTCATAAACTTGCTTTACTCTCATTCGTTCTTGATTCTTGTATCCTCTAGCATTGTGACTCAATTTATTTTTCTCTAGAATGCCTTTCAAAAAGACCATTGGCAAGAAGAGGAAAATCCTCAACGAATCATCTCTTTATCAAAAGGAAATTATTAAAGCTTATCTCTTCAAAAATGTTTCATATGACAAATTTCTAAATATCTCTAAGAGACAAATCATCCATGAGAGGTTTGTTAATTTAGATCATGTACTGAATTATGGAATTGTTGATATTCTAGAGTTTCAGAACATTCTAACCCTATTTTCATCTGACAATGTCTCCATGTGCTATCCTAGGCTTGTATATCTGTTTTACACCAACATGGACTATGACCTTGTCAAATCTAGATTTGTTACAAAAGTTCTTGACTCTAAAATAGCTATGACTGTTAAGTCCCTTGGGCAAGCCTTATGAATTTCTTACTCTGGAGAACTGCTTGATAATATTAAAATGACTCATAGCGATATTCTTGATATAATGTACCTACAGGGTAGATATTTTCAAACTAAACTATTTTGTAGCGATTTGCGCTCCCCAGCAAGAATTTTAGCAAATATCCTATCTTATACTATCATGCAAAAGTCTAGTAACCATTCCATCCTTTCTGAGAAACAGGCCAAATGTATTTACTCAATGCTGGTTAATATCCGCGTAAATTGGTCTAAAGTTATCATGGATTCCATTCTTACATCTGCTTCATCTGATAGGTATTCCTCCTCCGTAGTTCATGGCCATTATCTTACAGTTCTATTTATTGGACAAAATGTTCTTCTTGACAATAAAACCGAAATTCCGGAACCTGCTCTTGTGTTTGATGCACACACGCTCGGTAGAATGGGGCTTCATATTGATCTCAACCAAAACGTCCCTGAAGAAACTCTTGTTGCTGAGCAAGGAGAATCTTCTGCTAAAAAGAAAGGTAAGAAACCCATTGTTGCAGATTCTGATGAAGAAGAAGAGGAAGAAAAAGATGGCGAAGAAGAAGAAGAAGAAAATGAGGAGCCACCAGCATACATTGTGGAACTTCAAGACATGCTGCTGAAGGAAATTTCAAACTTGAAGATTTCTCAAAAGTAAGGATTTGAAGCTCTTAACAAGAAGGTTGATGATCTGAAGAATCTGGTGGTAAGTAGCAATGATATGACCGAGCAAACTCTCAAGACAATCCTTGAGGAGATCAAGTCTTTGAAGAGGGAGAAGAATGGTGGTCATTCTTAATTTCAAAACAATGGCTTTTTAAACAATGGGTTTCAAAAACTTCTTGGTCTGTAACAACTACTTTATGTTGTGGTGGTTGATACTCTTATGTTTTTTGTCATGCTTATGGATGAACATTATGCTTAACTATTATCTGATATATTCTGCCAAAAATATGTTAATCATATCATATACTAACACTTTTCTGCAGACTTGGTCATTGAATTCCTTTCTCTCCAACTTCATACTTATTCAATACATTTTGGATGAAATATTTGTTGATATGGTACGTCATCCTTTTTGATTGATGACAAGGGGGAGAATGAGTATGAAATGCAAAAATGAATATATTGTTAATGAATGTATTGTTAATGAATGTATTGTTTTGCTAACGGCTTTGATGTAGGGGGAGTACCACATCTAAGCAGGGGGAGTAAGTAAATTTATTAAAGTCAAATATTGATTTAAACTTACTTCATTTTTCAGTTGGGTGTCATCATCAAAAAAGGAGAAAGTGATGGAAATCGGATTCCACCCCCAAGTGATTTTGATGATGAGCACACCAAATGAAGTTTGTGTACTAACTACACTACAATTAAGTGGGCATATTATTCGATAAATGAAAAGATTTATACATACTCCGAAGAAGCACAATCTACGCTCGCTTAGCAAAGACAAGGACAACGTTGCTAGCTCGATGATGAAGCTCACGCTAAAATGGAAAAGAAGCTCAAGAGAAACTCGCATTCACATCATCATCTGATCAAGCTTCATGAAGACTCGTCCTAAGTCTATAGTGTGAGAGTTGTGCCGTTCTTAGGATTATGTTAAAGCCAAAGTAATTATAACACACACAAATGATTTCGAAGTTAAAAGTTTTAAATGTTTTTTAAAATCATTTTCAAACTCTTAAGAGCAATTGCTAGTTACTTCTCACCTTAGTAGTTAATCTCCATTACACCCAGGAGTTAACTACATCTCTTGCTAGCTGAGTTTCAGAAGAAACTTCTGTGGGAGTCGACTACTAAAGAGTGGGAGTCGTCTACCAGTTGGAAACTTTTCCTCTTCTAAAATGCTCTGGGAGTCGACTGCCACCCTAAGGGAGTCGACTACCACCTGTTGAATTTCAACGTTTTGACTTGTTTTAATTGACTCTCCAATTCATTGCTCACTTGATTCTCGGGGAAAAGTCAAATCCGTTTTGAAATTCAAATCCTCTTCCTAACCCTATAAATAGAGGATCATATGAGATCATTTCATAATAGACATATCAAAAATCTACAACAATTCTAAAATCTATTTTGCGCTGAAATTCTAAGATCTCTCATTCCGCTCTCATTATTTTTGTTAGCCAAATCTGTTGTTAATTTCTGATCTCCATTTTTAAAGTTATTATTTCTCTTTGAGATCAATTTTATTTGGTTATTTCAAAATCGTTTTTCAAAATCCTTGTTCTTCAGTTTTGATTTATCAAAAGGATCTTTTTTGAAAAACATACGATCCAGATCACAAAGAATTACTCTCATATCTTTGTGTGATCTGAAGATCATATTTGAATTCTATTTAGACACGAATACACGTTGTTATTACTTTGGCTAAAGAAATTGGGTGTAAATCCAACCTCCACTAATTTTTGTGGTGAGTTGGATATTGGTATTCATTTTGTGAGTTGCCCTTTGTTGGAAGGGTGTTGGAAATCCTAGACAAGTCTAGGTGTTGCAGTGTTGCAGTTGGAAATCCTGGTCAAGGCTAAGTGTGTGGGAAAATCCTAACGAGTGGAGTTCGATGCTTATATTTGCCAAGGCAAATAGTGGAAATCTCGTACCGGATTGGTCGGGGACTGGACGTATCCAAGGTTGTGGGGAATCAGGATAAAAATCCGTGTGTTTGCGTTTGATTCTTTCTGTGTTTATCTATCTTTGCATTTACATTATTATCTGCTGATTGTTGTACAACTATTGCAAAGATTAATTCTCTTTTATCCATGTGAATAAAGATATAATATTGGTATTATTTGTAATCATATCTATCTCATTATTTTAGCAGAGCTGTGCATAAAATCTCTCTGGGAGTCGACTACTGTTCATAGGGAGTCGAGTACCAGAAAGGTTTTCTCTGTGATCTATTTTTAAGATTACCTAAGTTGATTAAGAACCAAGCGTAGATCCCTCTACTTGGTTTCTTAGGCAACATTTGAAGGGTTTGAATTGTGCTAACTAATTAGAACGAAAAAGTTTATATTTACACAACACTATTTCATCCCCCATTCTAGTGTTGTTTGCCATCCACATGATCCAACAGAACGATGTGTTTTGGATACTTTATGTATCATCGCCATTGTAATATATATGTGGAGCTTATTCTCATTGGATACATGTCATTGTATTTTCTTTATATACTCTCTTTTGCACATCCAATGTAAATGTTGATATTGTCTCCATGTGTTTAATTTTGATGATTAATGAGCTAAATACTTAGGTGTGATACTCCTCGATTTATTTGTTTTTCTCTTAAGTATCACTTTAATTATTTATTGTAATCATTAGCTCTTATGTTTTATATTTCTCTCTGCACTAATTGTTGTTTTCTCTTAGCACTATATTTCTCTTTTTCGATAATGACATAATGGGATAGAAATAAACATTACTAATAATTCATGTGTTGTTATGAATTTAAAATATATATACATGAATCATAACATTTCAAATTTAGTTTTGAACCATTGTATGATTCATGGGGAGTATTGATATATGAATTGAAATTTATTCCCACATTCCATGTTAATTGATATTTTTACTTTGAATAAC
Organism: Scilla litardierei; assembly: GCA_030789695.1. Taxonomy (NCBI): domain Eukaryota; kingdom Viridiplantae; phylum Streptophyta; class Magnoliopsida; order Asparagales; family Asparagaceae; genus Scilla; species Scilla litardierei. Next base: position 26,387,354 of record CM061135.1, read on the forward strand.
TTGATTCCATTCTCATATGCTTCATTTCCATCCATGTGCATCACCAGTATACGACATGTGTATTCTTTTATATTTTAACTTTAATGAATATAACACACAATCCATGTGATACACACATCATTAATATGCATTGATGTTTCATTTTTCATATGAATATTTGGACTAATTTGATTGGCATCAGGGGGTAAGTATTTAATTTTCAAGCACAATTATTTTGTATGTTTATTTTTGTTTGTCATCATCAAAAAGAAGAAAATGTTGAGTATTAGATCTCCCAATCTGGTTTTGATGAGAAGCAAACATAATTAAATATGACTAATCCCATTGTTGTGTAGTTAATCAATGCATCATCAATGTAGATAAAGATATATCAAGTGAGACGATGGGTTGATTCAATGAAGCGAGGAAATCAAATGATGGACTCAATGAAATCAAATAGAAGTCTTCAAGGGATTCAATAGGAGGTGAAGCAGATTAATGTGTAATATTTTCTTGTCCTTTACCTTGTTATTGAATTATCATGTTAATCCTTTAATAGACTTGCTAGAATCACTCTCATGATACTCACAACACCTTGGAGTAGAGCTTTTCGGTCTCATCAGGCGCCTAGTGCTTGGATTCCAGACGCATGGAGTGCATTCTTGTAAGAGTGCTTCAAAAACTAACACAATCCATACGTCTGAAGCTATCATCCCAGACGTCTATACAGTATGTCAGGCGCCTGGGTGATGAACATCAGACACCTGGCTATTTATGAGCAAAATATCCAGTAGCTCATTTTCTGCACCCTGACTGATCAGGCGTCTGAAGCTATCATCCCAGACGTCCTTATAGTGTGTCAGGTGACTGGGCGATGAACATCAAACGCCTGACAATTTATGACCGAAATTCTAGTAGCTCAGTTTTACAGTGACTGACTAACCATGCGTCTGATTATATATAACCAAACATATGTAAAGTGGACCAGAGTCTGGGAAGCCTTCTTCAGACACCTGCCTAATATCCGTTAGACTGCTTCAGTGATCCATTCGGCACAGGGTCCCAGACGTTTGGTCTGCCTTCTTCATGTTCTTGGTGACTAGGATTTCTGCCCGTTAAGAGCCGTTTCCAACATTAATTGCATGAGATTTTCTCGGGTTCTTGGTGGGATTTGTTGAGCTTATGAATATGGCTTTAATGTCTTGACTTATGAGTATCAGAATTGCCAATCACTAATTCATCTCATCAAGAGCATTTAAGGCTATTCAAATCTCTCAAGCCCTCATCTCATACTTGTCTCCAAAAGCATTTAAGATCAACCCTCAAGCTTTCATTGCTTCCATCTTGAGACAAGTAGTAAGTGCTCATTCTCTCATTTGTTAGAGCACATCACACACACACACATTTTTGCCTCATCATATTAAGTTATAATTCGAGGCATATGTTATATAATTGATTTCATATTGAATATTTCGATTTCTCTTCTCTTTTGTTGTTGAGATATACTCTCAGTTTGTGAGAGTAAACCATTCCCGGTTTGTGGGAAGTGGTGAAAGAAATTGTATTTTATTTACACTTGTTGGATTTGGGAAGTGGGTATTAGTGGGACACTAATCACTAGTGGGATTTGCTAGAGGGTTGCTGGAGTGGGATTTACGGAGTAGGGATTTGGCCTGGTGAATCCGAACCAGGTATATATATTATTTACGTTTGTATTTTCTGTGTTGTTGTTATCATATTATCTATTCCGCACACTAGGTTGCATTAGGGATTTTAATTAGGTGCAAATCCCTTTTTATCTTCATAAAACACTATTCACCCTCCTTCTAGTGTTTCCCCCATTGTTTCAAGACATACAGGGTGATGTTGGGAAAAACCAATAAAAAATTGTGATAAAGTATGTGAATTGCTCAAAATTAACCATGATAGTCATCAGCTTGATTCTAGCTCATATTTCGCTTACATAACTTAAAAATCAGGCTTAAATGCCTCAAAATCACCAAAATATGATCAAAATATGCTATTAGATACTATAGCAACTCACAAAATCTAAACTTAACTGGAAAATCGAAAGCCACACTGTAGCAATGATGGCAACTGACACTATAACACAGCTGATTCGAGGGTAGAAATTGCATATTTATCCCCCCTATTTCATTATCTTTTGTGCATGTATCGTATATTCTAGCTCCATTACATGTGTTTTATTGATATCATCATATTTTGGAGCTAATCACTTATTTTTGCACAAAATTATGTTTTAATGGGGTAATCGCATCATGGTTTATTTGCAGGGGGTTTTGGGAATTTTTATGAATTTTTCTAAAGATCAAAAGACACAAGTTTGGGAATTTAACAGCCCATACGGTCGTGTGGTACACTCCACACGACCATGTGGAGATTCGGCCAGAGCAGTAGCAGCAACATCTTGTACACAGTCGTTTTGCACGACCATGTACCAATGTGCCCTAGGAACGAAAGCTGCTACGAGGCCGTGTCGAGCAGCGACACGGCCGTGTCTATAATTTACAGTCGGGGTGTTCGGCAAGTTCCTGACACCACACGGTCATGTCGTCTGTGACACGATCGTGCCTGCCTTGTTCAGCTGGAGTAGCAATAAGAGACACATTTTTGGTGCAGGCGAAACGATGGTGTCACTTTGTGACACGACCGTGTCACCCCCATTTTCTTCCTCCTAAAGTTGCGGGTTTTGGGCTTTTTCTTCTCGCCCCGTTTGGGGTTTTCTTTAACCCGCGTGAGCTGAGCTATTTTATGGCTTGCTCTCCCTCTTTATCCCTCACCATCCCTCATTCCACTCTTCCTCATCTTCAACTTAGGGTTATAGTCCATTGGGGAGCACAAGGAAAGCTTGGAGGAGCACGTTCGAGGAGAAAGTTTCTGTTGTTCTTAAAGATATCTTGGTGAATTCTTTCCATCTTATTGTGTATTTTGATTTGGTTTATTGTAAGAATGATTTGGATGTTGATCTTAAGTAAAAAAATGCTCCTTTCAATCTATGATGCACTATATCTCTTCTCTTGTGTGGTGATTTGTTTCGTTTGGGCTATGGATTTCAATTCTTGCATGTTTTAAATATTATTTGGTGGATTGTATGATATATATATCTTAGAGTATGACCTTATAGGATCATCCCTAGAGTGGAGCATGCCTAGAGGAACAACTCTTCATGTTTTCACGATTATTATCTCAATAGTCCACACGCTACTTTTATTGCACACCAAGTGTTCGATTAAATGACACATTGGTCAATTGTTCATTCCTTAGCCGATGTATGATTGAGTTATATTTGAGTTGAATTCATTTGCCTCTCCGATTCCTTTACCATAGCGTGTCGATTTGGTAGATGGTTTCACACCAAATTTTTGCACTCTCCACATTTAGCTTAGTTGGTTGTATCTCTGCAGTTATCCATCCTCTATCGATTAAACTCGTGACTGCAAAACGACTTGTCCAGTGATCCGACCTGGTCTCACTGGAATTTATTACTTGGTGACCTCCTATACTTAGTAGTAGCGCCCAACACAAATTAAGACGAGTCAACAGCTAGTGGCTCAGTCTATAGCTCAGTCAAAGCCATTAAGTGGTTAATGACTTACCGACTCGAGTCAGCTTGGGTGAGCTCATGGTAAGCTTGGTCAGCTCGAGTTGGCTTAGTCAGCTCAACTTCAGCCTAGCCTAGCTCAACTGGAGCCAGCTTAGCAGCTCGGTTCCTCTTCAAAAGTGACTTAACAGATCTACTACTGTTGTGATCTGGCTTGAGATCGAGCTGATACTTTTCGTGGCATTCCGGCAAATATATGCTCATCAAAGATGGTTAAGGCCGCTGTTGATGATGGCAGTACAACTTACGAATGTAGATATGGTATTGAGGCCCTCCAGTGTAGGTAGTGATGGTTATAAGGTTAATCAGAGTAGATGGTGATGCCAAAATTGTCGGATGGAGATGATGACACCGAATATGGAGGGTGAAGACGATGGTGGTGACGATGAGGGAGCATAACTATAGTGATAGTAGTGGCGGTTGAAGATGGAGGTGGCTCTAGAGACTTACGGTCTGGGTTAGGGTTATGGGTGATACCTTTTTTGAAATTAGGATTAGAATTTTTTCTAAACTAATGAAAATCTAAACCTGTAACATACTCTAGTTAACTAATGAACAATAACTTTTTTCTAAACTAATGATAATCTAAAAGTGTAACATACTCTAATTGGCAATAAAAGCTCTCTGATAATGGCTAGTATATATTAGTCTTTAGACTTGAGATTCATTAATGAACTTTGCACATAAATGGTAATATTTTGGTCTTTATCGATCAATTGTATTTGATCATTGCTATGTATTCACTAGATATAGTCTGAATCATGTGAATGGAGATGTCGGTTAAGAAGGATTCGTCTCCTCTAGTATGAAATTTCAGTGTCACGAGTAGTTGATAAGTGATCGAAGTAAATCCTTAGACAATGTAGGATGGATAAATTTATATAGAGTGATAAGTTTTATACATGTTAACTATAGTTTCATGTTATCAACTAAATAAATTATGGTGCTAACAAGACTTAATAGTTTACTATGCCATGTGGATCTTGGCGATATAGTTTTGATGAAGAGATCGAACTCTATATGGATCGTTACTAACAAGATCAGTTTATTTTGGAGGAGATCGTAGCCTCACACACCAACCAAATAATTAGTGTTCTGAAACGTGTGGTGTCCACCTGCAGCTAGCGTTACTATTGTACATGTGACGAGATATTAGAGTACGACCTGTCATTGCCAAAGTAAGAACTGAGCTTTTAGAGTCTAATGTAGATGATTAGCTTATCATGATAAATGAAGGAGAAATATTTAAGTATATGAGATAAACATTTGGTCAAATGATCATAAAGAATTGTAATCCATTTGACTGGATGTAGAATTAATCATGAAAGGATGTGACTAATGAATTAAATGTTCATAGAACATTATGAACAAATTATTCAAGGGAAAAGTCAATAAAAACCATCTAGAAGGAATACGATGGTGAAACGATCAATCTGGGCTTAATGCGGGTCTCCCTAGTGGCCTGAGGCTTCACCGGCCAACTACATGTGATTGGCAACCAGTAGGCAGCCAACCGGTGACAGCTCTAAGCCATCGTCAAGTGTGGCCAAGCCCAATAAAATGGGGTCAATATGGCAGGCCTTCCCCATTTGCATTATATGGGGTTGAATTGATTTGGATTCCTTGGTTGGATAGAGTCGACACCAAGAGTTGGTCTTTGACTCAGCTTCTTTTAGATGGCTTTTTTTATTTCTCTTAGAATTAATAACTTTGTTTTAGTCCCACATATGATGTGATGAAAAAACTAAAGGGTGCCTACCACTATAAATAGGGTCTAATTTTTTCATTTCCAGATATAGTATTTTGTTCATGAGAATTGAATAGCCTAGAGGTTTTGCTTCAAGGCATTGTTCAAGTCTTAGCAAAGAAATTTCTTTCTCATTCCTTTCGATTATGCGCTATTAACACGTGTGACAGAGTTCTAGTCCTAGAATTGGGGCCGTGGATCATAATGGGTTCATCATCAAGATGAAACTAATATGACTTTGGTTGATGTCACGCCCCGCTTCCCTAAAATGGAGGCGAGAAGTGAGAAGGTCCGCTCAGACGTGGAGCTGTGAAGCTACACGCCTGATAAGCGTCAAATCTGAATATATGCATGTCCATGTAAATGCAAACGGAACAAAAATAATAATAATATGGTAAAGGAGACTGATAAAAGTTAACCAATCTCAGAATTTGTCCACAATAATATTCAACATCGCAGAAAAAGCCACCAGGCTAAAAGAAAGAGTCTAGGCCCAAACATGGCCAACAAAAGCCAACACGAACAAAGTATTGGTGCTACGAACCGACAACTACATCAGTCTAAACAACAACACAAACAGTCTCTACGACTGATCTCCCGTGTCCTCAAACTCCTCGATGAACGCGGGCTCTGACTCAGCGTCAGCGAACACCACGTCCTCAGCAGCAACCTCAGGCTCAGGATCTAACATGTGTCACCCAAAAGAGTAAAGGGCACATGTCAGCAAGTCTAAAAGACTTGGGCAAGGAAACTGAAGGAAAGGTAAACTAACAACCTAGCAGTTATAGTATGATGCATAGCATGGCAAGTATAGGATGGAAGTAACAAGTAAGGTAAAGTGCAAGTAACAAGTAGCAAGTAGCAAGTATGGCATGGATGACAAGTTTTACAAGTATAAACACGGGCAAGTACAAGTTAAGTAAATCACGTCAAGTAAACACGTCATGCACAGAGACTACGTCTTCTGGCTAGAGTGGCGGATCGGGTCAACTCGTACACTCAGGTGATCGCTTATCCCTACCCCTCCACGTGTATCGAGCCAGGGCATTACCTCCGAACGCGTAATGCTCGCTTCTGGATCACGAGCCAGGAAGTGTATTTGGCATAGGGTTGTGCCCGCTAAAAGCAGGTGCCTAGCCGGATCAAGTAGTACAAGTAATGTAGCGTGTGCTACGAGTGAAACATTCAACATGGATAGCATGGCATGTACAGATAATTCGCGTACCGTTAATTGAATTTAAACATGGCAGATAAGATGCATGGATGACAGCAAGTGCAAATAATTAAAGGTAGTCGGATCTAGCTTCGTTGTCAAGATAGGTCCTGAAATTTGCGCCTAGGCGAGTATCATTTCGTCGCCTAGTCTCTTTTACGCCTACAATAAGCAAATGGCCTAAGACATGGCCTAAAACCCTAAGTGGCAAGTTTCACTTGCCTGGCACCAAGGATGACGATCAACGAGGCACGTCACAAAATGTTAAACTACGGAGATGGGATCGCTGCCATAGCAAAACAATATCAGAACAATAACCAATCCAGAATTATAATCGAATCTACGACGTCTAATATCCATTTTTATTAGGGTTTAACAAAAATCACGATGTGGGTTAAGAGAATATTAAAGGATCGATTTACTAACCGTATCGTAGCGGAAGAACGATGCCGAGCAAGCATGGCAACGGAAGAACGATCCGGAGAACTATGGCTCAGATCTGGAAATGGCGAGAAAATCTGGAAAAATTGGGATTTGTGGGGTTTTGGGGTTGGCCGACGGCCTAAAGGAAGGTGGCCGGCGCTACTGGCGAGAGGGAATCTCCAAAGGAAGAAGAAATGGCTTGGGGAATGTTGGAGGATGATTTGGGGAAGAAAATGGCTCAGAAGAAATGAAAGAAGAAAGAAAAGAGTCGGGGGTTTAAATAGAAACAACCCGGCGGCGGAAATAAACCCTAGGGTTTCGGGGTCGATTAGTCGGTCAAAGAAGAGTTGTTGACCGACTAAATCGAGAACTACTCGGCCGGTCGATCAACTATGACCGACTAAGATCAAGCAGCGGAAGAAAGAATAAATCTGGGAAATGAATTAGTCGGTCTGTGAAGGCCCATCGACCGACTAGTTTGCAACCTAGTCGGTCGGTGAGTGTTCATTGACCGACTAACGATAAACAGTAACTTAGGTGAAATTAATCAAAGGAACTAGTCGGTATGAGAGCAAGTTCTGACCGACTAGTTTCACATCTAGTCGGTCGGTGGTTGTTCTTAGACCGACTAAGAGTAAACAGTAACTCTTGAATAATTGATTTAATGAACTAGTCGGTTCCAGAAGAGTTCCTGACCGACTAGATTGGAATCTAGTCGGTTGGTTCACCTTCTTGAACCAACTAAGGTGCACGAAAAGTCTCGAATCGAAGCGCAAAGCTCCAGGAAGATTCCTACGGCTTCTAAGATCAACCTATCTCTAAGATATGAGCAATTTGAAGCTCGTCACGAATGACTTACTCCAAACTCAACGATCTAAGGAAGAAGCTAGAAAAATCACAACGAAACGAACGAAACGAAATCTACGGAGACGGAAAATCACACATAAGGAGAAAATCCACCAAAACATATATATAATATAGATAATCCAAATACATGAAAAACCAGTCATTACATCCTCACCAACTTAAGAAAAATTCCGTCCTCGGACTTTCCCAACACTCACGTGTCAGGGAACAAAAGTGGGTAGCGCTCTCTCATCTCATCCTCTCTCTCCCAAGTAGACTCTCCTGGCGAGCCGTGTCGCCACATCACCCTCACAAGATTGACAACCTTGTTCCGGAGTGACTTCTGACGCCTGTCCAAAATCAGCACTGGCTGCTGGTCATACGTCAAATCTGAGCGAACGGTGATCTCCGAGAAATCCACAGCATGAGATGGATTGCTGATGTACCGACGAAGCTGCGACACATGGAAAACATTGTGAACTCCTTCCAAAGATGGCGACAAGGCTAAGCGGTAGGCTACCTCGCCAACTCTCTCCAGAATGTCAAACGGTCCAATGTATCGTGGGCTCAACTTCCCCCGTTTCCCAAAGCGAATCACACCACGATTCGGGGAAATCTTCAGGAACACATGGTCGCCCGGCTGAAACTCCAAAGGACGGTGTTTAGCATCCGCCCAATGCTTAAAACGGTCCTGAGCAATCCTCAGCCTCTCCCGAATGTTCCTGACAACATCCACAGCCTCCACAATCATCTCAGGTCCCTACAGTTCCCGGTCACCAATGTTGTCCCAACTCAAAGGCGAACGACATTTCCTCCCGTACAGCGCGGCAAAAGGCGCCATGCCAATACTCGCATGGAAACCGTTGTTGTAAGAGAACTCTACCAGATGTAGATGGTCCTCCCACGAACCCTTGAAATCCAACATGCACGCCCTCAGCATGTCCTCCAAGATCTGAATCGTCCTCTCGGACTGGCCATCTGTCTGCGGATGGTACGCCGTGCTGAAACTCAGACTCGTACCCAAACTCTTCTGCAAACTCTGCCAGAACTGAGATGTGAACCTCGTGTCTCTGTCCGACACGATACTCACGGGGACTCCGTAAAGTCGTACGATCTCCTGCATGATTCACGTTACATAACTATCTATCTAGGAAAAGGAAATAGAAACGGAGAGTAAAAGAATTTACCTTCATGTATCTCCTCGCTAGCGCCTCAGTGGACTGTCCTACTCGGAATGGAATAAAGTGCACGGAATTTGGTCAATCGATCTACGATCACCCAAATCGCGTCATTCTGCTTCGGACTCCGAGGCAGTCCAGTCACAAAGTCCATAGTGATGTGTTACCACTTCCACTCCGGGATCGGAAGCGGTTGTAGCAACCCTGCCGTACGCTGATGCTCCGCCTTCACTTGCTGGCAAACCAGACACTTGGCTACACTCCAAGCCACACTCCTCTTCATGACATGCCACCAAAAATTCAGACGAAGATCCTTGTACATCTTGGTACCACCAGGATGTACAGAATACGGCGAACTGTGTGCCTCAACCCGCAACTCCTCTCTAATATCCCCAGCTAGCACACACAACCTAGCTCCATACCCCAGCGAGCCATCCTCATGAATCAAAAAGTCAGTCCGCAGACCGGCTTCTACCTACTCCCGAATCTTCACCAGCTTCGGATCTCCAGCCTGGCCAGCCTTGATCCGATCCACGATCGTCGACTGTATCTGCATACACATCAACGGAGAAGCCTCCCCAGGAAAAACAATCTCAATTCCAGACTCGCAAAAATCCTGCTGCAATCTCCACTGCGAAGTCAACATCATCACCGCTGGAAGCCTACTCAGCGCATCCGGAACCACATTCACCTTGCCGGGGTGATACTGCAAATCGATCTCATAATCCGCCATGAGCTCCAATCATCGACGTTGTCGCATGTTGAGCTCCTTCTGAGTAAAAATATACTTCAAGCTTTTGTGATCAATGAAGATCTTCACTTTCTCACTCAGCAGGAAGTGCCTCCAAATCTTGAGCGCAAACACGACAGCATCCAACTCCAAGTCGTGCGTCGGGTAATTCTTCTCATGAGTCTTGAGCTGACGCGAAGCATATGTCACATCATGCCCGTGCTGATGCAACACACAACCGAGACCCTTGCCAGAAGCATCGCAAAAGATCTCAAATCATCCACTGCGATCAGGCACAACAAGAACATGGGCAGTCGTCAATCTCTCCCTCAGAACACCAAATGCATTCTCACAATCACCCGACCAAACAAAAGGTACATCCTTCCGCGTCAATCTGGTCATCGGCTCAGCAATACGGGAAAAGTCCTTAATGAAGCGCCGATAGTAACCTGCAAGCCCAAGGAAACTCTGGATCTCAGATGCTGACTGCGGAACAGGCCACTCTCGGATGGCCTTGATCTTCTCAGGATCCACTGAAATACCATCTCCAGACACCACATGCCCGAGAAAAGCAACTCTGTCCAGCCAAAACTCGCACTTCGAAAACTTAGCATACAAACGATGCTTCCCCAAAAACTCCAACACTGTCCTCAAGTGCGAGGCATGCTCTTCCTCCGACTTTGAATAGATCAGAATGTCGTCAATAAAGATAACGACAAACTTGTCTAAAAAGTCGTAGAAAATCATGTTCATCAGATTCATGAAAACTGCGGGACCGTTGGTTACACCGAAGGGCATAACCACAAACTCGTAGTGTCCATACTTCGTCCTGAATGCTGTCTTCGGAACATCTTCCTTCTTCACCTTCAGATGATGATAACCACTCCTCAGATCCAACTTCGAAAACACCCTCGATCCTCCAAGCTGATCAAAAATATCATCGATGCGAGGCAACGTGTATTTATTCTTGATGGTCATCGCATTCAGCTCCCTGTAGTCCACGCACATGCGACGCGAACCATCCTTCTTCTTCACCAGCAGCACCGGTGCTCCCCACGGAGACACACTAGGATTGATATAACCCTTCTGCAAAAGCTCATCCAGCTGCTTCCGCAATTCCTCCAACTCAGCGGGTGCCATACGATAGGGCGCTTTTGAAATCATCTGCGCTCCTGGAATAAGATCAATCGAAAATTCGAGAGCTCGATCGGGTGGAAATCCAGACATCTCCTCGGGGAGGACGTCATCGAAGTCCCGCACTACCGTTGGCATCTCCTGCTCCATCTGCATAGCCACAAACTCCACCGGTCTGGCCCGAAATCTGACAGGGCCAAGCGAACTGCTACCCCGGCTGAACTCAAATACTGGATGTCCGGGAATCTCGAACAACACCTTCTTCCTCCGACAGCCGATCGTAGCATAGAAACTCGCAAGCCAATCCATCCCAAGGACAACATCATAGTTGATGATGTCGTAGACAATGAAATCAACGTAAAGCTCATGTCCACAGACCACCAACGAGCAAGAATTGCAACCACAATGCACCGAGACCACGCCATTCCCTGTAACGATAGTCCAACTCTTGGAAAGAGGGGACGTCGTCAAGGAATGCTTCTCCACGAAGCGCCGCGCCAAAATACACATCGATGCACCTGAGTCAAAGAGGACTCGTGCAGGAAATGTGCACACCAGAATCACACCTACAAACAGTCTAACAATCAAGCCCTATTCTAGCAACAATCATGTACAAGCAAACAACATAATCTAACAAACAAAACTAAATAAGAAAGGAACAGCTAGATTGAGGATTACCTGCGATAACCTCATCCACAGCCATGCTCTCCACCTCAGACATCAGAAAAGCCTGCCGCCTCGGCTGAAAAGCCTGCTGAAAGGTCTGCCTCTGTGGGACAAGAGCTGCACCACGTCCAGCAGGAACAGGCGTTCTCTGCTGCAACGGCTGTGCTGCAACAGGTGCTCTCCAAGGCTGCTTCGACTTCGGGCAGTCCTTCATGGTATGGGTAGGATCTCCATAGAAAATACACTGGCCCAGGAATCTCCTACACTGCTCCTTGATATGCCCGGTCTTGCCGCAGAAATGGCAAGTCTTCCGAATAGGCCCTCCTGGCCTCTTGAACTGCACCGGCTGATTAGGCTTGAAACCAGGCCTAACCACCGCTCTGGCCTGCTCCATAGGCCTCTTCCCAGCCCCAGCAACATGTCCTCTCCTCTGGTTCACAATCAGCTCCTGCCTCCGCGCCGCTATCAGAACCTTCTAATAAGACTCCAGATCAGAGGAAGACACAAAACTCTGAAGCTCCAACGCAAGTCCCTGCAGGAACCTCTGAGCCCTCTCATCAGCATCCTGCACCATCTTCGGTGCGAACCGGCTCAGCCTAGTGAACTCCTGGTGGTACTGATCCACCGACAAGCTCCCCTGCTTCAAATCAATGAAGCGCTGCAACATCTCTCTCCGGGCAGCCTTCGGAAAATATTCCTCATCGAATCCGGACTTGAAGGTAGCCCAAGATATCGGCTCCTCCAACAGCTCCTCCTCAGTTGTCACGCCCCGCTTCCCAAAAATATGGAGGCGAAGCGTGAGTAGGTCCGCTCAGACTCGAAGCTACGAAGCCGCAAGTCCGATAAGCGTCAATCAACTTTAAATAGCACGTCCTTGCAACGCGAAACGAAACAAAGAAAATAATAATGAAATGAGACAAAAGAGACATATCAGAATATCCATAAAATAAGTTTCAACATCACAGAAAAAGCCACCAGGCTAAAAAGAAAAAGAGTCTAAAGGCCCAAACATGGCCAACAAAGTACAAAGTTCAAAGTATAGGTGACACGCACCGACAACTAACAACAAAACCTAAAACAAAAGAAAGCTCAGCAAAGTCGCCAAAAAGGTCACCGATGTCCACAAAACTCCTCCTGGGCAGACATAGATTCAGGCTCAGCGTCAGCAACAATCACGTACTCAGCTACGGTCTCTGACTCAGGGTCTAACATGTGACACCCAAAAGAGCAAGGGGCACATGTCAGCAAGTCTACAAGAGACTTGTGCAAGGAAACTGAAAGTGGGTAAAGCAACCTAGCAGTTCTAGCATGAATGCATTGACATGGCAGTTTAAAGTATGAGTGCAACAAGTAAGGTAAAGTAAAGTAAAGTACGAGCATGGCATTTAAACATGGCAAGGATGACAAATTATACAAGTAACACTCACTAGTACAAGACAAGTAAAGTAAGCACCTCGTGCACAGAGATTCCGCCTTTTGGCTAGAGTGGCTGATCGGGCCAACTCCTAAGCTCAAGTGATCGTTTATCCCTACCCCTCCACGTGTATCGAGCCAGGGCCTTAACCCCGAACACGGAATGCTCGCTTCTGGATCACGAGCCAGTAAGTGTTTTTAACAAGTATGGCGTAGGGGTGCACCTAGCCGGACAAGGAAGTCAAGTACAAGTATTGTAGCGTGTGCTACGAATGCAACAATCAACTGGGATGACATGTAAGATGCAATGCATGGCAATTAAAAGTACGTACAGATAAGGAAAGTAAACATGACCGTTTAGTATGCATGATCAACAAGTTAAAGAGTTGGATCTAGCTTCGTTGTCAAGCTAGATCAATTTAGGTGACGGATCTAGTTTCGTAGTCAAACTAGATCAGGTAGGCGTCTAGCCAGCTATCATTTCACTGACTAGTCTCTTTTACGCTAAAAACAAGGAAGTGGCCTAAAAACATGGCCATACACAAGAGTTGGCAAGTTTCACTTGCCTGCAAGTACAACGTCTGAGAAACACCGTCCAAGAGAGTCCAAGTCACAAATAACCTACGTGCACAAGTCCACCGGCCTAAAGTCAATATTATTAATCTTGATTAGTGAATTTAAAACATTTAAAACATTTTAAAAACATCAATTTTAGTCTTGATTAACATGCAATAGGTTGGGGGTCCTAAGGGTGCAAAGCGTTACCTCAACACGACGCGAAAGCTACACTGGCGTCGGGTAGCGACGCCAGGGGTGGGAATAAGAGAATGCGCTCCAAGTCCTGATTCCAATATAGATTCCTCGCTGGAAAGTTCAGAGCATCAACCGGAGCGACGAGTCCAGATTCCAAAGCTAGCACGTGCGACGACGGGCTACGACGTGTCGCAACGTCGTACACGGCAAATCGTCGAAGAGAAAGCTCCTAGGTGGGGCCCACAGTAGTCCTAGGGACCAATAGGGGACCCACAATACCTCTGGAGAACTTGGGGGGCCCACGGTGGCAAGTGGTGCGACGGGTGCGGGCTTTGCGACGTTTGGCTCTCGGTCAGACAGCCTCGGTGCGGGGAGATCTGTCGGTCGGGCACTAGGGGAGCAGGGTTGCAGCGCTTGGGGTGTGCAGCGGTGCGGGGGTGTGCTTGGTGCGGGGCCTTGCTTCGATCGGAGCGGGAGACAGCGCCGGTCGGGCACTTGGCGGGTGCGTTGCAACGTTGCAACGTGCGGCGATGCGGGCATGAGCAGGCGGGGGCTTCGGTCAGGCACGGGGGAAAGTGGGGTGCGGAGCGGGCTTGCGAGCGGGCGTGGGGCGATGCGGATGAGCGGAGCGGGCGACCGGTCTGACCGAGAGCTTCTCTCGGTCGGGCACAGGGGATGCGGAGCGACGGCTGTACGGAGCGGGGCGGAGGCTTGGTGCGGGTGGAGCTGCCAGTCGGTGCGGGGATTTTGGGGGGTTTGGCTCTGTCGGTGCGGGAGATGTTCGTCGCAACGTTGCGACGAAACGTCGCAAGCGTGAATTTGAGTGTTGGAAGCGGCTAGGGTTATTTTCTTGAGAAAATAGGTCTTCCTAAAGGTTGTTTATATAGTGTAGGTTGGTTGACTATGTCTAGGGCTAATCCTAATGGGATTAGGAGTTTAAAATAATTTAAAATTCAAATCTCACCTTCTCCAACTCACCCAAGGCTTGGGTGCGGCCCAAATGAGCTGGAAATTGGCTCAAAAATTATCTAAAATGTTTTAAACTCAAATAAATTTTCTTTGGCCGAAATTAATATAAAACCTGTTGGATGATGATGAACTCAAGAGAGAAAGAGACAAGATTTCTTAGCAAAAGAATAAGTCACCATCGCTAAGAGCCATGGTGCTCTATTTATATATCTCATAGTGGGGAGGCCAAAAGCCTCTAGGAGACCAAGGGTCCCCATTACTCTAAGTAATGGGGCCTAATGAATGGGTAATGAAGGAGGGGAGGCCAAAGGCCTCCCTCATTCATAACACTCCCCCTTACACATTCATCACTTCGGTCTCAGCTACTGAGGCAAGGGGTGGATACTTCTGGATCCAGAGTAAGTGTGTTTGCCTCGTTAAAACCTTAGCTGTGGAAAACCCAGTGGGAAAACCCAACAGCTTAAGGAAAAAGAGTGCAACCCACATGTTACTCCCCCTGATCCGTACAAGCTTCAGGCTTGCAGGTCTTTCAACTGTCGCATACCAATGTTCTTTACAAGCTTTACAAAAGTACATTTAGGCAATGCCTTAGTAAAAAGATCAGCTAGGTTGTTGCATGACTGGATCTGTCGAACTTCAATCTGCTTGTCGTTCTTCTGCTCGTGCGTCCAGAAAAACTTGGGAGAAATGTGCTTTGTCATGTCGCCTTTGATGTAGCCCTTCTGAAGCTGAGCAATGCACGCGGCGTTGTCTTCGAATAGGGCAGTAGACTCCAGATCACCGGTCTTCAGGCCAGTGGATTGGAGAATGTGTTGGACGACGGAGCGTAGCCAAAAACATTCTCTGCTCGCTTCATGGATCGCGATGAGCTCTGCATGGTTAGAAGATGTAGCAGTAGTGGTTTGTTTTACCGATCTCCAGGAGATAGCAGTACCTCCGTAGGTAAAGACAAAACCAGTCTGTGATTTTGCCGTATGCGGATCTGAAAGATAGCCTGCATCGGCATAACCAAGTAACTGGGAGGAGGCACCTCTCTGGTAGTAAAGTCCAAGGTCTACAGAACCCTGGAGGTATCGCAGAAGATGCTTTACTCCATTCCAGTGGCGCTTTGTAGGCGCTGCACTGTGTCTGGCTAGGAGATTGACTGCAAACGCTATATCGGGACGCGTGCAGTTAGCCAGATAGAGAAGTGCTCCAATGGCACTTATGTAGGGTACTTCTGGACCCAGTATCTCCTCCCCCTCTTCCAGAGGCCGGAAGGGGTCCTTTTGTACGTCTAATGATCTCACGACCATAGGGGTACATAAAGGATGACATTTATCCATTTGGAACTTATTTAAAAGCTTCCTGGTATAATTGGATTGATGTAGGAGGATTCCACCTCGTAGGTGTTCAATCTGTAAGCTAAGGCAATACTTCGTTCTGCCTAGGTCTTTCATTTCAAAAGTTTGCTTTAGCCTTGCAGATATCACATTAATCTCTGCTGGAGAGCCTATGAGATTTAAGTCATCAACGTAAACTGCTATGATGACAAATCCTTTTCCCGTTCTTTTGATAAAGATGCACGGGCAGACTTCGTTATTAGTGAATCCTTGCTGTGCAAGGAAATCATTTAGTCTGTTATACCACATTTTGCCTGACTGTTTTAGTCCATACAAGGATCTATGTAGTCTAACAGAGAATACCTCCCGAGGTATCTCTTTCATCTCTGTGGGTAAGTTAAACCCATCTGGTAGTTTCATATAGATCTTTTTATCTAAATCGCCATAAAGATATGCAGTCACAACGTCCATGAGCTGCATTTCTAGGCTTGCCAGAGATGATAGGCTTATTAAGAATCTGAATGTAATAGCGTCCATTACCGGGGAGTATGTATCTTCATAATCGATACCCGGTCTTTGGGAAAAACCCTTTGCTACAAGACGCGCCTTGTATCGGACGATCAGATTTTGTTCATTTCTTTTTCTAATGAAAACCCACTTATATCCCACAGGTCTTACACCTACTGGTGTTTGGACTACAGGTCCAAAGACTTTGCGTTTCGAGAGTGAGTCCAGCTCTACTCTTATCGCCTCGTCCCACTTTGGCCAATCATCTCTGCGTTTACAATCCGCTAGAGAAAGTGGTTCGACGTCATCGTCGTATTCAGCGACGTGAACGGCAATAGTGAACGCAAAATCGTCATCGACGACTGTGCTATGTCGGTCCAGTACCTCCCCAGTACGTACAAAGTTTAATGATGTTTCTCCTAATGTTTCCTCTGCGGGGGAAATTAGGAGGGGAGAGGTAGCTGTCCTGAGCTCAGTATCCTGTGGAGGGATAATCTTATTTTCACCAGGAATCTTCCTCTTTCGAGGAACTTTATCTTTTGAACCTGGTGGCCGTCCTCTTTTCAATTGAGGTACAGCCATTTCTGCTGCGGGTGGATTGCATCCATTTATAGGGATGTCAATCCTAGCTGGAGTGTTAGCAGCAGGGACGTGTGAACGGACGATCTTCTGGTTGTCCGTGAATTTATCCGGCAATTGGTGTACTGTATTCTGGATGTGAAGGATCTTCAGGATGTCATCTTCACACAGATTTGTACGCGGATCATAAAAGGACAAAGACTTATTTTCCCAATTAATGGTCTCCGAAGCTTCAGGCTTCTTGGAATGTTTGCCCAACTTTGGAAAAGTTTTCTCATCGAATTCACAATCAGCAAGACGTGCCTTAAATGCGTCCCCCGTTAGGGGTTCTAGGTATCTAATAATCGAGGGTGAATCAAATCCAATATAGATTCCTAAACGACGTTGAGGACCCATTTTGGTCCTCTGAGGTGGTGCTATTGGAACATAGACCGCACAACCAAATATTCTCAAATGAGATATATCTGGAGTTGAGCCGTATGCTAGTTGCATCGGAGATAATTTATTGCCTCCAGAGGGGCGTATCCTGATAAGAGATGCGGCATGCAGAATAGCATGCCCCCAAGCATCCACCGGCAATTGGGATTGCATAAGCAATGGACGTGCAATCCATTGGATTCTCTTTATAAGGGACTCTGCTAATCCATTCTGGGTGTGAACATGAGCTACTGGATGTTCAACTTCTATACCCGTTGCCTGGAAATAGTCTTCGAAGACTTGAGATGTGAATTCGCCCGCATTATCAAGACGTAGTTTCTTGATATGGTTATCGGGGAAATGAGCACGTAACCTAATTATCTGTGCCAACAGCTTTGGAAAAGCTAGGTTATGGGTGGACAAGAGGCACACATAAGACCATTTTGTGGATGCATCTATTAGTACCATGAAGTACCGAAATGGGCCACTTGCGGGGTGAATAGGCCCGCAAATGTCACCATGTATCCTCTCAAGGAAGCCAGGAGACTCTAAACCCACTTTTAGGGGCGATGGTCTCGTTATTAGTTTCCCCTTGAAACAAGGGGGACAAGAAAATTCACCTTTCTGAAGAATCTTCTGGTTCTTCAAATCATGTCCGCGGGATTCAGATAAGATGCGTCGCATCAGAATAGATCCAGGGTGACCAAGTCTGTTATGCCATAGTTGAAATGGTGGCATTGGCTGGCACGTCTGGTGCTCAGTCATATTGGCTTCAACTGGTTGAATGTATGTTTGGTAGAGACCCGACGGGAGTCCCTTAAATATTTCGCAGATGGTCTTCTGGCCATCTTTACGAAGAGTGACATACAGGTATTCAACCTTATTTTCATCTCTAGTTTCTAAGTGATATCCGTTTAAACGGATGTCCTTGAAACTTATGAGATTTCTATTTGATCTTGGAGAAAATAGTGCATTATTGATTTTTAGTCTTGTGTTATTTGGGAGCAATAATATTGCATCACCAGATCCTTCGATTATTTTGGACAGTCCTGAAATTGTAATGACAGGACCGTCATATTTACTTATGCTATTGAAATAGCATTCATCGCGAAGGATAGTGTGCGTCGAGGCACTGTCCACTAGGCACTCATACATCATCTATATAAGCCAAAAACGAAAATTTATTGATGGAAATGCATACATTCAAAATAAAAGATCGTCTTTATTAAGCATACTAGAGATGAAGCTACAATTTATTCTTTGAAAAGCATAGATAAAGATGAGGCTCAATCGAGCAGGTCGTCATGTTCGAAATCCTTGGAAGTGAACTTCGTCGGATTTTCCACATTTGCCATGTTTGTTTCAGGCGGAGGCTTCTGGCTCGCCTGATACAGTTCCTGGAAGTGGCGAGGTGTGCGACAGTTTCTGGACCAATGTCCAGTCATGCCACAACGATGACATTTGTCCTCCCATGTCTTCTTTGGATTTGACACTGTATCAGTGTTCTTACGTTTCCAAGTGAAGTTTTTCTTCCCTTTGTTATTCTTGCTTTGGGGAGGAGCAATGGCTGGTTTCATAGGGGCATTTCCTTTGTTCTTTCTGCCCCTCTTCTTGTTCTTCCACTTCGGGGGGTGAACACTGTGGGCTTCAGGAATAGGAGCTGAGCCTGCCAGGCGCTGGTTATGAGTGGCCAGTAAAAGGTCTCTATTCTGCTCTGCCCTAAGGAGGCAAGAGAGCAGTTCAGAGAACTTCGTGAAATTGCGTTCACGATACTGCTGCATGAGGATAGCATCTTTCTCGTGAAACGAGATAAATGTCTTTTCCAACATGCGGTGCTCCGAGACTTCTTCACCACACAACTTCAGGTGTGAGGTGATGTTGTGAAGTGCTGAGTTGTACTCAGCAACGGACTTGTAGTCCTGAAGTCGGAGGTTCTCCCACTCATAGCTGGCACGCGGGAGTATGACATCAATTTGATGTCTGTAGCGTGCCTCTAACGCTGTCCATAACTCCAGAGGGTCCTCTACCGTCAAGTATTCGGCCTTCAGGGTCCGATCTATGTGTCGTCTAATATAGATAATGGCTTTCGCCTTATCCATGTCAGATACAGTGGTAGAGGTACTGCCAGCTGAAAGGGCCGCTTCTGGGGCTTTGCTAGCAGATGCATCGGATGCTGCGGGAGCCGATGATTGGGCCACTGCGGGGGCCAGAATGGAGTGCAGGAGCGCCATGGAGCGCAAGTGGAACTTCAGGTCCACTCGCCAGCTCAAGTAATTCTTGCCAGCTGCATCGAGCACATCGAAATCGACGCTTGCCAATTTGGCCATTTTATCTATGCAATTTAAAGATAATCATGAATTAAAATAAATTCAACAAACCATGCATAAATTAATAAGTAAAAATGCGGGGATCGGCCAGATACCCAAAATAATAAACAGTCCAAAGTTCGATTACAGTCCAAAGAAAAGAGATTGAAAAATACAACTTTGGAAACCCCGGGTGGGTCCCTATTTCTGCATCCGTCTTCTTATGCTGTTGCATCGAGCTTTGGCTTACACAGTCATGAATCGACTCCTTGCGGTCCAGCGGACGCGGCCAGGGAATTGACTAAGCCAGGACCACTTGTTACCCAGTCAAGCTAGGTTGGTCCAGCAAACTTAGCCAAGCACATTGACCGACATCATGATCCATTGAAGGAGTTTTCATCAATTCTATGTGCTGTTGCATCGAGCTGGGGCTTTGAAATACAAATTTCCTCACTTACAAATTCTCTCAAAAGATAATAAAAGTGCAAGGAATGTAAATAGGTATACAATGGCCGATCCCGAAAAACACATTTTTACTTATTTTAAACATCCACGCAGTTTATATGCTACAGGCATAAATTAAACATCCACGCATATATCTCAAGCATAAAAAATATGGAAAAAGTAAACTAGAAAATATAACTATCTCGTAGACCACGTGGAAACGTCATACACCGTTAGGTTAATTACCTAACGGCAGAGCGGTCTCAGGATCTTTGAGATGATTATATTTTTTTAAAAAAAAATTCTAGTAAACCATACATAATAATTTGCAAGAGAGATGTTTAAATAAATTGGGAACATATAAATGTAATTATTGATTTTACAAAGTTTTTCTCATAAATTTCAATTTGCAAATTTAATTCTTCTTTAAAATTATGAAGAAGCCGAATTTCTGTAGAATTTTGTGGCTTCAGGCCAAAAATTATTTTTAGTATAAGCGCTTGTGGCCCGTTTCGCAGTTCTGCAAAGTTGTTTATCGCAATTATTATGGCTTCGAGCCAAAAATAAACAATTAGCCTCGGCTTCAGGCCTCGGCCTCGGCCTCGGGCCTCGGGCCTCGGGTCACGGTCACGGGCTCGGCCTCGGCCTCGGCCTCAGGGCTCGGCCTCGGCCTCGGCTTCGGCCTCGGCCTCAGGGCTCAGCCTGCCATCGGTCTCGGCCTCAGGGCTCGGCCTCGGCCTCAGGGCTCTTCCTCGGCCTCAGGGCTCTTCCTCGGCCTCAGGCTGCCCCCTTTCAGCGGGGGGGCTGCGGCGCGGAAGGCCCCCCTCTCCACTGCAGGGGGGGCATGGTCGGCATTGTGGGAAGGCCCCCTCCTCCGTCAGGGGGGAGGGGAGGATTTCATTCCGTTTCTTCTTCCCACCGAAGAATTTTAATTGCAAAAGGAAAAAAAATTTCATAGAAAAAAAAACTTTGTAATAGGGATAAAAAATTTTTTTTTCTTTTATTAGACTAAATTTTTTTTACTTGTATATTAAAACAATGTAAAAATTATTTAGTCTAATTTTATCTACAGGATTATAGGGTTTTACCTCTAGATCAATGATCTAGGGAAGAACGCGACGATGATCCGTAGAAATAATAATCCAAGCTCCCGAACGCTTTTAGGATGCCGCAACGCTCCAACGAACCGCTGCAGCAACGTTAGATTCCTTGCGCGTAGGGATGAACGTAGATGAAGATTTTTGCTCAAGAATGGAGAACACGTGCTGATAACGTGTTGGATGATGATGAACTCAAGAGAGAAAGAGACAAGATTTCTTAGCAAAAGAATAAGTCACCATAGCTAAGAGCCATGGTGCTCTATTTATATATCTCATAGTGGGGAGGCCAAAAGCCTCTAGGAGACCAAGGGTCCCCATTACTCTAAGTAATGGGGCCTAATGAATGGGTAATGAAGGAGGGGAGGCCAAAGGCCTCCCTCATTCATAACAAAACCTAGCTTTTAAAATATTTTAAACCTTGCTAAAAATATAAAAGTGGTCAAATAAACTCCAAAAATTATAAAATAAATATCGGGGTGATCGTGGTGACGAAAGAAAGCTAACTAAGGATCTCAATTTTGACGTCGAACGACAAAACTAAAAATAGAAACATCTCCCGTCAAAAGTGAAAATCACAACGTCTCATCGAATAAGATTAAATTGTGGGAAAACGACTCAAGAAATGTCGTTCCAAATTAGTGCCACAATTTAATACTCTCAGAGACGTTCACAACGACATATCACACTAAAGTGTTCACAAACAAACAAAGTCTAAAATAAACACGTGCACGGTCAAAAGCACGTGCACGAACAACGTACAACGAAAAGTGGTCGTTACACCCTCCCCACCTTAGAATAAAGTCCGTCCTCAGACTTTCTAATATATCTAGTCGCTCTAGTAACTACCCCAATCAAGTCACATTATAATTCAAACCAGGTATAGTCATTACAAGTGCTTATATATGCACTAGATAGTCAAACATTAACACTACCAACATGTATAAATATATGTATATTCACGTATGTTATACACTTATACCTATTATAGTCAGTCAAATTCATACACGTATTTCAATCATATATATAAGCATACATCCCTTATATAACTACTAACTACCTAATCACGAAACAATATTTCAGATACTCATATAAGTATGGTCTCACACTTAGCAAATACAATCATTGCTCTACGTATAGATAACTACCTATGCACAAAACCAACATGGGTATACTACTCCCTAATATTTCCTAGTACACATCCAACACCAAACACATCAACTCATGTAGTCACACCATACCATTATTAATCAAGTTTCACTATATCTAATATACATTCACCACTACTATAGTTTCACAATATATAGTCATTCAAATGCATGCAAATAGTTCACCATATATTCACATCACATACGGTCCTATAACTGTATTTACGACACGCCACATATACCATAGTCATCAATACCTATAACTAAGCACATACTTACCCGTGCATGGTGCACACCCACGCACGCTAACATTTCATTCACGTATACCAAACGTATCATTTTTTAACTAGCACATCTACACACCTAGTTTAGCTAGCACACATACGTTCACACAGGCAAGTCCTTAGTAAATAGCTATACCTCAAGACTAACACATATGACTATATACTGGTATAGCGACTCACAATCTTGTGCGTAGCACAACCAGGCACAAACACTCCTATCACTATGCATACATCAAACATTGCTATATTTAAACTTCAGACATACCTAACAACATACTTAGAGTATACCCACTCAAGCTTGAGTGAGACTCAATACACATATCAGAATATTCTATATACGTAACACGACATTCATACCTATACCAATACCACTCCAATATTTACACGTCTACCAATACAACCATATACATACCGTAAGTCAATCACACTTAATATTTATTCAGGTAACGCCCACATAGTTCAATCACTCTATATACCATAATAATAATACAGACATCAGCACACGTATAATTATAATACCCTCCCTAATACATGCATACACATTCATCGTATAGTCACACACATGTAACATATATATATTCACACCATAGCCTACTACCTATAATTAGTATACTAACACATATATACATACATAATTAAGATGTGCAATAGTCGTGTATACCTCACGGTATGCACGCATGCAACATCCCGCAAAAGCAAGCAATACCAATCAAAATTATAATCCTACTACCATATGTATATCACCTATATACTCATGCAACAATACATAACTACTTACATCTAAGCACAATACATACCTACATACGAGCACATACTCATACGTACTAACATATGGGTCACTCAATAGGCCTACTCACTTAACTATACGTACACCTATTATTATCACACCTAGCATACACATAGCTTTACCAATCATTTTATTTCAACCATTACAAGTATCTCTAACTACATACACTCCATTAGATATTCCAACGCTAGCTCTTATATACACAGGCATCCCTAGTATGGTATAGCTAACCACACACAAATCTATAAATACTAACACGCAAACAACTTCATAATATCACGAATAACTCCAGTATATATATATATATCACACAATAGGCAATCATCAATATACTATGGGGGGTATACTCATTCAAGCCCACGTACACAACTTATGTACGTGCACTACGACTACATCACAAGGGCCAAGGGCCTACTAACAACTTAGAGTTGACACAGACATTGACGGCCACTAAAGCCTAAGCAATAAAGGGAGGTCGAGGTCGAAAGCGTGACGAGGGAAGGATCGATAAGCACGAGTTCAGATAGGACGAATACAAGGAGACAGATTGGTTAGGTGAAACAGTGATTCATTGGTGAATGTTTAGGTAGGGGAAAGGGAGATGTAGTGATACTTATATAGGATATAGAAAAGAAAATAGGGTAAATAGCACGAGCTAAAATACGAGAAATCTGAAAACTGTTGTACTTCAAAAGTTGGAATCCTCGTCTGTATAAAAATATATGGAGGTCGATAAAACGAGTTGTTCAAAATAAGTTTGAGTCGAATATCCATAATAAGAGAAAATGGTTTATAGAAAGTCATTATAAAAGGAAGTAAATCATTCACACGAACATTAAGGACGTAGTTTTTAGAAAATATTATACGGCAGTAATTTAATATTATTTTGGCAAAAATTATGGAAATTCAAAGAATGAAATTAAGGTAACTGAAGAATTGAAGCTCGTGTTAAACGCCTTCAAAGTCTTTAAGCCAGGGAAAGAAAATTTAAAATGATCAATATTGGAACTACTTTTAGAGGAACCAGGATGAGTCAAAAATAAACTGGTTTACACAAAGCTCTTAGCATACGAGTACAACGAGCCTGGTACGGGTATAAAAATATTTGAAATTCGATTTAGTTTAGAAATTTTTCTAAGATTATGTATGGTGAGCGGAAAGATAATAATAATAACTTAGTAGTAGAATTATCAAAATTGATAGCAAAGCTTTAGAATCAAACCATGGAGGGTCTAAATCAGTAAGTGGTTATGAAATAGTAATTTTACAAAAATATGCAACAGGGAAAACGATGAGCATAACATCGACTGGCTGAAATCTAAAATCCCAGGTGACTTGGAAAGTATATTAAAAGGAAGCGCGATGTGTCGTTTGAATGGCATAATAAGAAAGGAAATTATAAATCGAATTGGACAAAATAAAAGTACGGTTCAGAATAAAATTAATATATGAAAGGAAAATGTATTTCCATATGTACAAAAGTGTAGGCTGGGAAAATACCATAAGCTAGTATTCAAAATTTCGACAAAATTTTTAAAAAATTTTAAGTCAACGAAAGAGCACGAAGTATAAGTATATATATATTAAAATTGAGCAAATTTAAACTTAGGAAAAGAGGAAATCAAAAAATACCTTCAGAAGATTCAGGATTGGTAACGAAGAGGTTCGAAAATTGACGACGATCGTCATGAGGCGATCTCGTGAATCGAGGCAAGGAAAATGGTAGGATGGTCAAACATACATACGCCTAGGATATGAACCAGGAAAATCTACGGGAAACTCTTACAGTCGATTAAGAACTAAGCGCTAAGACTTTCTAAGGAGCTAGACGGTAATGAAATGCGTTCATCTTGGTCCGAAATCGATGAACACTAGCGAACGACTAAAGGAAATTCTAGAAGTCTAATATGGTCAGAGTTAGACAAGAACCACTAAGGTAACTCATACGACGATTAAATCAATTGCTGACAGGGAGTTTAACTAACAATCAGAAGCCTCTAACTAGCAAGCACAGACGTCTAACTAAGTCTTCTTACCACCTAGTGTCATAATAAAACGACTAGACTCAGGGCTTCTGACTCGGATGTTGCAATTTATTTAATGGACATTCCGTTATTATCATTGTTCCGTTAATTCGCAATTGCAAGACTGGACCTGCATGGGCCACCAACAAAACCTGTCACGCCCCGCTTCCCAAAAATATGGAGGCGAAGCGTGAGTAGGTCTGCTCAGACTCGAAGATATGAAGCCGCAAGTCCGATAAGCGTCAATCAACTTTAAATAGCAGGTCATTACAACGCGAAACGAAACAAAGATAATAATAATGAAATGAGACAAAAGAGACATATCAGAATATCCATAAAATAAGTTTCAACATCACAGAAAAAGCCACCAGTCTAAAAAGAAAAAGAGTCTAAAGGCCCAAACATGGCCAACAAAGTACAAAGTACAAAGTATAGGTGCCACGCACCGACAACTAACAACAAAACCTAAAACAAAAGAAAGCTCAGTAAAGTCGCCAAAAAGGTCACCGATGTCCACAAAACTCCTCCTGGGCAGACATAGATTCAGGCTCAGCGTCAGCAACAATCACGTACTCAGCTACGGTCTCTGGCTCAGGGTCTAACATGTGACACCTAAAAGAGCAAGGGGCACATGTCAGCAAGTCTACAAGAGACTTGTGCAAGGAAACTGAAAGTGGGTAAAGCAACCTAGCAGTTCTAGCATGAATGCATTGACATGGCAGTTTAAAGTATGAGTGCAACAAGTAAGGTAAAGTAAAGTAAAGTACGAGCATGGCATTTAAACATGGCAAGGATGACAAGTTATACAAGTAACACTCACTAGTACAAGACAAGTAAAGTAAGCACCTCGTGCACAGAGATTCCGCCTTTTGGCTAGAGTGGCTGATCGGGCCAACTCCTAAGCTCAAGTGATCGTTTATCCCTACCCCTCCACGTGTATCGAGCCAGGGCCTTAACCCCGAACACGGAATGCTCGCTTCTGGATCACGAGCCAGGAATTGTTTTTAACAAGTATGGCGTAGGGGTGCACCTAGCCGGACAAGGAAGTACAAGTACAAGTATTGTAGCGTGTGCTACGAATGCAACAATCAACTGGGATGACATGTAAGATGCAATGCATGGCAGTTAAAAGTGCGTACAGATAAGAAAAGTAAACATGACCATTTAGTATGCATGATCAACAAGTTAAAGAGTTGGATCTAGCTTCGTTGTCAAGCTAGATCAATTTAGGTGACTGATCTAGTTTCGTAGTCAAACTAGATCAGGTAGGCGTCTAGCCAGCTATCATTTCACTGACTAGTCTCTTTTACGCTAAAAACAAGGAAGTGGCCTAAAAACATGGCCATACACAAGAGTTGGCAAGTTTCACTTGCCTGCAAGTACAACGTCTGAGAAACACCGTCCAAGAGAGTCCAAGTCACAAATAACCTACGTGCACAAGTCCACCGGCCTAAAGTCCATATTATTAATCTTGATTAGTGAATTTAAAACATTTAAAACATTTTAAAAACATCAATTTTAGTCTTGATTAACATGCAATAGGTTGGGGGTCCTAAGGGTGTAAAGCGTTACCTCAACACGACGCGAAAGCTACACTGGCGTCGGGTAGCGACGCCAGGGGTGGGAATAAGAGAACGTGCTCCAAGTCTTGATTCCAATATAGATTCCTCGCTGGAAAGTTCAGAGCATCAACCGGAGCGACGAGTCCAGATTCCAAAGCTAGCACGTGCGACGACGTGCTACGATGTGTCGCAACGTCGTACACGGCAAATCGTCGAAGAGAAAGCTCCTAGGTGGGGCCCACAGTAGTCCTAGGGATCAATAGGGGACCCACAATACCTCTGGAGAACTTGGGGGGGCCCACTGTGGCAAGTGGTGCGACGGGTGCGGGGTTGCGACGTTTGGCTCTCGGTCAGACAGCCTCGGTGCGGGGAGATCTGTCGGTCGGGCACTAGGGGAGCGGGGTTGCAGCACTTGGGGTGTGCAGCGGTGCGGGGGTGTGCTTGGTGCGGGGC
The DNA here is from genome assembly GCA_030789695.1 of Scilla litardierei. NCBI lineage: Eukaryota > Viridiplantae > Streptophyta > Magnoliopsida > Asparagales > Asparagaceae > Scilla > Scilla litardierei. The sequence continues at coordinate 26,414,957 of CM061135.1, forward strand.
CTTGCTTCGGTCGGAGCGGGAGACAGCGCTGGTCGGGCGCTTGGCGGGTGCGTTGCAACGTTGCAACGTGCGACGATGCGGGCGTGAGCGGGCGGGGGCTTCGGTCAGGCACGGGGGAAAGCGGGGTGCGGAGCGGGCTTGCGAGCGGGTGCGGGGCGATGCGGATGAGCGGAGCGGGCGACCGGTCTGACCGAGAGCTTCTCTCGGTCAGGCACGGGGGATGCGGAGCGACGGCTGTGCGGAGCGGGGCGGAGGCTTGGTGCGGGTGGAGCTGCCGGTCGGTGCGGGGATTTTGGGGGGTTTGGCTCGGTCGGTGCGGGAGATGTTCGTCGCAACGTTGCGACGAAACGTCGCAAGCGTGAATTTGAGTTTTGGAAGCGGCTAGGGTTATTTTCTTGCGAAAATAGGTCTTCCTAAAGGTTGTTTATATAGTGTAGGTGGGTTGACTAGGTCTAGGGCTAATCCTAATGGGATTTGGAGTTTAAAATAATTTAAAATTCAAATTTCACCATCTCCAACTCAGCCATGGCTTGGGTGCGGCCCAAATGAGCTGGAAATTGGCTCAAAAATTATCTAAAACGTTTTAAACTCAAATAAATTTTCTTTGGCCGAAATTAATATAAAACCTAGCTTTTAAAAATATTTTAAACCTTGCTAAAAATATAAAAGTGGTCAAATACACTCCAAAAATTATAAAATAAATATCGGGGTGATCGTGGCGACGAAAGAAAGCTAACTTTGAAGACGGATCTCAATTTTGACGTCGGACGACAAAACTAAAAATAGAAACTTCTCCCGTCAAAAGTGAAAATCACAACGTCTCATCGAATAAGATTAAATTGTGGGAAAACGATTCGAGAAATATCGTTCCAAATTAGAGTCACAATTTAATACTCACAGAGACGTTCACAACGGCATATCACACTAAAGTGTTCACAAACAAACAAAGTCTAAAATAAACACGTGCACGGTCAAAAGCACGTGCACGAACAACGTACAACGAAAAGTGGTCGTTACATCAGCATTCCACCAATTCTGGGCATTGTCCCTCAGCTGCCTCTTCGCCAAGTCAACCCAGCCAACCTCGTTGACCTTAGACATCTTCAAATTGTCCTCAATATTCCTGACCCACTCGTCAGCAGCTAGAGGACCTTCAGTACCATCAAAATATGCAGGACCCAGCTCTCGAAACTGCTTCGCTCTTGGCTCGGAACGATGGGCCTCCGGAACTGCCCGAGCAGCTCGAACAACTGGAGCATTCTGGACTTACAGGAGCACGCCCTGCTGCACCTGCATCATCTGAAGCATCATCCGCATCATCTCCCCATTGGTGGGCTCCCGATCAAGCTCCTCGTCATGAGGGGGCGCACCCCCAGCAGCTCGGGTATTTCGCCTTCCTGCCATCTAATGACACAGAAAACGAAACAATTAGGCTCATAGCTTATGACTCGGATGTCGAATTTCTTATTTGTGGACAATCAAATATTATTATCGTTATTCCGTTAGTTTGCAGTTACACATGGACCTGCATGGGCCACCAACAAAACCTGTCATGCCCCGCTTCCCGAAAATGGAGGCGAGACGTGAGAAGGTCCACTCAGACGTGGAGCTGTGAAGCTACACGCCTGATAAGCGTCAAATCTGAATATATGCAGGTCCCTGCAAATGCAAACGAAACAAAAATAATATTAATATGGTAAAAGAGACCGATAAAAGTTAACCAATCTCAGAATTTGTCCACAATAATATTCAACATCGCAGAAAAAGCCACCAGGCTAAAAGAAAGAGTCTAGGCCCAAACATGGCCAACAAAAGCCAACACGAACAAAGTATTGGTGCTACGCACCGACAACTAAATCAGTCTAAACAACAACACAAACAGTCTCTACGACTGATCTCCCGTGTCCTCAAACTACTCGATGAACGCGGGCTCTGACTCAGTGTCAGCGAACACCACGTCCTCAGCAGCAACCTCAGGCTCAGGATCTAACATGTGTCACCCAAAAGAGTAAAGGGCACATGTCAGCAAGTCTAAAAGACTTGGGCAAGGAAACTGAAGGAAAGGTAAACTAACAACCTAGCAGTTATAGTATGATGCATAGCATGGCAAGTATAGGATGGAAGTAACAAGCAAGGTAAAGTGCAAGTAGCAAGTAACAAGTAGCAAGTATGGCATGGATGACAAGTTTTACAAGTATAAACACGGACAAGTACAAGTCAAGTAAATCACGTCAAGTAAACACGTCGTGCACAGAGACTACGTCTTCTGGCTAGAGTGGCGGATCGGGCCAACTCGTACACTCAGGTGATCGCTTATCCCTACCCCTCCACGTGTATCGAGCCAGGGCATTACCCCCGAACGCGTAATGCTCGCTTCTGGATCACGAGCCAGGAAGTGTATTTGGCATAGGGTTGTGCCCGCTAAAAGCAGGTGCCTAGCCGGATCAAGTAGTACAAGTAATGTAGCGTGTGCTACGAGTGAAACATTCAACATGGATAGCATGGCATGTACAGATAATTCGCGTACCGTTAATTGAATTTAAACATGGCAGATAAGATGCATGGATGACAGCAAGTGCAAATAATTAAAGGTAGTCGGATCTAGCTTCGTTGTCAAGATAGGTCCTGAAATTTGCGCCTAGGCGAGTATCATTTCGTCGCCTAGTCTCTTTTACGCCTACAACAAGCAAATGGCCTAAGGCATGGCCTAAAACCCTAAGTGGCAAGTTTCACTTGCCTGGCACCAAGGATGACGATCAACGAGGCACGTCACAAAATGTTAAACTACGGAGATGGGATCGCTGCCATGGCAAAACAATATCAGAACAATAACCAATCCAGAATTATAATCGAATCTACGACGTCTAATATCCATTTTTATTAGGGTTTAACAAAAATCACGATGTGGGTTAAGAGAATATTAAAGGATCGATTTACTAACCGTATTGTAGCGGAAGAACGATGCCGAGCAAGCACGGCAACGGAAGAACGATCTGGAGAACTATGGCTCAGATCTGGAAATGGCGAGAAAATCTGGAAAAATTGGGATTTGTGGGGTTTTGGGGTTGGCCGACGGCCTAAAGGAAGGTGGCCGGCGCTACTGGCGAGGGGGAAGCTCCAAAGGAAGAAGAAATGGCTTGGGGAATGTTGGAGGATGATTTGGGGAAGAAAATGGCTCAGAAGAAATGAAAGAAGAAAGAAAAGAGTCGGGGGTTTAAATAGAAATAACCCGGCGGCGGAAATAAACCCTAGGGTTTCGGGGTCGATTAGTCGGTCAAAGAAGAGTTGTTGACCGACTAAATCGAGAACTAGTCGGTCGGTCGATCAACTATGACCGACCAAGATCAAGCAGCAGAAGAAAGAATAAATCTGGGAAATGAATTAGTCGGTCTGTGAAGGCCCGTCGACCGACTAGTTTGCAACATAGTCGGTCGGTGAGTGTTCATTGACCGACTAACGATAAACAATAACTTAGGTGAAATTAATCAAAGGAACTAGTCGGTCTGAGAGCAAGTTCTGACCAACTAGTTTCACATCTAGTCGGTCGGTGGTTGTTCTTAGACCGACTAAGAGTAAACAGTAACTCCTAAATAATTGATTTAATGAACTAGTCGGTTCCAGAAGAGTTTCCGACCGACTAGATTGGAATCTAGTCGGTTGGTTCACCTTCTTGAACCAACTAAGGTACACGAAAAGTCTCGAATCGAAGCGCGAAGCTCCAGGAAGATTCCTACGGCTTCTAAGATCAACCTATCTCTAAGATATGAGCGATTTGAAGCTCGTCATGAATGACTTACTCCAAACTCAACGATCTAAGGAAGAAGCTAGAAAAATCACAACGAAATAATCCAAATACATGAAAACCCAGTCGTTACAGTTGATGAGGATATTATGAGTCTTAATTTGTAGATTGGATTGCGAGTGTCGCAAAAGTATACTCACTTTTGTTTATGCATTGAATAATAAAATTTGTAGCATGATCTTGATTGTCAGTTCTAGAAAATTTTGAATTCCACCGCTTTCGTTATTCCGAACATAATTAGGAATTATGGACATATATAGACTTACAACCATGACATTTGGATCACCACTGTTGATGCGACCAACACCATTGGTTTGCCATCATCATCACTATCGGACTAGTGCATCGCTACCCATCTGCTGTCCCCATTGCTAGTTATTGATGTCGCGGACCGATGTTATCATTGGACTCGCCTCCACGGCAAGCATTTTTACTATCACAAACTAGCAACCACGTTGCCAGTGCCATCAGCCATCTTATATCATCATCTTATTGTGCCACCACCATTAGTCACTTTTGACATCACCATTGTACTCAAAATCTCTTTGTCACAAAGAGAGTTTAGGAAAAACATACTAAAAACATTCTTTGAGATATTTTTAAACATAACAAGCATAATAATAGTGAATTGAACGAAATATTTAAATTATACCAAACACAACCATGGTGCAATGTTCTTAGTAACTTGAGTTTGAATGTTAGATTTCAAAAATAAAAATGCTAATATTACATTCTGACCCTAAAGCGTATCTATAACAAATAGCAACGAAACTCGTGACATAAAATACCATGCCACTTGAACTAAATTATCAGCAAATCAAGACGAAAAAAAAGGATTTTACTACATACACCGAAGTGTTGAGGTGTAGGGAATAATTGCCTTTCACTGTTGGGGAAAAAAAAGTGAGAGAGAGTGAGAGTTAACACATTAATTTGATTTATTTGCCAAAAATAGAAAGTAATGATTACGTACACCAAACCGTTCGGGGTTAATAGTCTTCCTCAAAAAAATGGTGAAGACTATCTTCACCCCTATACATAGGGGTGTATGTAATTAGTATATGCCAAAAAAGGGAAATATCAAGGGAGGGAGAGTGTGAATGATTTGGTCATTTGAAATAATTTGCTTTTTAAGCATACAATACTTACATACACATAGGGGTGTATTTAGCAATTCTAAAAAAAAATTGCGGCCACGCAAAATACACTGTATCTGAAAATGGCTGGTAAATATAACATACCGTACAGCCTGAATATGGATTGGACTTGAACACCGAAGCGAACATCGAAGCCGACGTCTCTCTCTCTCTAGAGCTCACCCGGCGTCTCTTTTCCATTGTCTGTCTCCCTCTTCGCCCACCCGCTCATCCGCTCACCCGCCGATTTCTATTCTCGCTATCGCTTGGCGTCTCGAGAAGGCAAAAAAAGAGGAAAAAAAAGAGATAAAAAACCTAGATACAGGTACGCTCGACTCTCTCACCCCATTCGAATCTCGCACAAATTCCAATTTTTTTCTTAATCATTATCGTGATATTGAATCTGTTAGCCATATGCTTGGGTTGATTTTTGATTCTCTCTTTTTAATTCATGTTAATTTCTATTTTTTATAAATTTAACGGGGGAATTTGGGAAGCTGGTGAATTTGATATGATTTCCTAATTAGATGAAATGAAATGATCATTTTAGCGCTAATTAAATGTTCTGCGCGTGCATAACCATTCGTCTGATCATGAAAGAAATATGGCTGTTCTTTCTTTAGAGTGATAGTTGCTAGGAACATATGCGAATGGATTCCTAATCGAACTAGTTGAAGTAAACTGAACTATGGAGGCTGCAGACTGAATGAATGTTGTTAAACGTAGAGAAGGGTTATAAAGAAGCTTACCCAATATTTAGAAGATAAAAAACATGTTGATGAAAGGACGAGTTCTATGTTCAAAACCCAATGCAGGAGGGTGGCTGTCGTCCTGTTATTTGGATACATCCTCGTCCTTAAAAGAACTGGTTTTTCCCTCCTCCTGTTAAGTGATTTATCCTTTTATTCAGACAAGCTAGCAAATTCAGTGGTTTATCCGATGTGAGCTCCAAGTTTGATTAATTTTCCAAAGTAGATGACTTCCAGCGACAGTGTGACGATTATATCAGTCAGTTTGGCGGCAGGATTCTGATTCATCTTTTGAATATGAAGATGATTGCCCTCACAAGGTGTGAGGAGCCAGCGGATGGTTTGACTCTTGTGGAAGTTGCGTGGAAGGTCCTTGGTGTGTTCCCCCTACATGTTTATCTCAGGAGAAACTCAGGTTGCTTTTGTTGCTATACGATATAATGAGGTGTTCGTTACATTGAGGCTGCATTTGGTGGAAAAAATGTAGCTGTGGGTGTAATGATTGTTTAAGAGAACTGTTAATGTGGATGGAGGTGTAAGTGTTAGTTGCTCGGCAATGGAGTTGTAAGTGTTAGTTACTTGGCAAGAGAGGCATAGGTGTAAGAGACACAAAATTAGAACATTTGTGTAAAGCGCAAATGGAAGAGAGAGACTTATTCCACCCTTTTGAAGGATTTATTCTCTCCCCATATTGATGGGTTTGGGAGGTGGTTTCTAAATTGAGGTCACACTTGAGCTCATTATTACTCTAATAAAACATGGCACTGTTAGGTTATTTGGCAAGTGTTAACAAGTGTTATCATGTAATTACTTGCTAACACTTGTTGCCAAATTGGGCCTCTTAGATATATTCTTGGTAGATTGGTATAGAAGTAGAATTCATCTGGTTTCCCAAAGTTATAAATAAATAATATAAGGGACGTTGTGCACGGAAATTGTTCTCCGAATGGGAATCACAGATAATTGGATGAGGATGCATATGCTTGCTTGTGCTATGTGTAAGAGCATCATGTGAATTTTATGTAGATTCCCATTTTTTCATGTGGAGTATAACTTCTTGTGTGGGAGGAAAATCCATCATTTGAATTATTACTAGAAATAACCCGTGCACATAGTGCATGAGGACCGAAGAAAAATCCACACAGGATGCGGGCCGAAAGCAACCAAAAAGGAAGAAGTGTGGGTGGGTGTGTGTCGTCTGGGGGGTAAAACGAGGAAAAACAGATGTTAAAGTGCAAAAAAACGTGGGGGTCAAAGTGAAAAAAATACACACACACAGTGACACTTTTCTCTTTCCAAGAAAAAAACCTACACACAGGATACGAGACTCGCACACAACTGAAATAGAGAGGGAAGTGTGGGTGTGTGGGTAACATCCATGGGTAAAACGGGGAACATCAGTTGTTAAAGTGCAAAAACAAAAGGGGCTAAAGTGAAAAAAAGACACGTCAAACCCCTAAATTTGGAAAAGAGAGGGGTATTTGGGTTTTATGAAAAAGTAATTGCAAGCTTGCAAATAAGGGAATGAGATATCTTTTGTTTGGGATTTCTACATCATCACCTAACAACACAACCAACACCCCACCCGTCACCAAGTGGGCACCACCATTCTCATGTGGCACACCTCTCCCTTGTCACATGGGACAAGGTGCCTGTGGGATAACGGTCCCATCAAGCATCCTCATTTGTAATATAGATGGCTATGAGGGAGGATCCATTATTATACTCCAGCTATTGCTAGATTTCATGGATGCTACTTACTAGATCTGAATAGTTATGATAAAACAAATTGTGCTGTTTGCATCATATTTTCCTCTACTTCTTGTTGGTTGATGAACATGATGCTATAATTCGACTGCCTTCTTGATGCTGGAGGGTAGCTCCCAAATCATGTAACATCTTGCTTTTTGAAGATGACATATGTGCCAAATGCAGTTTGCATATGAAGATGTGATGGGTGGATTTAATGTTTAACCTGATTCATAGGCTTGCAAGATATATTACAAGTATTAAGCTGTGCACAGAACATGCTAGGCTGCATGTAAGCGAGATAGCATAATATGGTACTGGACATAGAGACATGGGCCATGATAGTCTTGAAACACTAGGAGTCAAAATAAGACATGTTAAACATTCTTCTTGTCATGCACCGCTTCTCACAATACTGAAGAAGAGAACAGAAGGCCCGTAATGTGATTAGATAAAGAAGAAAATATATGAATTTTTTATTTCTTTTCTTCTTAATTTAAATATGCCCAGCGTCAATGTAAACATCACACATGTTCCCCATGTGTACTTCTTAATAAGAAACAAAAATAAATCTAAAAGTTATTACATCACGGTCTGTATTTAAAGTCTCCAAAAAATCAGAGTACATTTAATTCAACTAAATAGATAAACATAACAATAAGGAAAAAAGGCTCTAGGGCTAGTACATAAATCTAGTCCATACATTATTTGTAGCCACTAATCAGAAAAAGAAATAAGACTGGCTAAACCTAAACCTCTGCAAGGGCCTGCTCATCTCCGTCTACGTGATCAAGATGGTCGGCCTTAAAATATTCTCTAACTTTGTCGATATTCAACAGAAAAATGAACAACATCAGCAAGATGAACTCAATAGGTCCCGAAAGAAAATCAAGCAATTTAAATCCTTTCTTTTTTTCTTTACGAATAACAATAAAACACATAGAAGCAAAGGCATCAGACGAATAAAATGATCAATCTATGCAGAATGACAACCATAATGAATAAATGCGTACATCATATTTAGCAATAAATGGTGAAATCAACTAATGTCTCTAATGGTAATGTTAAGTATATCATGATGTTACTAATCAATGGTATTAAGGACATCATGGTAACCTTATCCAAATTCGTAACTCTGGCCCGAGGGTACGATATGCAATTTGGGTGGTCCGTCCACTTGGAACAACAATCAATTTGGACCAATAAACTTTTTGCACGGTGCAACATCGGTCTATACCCGTGTATCATAACCTTTCATACGGTTTCAGGTTCGGACTGCAAATCATGAGTCGTAACTTTTCTTATAGTTGCCATCCGATCTTCAACTGAGAGTCGTATAAATCTGAAGTGTCCATCAGTACCTTTCCTTACCTATAACTGGGTATAGTCATCAGGGGACACCATTGCTATGCACCTTCTGTGACAATGAGTTTTCCCATACTTCACTTGTCATGTAACCGTATTATGTTTTTCTTTTGATTCAATGTTATAATATACAGTTACTTCAGCATTTGGTAACATAAAAATTGATCAATTTAACGCAAACATTTTCAAATTAATTAAATGGAATGAATAACAAGATCAATTTCAATCTTGTAATAAGGTTATTATGTATAAGACTCATGCACTACAACAAACATTTATACCGGGATCGAATGCAGAATATAACATATCTAAACTTATGCTATTATGTCAATTTCCAAGTCAATTTATGGTGACGGGCCTACTCAAATTTTGAATTCAAGGTTATGCATATACATGACCCGGTTAATCAATTTTCATTGTCAAGAACTTTAATAATCATGTTTCATCTTGTTTAATTAGCATCCAAATCAAGCATTATACCACCCAATATTTTTTTCTTATGAATCAATTTAAAAGATGCTGGAGTACTAACGATATAAACAACCATGACTTAATAAAATTATATTCCCTCAGAAACAAAGCTAAAATAATTGTATTATGGATAATTGTTCTATAAACAATTGTATTCAAAATCCTTCAAATTTGAACTTAATTATGAAAATTTTAGAAAATCAATTTAACCAAACTAAAAGCATAGAGAACCTACCTATTGCGGTGGTTGCTCGGTTGTTTAGAGTGTATCTTGGGCCTTCGGCCTCTCTTGAGGAAGAAGAAGAAAGGGTGGCTCATCGGGGAGGTTCCGTGGAGAGCTCGGTTGTTTAAAACATGAAGAAGAAATGGCCACCAACAGGTGAGTCTCTCACCTTCCCCTCTTCCTCCTTTGGTCCACAATATGTTCTCTTTTTTCAGGGAGAACCGAAACATGGAGAGTGGGAGAAAGGGTGTGGCGGCGTATGAATCTCTTGCAGGAAAGAGGACGCAATGAGAGAGAAGGATTGATAAGTTTAGGGATTAGTTAGGGTTTTTATATATAATATAACGAGGATAATAATAATAATTATAAGGTTGAGGTGTAAACTGGCAGGATTTTAGATTTGTTTTAAGATTAGGATTAGGATTTTTGATTAGGATTCCAACTTCGAGTTAAGGGATAATTCCCTTTTTATTTTGTATTTTATCGTTTAGATTTAAGTTTTAATTAAAAACTTCATTAATTGGGGTTTGTTAACATATTAGCAGGTCTAGTTCAATAAAGGGAAAATAAACTCTAAAGTATTCCATTAAAATATTCAAAAAAATCTAAAATATTTTGTTTTGAAAAATACATTGAAAATTTATTTCAAAAATATTATAAGCGGTTTGGGACCATTATATCCTATCATTCCAATAAAAAATTCCATACTTAGAATAAACTAAGATGCAACAAATAGATGAGGATATGGTTCTCGGATCTTATCCTTAAGCTCTTAAGTGGACCCTCAGGTGAACCTCTATGCCATAATACCTTCATCAAGCTGATGTCCTTACTCCTAAGAGTATTCTACACTCGATCAAAGATCTTCACTGGCTGTTGTTCGAAGGTCAAGTCTGGTTGCTTTGTGATCTTTGTGTAATCTACCACATTGATTAGGATCACCTTTATATCATTGTAACCGTGAGATGTGGAACACATTATGCACTCTCTCTAATTAAGACGATAATGCCAGTGGTAAGCCACTTCTCTTACCCGCTCTAATTCATCGATCTATTCGACGTACCATGGACTGAGCTTCACTTTCCTTCCGAATCGAATGAGTGCTCGGTTTAGTGAGATCTTTAAAAATACTTGATCACCCTGAAATTCCAAATGACTATGTTTCACATCAACCTAATGTTTATATCGATCGTGTGCTATCTGGAACTTGTCTTTGATCATTCTCTCCACATCCACTGCTTCCACGATTGTCTTTGGCCACTAGTAATTCTTTGTCATTGACATCATCCTAGCTTGATGGAGAATGACACATGCTCCGTACAATGCTGCAAATGGTGCTATGCCAATGCTGGACTGATAATTATTGTTGTATGCGAACTCTACTAGCTATATGTGATCCTTTCATGATCCCTTAAAGTCCAACATATAAGTCCTCAATATGTCTTTTAGTATTTGAACGCTACGCTCTAATTGCTTATCTATCTGTGGATGATCTACGATGGATACCCAAACTCGCCTGTAAACTTTTTCAAAATTTTGAGGTGAACATGATGTCTCGATCGGAGACTATGCAGACTGGTACACTATGTAGTTTCACGATTTCCTGCCCAAGTCATTCACACCACGACCTATAAAGTGAAGAAATTACAGAAGGCATAAGAAAAGAAATCTATTATCTATATGTACTTCTTTGTTAGGGTCTTTGTGGCCACATGAAAAGGGATGAAATGCATTGACTTGATTAATCGATCAACGATCATCCAAATAACATTATTCTGATTCGAGCTTTGCGGTAATTCAGTCACAAAATTCATGATGATATGTTGTCACTTCTATTCTGGAATCGATAGAGAATGTAACAAGGCTGCAATATGATGATGCTCGGCTTTCACTTACTGGCAAACTAAACAATTGGCTACGCTCCGAGCAACACTTCTCTTCTTACCATGTCATCAGAAGTTCTGATGAAGATCATTGTAGATTTTTGTACCTCCAGAGTGAATATAGTATGAAAAGCCGTGAGCTTCTTTCAATAACTTGTCTCTTAACTCACCAGAAGGCACACATCTTGCTGCCACATCTCAATGACCCATCTTGATGTATGATAAAATCTGTTGGAAGTCCCGCTTTTTTACTTGTTCTTTTATCTTCTATAATTTGACATCGTTGGCCTGTACAGCTTTGATCTGGTCCATTATGGCCGATTGAATTTGCATATTCATCAATGATGTTATAATCCCTGGTAAAATAAACAATTGGCTACGCTCCGAGCAACACTTCTCTTCTTACCATGTCATCAGAAGTTCTGATGAAGATCATTGTAGATTTTTGTACCTCCAGAGTGAATATAGTATGAAAAGCCGTCAGCTTCTTTCAATAACTTGTCTCTTAACTCACCAGAAGGCACACATCTTGCTGCCACATCTCAATGACCCATCTTGATGTATGATAAAATCTGTTGGAAGTCCCGCTTTTTTACTTGTTCTTTTATCTTCTACAATTTGACATCGTTGGCCTGTACAGCTTTGATCTGGTCCATTATGGCCGATTGAATTTGCATATTCATCAATGATGTTATAATCCCTGGTAAAATAAACTCAATTTTCATTTCTCACTGCTTGTTGAAGTCTCCATTCCATTGTAAAAGTCATCACTGTTAGAAGTTGACTTAAGGCATCAGAGACGACATTAACCTTTCCTGGGTGGTACTGAAGGTCAACGTTATAATCCGCCATAAGATTTAACCGTCAATGCAGCCCATATGGAGTTTCTTTTGAGTGAAGACGTACTTCAAGCTCTTGTGATTTGTAAATATTTTTATATGTTCTCCCAAAATACAGTGTCTTCAAATCTTGAGTGCGGACATAACTGCAGCCAACTTCAAATCATCCTAGAATAGTTTTTCTCGTGCATCTTCAATTGCATAGATGCAAAAGCCACCTCACATTCATGCTGATGCAGCACACAACCAAGATTCTTTCCGAAAGCATCACAATAAATCTCAAATCCTCATGTCCTATCTGGAATAGTCAAAACTAGTGCGTCTGTCATTCTTGTCTTTAACTCCTTAAAAGCCTATGTATAAGCTTTAGACCAAACAAATTCAACTTCCTTTCTTACATGACGCATCATAGGTTCCACAATCTTGAATATATCGTCGATAGTAGCTTGCCAGTCTTAAGAAACTTTTAACACCAGTCAATTTCTGACAGCCAAAACTTTCTTTGAATCTACAGATATGCTGTTCCTAATCATTACATGTCTTAAAAAATGTCCCTTAATCCAACTAAAATTCACATTTGATGTACTTAGTATAGAGTTAATATTTCTATAAAGTTTTTAATACCATCCTAAATGCTCGTCATGCTCTTCTCGCTTTGGAATACATCTAGACGTCATTAATAAAAATCAGCATAGACTTATCAAGAAATTCATAGAATACTTAATTCACAAGGTTCATGCATGCCATCGATGCATTGGTCACACCGAATGACATAATTAAGAATTCATAATGACCATAATTGGTTTGAAAAGCCATCTTGTATATATCTGTCTTCTTGATCGTCCCCTAATAGTATCCACTGCGAATATCCAACTTAGAAAAGACTCAGGATCTTTCGAGTTGATCAAAAATGTCATTAATACGTGACATCTGGTACTTGTTCTTTACCGTCACCTTCTTTCGGTAATAAATGGACATCCTTTGCGAACCATTCTTCTTCTTAACTAAAAGCATTGACGCTCCCTTAGAAGATACATTAGGACTTATCAATCCCTTCTATAACAAGTTATTCAACTACGTTTGAAGCTCTTCTAACTCTGCTGGGGCCATACGATATGAGGTCTTGGAGATAGGTTGTATGCTTGGTACCAAATCAGTTGAGAATTTGAGAGCTTGATCTGGTGGTAAACTTGAGATGTCCTTAGGAAATACTTCATCGAACTCTCGGACTATTACTGGTCTCTTCAATTCTACTTGCACGGATGCTGCTATTGCTTCCTTCAGCTTGACCAGAAGTCGGATCACTCCCAGTGATCTGCTCTCACTTATGAACTCGAATACATGATGTTCATGTATCTCGAATACTACTCTCTTATGTAGGTAGTCGATGGTAGCATGAAAAGCTTCTAACCAGTCCATACTAAAAACTGATTCAAAGCTCAGCATGTTGATCACTATGAAATCTGCTCACGTCTACAAATCACCGTGTGACATATGTGGCATCTAATGGAGGATCACAATATATCACTACCCGTATTGATATTTCAACTCGAAGGAAGACGATTGATAGAAATGGAGTGTTTCTCCACAAGTTGTCGGGACGGAAAACAATGTGAAGCTCTCGAGTCGAAGAGAGAAAGGGCTATGGTAGACGCCACTAAACCTATGCCTAAAATGTGGATGTGGTTAATAAGAGGGCATAAGCCATTAACTAATAGGATAGAGAAAACACACTACTAGGAATACGTGATAAAAGATAGGCATGAAGTATACATGGAAAGAAGGTCAAGAGGTTACATGTAATCATGTTGTCAGTAGCTTCAGTCTCCTCAGCTGTCACAATGAAGACCTGGCATCTGTATTGGTTTGGCCTAGCCTGTTGAATAGCATGCTGCTGACTGGGCAAGGGCAGACCTCACTGAGAGGACCTGGTGGCTGTTGGAACTTGTATATTGGGAGCGGTAGTCTTTGACGGTATATCTAGTTGTTCCACAAATGAAGCACTGGTTGAGTGGGTAGCGGTAGTCCTTGAGATGTCCAATCTTCTCCTAAAGGAAGCCCTCGACTGGTTGCTGAGCAACTGCTTGGATGCATGGCCTCTTGAATTGTGCAGTCTGATTCGGACGCATGACATTCTTCACTGGCACTACAAGATGCATACATCCTCCAATCTGAATTGCCTTGCATCGCTTGGCAATGGCATTATACATCCTTATCAATTCTAAGACCTCGTTATGAGTATTATATTGGCCTACGATCAATAGACTTGGATTTTAAAAATCAAGTACTATTGAAAATGTCTCGCTCGGTCCTAAGTGGTGACAACCATTTGTGAAGCAACCTACAACAATAATAAAAAGGTCATAGCAAAAATCTAAAAATAGCAAAAATGTCGTAATTGTTTCAATCAAGAGATGGTTATTGGTTAAGCATCGAAAGCCCTTTATCATATTCGTCCATAGTCTTGTAACCTTGGATGAGATTGATGAAGCACTGCTGTAATTCCATCTTGGTCGTCGCAGGGAATTATTTGGCGTTAAAATGCTCCTTGAAAGCAGCCCAAGCAATAGGTCGAGCCAAATATGCTTCCTCCGCTTGCCACCAGTTTCTCGTGTTATCGGTTAGCTGCATCTTGGAAATGTCCATACATGATTTTGGTGAAACATAAGCGGCTCTCAGCGTATCCTTCATACGGCGTGACCATTCCAATGGATCCTCCTTGCCAAAAAGTACTTTGGGTGCAGCTCCCGAAGCGGCTTGACTCCCGGTTCAGTCCGTGGAGCTTGTTGATATCCTTGCTAAGGAATATCCATCTGATGTTGGAGCGGGTACATCTTGTGTAGCACTTCTGCCAAGCCAATGGGTGCATTATTTGCATGTGCATTCTCCACAAATGCATTGTCCGAATGTATATTCTTTATGGGTGTATTGTTCACATTGGCTGCTGTGTCGCCACACGCTCTCCGAGTGCAGTGCTGGATCATGGTGAATCCAAGAGAGAAACAAATAGGAGTTATTTTTGAAATTAATTTTGAAAATATATACATATATATTATTTTTATTATTTATTTATTTTTTAAAAAATAAACGCGATTAGGATATTTCTATTATTTCATAATTTGTTAAAGAATCCGTATGGACGAGAACTCGTATATGCCACCATCAAAAACCTGTCACGTCCCACTTCCCACAACATGAGAGAAGAGAACAGAAGGCCCGTGTTGTGCTTAAATCAAGAGGAAAATATGTGAAATTTTTTATTTCTTTTCCTCTTGATTTAAATACACCTAGCATTAATGTTAACATCGTACCGTTTCTTGATGCGCACTTCTTAATAAGATGAAAATAAATTTAAAATTTATTACATCTTAGTCTATATTTAAAGTCTCTCTAAAAAATAAGAGTACATTTATTACAACTAAATAGATAAAAATAGCAATAAGAAAAATATGCTTTATGGTCAGTATATAAATCTAGTCCATACCTTATTTGTAGCTACTAATTAGAAAGAAAATAAGACCGGCTAAACCTAAATCTTGTGAAAGGCACTTCCTTGTCTACGTTATCAATGGTGTCAGCTTCAAAATACATGTTTTCCGAATCTGATTAGCATTCAAAAAATGACGTCAGTGAGATAAACTCGGTAGGTCCCCAAAGAAAATCAAGCAATTTAAATCCTTTCTTTTTTATATATAAACAAAAAGAAGGCAGAAGCAAATACATTAGACGAATAACATTATCAATACATGGAATAGAATGACAAGTATAGTGAATAACTGTGTCATAATCAGTAATAAATGGCGAAATCAACTAATGTCTCTAACTGTAATTTCAAGTATATCATGATATCACTAATTTATGGTATCAAGTATAGCATGGTGATCCTATCCTAATCGCGTAACTTATGTCTGCGGGTACGATCTGTAATTTGGTTGTTCTGTTTGCATGCAACAGTGATCAATTTGGACCAATAACCTTTCTGCATGATGCAACATCGGTCTACATCCGTGGATCATAACCTTTCACACGATTCCTGGTCTGGACTACAAATCGTGGGTTATGATCTTTCTCACAGTTGCCATCTGGGCTACAACTGTGAGTCATATTAATTTATAGTGTCCATCAATACCTTTCTTTACCCATAACTACGTATGATTGTCAGGGGACACTCATTGGTTCAACACCCTGTATGACAACGAGTTTTTTTTCATACCCTGTGTGTCATATAGCTATCATATGTTTTTCTTTTGATTCAATGTCACAATATTCAGTTACTCACTTTAGCATCTGGTGACATAAAAATCGACCTATTTCATGCAAACATTTCCAAATTAATTAAAGGGAATGAAGATCAATTTCAAGCTGTAATAAGATTTACATGTAAAAGAATGAAAGGACATACATGGCCCAAGTTTTATGCTATAACAAACATTCATGCAAGGGCCAAATGGAGAATATAACATTTCCAAAATTGATGTTAATATGTCAATTTCCAAGTCAATTAATGTTGAAGGGCATACTCAAATTTTGAATTTAAGGTTATGCATATACATGATCCGGTTAATCAATTTTAATTGTTAAGAAGTCGATCATGTTTCATCTTGTTTAATTAGCATCCAAATCAAGGATCATACCACCCAATATTTTTCTTCATATGAATCAATTTAAACAGATGTTGAGATGCTGGAATGCGAAACATTATAAACAACCATGACTTAGTAATGAAGTTGATACTGTAATCAAAATCCTTCAACTTGAACTTAATCGTGAAAATTTCAGAAAATTAATTTAACCAAACTAAAACCCTAGGAAACCTACCTCTCGCCATGGTTGCTCGGTTGTTCGGGGTGCGGCTTGGGGATTCGGTCTCTACATAGTAAGAAGAAGAAGGGGCGTATCAGCGGTGAGGCTCCGAGGAGAGCTCGGCTGTTCGAAAGATGAAGAAGAAGCGGCCCCTAACGGGTGAGTCTCTCTCCTCCTCGTCCTCCTCCTCATCCTCCTCATCCTCCTATGGTCTACAGTTCTTTTTCTCTTCTTTTTCTTGGAAGGACTGGATTCGGGAGAGAGGAATAAAGGGGGCGGCAGCGTGTGGCTCTCTCGCAGGAAAGAGGACACATGGAGAGCAGGAGAAAGTGATAAGTCTAGGGATGAGTTAGGGGTTTATATATCATATAATGCGGATAATAATAATGATGATGATAATGATGATAAGATTGAGGTGTAAACGGGTAAGGTTTTGGATTTGTTTTAAGATTAGGATTAGGATTAGGATTTTTGATTAGGATTTTAATTTCGAGTTAATGGATAATTCCCTTTTTTATTTTGTATTTTATCTTTTAGAGCTAAGTTTTAATTAAAAACTTTATTAAATGGGCTTTGTTAACGGGTTAACGTGTCTAGTTCGATAAAAGGGGAAATAAATTTTGAAAAATTTCGTAAAAATCTCAAAAAAATTCTAAAACATTTTGTTCCCAAAAATACATTGAAAGTTTCATAAAAATTATTATAAACGATCTGGGTCGTTACCCCTTCTTAATCTAATATCCACAACTAAAATACACACCAAAATCATGATAAAAGAACCAACAGCTTGCGATGACTACTATATTACATATTTCTCATTCCACAAAATAGTTGCAGATTGACCATATAACTTCTTTAATTTATTACTTATTGATGTAATCTAGAAATATATCTCACATATGGCATATGCAATCCCGGTGTCTTACTATTACTCAACAATCATTATTCATTATTTATAGTTAGAAAGATGACATAGATGCATCCACATATGACACTGAATCAAATAATTTATTATGTATTAGTTTAATTTTTTCAGTCTTAAATATGTATCTGGTACTTATTGGACATAATAATTTTAGGATATGACTAAAGGTTGATCCATATGCATGTACGTATTTTCTATTCACTCGAGTCAGATTTCTCTTAAGTATCATTACATTGTTGCTCATGTCTCTGGACCTACTGGTGACAAGGAGATTATATTGTCTGCTGTTTGTGAGTCAAATCATTGTCTTGTTAGTTTAGCCACTGTGGTCACTGGTCCAGTGGTTTCCATCTGTTTGCTTTGGATCTCATTCATTTACTCTTTCTATGGCCTGTAAATGTCATCAAATCGGAAAGCAACCAATTCATTTGGCCTACTTCAGAGACCCGATCCTGCAATGAGTGATAGAGTAAATGGGTTATATTTTGTTTACATCTAAACTCAACGAAAGTTCTTGGCAGCAGTACTGGTGCAATGTTTGATCATACTTGCTTCTTGCTATCTTCAATCCCTCTAACAATTGTTCCTGTAAGCAAATACATTTTGGTCGTAACCACACTGTTGTAGAGTTTTTATTCTTTTAACCATAAAAAGTTAGGAATTTATATAAAGATGATACTGCTTACTTGTGTCTTTTAACTGATGAACTTTATCAATGAATATTGCAATATTTGTCTATCAATCTAGTTGCATCTTCTTTATAATGCTCCGCTTCCTAATGTATTATGGAAGCAATGTATTATGGAAGCAAAACATGATAAGCCTGCGATGTATATAAGCTAAATGTACACCCTTCAGCCCAATACGCTAAACGTGAACTACAAACAGACCGAGGTAAGAATTGTAAATTTATAAGTAATTAAATACAATAAAATTTAGGGCAAATTACACTCAGATCTATTGTTTAATGGGGTACATGTAGCTAAACACTGATACTATTTGATACCAACAGTGAGACCCCCTTAAATTACCTCCTAAAATTCTAGCTTCAAGAGATTTAAGTACAATTTACCCTTCCGTCAATCCTCTGGCGGTCGTAGTGTTATTTGTAAGGTGTCTCGGTGTTGGTATAAGAAATTAATGGTATTTAGTTACAACTTACAAGTATGCTATAGAACAATGGATTTGAGTGCAATTTACCTTAAAATTTTTTACAATCATGATGTCAAACATCAAAGGCAAGACAAGGTAGATATTAAAGAAACGAAAAAAAATATAAACCATTATAACTGGTTGAGTTTCTCACCAATCTTATGTGTTAAACCATTACTGGTTGAGTTTCTCACCAATCTTATGTGTTAAACCATTATACTCTTTCGGAATCACTTCCGTAAACACACCATCTATATCCGATGGATATCTCACGGGAAACATCAGTCTACGAGCTGACTCATGTGTAAGTTCCATAATTCGGTAAAAAATTACGAAATATTAATCAAGAGATAAAAAATGACTCTAATAGTTTACATGCAATATAATATAATATAGAAATGCTATCAATATAAATTCAATACAATCAATATTAAGAAG
Organism: Scilla litardierei; assembly: GCA_030789695.1. NCBI lineage: Eukaryota > Viridiplantae > Streptophyta > Magnoliopsida > Asparagales > Asparagaceae > Scilla > Scilla litardierei. The sequence continues at coordinate 26,434,492 of CM061135.1, forward strand.
ATGTAAATCATGTTATGTGATTAACTCGAACACAATGTAGCTACAATTATTAAGGATTAATAATGATTATATGATAGGATTTTCTAGGGTGGTTTTGATGGATAAAAATAGGATTTTTGATGGAAAGATTGATTATTATGGCAAAGATGGGATTTTTAGGGCTAAAAGAGTGGATTTGGAGGAAACGATGATATTTTTATTGATAATAAAATGGAAATATAAAGATAGATGTCTTCTTTTGAGAGGGGGACCACTCTTCTAGACTTTGATTCCAGAGAAAATGCCTAACTCTTCTCAATTTAGGGTTCTAATCTACCTTTAAGGTTTTCTCACTTTATTTTCCTCATCCAACATCCTAATCTCCCTCTTATTTATACTAAACTCTCCTAATGAGCTGTCACCCAAAAGTACTAAAATACACCTGACCTCGGGGTTTCAACCTAACATTATAGTTTCTGGACCCTTAAAATTGCAGTTCGTCCGCGGTGTCTAGAAATTACAGATCTGTTACGATTGGCCGCCACACCCTAATCCTAACATTATACTATTCTAACCTTAAATTTAAAGTTTAAGGGAATACTACACAACATAGGTGTTCAGTCTGATTTGAAACAATAACAATGTGGGGGCCATAATCACAATCTCTAACGGCGGCTGCATAGAGATAGTGGATGACTGTCAATAATTTTTCTGCATCCATATTTTGATGACTGATATACAATAATCATGTGTAATAATCAAGAACATTCTGCATTTATTTCTAAATGACAAGTACTCATGATATCTCTACTTCTCAGTAGGATCCAAAGGTGACAAAGTGACCCTCATCACTCATGCACCCTTCGAGACTCGAACGATCCCAAACTCTATGATGTTATATTTATTACACTAAACCATCCATAACCGTGTCAATGATCACTGCAATATACTTTCATATTTTTCTATCCAACATAAAATTTGTTGCATCAATCATTTTATCAATATTTAACTAGAATCATAATTATAACATAATATGAATTTCATAGAAATCAATCTAGACTTGTCATCCTAACAAAAACATAACTTATCATGCAATTACAATTTGATTTGAAAAATATTTTTCATACAAAAGTTAAAGGTAACTTGCTGGAGGTTTTATAACTTTTATAATCGGCATTTTGGACATATACACCATGAGTTATGAATTTTATAATCTATTGGTCTGTATAGTACAAAAATATATCAGACACAACATCATATCAAAAACAATATTTATCTTGCAATTACAGTTAACTTTCGAGAATATTTTCAGTACAAAAATTAATATAATTTTCATGAGGTTTCTAAATTTCAAATCATAGCATTTTCGATATATGTATTGTAAGATATGAATGAATTTGATAACATACTAGTTTGAACAGTATAGAAAATTTTATTCAGATTTAACTTCCCTTGAAGAATAGTATTTAACATATATTTGCTGTTTGGTTTAGAAAACGTTTTTAATACAAAAGCTAAAGATAACTTGGAGTACTTTTTACCACTGCAAGAATTCTAAATTTTGGATAAGTATAATATAAGTTATGATTTTTATTATAAATTTTGGATAAGTATTATATGAGTTATAACTTGGAGTACTTTTCAACGCTTCAAAAGAAATTGTGTCTTGATTCAACTCTCTAACAAAATCAGTAATTAACCCACATATATACCTTGATTACGGAAAAACTTTCTACATTAAGGATGTAAACTGGAGTAGGTTTCAAAACATCAAGAATTATGATTTTTGATTGATATTCTGAAAGCTATAATTTTCTAATGTTATAGCTAATTTGAAATAAGTATACATAGTTTTATAATTCATAAGAGAAATACATATAATTATATATATTAAATTAAAACATGATAAATGAGAACTTATCTTTGACGGTTGGTGATGTCTGATATCAGACATGATCGATCATTGGAGTTGGAGGAAGATGAAGGTTGCTGTGAAGGAATAGAGTTTTGGTTCTTTTGAAAGAATGATTATCATACAATAAATCTTTTAAAATGAAAATCCCCCTCTTTAATTTTGAGGAGAAGTCGACAATCCATAAGCTGCCCATATTGGCCACCACCAAAAAAATCCTCTCCATTTGATGACCTATGATCCTAGAAATTCTCTTGGATCAAAATAGTTAAAAAATGAAAATATATACCAGACACATGATTCGAATGTAGTACCTTCCGTTCAATAACTAAACCACAACTACATTCATGTTTGAGATTCAATGAAAACAGTTTTGAATTAATTTTTAATTTATTCAGATTATAAAAAGCATACAATGGTTTAGGGTTATTACAGCCTGTCCCTTTAAAATAAATTCCATCTTTAAAATTTCTGAGAATTTGGGTGCATGACATAAGGATAACGTGAAATTTCACGTATATCATCCTTTTGCTCCTAAATAGATTCTGAATCTTGACGTCACATTACCATCACTAGATCTACAACCTTATTCCTAAGAGCTTTCCGTTTGTGATCTAGAATTACCATCGGTTACTGTTCATATGTCAAATTAACGCTTGCCATGATATTAAAATGATTCACCACGTGCCTAGGATCGCTCACAGACAATCATAACTAAGAGGCACATTGCGTACTCCCTTTAAAAAGCTGCAAGGCTAGATGATATACTATCTTTTATACTTGCTCCAATGTGTCGAATAATATGATGAAATGCGGCTGTCCTCTTTGTCCTAAATGAATGACTCATTGGTTCATTGATATATTTGGGAATACATGGTTGCCTGGTTAAAATTTCAAAAGCCGATGCTTCATGTCTGCTCAATACTTGTGCTGGTCTTGCGCTATCCTAAGCTTGTTTCTAATGGTTCTTATTACATTCATTGTTTCCACGATCATGTCCTATCTTAACAATTATTCATCAACCATGTCATAGCGGGGGAAGATGTCCTTATAATGTTATGAATGAAGCTATGTTGATACTAGACTGGTATCCGTTAGTTTATGCGAACTTTACAAAATTTAGATGATCATACTAGAAGCTATTAAACTCTAACATTTACGCTCTTATCCTCGAGAATTTGGAGGATGCGTTTTTACTATCCAGGTGATATGCAATACTAAAATTAGGACCGATTTTCAAGCTCTAGAAGTAAGATGTGAATTTTGTTTCTCGATCGCAGACCATTCACATCAGCGTACCACGCATTCTCACGATTTTCTATTTAAGTGCAACCCACACTTAAACAAATCCAAAAAGAAGAAATTATTGAATGTAAAAAGGATGATTCTCGTCTCCATATACTTTTTTGCTAGGAGTTTGATGGATTGCCCAACATGAAAAGTGATGAAGTGAGCCGACTTGGTAAGGAAATCAACAATAACCCAAACAACAGTACACTGTTTTGAACTCTCTGACATTTTGATCACAAAGTACACGGTGATATGCTATTATGTTTACGTCAAAATAGATATAATCTAGAACAAAATTGCAATACAACGATGCTCGAGCCTCTCCTGTTGTTGACAGCCTGACACATCGAACACATGACTACATTCTCAGCAACATCTCTCTTCTTGTCATGCCATCAGAAATTTTAATGGAGATCCTTATACATCTTGGTACCATTGTGCCGAATAGAATATACAGAATTATGAGTTTTCTTTGATGGCTCTTATTTATTCTTACTCGAGGGCATACAAATTCAGCTGATGTACCTTAAGAATCTATCCTCATGGATTAAGAAATTCGACCGAAGACATACTTTTACTTTCTCTTGATTTTTGGCTGTTTAACATCATTTGATTGTGCTACCTTAATCAGATCTACAAGAGTTGATGGAGATCAAATTCAATATGGAGTTCATTTTTTGTGATGGAGATAGAGTTTGAATTCTTGGAGACTTCTAATTAGTTTGAGTTTTTGTGTTAATTTGAGAGTTTTAGTTATTTGAGTCCTTTTTATTTAGGTCTTTTTGTTATTTCCGTGGTTTTATTAATCTAGAATTTTTAATCCTATTGGGATTGAGAGTCAAGTTGTAAGTCTTTAAAGGCCACAACCTATTCGTTTTGGTAGTAGAAATCAATAAATAGAAATTTTTGTGTAAACTTTTGGTATCTTCACAGAAGTAAATTTTTTGCATTGGTGTGCGAGAGTGCTTGGTTTCCTTAGCGAGTGGTTCAAAAAATCTCCACGTGCGAAACGTGCAAGTCGGTGATCGTCAGATTTTTAGGGGTGCAAGATCTGAAAAGTTATTAATTTTTTGAGTTGTCTTCAAATTCCCACCACGTTCCTTCTCGCTTCCGTTCCGTGTCAACTTGCTATCAGAGCTACAATCTAGTTTGTCTTTTTTTCTTTTTTCTCATAAAACATCTTTTTTCTTTTAGTTAGGTTTTATATCAAAAATCAACTCAAGAAAAATTATTTGCCTCATACCTATAGAGATCTCATATTAGAAAAACTGAAAGACCTACGTCAAGGGAGCATGACTGTTGAGAAATACATAACTAAGTTTAATAACCTATTTGTTTGGAATGAGATACAAGAAGACACATGATATACCATTCTTAGGTATCATTTTGGATTGATATCAGATATTAGGTGTGAAATGCTTCATCACAATATAAACAATGTCCAACAATCATTAATCTAGCCATAAATTTGGAATCTATGAGAGCTCCCATAGACAAGAAGCGTACTTTAAAACCGGAGAGCAATTTAAGCGGCCAAGTAATAACATGACTAAATCCAAAACTAATGTGGCAAAAGAGATGAATGGAAAGGTTAAGTTTGAAGAACCATCACAATAAAAACTTAAAAGGGTACAATGTTTCAAATGTCATGGGTTTGGTCATTTTGCTAGTCAGTGCCATAATGAAAACATACTTATGAGAGAGATCAATAATGATGATGAAATTGAAAAGGAATAAACTCCGGAGGTTACTAATATTATAGATAATGACGAAGAGGATTTTAGTGTCCGATTAAAAGTCATTAGGTGTCTAGTTATTAACCTAGGAGTGAAGTTGATTGGTGAATGGTTAATGCTTTTTACCTATGTCAAGATTAGGGGTAAATTTTTCGAAGTGACGATTAATGGAGGTAGTTGTACTAATTTAGTTGTCAATTCAGCTGTTGAAAAGATGAGACTAAACACTGAACCTCATCCACATCTTTATAAAATTACATGGGTTGATAATAAGTCACATTCTATTACCCAACATTGTTTTAGTGCATATCCAGTTTTCGAGCTATCATGATTGCATTTAGTATGATGTCATACATATGGATGCTTCACATATTTTGCTAGGCAGGCATTTATAATGCCTTGTAAGCTATTGCACAAGTACTAGAGGGGGGGTGAATAGTACTTTAAAATAATCAAGAGTATAATTCCTAATTATTGTGCAATCACAAACAACTATGCGGAATAATAAAGGACAACACGAATAATGCAACGCAAACAAAAGAGTTAATGTGTTCGGATCCATCCAAGTCTCCCCGACTTGTTCCCGGTGATCCTACGTCCCAGACACCCGGATCTCTTCCGGCTACTTCAGTTAGAATCCACTAACTCAAGGTTTCACTAAGAAACTTCTTGTAGAAACTACTACAAGACAAATCGTTACAACAAACGAATCGTGACTCTCACAAACCGGGATCACAAATTTCTCTCACAAACCGAGAGATAAACTCAAATAATTTAATGAAATATAAAACACTTACCACAAAATCCTATGCCTTGAGAAATACTTACGAATTAGGGCAAGGAAGGATTGTGAGAAAGAGTGATCACGAAACCCTAGCTCCACTGAGATGAACAACGGGAGAGGGATATGAAGCTGATGATGATCGTGATTCAATCATTCAGGAGAATGATCGCTTAAGATCTGAAAATCTCTTTGGAGAAATTAGGTCACAAAAGAGAGAGAGAGAGAGAGAGAGAGAGAGAGAGAGCCCTTGAAAATTAATAGTCGATAGATCTGAAAATAGATCTGAATCCTCTCTCATATTAGAGAAATTTCCATGTTTGAAACATATCAAACATATATAGAAAGAATCAAAACAGATCAAGAAAAATCGTGGAAATAAAATCTCCAACGGCTGGAAAATTGAAGCAGCTTAATTGGTCTAAGAAGGATCACTGACCGATTAGTTGGTGAACTAGTCGGTCGGTGAACCTTCTTAGATCGACTAGATTCAAACAGAGAATTGAGTGAAATTAAGAAGGGTAAACTAGTTGGTCTAAGAAGAAACACTAACCGACTAGTTTGACAACTAGTCGGTCGGAGAACCTTCTTGGACCGACTAATTGGTCAACAGTGAATATGCTGAAATACACAAAGGCAACAGTTGGTTCAAGAAGAATTTCCAACCGATTAGATTGTCATCTAGTCGATTGATTCTTTTACTTGAACCAACTAAGATGCACATAAAGCCATGAAAAGAAGCGATAAGCTAAGGAACCCTTTCCAATGGCTTCTAAGGCAATTCTAGAGATAAGATAAGATAGACATGTGGATAACTAGACAAGTAAGACTCAAGGCTTAACATTCTAAGAAACGAAGCTAGACGACAATATAAATATACACGACAAACCGTCTTCAAAGCTTCAATCATGATGAGTCTGAATCGCTTGACTTCATTAATAACTCCTTGAGCTTCAACGAAGCTTCAGGCACAACGATCACGCGCTCTAAAGAAGTCTTGGGACGTCGCTTGAGATCTACAAAGTAATTTGACGACGATATCCATAACTGTGCTCAAAGAGAATTAGTATCCGATATTTATGTTTGTTCATCATCAAAACCAAATCAGGGGAATCAATACTCAACATTCTCCCCCTTTTTGGTGATGACAAATCAACATAAATATAAATCAATAATAATGAAATAAATGAAATTTACTTACTCCCCCTGCATTGATGACACGTTAGTTCCATATTAAATAATAAACAGGAGCATTAATCAGCAGGGAAAAGAATAAAGCATGATCCAACTATCGAAATATAGGATCGAAATCCATAGATTTTTATATCTTCATCCACTGAATCTAACATATGAAATTAGATTCACGGTAATTGTTTAAATTATCATTTATCACCAAGTTATTATTAATTTTCTCCCCTTTGGCATTATCCAAAAAGAGCGGGAGGAAGTCAACGACAACAACTATGGCTAAACAAAAATCTAAACAAGAGAGTCGAAGAATATGACAACGGTCTACATGACACCAAGGAAAATATCGAAGAAAACAAGGTGTGTCAACTAGACCATAGTCGAAAAACGAAAAGAGAAATCATCAAAACACCATCAAATCATATGATTGATTGAAGAAACAATCTCTCCAATATCAACATTTTAGCAAATTGAGTGCATAGAAAACAATTTTTGTTTTCATACAAACAAAGCTAAAGAACTAGCATAGTCGACGAGCGACGAAAGTAACGACAGAGACACAGCTCAACATGCACAAAGAGACGAACGGAAGCAAGATGTATATATATAGAATCAGCAAAAGAGATACATCCAACCAACACAAAAAATATCTATCATCATCAGAGACTACCACATAGTGCACGAGCAGATATCAACAGATGTCACAACATACATCAAAATGTAACCAATACATACAAAACAACCACCCAACTATCCTAGCCTCACTCTCTCAAAACTAGATATATCATCCAAAATGCTTAACTGAGAGTCCTCCAAGGCAGGCTCAGGAGGTAGAGGCAGGAGCTGCACCAGCGTCAGGCTGTGCAGACGGAGTGGCAGACGCAGAAGCAACAGAAGTATCCATCGAAGGGATAGTGGCAGCATGAGTGCCCTCAGGAGCACGGAGAGGAGAGGCAGCAGCAGGAGGCGACGAAGGGGTCGGACGAGCAGTTTTGGAACGACGTTTGGGTGGATTGGGGTTGGATGGATGATCGACGGTCATCGGAGAGGGACCGGAAGGACAGATATGGATTCTCGTTCTTGCCATGAAATCGAGACGAGAAAACAGCAAAAACGAATGAAATCAACCCCTAATTAGGAGATAAGGGAGGAGGAGATACCCTTTGAGGGAGGAGAACGACCCTGGAGGGAGGAGGATGACCGGCGGCGACTGGATACGGCCGGAGACGGCGGATGACGGCGAGAAGCGAGAGGGAGACGACGGATTAGGGTTTTGAGAAAGGGGGCGCACCGATTAGAATGGGTTCTAATCGGTGCGAGGAGGGTTTAATCGATTTAAGAAGGGCCAAAGACGGATTTGCCCTTGCACATCTAGTCGGTCTCAGTTCAAGAGCTGACCGACTAAAACGCATTCTAGTCGGTCGGCAAATAAACTTGGACCGACTAAATGGAAGACATCAAGTGAGGCAAAAAAATAGGACACGAACTAGTCGGTCTGAGGTCAATGTCTAACCGACTAGAAGTAGAACTAGTAGGTCTGTAGATGAACTGGGAGGACCGACTAAGTGAGTCCAAAAATTTGAGAATGAGAAATTTTGAGTTCTCTCCAAAGAGCACTTGGACTAAACATCTAAACACTTGCATACACACTTATTCTACCTCATAAAGCCAGAAAACCATAAATTCGACGCGCAAATCGAAAACCAATCATAAATCCAGCATAAATAGAGAATATCACAACAAATCCAATAAGAGCTTATGAAAATCATTATCATGCAAGATTATATAAAAAATATGAATCCTAAATCTCGGATTCACCCATAATCCCCAATTCTCGACGTAACCGCACAAAGGTATCTTCCTTGAGTGGTTTCGTGAAAATATCGGTGATTTGCTTCTGTGTTTCAACGTACACTAAAATGATGTCCTTTTTAGCTACATGATCATTTAGGAAATGGTGACGGACATCTATGTGTTTGATACGGGAGTGATGTACCGGATTCTTAGAGAGACATATTGCACTTATGTTGTCCACCATGATAGGACACGTATCATAGTTTATACTGAAGTCTTTAAGTGTGTGTCTCATCCAAAGAACCTGTGCACATGCAGCACCGACGGCAATATATTCCGCCTCGGTGGTTGAAAGTGATACAGAATTCTGCTTCTTGGAAAACCAAGAGACAATAGAATTTACTATAAAATGGCAAGTGCCACTAGTACTTTTCCTGTCGGATTTGCATTCAGCATAATCTGCATCACTATATGAGATTAACTCATATGTGCTTGACTTTGGATAGAATAATCCGTAGTCGAGTGTGTGACTTAAATAACGGAAAATACGTTTAACCGCTATTAAGTGTGATTCCTTAGGTTGTGACCTATCACAAACACATACGACAAACATTATATCTGGCCTACCGGCAGTAAGATATAATAAACTACCTATCATACCTCGATATAGACATATGTCTACATCTTTGCCGCCCGTATCTTTATCAAGGTGTGTTGTGGTGCTCATCAGAGTCTTCTTGCTGGAAGCATTCTCCATTCCAAATCGCTTTAGCAGCTCCACCGTGTACTTGGTTTGGTGGATGAAGATTCCATCGTTCATTTGGCGAATTTGGAGTCCTACGAAATATTTGAGCTCCCCATGTGGCTCATCTCAAACTGATCCTTCATGACATTAGAAAACTCTTCGCAAAGAGTGAAGTTAGTAGCACCGAAAATGATATCATCTACGTAAATTTGAACTAGAATAATATCATGATTTGCATACTTAACGAAAAACGTTGAATCAACCTCACACATTTTGAAACACAAATCCAAAAGAAAGTTCTTTGAGCGGTTATACCAAGCTCTAGGAGCTTGTCTCAAACCATAAAGTGCTTTCTTAAGTTTGAAAACGTGATTAGGAAATTTTTCATTAATAAAACTCGGAGGTTGACAAACATATACCTCCTCAACGACATCTCCGTTTAAGAATGTACTCTTTACATCCATTTGAAAAAGTTTGAAATCTTTATGGCATGCAAATGACAATAATAGCCTAATAGATTCTAATCTAGCTACATGTGCAAAAGATTCCTCGAAATCAATACATTCCTCTTGCCTGTAGCCTTGAGCAACTAACCAAGCTTTGTTTCGGATGACATTTTGGTTCTCGTCTGTCTTGTTCTTGAAGATCCACTTTGTTCCTATAACGTTGTGGTTCTTCGAAGGCAACGGAACAAGCTCCCAGACCTCATTCCTCTCAAATTGAATGAGCTCCTCTTCCATGGCTAAGATCCAAGAACTATCTTCACACGCCTCATTGATATTCTTTGGCTCCACGGAAGAGACAACGACACACTGAGCGAAGAAGTTGACTTGAGATCTTGTTTTGACACCATCTTCTATGTTGCCAATAACTTACTCATGGAGATGGTCACGAACTGTTGGAAGCTTTCTAGAAACACCCTGGTCACTAGAAACATTCTCAAGAGATTCATTAGTAGGGTTAGTTTCAACAGAATCAATAGCATTGGATTTATCAACAGCATCACTAACTACATCCATAGAATCATCGTCATCGATAATTCTAAGAGGGACAAAATCTTCGTTAAATGAAACATGAAGTGATTCCTCGATCATTGAGGTTCTTTTGTTGTATATCCGGTAGGCTTTGCTACAGGAGGAATATCCAACAAACATCCCCTCATCGGATCTTGGATCAAATTTGTCCAAACTAACATACGTGTTCTTGATAAAACATTTCGCACCAAAAACTCTAAAATTTTTAACTTGAGGCAACCTACCAAACAACAATTCATAACAAGTTTGTTTGGTGCCGGGCCTCAAGAGACTCCTATTAAACACATAGCAAGCGGTATGTACCGCTTCTGCCCAAAATTGATGGCCAAGGTGGCTATCATCAAGCATAGTGCGAGCACATTCCACTAGCGTCATATTCTTTCTCTCAACAACACCATTTTGAGGGGGTGCACGAGGAAAAGAAAAGGTGTGAGTAATACCAAATTCATCACAGAAGTTTGAGAAAGACTCGTTCTCAAATTCCCCTCCATGATCATTACGAATAGTGACAATGGTGGTTCCAATGAGATTTTGTACTTTCTTAACAAATACTGTGAAGTTTTCAAAAGCATCATTTTTATTAATTAAAGTAAATACCCAAGTAAATCTAGAAAAGTCATCAACAATGACAAGTCCATATCGGGCATTTCCTAATGAAGCAACTCTAGTTGGCCCAAAAAGATCTAGATGTAAAAGCTCTAGAGGCCGTTTAGAGGATATGTTTTTAGGTTTGAATGACGATTTTGGAAGTTTGCCTCGTTGACATGAGTCGCAAAAGCGTTTCTTTTGAAAGGAAAGCTTAGGGAATCCTTTTATAGAATTTAGCTTGGATAGTTTGAAAAGTGTTCCGAAATTCGCATGACCAAAACGTCGATGCCATAAGTGTTGCTCACTTGTGTTGGCAATAAGACATTGTTCATGGGAATTTGGAATATCTAAGATATGTAGGTCCTTATGGCGTGTGCCAGAGAACAACACATTATTATTATCATTTCTTAAAATATGGCACATTCCTTTCTCAAAGCTAACTTTGTAACCCTTGTCACAAAGTTGACTTATTGAGATTAGATTGTGATTTAAACCTTTAACAAGGTACACATCATTTATAAGGAGTTTAGAAGGGTTACCAACTTTTCCAACACCGATGATGGTTCCGCTCTCGTTGCCTCCAAAGACCACTCGGTTTCCATTTTTAATGGGTACCACTTCGGATAGCAACTGAGCTTTACCAGTCATGTGTTTTGAGCACCCGCTATCAAGTATCCACCCGTTCTTAGAGCTAGATTTAGATTTGTTGCTCCTTTTCTTTTTCTTGAGTACCTGAAGATAAAAACATTCTATCATGGTACCCAAGGTCATTGGGTCCTAAGGATTAGACCTTTGGAAGCCAAGTCCAATTGGACTTAGAGTTCCCAATGAAATCATCATTGTGCACAACATTCATATAATATGAGTTTATGTAGGCTTGTTTCTCATGCATGCTAGTGTCCTTCGGGCCCCAAATAGTGAATGTCTTGGGAGCCCTATTCCTATTGGGAGCATGCACATGTGGTTGATTTCTACGTGGTGCATGTGTTCTACGAGGAAGTGACATAGGGCTGTTGACAAACAGAACGTTCGACGAACTACTCGTGAACATGCTCGGTACATGTTCGTTTACGTTCGTTCAGGAAGCTTAATGAACAAGCTTGAACAGATTTTTAGAGCTCGGTTAGTAAATGAACAGAGCTTGAACATAACTGTGTTCGTTCATTTATGTTCATGAACAAGCTCGTTAAGTGTTTGTGAACAAGCTCGTTAAGTGATGTTTATGAACAAGCTCGTTAAGTGTTCGTGAACGAACATATACCGAAAATAGTAAATTTAGCTAAATACTATATTTTTACAATGCTTGGAATAGATGTTTGTAATGGGATTTATGGAGCTATTATGCTGAATTTGTTTGTTTTTGTCCTGCCAATATTTAATCCTTTTATTTAATTGATTTAGTCATTGGCAATTATGTTTAAATATTATTATTCCTGATTAAATGTTTGATAATCTTTTCATGAACAAGATTGATTGTGTGTTCACGAATATGTTCCTGAACATGTTTACGAACCAGCTCGACAAGTCTTGTTAACGAACTGAACGTTCAATGAACTAATCGTGAATAAGCTCGGTAAATGTTCATTTACGTTCGTTTACGTTCGTTCGATAAGCTTAACAAACAAGCTTGAACATGTTCTTAGAGCTCGGTTAGTAAACGAACAGAGTTTGAACATGGATTTTGTTCATGAACAAAACCAAGCTCCCTGTTCAAGCTCGTTCAAGCTCATTCGTCAACAGCCCTAAAGTGGCATAGTGTATGCATGTTGTGGATAAGCATGCGGCATATGATGAAATGGTGGTGGCAACATTTGATACAGTGCATGATGGTAATCTTTCATGTAGTAATGATGTGGGTGAACATATGCATGTGGGGGAACACGTGCGTGAGTGTGTCTCACTTGGTGTGCACGTGCTCGTGGACGTGGAGCATAGAAATCATCATAAGTGTGAACTTGTGGAGTAGGAGGTGTGTTCCTACGTGGCATAGTATTTGTGTACATAAATGCATGACCCTTCTTTGGAGGTCCACCAAAAGTGGGTTTCTTTCCAAAAGGGGATGTGTACTTAGTGGAAGTACCATTGGTAATTGAACTACCCATGGGGTGTTTACTCCCACTAGTTGAGGCATCGGAGGATGGCCTTACAAAGGTGGTTGAAGATTTGGATGAATTTTCCTTCTTATACCCCAAACCAATGCGATGATTGGCCGGAAGTAAGTCATTCAGAATATTATCCAAATGATCCTTGCCTTTGTTGAATTTTTCAGTTTGGCCTAATGTGGACTCATATTTCTCATTGAGAGAAAGTATTTTAGTATCCAAAGTGGACACTTGCGTTGTGAGTACACAAACACGTGACTTGAGATTCTCATTCTCAATACTCAAAGTTGAGTTTCGAGAATTCAAATCCGCTATCACATGTTCATCCGAATCCTCAATGTTAACATGTTCAAGTTGAGATTTGAGATTTACAATCTCAGTTCTCAAGGCTTCAACAACGGTGTCGTTGTTGGTGATGATAGGTTTAGGTGTGGTTTGAAGACTAGTTAGCTCATCTTTAATTTTAGTATATATATTTACCAACTTAGAATACTTAGACCAAATTTGTTCATTAGCTAATCTTAGGTCATCCATAGTTACCTCTTCACCTTCATCCTCGCTTTCATCTGAAGCTGTCTTTTGATCATGTTGCTCTCTTGCCATGAAGCACATGTGTGCTTTCTCCACTTGCTCTTCATCTGACTCACCACTTGAAGAATCGTCTTCCGAGTCAGTGAATGTACCGACAAGTCCTTTTTTGTACTCCTTGTACTTTCTTGACTTGTCGAACTTGGGTGCCTTCCACTTCTCCTTTTGTTTGTTAAGAGGACAATCGACCTTGATGTGTCCTGGCTTATTGCATTTGAAACACAAAGGAGCAGATGCATTAGTAGAACCAACTTTAGATTTGTTCTTGAAATTACCTTTTCGGAAAAACCGGTTGAACTTCTTTGCCATGAGTGCCAAAGATTCCATGTCCAACTCAGAGTCCGATTCTTCACTATCGGTATGTGTGGTAGGGGCGGCCTTGAAAGCAATCGCCTTTTTCTTCGGCTCTTCTTGCTTCAAGAACGCCTTCATCTTGTCCTGCATCTTGATCTTGCTGTCCTTTCGTACCTCATAAGACATTAATGTACCCATTAGTTGAACAACAATATATTTGGACATCATTACCTTCCTCGATAGCGTAAGTTCGTTTTTCCCAACTCGAAGGAAGTCCATCAATGATCTTTGCGACTCTCTTCTTGGGTATAGATCTTCCCAAGGGCTTCCAATTCGTTGGTTAGGTCCACGAAGCGAGCGTAGTACTCCTTAATTCTTTCACCCTGTTCCATGTGAAATAACTCGAATTCTTTGTTAGCAACAGTGAGTTTAGAGTGTTTTACCCTGCTCGTTCCCTGGTGTAAGATGAGGAGTTGGTTCCAAATCTCATATGCACTCTTACATGTGCATATCTTGTTGAAGTCTTCAGGCTCCAGTGCACATTGTAAGGCATTCATTGCCTTGGCATTGCGACCTCCGCGGCGACCTCCGCGGCAGTCCACTGTGTGAAGTCTTCCTCAGTGGGCTCAACGTACTCCGTTAACGTGGCTCTCTAAAGTGACGCGCTACGGAGGAAGGTCTCCATCCGGCATTTCCAGTACCCATAGTTGGTACCGTTGAAATGAGGAGGCCTGGTTGAGGAGTATCCTTCGATCACGGAAGAGGCTCCTTCACGATTCTTGTAGGAGCTGTAGTCGGGTGGTGGTCGTACGGCCTTCTTGTCGTTGTTTGTCATAGCTATGAACTTGGCTCTGATACCAAATGTAATGCACTGGAAGCTACTGCACAAGTACTAGAGGGGGGTGAATAGTACTTTAAAATAATCAAGAGTATAATTCCTAATTATTGTGCAATCACAAACAACTATGCGAAATAATAAAGGACAACACTAATAATGCAACACAAACAAAAGAGTTAATGGGTTCGGATCCACCCATGTCTCCCCGACTTGTCCCCGGTGATCCTACGTCCCAGACACCTGGATCCCTTCCGGCTACTTAAGTTAGAATCCACTAACTCAAGGTTTCACTAAGAAACTTCTTGTGGAAACTACCACAAGACAAATCGTTACAACAAACGAATCGTGACTCCCACAAACCGGGATCACGAACTTCTCTCACAAACCGAGAGATAAACTCAAATAATTTAATGAAATATAAAACACTTACCACAAAATCCTATGCCTTGAGAAATACTTACGAATTAGGGCAAGGAAGGATTGTGAGAAAGAGTGATCACGAAACCCTAGCTCCACTGAGATGAACAGCGGGAGAGGGCTAGGAAGCTGATGATGATCATGATTCAATCCTTCAGGAGAATGATCGCTCAAGATCTGAAAATCTCTTTGGAGAAATTAGGTCACAAAAGAGAGAGATTTTCGAGAGAGAGCCCTTGAAAATTGATATTCGATAGATATGAAAATAGATCTGAATCCTCTCTCATATTAGAGAAATTTCCATGTTTGAAACATATCAAACATATATGGAAAGAATCAAAACAGATCAAGAAAAATCGTGGAAATAAAATCTCCAACGGCTGGAAAATTGAAGCAGCTTAATCGGTCTAAGAAGGATCACTGACCGATTAGTTGGTGAACTAGTCGGTCGGTGAACCTTCTTGGACAGACTAGATTCAAACAGAGAATTGAGTGAAATTAAGAAGGGTAAACTAGTTGGTCTAAGAAGAAACACTAACCGACTAGTTTGACAACTAGTCGGTCGGAGAACCTTCTTGGACCGACTAATTGGTCAACAGTGAATATGCTGAAATACACAAAGGCAACAGTTGGTTCAAGAAGAATTTCCAACCGATTAGATTGTCATCTAGTCGATTGATTCTTTTACTTGAACCAACTAAGATGCACATAAAGCCATGAAAAGAAGCGATAAGCTAAGGAACCCTTTCCAATGGCTTCTAAGGCAATCCTAGAGATAAGATAAGATAGACATGTGGATAACTAGACAAGTAAGACTCAAGGCTTAACATTCTAAGAAACGAAGCTAGACGACAATATAAATATACACGACAAACCGTCTTCAAAGCTTCAATCATGATGAGTCTGAATCGCTTGACTTCATTAATAACTCCTTGAGCTTCAACGAAGCTTCAGGCACAACGATCACGCGCTCTAAAGAAGTCTTGGGACGTCGCTTGAGATCTACAAAGTAATTTGACGACGATATCCATAACTGCGCTCAAAGAGAATTAGTACCCGATATTTATGTTTGTTCATCATCAAAACCAAATCAGGGGAATCAATACTCAACAGCATTGTCTGTATGACTTATATGTTGCATATTTTGGAAGATTCAACACACATTAATATTTGGAGGAAAGAAAATTATGTTGATTCTTTGTAGACTCAAGAACATTTGAAAGCTAAAGAATGAGTTAATCCTTAAAAAGCTACTAACTCAAATATCTCATCATGTGATTCCCATTTCCTTAGAGTGTAGATTTGACCTTATTCCTAATTCATTCCATGAGCATCTTGTATATGATTTGAGTGTTTTGCATATCAAGACTTGTGAAATCTTGCAATAAATAATGATAAATTTTTGTAGGAATTTTAAGTTATGAATGACGAGAGGATTCTATTTTATCCTGAGAGGTTCGTACTAGAACCAATAAGGAAGCTTTGCACACATTATACCGGTTCTTGACGAGCTTTACCGAGTAATATTCTTGATGTGACTGAGTCGAGTATTTCACAGAAGGTTGAGGAGATTGAGCACGTCGAATTTGTCATCCTAGATTCTTCATATTCCACCAGCAAGAAGATTCTATATGCTTCCACTTCTTTTGTTATTTGGATGATTTTCAGAAGATATTCATTTATATATCTACATCTTTTTATACTTCAAAGTTCATGGACGCATTTTTTCTAGCTGCAAAGGATTATCGATTTTTGCTCGGTAATGTTATTCTTTTTGCCGTTCACAAGTGAAGAAGTTCTTAAGCCGGGGAGAATGATGGAGATCAAATTCAAGATGGAGTCTATTATTTGTGATGGAGATAGTGTTTGAATACTTGGAGACTTCTGATTAGTTTGAATCTTTTTGTTATTTTGAGAGTTTTAGTTATTTGAATTATTTAATTATTTGATTGTTTTAGTTATTCTAGAAGTTCTAATCGTATTGGGTTTGAGAGTCAAGTTGTAAGGCCTATTAAAGCCACATACTTAATTGTTTTGGTAGTAGAAATTAATGAATAGATATATTGTTGTAAACTTTTGGTTTCTCCACAAAATTAAATTTTTTATATTGGTGTGCAAGAGGTGGGCTTGGTTGTCTGGGCGAGAGGTCTGAAAAATCTTCACGTGCGAGGCGTGCGAGTCGGTGATCATAAGATTTCCTGTGTGCTTGATCTGAAAAATTATCAATTTTTAAGTTTTTCTTCTTCACCAAATTCCCACCACATCCATTCTTCCTTTCGTCCTGCGTCAGTTGACCGAACTTACAAGTTTATCAACGAAGCGGTGGTTTTTGGTAGAACCACCTTAATTTTTAACTCACATAATTCTTGTAGTAATCCTTAGTGTGTTATGAGAAACATAACTATTGGGAGATGGCATAAAATGTCAGGAACAACATGTGTCTTTCTCGAATGATATTATAGATCGATATTATGAGTCGGCCATAAGCTCCAACCATATCCATTGCTGCATGTTCAATTCATTTTGAGTGAAGGTGTATTTCAAACTTTAATGGTTCATGAATATCATCACATGCTTCTTAAACGAAAGTGCCTTTAAAGTTTGAGCGTGAATATTTCTACAACCAACTTTAAATCATGCAAGTGGTAGTTCCCATGAAACTTCAGTTGTCTAGGTATAAATGTGTGGTAGTTCCCATGAAACTTCAGTTGTCTAGGTATAAATGTTATCATATGATCATACTGATGCAAGATGTAACCAATACCCTACAAGATATGTTACAATGCACATCGAATCCACGGGATCGGCCCAGAAAAATCAAAACTGGTGCGGTCGTTAATATTGAATTTAACTCTACAAATGCTTACGTACAAGCCTCGGACCAAACATATTCCATCGCTTTTATCATAAATCATGTCATGGGCTTCACAACCTTAGATAAATCCTTGATGTGCAGGCGGGTAGTAACATGTTAAATCTAAGAAACCATTGATATCTAAAATAGATTAAGGAATTGACCAATTTTTAATCGCTAATAATTTCTCAGATCCATGGAGGTACCTTCTCCCAATAACACGCGATCAAAAAACATAACTCGGTCTGACCAAAATTTACATTTACTGTATTGTTCATATAGGCAATGGCGAGGTATGGCTCTAATACGATCAGAAAGTGCTTGGAGTGCTCCTCATTGCTCCTTGAGTAGACCAACATATCATAATAAATATAACTATAAATTTATCTCAAAACTTATAGAAAACTTGATTCATGAGACTTATGAATGTTGTTGGTGCATTTATCATACTGAACGACATAACCAAGAACTTATAGCGTCCATACTTGATCCGAAATGATGCATTGGGACTATCTGCTACCTTGACCTTCACATGATGATATCCACTTCGAAGGTTCAATTTAAAGAAGACTAATGGTCTATCGAGCTAATCAAAGATATTGTTGATGCAGGATAAATGATACTTGTTCGTTTTGATCATATTATTTAGCTATCCATAGTCGATGCACATGTTTCGCGATCCATCTTTTTTTCTAACTAACAACATTGATGCTTACCAAGACGACACATTAGAGTGTATCAATCCCTTTCTTAAAAGATCATCTAGTTGCAGGCGAAGCTTCTTCAACTTTAATGATGCCATGCGATAGGGGCTTAGAAATCTATTAAGGGTCCAACATCAGGTTAATGACAAACTCGAGTGCTTGGTTTGCAGGTAGATCTAAACTACCACCAAGGAGAACATTGTCGAAGTTCTCTACAACCTTGGGCTTCTCTAGCTTTACATGCAATACTACTATCACTCTTTCCTTTGGCATGGCTCAAAACGTAACTAGTCTAAGCGAACAATTTCATTTTATGAACTTGCATACCGATGGTTAGGAATTTCAAACATCCTCTTTTGAAATAATTTTGCCTACGAAATTTCGAAAAGGAGGTAGTGAACAAAGGATAGAAAATGACAAGGATAATGCCACCACACGGCATCGAGAAATGTGAACATGACATGCGATGCTTTAACTAGAAAGAAAAGGTGCGAATGAAAAGAATCATGAAATTAATCTTTTTTTTGATTGTATGCAAAGAATGGTAATGTAGAAGAGGGTTTGCAAAATACAAGGAATTCTAAATGATAGAATCGAAATGTCGAATTGAAGGTCTGAAAAAAGTTCAAAGGAAAGAAAGTAAGAATTGAGTTATGAATTTAAGGATTTATATTATAATAATCTCTAATTTGTTCCCTAAAAGTTTAGAATTAGACATGCATGTGCCACAAATGAAATTTGTTATGCCTCGGTTCCAAGATGCTATATAAATTGAATATTGCAAGCTCACGATGTATTTACACTTTAGCTTAAATACACTAAGCGTGAATTAAAAACATATGTTGGTAAGAATGCATAAGTTTGAAAGTAGACAACCACAATAAAATTTATTGGTCCCAATGTCAAACATCAAGAGCTAGACAAGATCGACAACAAAGATAACCATAAATTGAAATATCAAGTCCAAAAGAAATAAAGCAATGAAAATATAAAACTACATCTGTTCCAAGATGCTATATATATTTAATACTTTCATTTATGTATGTCGATTTAGCAAACCAATGCCTTAAGCCACTCAGCCATACCTCCAAGTTGTTGATCAGAATTGGATGTGCCGGGAAAAAGCAATCATTGAGAAGATTGCAAGCTCACGATGTATTTACACTTTAGCTTAAATACGCTAAGCGTGAATTAAAAACATATGTAGGTAAGAATGCATAAGTTTGAAAGTAGACTACCACAATAAAATTTATTGGTCCCAATGTCAAACATCAAGAGCTAGACAAGATCGACAACAAAGATAACCATAAATTGAAATATCAAGTCCAAAAGAAATAAAGCAATGAAAAGATAAAACTACATCTGTTGATTGGGCTTCTTGCCAAACTCTGGTGCCACACCAACCCTTTCTTCTGAAATCTCCTATATGACAATACCATCTAGATTTGATGGATAATTTAAAAGGAAACATCGTCAGCAAGTTGACACTTGGGTGAGTTCCATAATTCGGTACAAATTAAGAAATAAAAATCAAGAGATAATTTATGTCTTCATAAAATAAAATACTTTACATGCGATAAAAGGTAATAAAAATGCTATAAATACAAATTCAATGCTACTAATATTACCAAGACATAAATGAGGTTATGCCATTAACACGAATCTAATGTAGCTATAATTATCTAGAACTAATAACAATTACGGTAATCTAATGTTAAGCCTGAAATCCAAGGGTATGGTATGCAATTAGGGTATTCCGTTTACCTTGAAACAAGGACAATTTGAGTCATAATCACATTCTCTTATAAAATTAGTTATAATTTTTATAATATACTGGCATGTTTCGCAGTAATTCTGTTCCGATTCACAACTCTTACAAAAATAATAATAAACTCATTATGTTAATTGACTTAGCGTATAGTTTCTACATCAATAGTTTAGTAAGCCGACAGTGGTTTCATAACATCAACAATCATTAAGGATCTATAATATGAAAGATATGATTTTACAATGTTACAACTAATGTGAAAAAGCACACATAGTTTCATAATTCATAAGGAAAATACATATGAATATACACATTAAATTAAAACAAAACTAAGGAGAAAAATTTATCTTCCATGGCCATGATGTCCAACACTAGAAACCCCCATTTGAATTGATGGAGAAAGATGTAATTTGCTGTGGAAGAATAGAGTTTTTGGATGAATTAAGTTTCCTTTCGGAAGAATGAGAATCATATAAAATCAGTCCATTAAAAGAACCCCCCTCATCAATTTTAATGGAGAAGCCGAACGGTCATGAATTGCCTATAATGGCAACTACCCTAAGAATCCTTCCCACTTGATGGCTTATGATCTAGTAATTCTCTCGGATCAAAATTATAAAAGTAAAAATATAGATGTCATACATAGTATTTGAATATAAGACCTCTTGCATATGCAACTAGAGTCTCAACACTGAACTACAACCGCATTCATGTATGAGACTCAACGAAAATAGTTATAAATCATTTTTAATGAAAACGTCTTTATTCAAATTATAAAGAGGGTACAATTGTTAGGATCATTGCATCTTTCCAAAAAAAAAACAATGGTATCCTTCTATCCATACCCGTCTTTCATTATGTGAGTCCATTGTTTGTTAGATATGTCTTTTGGTTAGCCACTTGAATCACTAGTTAAAATGACATAACCAATACTGTTAAGTATATTTTGCAATTTCAAGAATTTTTTTAGCTGGAAGAAAAAGATTAGGCAAACACTCAAGCTATATTGTTGTAATGAAAGGGATTTAAGAAACATGAAAGGGAACTAGATTGTCTTTACACTTAAGGTAATTTTTCCTATTTGTTAGGAAATGGTAAAATATTCAAAATTCATCTTCAAACTCGTAGAAAAAACTCCAAATTCCATTTCAAATGGTGGTATGAACTTTAGCAAGTGCATGCATAGGGCTAATTGATCATGTGCATTTATTAGTCCAGCAAAAATGTCGTTTTTTGTCGTAAAAAAGCACAGAAGCTCCACAAGTTCGATAAGTAGTATCACCATTTACTTAATCTTATTAAAGAGAACTTATAAGCAATTCCATTATAGCTAAGCACTTGATATTTTTCCTTGGCATAATAATTTGTAAATGGAAATCAAACATCTACTGGCTGTAGCAGGTCGTCTTCTTGAAGTGTGATGTAGAATCAGAGAAAATGTGGGAAATTTTGGGGAAGAACAAAAGGAAAATATGGTTCTAAGGCTTCTTACCAAGGATTTGATTTTTCGTCAAAACAAATCTTTCTTAGATTTGACGTTTTAATGACTCGAAAAATTTCATTTTCATTGATTCCAAAAAAATAAGTTTGAAGCCTATTTTTAGGTTGTAACGGGAAACAAATCTTTTCATGTCTGATGTGAGACTAAATCAAATAATTAAAATATAAAATAAAATTAACTAAAATCCGATAGATAAAACTAGTTAAAAACAAATGAACTCATAACTAAAATCCAAATAAAAAACTCGAACTTGATCCTCATTATTCTTTCTAGCTTTGAAAAATTCATCACCTAGGGACTGGTGATTGAAAAAGCACAACCAGTAGATTTCAAAAATCTCTTGTAATTAGAGAAGATGCATTTTGAACTTTAAAATGATGTAACTTGAAGATTTATAGATGAACAGTTTGATGACAATGTATCAAGATCATGGAAAAAAGAAAATCATGTAAAATCTACTAGCTAGTAGGCTATGGAAGATCGTGGATAATGAAGTGGAAGTTCTCAATTAGCTCTTGGGGTGTCTTTATCTCTAGTTCTGATGTAGACATAAAAGATTGCTCAAGTCGAGGATCTAGCTTAGACTACGATATTAGATCAAGATCAAGCTATGGCTCTAGCTTTGGTTTGGACTCAATCTCGGGTTATAACGCATACACATGCTTAATCTTTGTCGCATGTTTTTAGCCCAGGCTCGGGCTTAAACATTCCCTTAGGTTCTGACTCGGGCTCGATCACGTTCTTAATTATGAACATAAAAGTGGGTTCGAGCTTTTACATGGAATGTCTTTGACTCGAGTATATACCCCACTAATGTATTCTGTCATGTCATTTCTATACGTTTTCCTCTATCCATTTACATAATCTTATTGATGCATTCACAAATCTTTTTGATCACCTCACAAGGTTTTATTTATGATTCTTTTTAAGCTTTGAATTTTGAGAAATGTTGAGACAAATGATGGATTGGTTCGAGTTTGGAAAGATACCAACGTTGAAGCTCCATCTTCAACCAACTTCAACATGGCTTTTGGCTCCTAAAATAAAGAGTCTCTTTTTAATTTGTATTCGGCATATCAGAATTTATTCTCATCCATTAGGTTATAATAGTAGGAAAAGAAATCGTTTATAACAGATTCCTATTTTGCACATCAATAATGTCCATCGTATCCCTAAAAAATGGTTAAGGCACAATATTTCCTTTGCTCAGTTTTCATAAAATTACATGCATCCAGATATGTACTATAAATTTCCATCAAAATATATTGTAAATCATCCAAGATATATAATGGCTTTAATTGGCTTGCGATAGGTTCAAACAGATTTGAAATGTGATTGAAAAAACGGCTTTGGAATTTTCAAAATAGCGTAATAGAGTGAAAATAGCCCAAAAATGTCTCAGATCTATTTTGCATGCTTTGTTGATTACACAGGAGATGAACATGTCCAAGTAAGGTACATACGTGTACTTATTTGAGTTGGCTTCCAGTTGGCTCAAATGGAAATGTATTTGAACTAGAAATGCTTGCAGAATTTTTGAAATAACAGAATGTTGTAAAAATCAGCAAAAAATCCTTATGAAACTGCTAAACTGGATTGTGTTGGTCAACAGCCGGTCAACGCATGCCTAGCCATTGATCAGTCAACGCGGCTCGGCTCGAGCTAGCTTAAGGTTAGCTTGTCGGCTTTGTCGGCTTCGATCCACACTGCTGAACAATATCAGCTTGGTTGGCGTGGGTTAAGTTGAGGAACAGTATTGGTTTAATCGACGACATAGCTCAACCGGCTGGCGCGGCAGTAGAAACGGTTCACTCGAAGTGTTACTGTAGCGATCTGGCACACGAGTGGTGCAGATATCAATTTTCGATGATTTTGACAACGATCCATTGTTGAAATTGTTGTTTTGGGTGCACCTAAGAATGTGGAAGCCTTTGGGGGTGATAGACGCACCCGATCGTCAATGGTTGTGATGGTGGCATGACGTAACTATTAGCGGTGGTAGTTCTACTCAAATTGGATGACGGTGATAACCGATTTGAGTTGTGGTGGCATTGACGAGGTCAGGATAAGGACGGGGCCTGGTGGCGTGGGTTGCCAGAGGCCATTTGCGACGACAATTGCTAGGGTTAAGGTTAGGGTATTTGTATTTGGTTTTTTATTTTCGGATTTCTCTTTCTTTTTTGTGGATCTAAAAAAATAAAAATTTGAAAAAAAAAGGAGATGTGATCTTTCTACTTTGATACCATATCTGATGTAAAATTAGATAAAATTTGGGAAATTTTAAGGAAGAAAAAAAGAAAACTAGGGTTCCAATGCTTCTCATCAAGGATGTGACTTCTTCTCAATATAGATCTTTCTCAGATATGGGGGGTGTAATCACTCCAAATATTTCATTTTCATTGATTCCAAATAAAATAAGTTTGAAGCCTATTTGTAGGCTTACAACTGGCGTATAACTGGAAACAAATCTTCTTCAATCCAACATGTGACTAAATCAAATAATTAAAATATCAAATAAAATCAATTGAAATTCTAACAGATAAAATTAATTAAAAGCAAATGAAATTCAAAAGAAATCTCAACTAACTCTGACTAAATCCAACTTGGCCTTATAAAATTTGTTCAAGTATCATTGCATCAGGTGGATAGTTTTAGTTTATAAAACAGAAATCAAACCTGTCTTAGTTTATAAAAAAGGAAATCAAACCTGTCTCTCTGGAAGGTCATTCTGAAATTTACATCATGGCGTTGCTCATTGTTTTTTTGTGGTAATTCACTCATTGTTTTTGATTTACTGATATTGTGTTCACTCTGAAAGGTTCATTGGTTATTGTCATGTCCTACCATAAAGAGACAAGCTATAACAAACAACAGGTCTTACATGTTACTTTCCGAGTAACATACAAAATCATTTTGAACTAAACCTATCTGATAATTGAATGGTACACTCTCAGACTTGACTGGGGAAAGATTAGTAGATTACTTCCATTTTTGGGCCTTTCTCCTTTCACACCCTCTCTGTCCATCTCACTCACTGCCCTGACGTTTACACTCACTGTCAGACTTATAGTGCAGTCACTGTAGTCACTTGTGTATGATGTGTATATTTTCTGTTTAAATTTCTGGAATTTGAATTTTACAGGAGCATTGCGGTGATAAAGATTAGAGGGATCATATACATATCATGGCAACATCTTCTCAGTTTCTTCTTAAAGTGAAATTAGAGGTTTCCTGTGCTTTACGTGTATTTCCATAATGGGAAGAAATGTTCTCAATATTAGGGTAATCTGGAAGTCCCTTTGCTTGGCCAACAATTTGCAAGTGAAGGTATATATTTCTGTTGCGGAGGTCTGTCTAGCTTCTTTTGAATCTGGTTGCATTCCTATTGCCTCTGTCAATCCCTCCACGATGCCCGTGATTAAAAAGCTGCATGAAGTATGTAAAGCATCTTTCTCTTCTAATGGACCTATATCAGCTGAAGCTCTTGAAAAAGTTCGTGCTCGTTTAGGTGGGTTTGTTATTTTTTGTTACATTTCGTATGCATTTTTTCTTGGAAGTTGAATATGAATAACAAATATTTGTGATCAAAACAAAAGAAAATAAGGAAGCAATATTTACTGATGTAATATATGGGCCAGTGAATTTAAGCAAATTATGATTATTGTTGCTTTGCCCATCTTTTCTACATCCGCAAGTAATGTCATTGTGATAGGCACGCCATGTGACCTTAATGTTTCATGTTATCATTGGCAGACACTTTCATGGTGATTTACCAAACATGAAGATCATGTTGTGACTATAATGTTTCTTCTATTGGATTCTTTTAATTTTTAATTTTTAAACGTCGTTAGATGTGTTAGATTGCAGTAATATTAGTCCAGTCTGGTATATTATCTTTGGTTGTCACCTTGTGATTTATCAAACATGAAGATCATGTTATATTTATTCTACACGATGCACACTTTTAATTTTAGTTTCTGTTTATAGTTGGATGCACTAAATCATTTGACTTATTTTTCCATGCTTCCCAATGTTATTGGTAGAAATCACTAAGGCAACCGGCGTGGCTCCAGAATTTTTTTGTTTTTTGGTGTTTTGTTTGTTTGTTTTGTTTTGTTTTGTTTAGGTTTTTTTTTTGCGGGGGGGGGGGGGGGGGGGCGCCTATATTCCCAATGGAAGCACTGTTTCAACTTTCAACTCAATCATGAATTATGGAAACAGTAATGAATGGAGTGAGATACCGATAGGGATACAGGATGATGATATATAGTGGTGTACGACTCATTGTGCAATCTCAATTAATGCTTTTGTTCCAATTTGAAGCTAGAGCTTTGAACAATTACTAATCCAGTTGCCAAAATATTGGATTTCCACCACCAAACCACTTCTCAGCTACACGATGACCTTCCTACCAATCCTTTAACTTTAAGTGATTGGATTTCTACACCATTCCACTTCTTCGCAAGTGATTGTAGTATCATCCTCTTATTGCAAGACTGGCACGTCTTCTATACAAGATGAAGATACAATAAGGTTGCTGCAAGAAAAGTTTTCCAATTGCAAGGTTACAGAGTTAAGGCTTTAAAGGTAAAGAGAAACAAGAACGGTAGATAATTTGGACACTTCAGATCTGTGAAATTGAAGGCATCAAAGTGAACTTAGATTCACTAATGAAACTCAAGAGAAGACTCCAGATCTTGAAGATTTAGACCTCTTGATTTGAAAGTGTAAACTCTTTGACTCTTCTTAAAATAAGCTCGTGAAAATCTTCCTTTTTGGAGGCTTTCGCAAAGATTTGAAAGTTGTATTTCTTGATACCAAAGCTTCATACAGAGATTTTGAAAGTAGTTTTAAAAAGAACAGTTGTTAATCTAGCGCGCAAGAATTGCATTATAACATGTTAGGTTACTCAACTCAAAATTAGTTTTGAAACACATATCATTATGCTCAAAATACATAAAGTTGTGCACTTGGGTCAATGGTTGCATGCTGGAATGTCTAGTCCAAAATTTCAATTGGTTATTCAGTCGATCTCATTAGTTGGATCACGCTAAGACCATGGATATAAGTTTTGGCCATTGTTGAAAATTTTGGTTTGGTTTGTATGGTTTCATAAAGAATTGGAACAAAATCATCTTGAATGCTTGATTTTGGCCGATAACCCTTAAAACACAAAATAAACAAAAATTTCCTAAATTATGCAAATAAAAAAAGATGCATTCGAAGCTGCAAAAAAATAATGATTGGAAATGAATAATCCATTTCTACGCAATGTGAAAGAAGGAATAAGAGTGTAAGTGGGAAAGAGAAAACTTACCTGTGCAAGTGGGAGAAAACTTACCTATGGAACACAAAGCGGGTATTTGCATTGCTTTATGCTGCTACCGTGGTCGAAAGATGAGAACAATTAGAGGTATATAAATGGTTTGGGTTTTAGTTTTAAAGCGGGTTTTGGGTATTGAAGTTTTTAAACCCAAACTCGTACCTTTATAGATGGGTTGGCTTTTAGTTCTTTCTAAACTGGTCTTTGGCATTTGAAAAACTTATACAATATCATTCATTTTAATGACCTTTGTGGATGGATCCTTTAACTTGATTTACATTTTACAGTTGTTAAGACTAGTTTGGGGTTCCACGACAAGTTAAACAAGTAAAAACATAATTTACTTTAGATACTCTAACATGAACTTAAGCTATTATGCAGAGATCCAACTTTTAATATATGTCATCTATGTTTTCTTGTATTTAGTTTAGATACTCTAACATGATGTGTGACTATTCTTATGACACATGACCTTTTAACATTCTCCCTCAAACTTAAAGGATGGCTCTAATACTATGTCAAAACTAGTTTGGAAGTTCCACGATGAGTTAAACTAGTAATGATATAATCTAGGTTGAGATATTCAAACCCCAAACCTTAAGCTATTGCGTAGAGCTCCTACTTTCAATATATGTCCACTTTTCTTCTATTTTTGATACGGGACTATTCTTACAAGTCATAACATGATCTCTTAACATTGCACATAAGAAAAGAGTACAATAATGCATATTAAAACGATAGAGAGAATATACCATCAGCTTTTCAAGTCATCTGGCACACATTCTATTTCTTCTTGATTCGGCCTGCTTTCTTTGCTTCAGAATATTTTTATTTATGATTTATATTTAGTACAGTTTCCCCTTATTTCTTTTATAAATGCGGTAATCTCCTTTGTGGCTATTGCCTCCTCCACTTTCATCGCTACCTTTTTCACATTCCCTTTTGCATTTGCTTTGACTCTTTTGCCTTCCTCCTCGCTTTCTCATTCGATTTCTCCTTTTTCTTCTAGCTTCTTTTTGGTCCTCAAGGGGCTTGGTGATGTAGTAGCTCCTCATGTGCCAGAGAGGCAGCCATAAATTCTTCTGGACACCTTGCATAACATTAGACGATACCCAACTTGATTCGATTATGGTAATCTAAAGATAAATCACTTTTTTTTCTGGATCGATCATTTTCTCGAGATCGACACCAATGTTTTTCTAATAAGTTTGTAAAGTATAACATCCTCTTTTGGAACTCCATCAAACTCAAGGTAAGTTCTCCTTGAGTTTGTAAAGTAAGAACTTTAAATTTTCTAACAACAATTAGATCTGAATTATCATCATTCAAGATCCTCCCTTGGGATTACTATGACTTTTTAAGAAAGAGATCAAAAGGTGTATGATCTATGTTCAACTTAGATGTTAAAATTAGAATACTCTCATAGAGAGTCTATGAGTCAAACTGGTAATGACATAAGTTTGGTTGAGACGCTGTAACCTAAAATCTCAAGCTGTTAGGTAAACGCCAACTTTAATATATATCCCTCAGTTTTCTTGTATTTTTATTATAGGACTCTTTTTATGACAGATGATCCTTAACGCCAAGGGTGTTGGTGGTGGTTATTTGAAAAACATCCTGGCACATGGATGCCGGTGTTGATATCTAGATGGAGACGATTGATCTGAAGAAGAAGGTGATCAATCTTGATAGGACTGCAAGTAGATTAAGTTGGGTGTCGTTTGATCTTATGCCGATACGTGAAGTGACTAGAAAACTTTAATGGCTGCAAGTGTGGGTTGTAAGAGGTTTGTACATCACCAAACCAACATGAAGAAGCAAAGAAGAAAAAGAAGACGGCGAATGAGAAAGCAGAGCGGAAGGCAAACGAGGGGAGAGCGGAAGGCAAATGAGGGGGAAAGGAAGGCTGAGAGGAAGGTAAAGGTGGAACCGTGGAAAAAAGCCGCAAAGGCGCATAACTTATTTATAAAAGAAATAAGGTACAATTGTATTAAATATGAGTTGAAGCTAAATTTTTTTAAAAGCTAAGGATGCATGTTAAATCAAAACGGACGAGAATGAGCGCTGTACGACTTGGAGAGCTGACTTGCATATTCTCCTTGTCATCTTTATATGCATTGTTGTGCTTTTGGAAAAAAAATAATTTTATTCATTGTTTCAGGGTTTCCTTTTTTGTGATGTGGTTGGAAGTCTTAAGGAGTTTGCTAAACTTAATTTATGTTTTAAGGGTTGAAATACTTTTGTTTTAATGGTTGACAAAGGAACATAACAATCGTTGCAACTGCTGGTAGGGCATTACACTAACATGTTATTTGTGTAAAGAAAAATAGTCAAATATTATTAAAAAAATAGAAAAATTGGAGAACATAACTTGAAATTTAAGCCTATGTGTAATATTTTAATCTTTTGGATTATAGTGGCTTACCAATTTAACTTCCTAGCCCCAGTTGTATTCTAATGTTTTATCATGGTATCAAAACCATCGGTCTAATCTCCACTCATGATGTCCTGAACTGGATCATCTTGTAATAACCTCATCTAGATTGTTCCATAATGGCCTCATTCAGATCTCGTAGATTAGCTCTTTGAATTCCTTGTTTCCAAATTTTGGTGAATTCACCCTGAGTTTGAGGGTATGTTAAGAAAAATGGTCCCACGTCAAAAAAAGTTAAGAACATAAATTGAAACGTGGTCATCCATCTGATAACTTAAGGTTTTGTGTTAGAGTATCTTTGCACAGACTATGACTTCACCAATTCAACTCTTTGTGCCCACATCTTGTTCTAATCTATTTTAACAACGTTAACACCTTAACATTTTTCTTTTTCACATAAAGATCCTAATAAAACCTGACCATTGCAAATACATAGACAACAAATATATATAGCAATATATGTAAAAGGATTGGTGAAACCGAAACCGATTTGGTGAAACCAAATTTTTTTTGAAAGAACTAAAAGCAAAATCAATTTCTCAAACCTTGCCCAAGATGATATCAGCTATCGGTCATTGTACCACCGTGTCTGTTTGTACACTGATAACACTGAAAGTTGTTATCCATTCATATTTTTAATTTTAGTCATTTACTTGGCAGTTGATCACCCTTAGTACTGACCTCTAGCACTTGACGGAATGTGATTTTATGGTGCTTGGCTGGTTGGTCCTGATGGTTGATTCCACCTCTAGTCACAACTTTGAATGCCAAATTTGAAAATTAAACATTCCTGCTGGTTGGCCAAACGGGTCTTTCCCATTGGGACAACGCTGACTATAACATAAGCAGATTTTACCAATTTGCTGGTACAGATACTCCATAAAATTTTATTGGTGTCATACTGTAGTAATAATTGGGTGATAGCATGTTTGATAGTTTCTATTTTAGACCCATATTCTATTTAAACATGCACTTCCAAAGAGGTTTGCACTGTAAATTTAATAAAAAATAGGTAAGTATATTTGCTTGCTTGAGTAGAATGTCCAACAACCAGGTTGCCCATGCTGGCTGCTTTTTAAAAAACACCAGTGCTGCTTTGGGCTGGAGCAATAAAGGTTTACAGCTAAAGGGTTATTTACAAGGGGGTTAAGGGGAGTGTGGGGACTGGGGAGTCGCTGCAGGTTTCCGATATTCACTTGCTTTGGGCTTGTTTAGGAGTCAATCATTTGTCCAATTTAGGGGACGAAGTGCTTTTTCAAAGAACTGAAAAGTTCTCTTACACCTACCACTCATCATTACCCCCTTACACCCTCTCATTTTTGGGTATCTGCAAGTGTGATCGATATCAGGGGTTAAAATCTTTAGTGCAAACATATCTTACCAAAACCTGGTGGATACTTAACCAATGTTCATTTTGCAAACCTTTTAATACCATCTGTGAAATGGAACCGAAATGGAACTACCTTTCGGCTCTAATTATGATTTTCAATGATTATGGACTAAAGTTTAGAACAATGGCAAAACATGATGCTTGGGGTCCACTACATGAATCTTTTCCTCGTCGGCTCTCAAAGGGCATCTCAATCGCTAGATTTCCAACAAGCATAGGACTCACATTGTCACTCCTTTACTTCATCTACATATTTCTTCTGGTCGCCCTTAACGATAACTATTGACAGTATCCCCAGCTACATGCAAAATCTATCATTTGTGATATGCATGTCCAACTGGATGCTTATTTGCACCCCATCATCCTTGAATTGATCTTGCTGTACTCCTAAGAAGAAAGTCTTATTGTACCTGCCTTACGCTTCTTATTTAGCTCTATTTTTGGTTCTCTCTATATGCAAATCGGCAACTGATGTATTTGCTTTAGGATTTACATATGGTTAGACTTCTCAACTGTTTTCCTTAATGATGCCATACAGTCACGAACATTTTATTAGATTGAATGCTTGCAACTAATGCAAGACGAAAATTTCGTTAACAATCTGATAGAAAAGACCAGGGTTTGGAATTTGATAGGGAAGACTAGGGTTTGGAAGAATAAAAAGATGATTTTTACAAATAACAAAAGGAATACAAAGATAAATTGGTTCCAATTAGAGAGGAGACTTGAGATAAATGGCTAAATCTCTAACATCTATTCTTAATCTACTCCTAGCATCTCTTCTTCTCTCAAATTCAACATCTCCACTTAACACTATCCCCTCTCTCACTATATAAAGAATTGATTTGTCCATAATCACAAAAATGCTCTTAAGACCCAAAATTACAAGTTTGCCACCGGTGTGACCGCACCCCATTCCCAACACTATTCTGCCACCTAAAGAACCACATTGTTCTCAAGGTGGTGTTATGAATCCAGTGGGCATGGTACTTCAAATGGATGGTGCTGTTGCTTATCTCCTCCTTGATCAAAGGGCCACCCGTTGTCCCTGTCGTCCTCTGTGAGATGTCGTCGCTGTTGATCGTCGAGAACCCAGGGGCGTGAGGCCCTGGAAAGTGCTCCATGCCATCATCGGGCCCCATTGGCTTGCTCGGGGGTCACAGATCTCTGGGCAAGCCGTCCAGGGCCCGCGAGGGTCACCCGCGCCTTGGCAGGCCGCCCATGGGCCGTGAGGCCCGGGGCCACCTAGCTGGGGTCACCACCACCAGGCGGGACCGCCCAGGGGCTACGAGGCCCTAGACGGCTACCTGGGGTTCTCGCTTGCCCTTGGTGGACCCGCCATAGGGCCGAAGGCCCCTGGGCGGTTCACCTAGGTGCCTTTGGCACACTGGCAGCCAGCCACATGCCGTGTTGCCCTTGGCAGCATGCGAGGGGGCTATTGCCCCCTTTACATTGTTGTTATCATCACTGTTGATCAGATTTGCAACGTAGAATTCTCCGTTGATCATATTTAAAGCCAGATTACCCGGGGAATGGACCTCAGATCTGCACCGCTGACGTCGTTCTTCTTTAGATTCAGCTTTATGGTCTTCCTCAGAGCCTGGAAATCATCGCAAGGATTTACTTCATTGCGGCTCCCCATCTCTCGATTGCTCACATGATTTTCTCAAAAGCTTCCATCTTTCTTAACACCGTCCTTAGTATCTTGCTCTGATATCAATTTGGTAGGAAACACTTGGGTTGGAAGAATAAGAAGAATCTATTATATTAATGAGAAGGTCTGTCCCATGTGGCATATTTGTCCCACGTGGCAATGTCACATCGCCACATGGGCGCCACATGTGACATCCACCTTATCCACAAACCAAAAAACACCCTCACAAGCTCACTTATTTATTTGGTTGCCATTCACTCCTTATCCCAAAAAATTACCCCTCAAGCACACTTATTTACATGTTTGTCCTAGGGGATTTTTCCTCTATTACCCCAAGGTTTTTACAGTTATCCTTTTACACTCCCGACGATACCGACACATACACCCACACACTTCTTACTACTTTTTGTTTGCGCGCGTACACCACATCCTGTTCGTGGGGGTTTTGGCTCCGTGCATTGGGTGCACATGTTATTTCTAGTATTTTTATAAATAACAAGAGTAATACAAAGATAAGTAGTTCCAATTAGAGAGGAAACTGCTCTCCTTCCCATTGTTTTGAGATAAATGGCTAAATCGACAAGATCTATTCTTAATCTACTCCAATCCTCTCTTCTTCTTCTCCCAAATTCAACATCCCCTTAGCCCTATCCAATCACTCACTATATAAAGGACTGATTTGTCCATAATTACAAAAATACCCATAAGACCCAAATTTACAGGTTTGCCACTAGTGTGTCCGCACCCCCATTCCCAACACTATTCCCAACACAATCTGGATCCAGATCTTGTTCTTAGTTTATATCAGTCTCTTTTTAATGCCTCCGGATGGTTTTAGCAACTCTTTAGTATGTACACGTTTCTTGGTTTCAGTGGTCATCTGTAAATTGGACAATTCTTGGTGGTTATGCTTTTGATTTGCTGTTGAGGTGGTTACTTTTTAGTGTGCATTGATGTTAAGCTTCAGTTGCAAGTGGCATGGTATGAGGTATGAGTAGAAGCACATAAGCTTTACTGTAAACTTTTGTTGTGACAGATTTTTCTCAAATAGAGAACTACCATATATGGGGAGACATGCAAAATTGCATGATGTGCAAATTCCCCTTCCAGAAATGATGCCTGGACTATATTTGAGCAGATTTGGAGAATTAAATATCCATATATCTTGGGTCAAGAAGTATTTGGCACATTGATGTAGGTTTTCATAATGTATGATAGTTCCTCCATATTTTGCAGATGACATCAAGCCTTCCCATGTGGGTCTTGACCAGGAAGCACAACTGGTACGAGCATGGAAGTCTACAAATTTAAATGGAAAAAAGGGCCGAAATGGGAGCAATCAGTACTTGCCTCCAATTCAATACTTGCATATACACGAGTGTGAAAGCTTTTCTGTAAGCACTATGTTTTCCATCTTGAATTCTCTGATGGTTATTCACTTAAATGTGTTAGTAATGCCTAAACCAATTTGTCATTATTTACATCTTATGGTGATACTTGGTTAACAAATGAAAGCATGGACCTGTAACTAATATCTTCATGGGAATCACATATGATATTTGGTTATTTTAAACATTTATGCAGATGGGAATATTTTGCATGCCTCCCTCCTCTATTATACCACTTCATAATCATCCCGGAATGACAGTCTTGAGCAAGCTTTTGTATGGGTCTTTGCATGTTAAGTCGTATGATTGGATTGACATGGAGAAACCTCTTGATGCATCAAAAGGTGTGTTTTTCTCTTCTTAATTCATCCATTGGTTTTTATAGATGAATACTATTTAGTATGTGGATGTTGTTTTGAGTACTCATCCTTTTCTTTTAGTGAAACCTTTGATTGCCAGTATCCGTCAGAATAATTTGAAATGGTCTCATTAACAAGTTAACATAATTTCTCAATAATGTGAAATGGTCTCATCAACAGGTTAACATACTTTCTCATTGTATATGAGGCTGTAGTTCTGCTGAATTTCTTCCCGTTAATGAATGAACTTTCTCCTTTTTGGTGGTAGTTATTATCTAGGAAATACTAATGTTTTTGTTTCACAACTCCAATTCATACCTATAGCTTGTCTGAACGCCGTTGGTGGTCATTGATATATCTAATTTTGCTAAATGTTTGGGAATTATTGATGAACTTCTTTTGAAATCAGATGCACACGCAGACTTACACTACATTAATCTTCTTGTTTAATATAATCTCTCTTTATTTGTTGAGAGATGATTGCATTCAGCAGGAGATGTAAACCCACCCCCAAACAAAATTCCGCCCACCCACCAAAAAAAGAAAAAAAGAAAAAAAAAAGAACAAAAATAAGTAGAGTTCTAGTTTGCTTATTCATAAACCTTTTGTACTTTAAATCACATCGGTCCCTCTCACTTTATATGGATAATCACAAATTGTCATGCCCTTGCGTTAAAACTTTAGGTGTTACTACCATGATCCAAAATGAATCATATTATAATCTCATATTTAGGAGCACATCATATAAAAATTTGGAATCTCTTGTCACGTGCTGCTTCCTATTAGGAAGGGAATGACACATGACAAGCCATAGTGTATCTTAAACCAAGGAAGAGATAACTGTAAAACCATATATATTTTTTCCTTGGTTCAATATATACTAAGTGTAACAAGTAGCAGATTCTGCAAGTCATTTGAGAATGATCCAGATGTACACAATAATATTAAGAAAAACTTAATTTAAAATTACATAAAACAGCTTGTTCAAAGTACAAGAAGTGCAATAGTAATGTTTAGACATATCGTCTTTATAATTATTAAAATAGAAGTACATGAAAGTAAAACTACTGCTGGAACCTGTCTAGTTAATCTTTAGATCTTGTTACAAAACACCTAGTCCTCTAAACCTGTCTTTTCTGGAAATCCGTTCCCCACAGCTAACGGTCACCAAAGTAAATGTTAGAGCATGTTTGTTGGTTTCTAAAAACCATGACAAAAACATGTAAGATCCGCATACCAATATAATGAGCAGGAAACAAAAGAAAACAATGATACATGGCCAATGGCAAGATCCATAACATTAGCAATAATAACATGATAGTAATCAAACCATACAAGTATAATTAGTTTATATTTAGCAAGGCATACCTAAGTGAACAATTTTCCTCATCTAGTGATGTGACTCATACTTTAGGCTACCATATGTAACATGCACGCTCACCCTTACCATGTGGGCATTTATATGGGTCAAATTTAATCAAGCACAGTAAACAAATTTAATCAAGCACATTATTAAAGTCAATCAAGTACAATAAAAGGGTGACTCCAATCTCTCTTGCATCATCGATAACATGAGTTTACTAAGCCCTAGTAATCTAATACAAATCCTATGATAATATATAGTGCGATATCAGCAGCAGTACTTTATGTCAAGTACGGTAAGCATTTGCAGTATTCAATTTCAGTTAGTGCTCAAGTACATTTCATTATAAGCATTATCGGGTGCTATATCATGTATACAAAATTAATGTCGTGTTAAATTCGTGTTATCAGGTGCAGTATCAGTGGCATATGCATGGAAGTAAATATAGCAAGCAAACCATATTAATTCATATAGCAATTTCATAGTTTTACCATTATAATTATGAGAGTATGTTTTGTATATCATAGAAATGAGATAAAGTCTTATGTTTAACCTAGGATGAGTATAAATCATGTAATAATCTTTATGCTTCTGAGTTGGGCCTATGCTTAGGACTGTAAATATTAAAATCATGTACCAACTCATAAGAATAGCTGAAATGAGTATCCATCATCAATATCAGGGACAAACTAAATCATTAATATAACCAACATAATCAATGCGGCAATACTAGCATAGCCCAAAAATACAAATACAAAGGGTTGATCTGAAAATCAGCTAAAAGTCTAATCATCTATGCACATATTCCGCATTTTCAATTTACACATATCTCAATTAGGTTCCATGTTTTACTTATTTTCTTACCGATCATATGAATACTATTTTCAGATATGGTAATCATCATATATCATCATTGAATATGGGTCAAAATATCTATATTAGCATGCAACCCAATAATCCAATTCTCAAACATGTGTCTTAAGGCCAAAACAGAAACCAAACAGAGAAGTTAATGTCAAAACAGACCCGAAAAGAAATTTTCAATGATAATAGCAGTAGAATAAAGATTTAGGGTCATAACAAATCTAAACAGAGGCATTTAGGGTTATACAGACAGAAACAGAAGCATTAAGGATCAAAATAGACCCGAACAAAGGTCTGCATGGCCATAACAGCAGTCGAACAAGCATCACAGGGCATCAAGGCCAAACATCATAATATACACATTTAAAATTTTAGCCCATTCAAGAATAAGGCCGAGTATTTCAAGGTCATAAAAGTAGTTAGGAGAACCTATTTGTCACTGAAGATCAAAGAGGAAGAAGAAAACATGCCACCTTCGACAAAGCTTTGCTACCTCGCCAAATTAATTGTTGCTGCTTAAATTAATGAAGAGGGAGATAAATCTCTAAGTAAAAACTTAGATCTGAACATGAGAGAGGAGATCAGTAGTTATTATCTTAGACCTAGGGGTTTAAAATAGAAGGGAGAGAAATATTAGATGGAGAACATGATGAAGAGGGGTAAAGGGAGGAGAGAAACTCACGGAATTATGGGGTTTGCAGGTTGGTTACGCGGGTCAGCATGAAGCCATTGTGGAGATCAGGGAAGAGGAGCTATCACATTAGGAGAAAGAAGAGAGATAAATAAAAAAAATAGATTAGGATATGGTTTAATTTTAAGTTATGCAAGGTATTTGATGCGGACTAGGGTTCGTAGAATGGATTTGGGGATTTTTATTGATAGAAATAAGGTTACAAAAGGGGAAAATAGCCAATTTTGGGAGAGTTGGCCCCTCTCCTAGCTTTTGCTAAGGAAAAAAAGCCTAAAACTCTCTTTTAGGATCTCAATGGAGAACTCTAGGAAATGTCAAATGATGGCTAGATAATTCGATACCCTAACCTTAAGCCCACGTCCTCACTTATATAATGTTTAAGCATGGTGCGTAGAGCAAAAATAACAAAACTAATTGTGCCTAAAGAAGCTGTCCCAAATCGTCGGTGCGCATAACAATTACTCCTTCGGCCTCCAATGCCTCCTCTCGTATAACCGTATCACTACTCCCCCAGGAGTTTCACCTTGTCCTCAAGGTGGAAATCAGGAAACTGCTGCAAGATCTGATCATAAGGCTCCCAAGTCGCCTCACACTCCGGTAGTCCCAACCAACGGATCAATACCTCCTTCGCCCCAGTAGCTCCCGATCGTACGCCTGTAACCTCCTCAGGCTCCAATAATAGCTCCATGTCGACTGTAAGGGTCGGTGGTAGTGTAGCGGACGCCGCATGATTTTCGATCGCTCAGCGTAACTGTGAGATGTGGAAAACGGGATGTGTACACGTAGTAGGGGTAACCTCAGTTGGTAGGCCATCTTACCGATCCTGGCCTCTTATCGTAAGGACTATAGTACCTCGCTGCTAGCTTCTCGTTGCGCTGTTGAGCCATCGAATGCTGTCGATAAGGTCGGAGCTTCAGATAAACCCGCTCTCCTACTGTAAACTCCACATCCCTGCGATGTGCAACCGCCTTCCCCTCCGTGATCTGCTGGGCTCGTGACAAATGGTGCTTCAACTCCTTCAGAACCCGATCACGCTC
This sequence comes from Scilla litardierei, assembly GCA_030789695.1. Lineage (NCBI taxonomy): Eukaryota > Viridiplantae > Streptophyta > Magnoliopsida > Asparagales > Asparagaceae > Scilla > Scilla litardierei. The sequence goes on from CM061135.1 coordinate 26,473,108, forward strand.
CTCCAACTGCTGCTCCAATCCTGACACTGGGGTGGCTCCTCTGCTGTAGTGGACTAAGTGGGATGGGTCCCGGCCATAAACAATCCGAAATGGTGTCATCTTCGCAGCTGAGTGGTACGAGGTGGTGTACCATTACTCAGCCCACATCAACCACCCGACCCACTTCCTGGGCGTCTCTGAAGCAAAACATCACAGGTATGTCTCCACACTTCGATTTGCCACCTCAGTCTGTCCGTCCGTCTGCGGGTGATAGGCGGTACCCCGTCGAAGTGCTGTACCTTGTAGCCGGAACATCTCTCTCCAGAAGGTGCTCAGAAACACCTTATCCCTGTCCGACACGATAGAACGAGGATATCCATGCAGCCGGACCACCTCCCTCAGGAAGGCGACTGCTGCTGATGCTGCAGCAAATGGATGACGAAGTGGAATAAAGTGGCTGTATTTGCTGAGGCGGTCAACCACAACAAATATCGTAGTGTAGCCCTCTGAGCGTGGTAACCCCTCCACAAAATCCATAGAGATGTCCTCCCACACACTCTCCGGTAAATCCAAGGGCTGTAAGAGGCCTGTCGGTAATGTCGCCTAATACTTGTGATGCTGGCTCATGTCACACTCCGAGACTAACTGTGCGACATTCTTCCTCATACTCGGCCAATAGAGCTCTCGAGCCATCCGCTGATATGTCTGATATCCCCCTGAGTGGCCTCCCACGGCACTATGGTGGAACTCCTGGAAAAGAATGGGGATGTGTGTAGATGTACGTGGAATCACCAGCCTTCCTTTGTACAGAAGTGTCCGCCCCTTCCATTATGTAACCCGAAAAGTCTCCTGATCCCTGGGTGATGGCCTCTCTGATCTGCCGCATCTCGTCGTCCGTCTCGATTTCTGCACGTAAGGCGTCGCTCCCCAGCATCATCAGGAAAGAAAGAACTACCGCCTGTACCCCTCATCTCGTCGTGACAGCGTATCTGCTGCCTTGTTGTCGGTGCCGGGCTTGTAGTGAATCTCGAATTTGTAACCGCTCAGCTTGGACAACCACCTCTGGTGCTCTTCGGCCTCCATGCGCTGCTCCAGGAGGTACTTCAGACTACTCTAGTCTGTCCGCACTACGAACTCTCCCCAAAAGGTATGTCCGTCACTTCTGTATTGACATCACTATAGCCATCAACTCTCTTTCATAGACGGATTTCAGTCTGGCCCTGGCTGATAAGACCTGACTGAAGTAGGCGATCTGCATCTGCTCCTGTATCAGCACGGCCCCCAACCCAAAGCTCAAAGCGTCAGATCACCACGAACTGCTTCTCGAAATCCGGGAGTGCTAACACTGACACTGTCGTCATCGCCTCCTTGAGGGCCTGAAATGCCCTTGTCGCCTCCTCCCCCAGTAGAAACTGTCCTTCAATTGTTCGGTAAGGGCCCACGCCAAGGTGCAGTACCCCTTCATGAAAATCCGATAATAGCCCGTAAGCCCCAGGAATCTCCGTAGAGCTCGTAACGTCCTCGGCTGCGGCCAATCCAACATAGCTGTAATCTTCGATCGATCGGCCGCCACTCCCTCTGTCGAGATGATGTGACCAAGGTACTCCATCTACGCCTGTCCGAACATGCACTTCTTCCGGTTGGCCTGTAGCTAGTGGTCCTCCAGCTCTTGCAATACGACTCCAGATGACCAAAGTGATACTGCAGTAAACCACTGTATACTAAAATGTCATCAAAGAAGACCAAGATGAACCTGAAGATAAGGCCTGAAGACCTTATTCATCAACGGCTGGAAGGTGGCAGGGGCATTCGTCAGCCCAAAAGGCATGGCGAGGAACTCGTAGTGGACTTCGTGAGTCCTGAAGGCCGTCTTCTGCACATCCTCCTTCCTCATACGGATCTGGTGGTATCCAGACTTCAGGTCGATCTTCGAGAAGACCACCGCTCCGTGTAGCTCATCCAGCAGTTCGTCGATCACAGGGATAAGAAACTTGTCTGGAACAGTTTCCTTATTTAGAGCTCGGTAATCGACACAGAACCTCCAACTGCTGTCCTTCTTTACCAGCAATACTGAACTAGAAAAAGGGCTCGCACTAGGTCGTATGACCCCCGCCTGCAGCATCTCCTGAACCTGCTTCTCGATCTCGTCCTTCTGCACCTGCGGATATCGGTACATGCGCACACTAATGGGAGACAACCCCTCCTTAAGCACAATAACGTGCTTATGATCTCTCGACGGTGGAAGGTCGCTGTATGGCTGGAACAACCCTTCAAATCCCTGCAACAGCTGCTCTATCTCCAGTCCGCACCACTGTCGTGCCCTCGGTCCCCTCAGGAACCAACCCCTGTAGCTCGATCAGGAATCCACTTCCCTCAGCCTGAAGTGTCTTCGCCATAGTCTTGTAAGACACCGATGAACAACACAAACTCGGATCGCCCAACAGCACTACCTTCATTCCCTCTACCTGAAACTCCATCCGCAGCAGCTTCCAGTAAACTTCGTCTCCCCCAGCGACTGCAACCACTGTATCCCCAGAATCAGGTCGATGTTGTCCAAGGTCAAGGGCAAGAAATCACCTGTGATCAGCATCCTCTGTATGGACACTGTCAAGTCCCGACAGATGCCTCTACTCTACTCCACTACACCGGTCCGCAACATGACCCCGAAGCCCTCCATCTTGGCAAGCTGGATCCAATGTCCCTTAATCACCCTCGGGGATACGAAGTTGTGGGTGACCCCACTGTCTATCAGGATCACCATATCCATGTCTCAAATTCTACTAGCCAGCTTCATAGTGTGGACTCGTGTAAGTCTCGCTATGGAGCTGAGTGAGACCTCGGTTGCCTCCTGGAGCACGAGGACAGCGCAGGGGCTCGCTGTCCTCGTGCTCTGCCGCCTCCTCTCCTGCCTGCTCCTCCTCTAACTCATCAGTGTGCACCTCATATAGCTGCAAGGCCTGGTTGCGGCACCTGTGCCCCGGGGTAAACTTCTCATCGCACTTGAAGCACAATCCCTTTGCCCTACGGTCCTGCATCTCAGCATCTGTCATCCTCTTGTAAGACCCCCTTGGCCTCACATCTCTTGGTCTCCCTCCGCCTGTCGGTGCCCATCCAGCAGCACCAGGCTGCCCCTGGAACCGTTTGTGGTCGGGGAAACTGCCCTCCAATCGCCCCTCTGGCCCGACGCTCATCTGCCAACCTGTCCTCGACCGTCTGCTCCAGCTCCATCTGCTCCTCCAGTCTCCGAGGTCTGAGAGTACGGAGTTCAGACCTAATGGTAGGCTTCAATCCGTCCATGAAAAAAACCCTCTAAGGACTCTACAGGTATCCCGCGTATCCTACTAGTAAGTACCTCGTACTGCTTGATGTAGTCGCACACCGTTCCAACCTGCCTCAAGGCATGCAGCTGCTCGTAAGCTTCACCCGCATGGGAATCTCGGAATCGGTATAGTAATGCCTCCTTGAAATCGTCCTAGGTCCTCAGAGGTCTCTGTTGCTCCTTCCACCGCCACCAATTCAGAGCCTCTCCCTCCAAATAAAGTGCAACCGCTCGCAACCTCTCCACCTCTGTCAGCCTTGCCATCTCAAAGTACCTTTCCGCCTTGTAGATCCACCCCGTGGCGTCACTACCCTCGAATAAAGGCATCTTGAGTTTCCGTATGCGGTCATCCGCACGTGGGTCCGCTCCGTCGAAATGATCCGGCTGCTGCTGACGATGATCTCCAAATCTGGCTCCTCCATGACCACACCGCATATCCTCCCTTCCATCTCGCTCCTCATCCTCCTTAGACTCCTCATTATGGTAGCGGTTAGGCTCTTCGTGCTTCGGGTCATGTCTTTCAGCTCGCCATCGTCTTCTTGGGACCTCATCACTGTCATTGGAGTACTCCAGATCTCACGCACCTTGCGCGCGCCCCTCATGGCCATCGAAATCCCCCTTGCGATAAGCAGGGGACTCCTCAGAGTCTACGGGGACCACCAGTGGCCCGCGGGTGCCCTGGCGGGCCCGCCGACCATCGGCGACCCCCTGGGGGTCTCCGACCCACTGCGACCCCCCTGCGGGGTCGCGCCACCTCGGCGACCCCCAGGTGGGGTCGCCTGCTTCCTGCGGCCCCCTTGCGGGGTCGCCGGCTGTCGGCGGCCCCAAGGCGGGCCACCGGCTGTCGGCATCCCTCAGGCGGGCCGCCAGGGGTCGGCAACCCCCTGGCGCCCCTATAGGGCTGCCGCGCGTGCCTTCCTTCGTCGTCGCGTCAGTTTCTCCTCCCCAGATCTCTTCCCTAGGGTTTCGGAGAGATCCTCCTGTCAGTCGTCGTCGTCGAGATCCAGATCTGGATCTATTTCTCCTAAGATCATCCCATCTTGATTGTGGATCATCGCCGCCTTCTCTTTCGCTGCCCGGATCTCTTTCGCTCTCAGATCTGATTGGTGATTCAGATCTGAGGTTGCTACTTTCTTCGATTGTGAGATTTGAGGCGCCGTTAGGTTTTGTGCCATAAAGTGGGCGAGCATCTCCTTAATTTGTTTCAAGCAGTTGTCGAGATTCGTTCCGAAGCCATCGATCTTCTCCTCGAGTTTCGCCGCCTCCGTCTTTCTCTCGTCGATTTCCGCATCTAGTCTTTTCTCCAGAGATTTTGCCGTTGATGATCTTATTGCTGCCATTGGATCAGAGCTCTGATACCAATTTGATGTAGACTAGGGTTTGTAGAATGGATTTGGAAATTTTTATTAATTGAAATATGGTTACAAAAGGGGATAAAAAGCCAATTTTGGGAGAGTTGGCCCCTCTCCTAGTTTTTGCTAAGGAAAAAGACTAAAACTCTCTTTTAGGATCTCACTGGAGAACTCTAGGAAATGTCAAATGGCGGCTAGATAATTCGATAAGCTAACCCTAGCCCACGCCCTCACTTATATAATGTTTAGGCGTGGTGCGTACATCAAAAATAACAAAACTAATTGTGCCTAAAGAAGCTTCCCCAAATCATCGGTGCATATAGCAATTACTCCTTCGGCCTCCTATGCCTCCTCTCGTACGTTATAACCGTATCAGTATTGTGTTATGGGCAGGTAGAATATGAGTGTGTTTTAAATGAAAAGAGTAATCTGTTGCAGGTTTGGGTTAAAAGATAATGAGCTTAATGAAAAGGGTTGTAGGCTTAAACGAGACACTAAAATTTGAAAAGTTATAAAAAACTTATAAAAATTAGCAGAACATTTATTTCAATATTTAAGACATTTTATTTAATAAAAATATGAATCCAAAAAAAATCAGGAACATTACATCATGCTCTCCTCACAAAAATTTTGGCATCAGAATTTCTAAATGTTAGGATACATCAAATAAATATGGGTAACGTTCAAACATTTTGTCCTATTGTTTCCAAATAAATCTCCATGTGAGTCGCCATGCTATATTACCTTCTGACTAGCTTGTTCCAGAGGGCCTTTTGTACCGATCAGTAATCTGCACTAATCTGCACTGGTGTTGCTTATATGTCATATCTGATCGTACTGTGATCTTCGAATTGTTTACTACATGACTGAGATCTCTTATGTAACTTCATAACTAAGAGATGAAATATGTTGTGCACAAATTCCTAGGTTAGGGATGATGCGAGATGATATGCCATTACTCCAGTTCATTCTAATACATCCAATGGTTTGATGTAGTATGGACTTAGCTTTTTCCTTTTCGGTTGAAATGTATGAGTCTACGGTTGGGTTGTATCTTCAGAATGATATGTTCTTCCTGTTGGAACTCCAAATGTCGATGCTTCGCGTCCACCCAATGCTTGTACCGACCTTGCATAATCTGAAGATTTTCTCTGATAGTTCTCGTCACATTCACAGCTTTCACTATTAATTCTGGCTCCACGAGTTTACGTTCATTAATATCATCCTAACTCAGTGGGGAGCAACATTTTCTCCCATATAATACTGCAAACGGTGACATGCTGATACTGAACTGGTAGCTGTTGTATTCAAACTCCATTAGATACAAGTGAACTTCCCAAGATTCTTTAAAGTCCAAACATACAAGCTTTTCATATATTTTTCGGTATCTGGATGATACATTCTATTGCCCATTCGTCTGCAGATGGCATGCAGTGCTGAAACTCAAACTAATACTCGAGCTAAACTGAAGATTTTAGAAATATGACATGACACTTAGAAATTTCTCGTCTAATATAATAGACTGGCATAGTCAACTTCACATTCAGTTCATGGAAAGCTTGATTACGTACTCAAACTAGAGAATTCAACTTCCTATCTCGTAATTTTAGTCATGGGTTTTGCGATCTTGGAGAAATCTGATAGATCCGGCCATTAGGGGCTGATTTGGGGCATTTCGTGTTATTTTATTAGTGTAGGGGTATTTGAGTAATTAGACAAATAGGGGGAATTATTATAAAAGGGGATGGAGCTGGCCGGCCCTAAGGCATGCATTGTTTTGATTATTTTCATAATAAGAGAGAATTCTCATAGTTCTTCGGGAAGGTGCAGACGTCCTTTATTAATCGGCGTCTTAGGATGGCGATTACCCCTAAAATTGTAATCACCTATCCATTTATTTTTAGTTTATTCTAATAAAGTCGCAGATTTCCTTTTGGTTTCTATCATTTTGGTATCAGAGCACGTTGATCCATGGAGACGGCTACGAGATCCAAAGATCGAATCAATGCGGTGGAGGAGAAATTTACGGGGGAGATAACGGGCATAAAGGAAACCCTAGCGGTGCATGATGAACGATTCACGAAGGTGGAGTTGAAATTGAATTAACATAGTGAAGTCCTAACAAAAATCATCTTCCAATTTGGGGAGATCTCGGCAAAATTGAACGGAGGCGACACAAACCCTAAAATAGCGACAAAGGCGTCACCTTTAGACAAGGGGAAGCACATAGTAAGGGATTTGGAAGACGGGAGGCTCACAGATCTCGATAGTAGCGACCTAGAGGCGGATGAGCACAACCGAGAGGCCAGCGACCCTAGCCGGCCCCTCCACAGGTCGCAGCGGTAGCGGCAGGACACCAGGGCTCCTCACCAGGGTCCCACGGGCCCCCACGGGCCTCGGCGTGGCCCCGCGACCCCCGCCCGGGGTCGACAGCTCTAGGCGAACAGGCGGGGGCCATCGCTGGGACCTGCCGACCATCGGCAGGGTCCCTGGGGCCCCAGCGGCAGCCGACAGGGCCTGGCGGCCCTTCCCCAGGGCCGCCCGGGCTCCACCGACACTCAGCGAACCCCCATGGGGTTTCTGGCATGCAACGAGGAGGCGAGGAGTCTTTCGGAGGATTTCAGCCCTATTCGGAGGATCCGGCGCGTGGTTTCGACGATAATTTTGATCCGGGAGATTTTCAGGAGTATGGCGATGCTGGAGGAGGGTTTCTGGACCCTCTCGATCCTTGGTATGGCAATGACAGACGAAGACCTCCACCCGCACAACGAGGGGCACCCTGGAGAGTTTGGCGGATGTTACAGAGACTTTCAGGAGGACCACGAGGGTAGATTTGGAGGCGACGGCTGGGGTGGACATGGCGACCGAGGAGGAGGCCCACGAGGGGGTCACAGAGTCCATGATAGAGGCCCACGGGGGCCATGAGCGGCACCAGGAGAGATGGCAGCACTACCATTAACCCAGGCACGGCAGGGGACGAGGAGACTAGGGAACATACACGATGGACAGGCTTCGGAAGCTGAAGATGCCTGTATTTGAGGGAGAGAATCCAATGACGTGGATTTAAAGGGCGGAGAGATTTTAGGGTCTCTCGCATGGCGGATGAGCATAAGTTGGAAGCGGCTGCTATATGTCTGGATGGGAAGGCCCTCGCGTGGTACCACTGGAGGGATGTGAGGCGTCCTTTTAGCTTGTGGGAGGAGATCAGGGACCAGATGGTAGAGATGTTCAGAGATCTCCATCTGGGGAATGTGAGGGAGCAGCTGCTGTCACTCAGGCGGGATGGCACCGTGATGGACTATCTGGAGAGGTTTGAGGCACTGTCAGGATAGGTGCATGGGGTGTCTGACGAGATGATGGAGAGCACCTTTCTAAAGGGGCTGAAGGCTATTATTCGAATAGAGGTCCGCATGTAGAAGCCTCAGGACCTGATGGAGGCCATGGAATATGCTCAGATGGCGGAGGACCACCAGTTGGAGGAGAGAAAGGCGAGAGGTGGTTGGAGTGGACCTGTTTTCTGTGGCCAGACATCGACATGAGAACAAAAGGCAGCTACATGGGCGGATTAGGCGAGTATTGAGAAGACCGGGAAGAAGAGCAGTGCACCGCCAGCAGGAGGTCAGTTTAGGAGGATGACCGACACCGAGATGAGGGATACGAGACAGAAAGGGCTGTGTTTCAGATGTGATGAGAAGTTCACCCCAAGGCACCATTGTGGGGTGCGCAAGCTGCAAGTGCTGATAGCCGGGGACGACGATGAAGACGTGGATGAAGAGCCCGGAGTCAACTTTTCCTTGGAGTAGGACTGCCAGAGATTTCATGCACCACCTTGAGGGCAAGGTGGGTTTTCGGGGGCGGAGTAATGATATATCCGGCCATTAGGGGCTGATTTGGGGCATTTCGTGTTATTTTATTAGTGTAGGGGTATTTGGGTAATTAGAAAATTAGGGGGATTATTATAAAAGGGAGTCGGCTGGCCCAATGGCATGCATTGTTTTGATTATTTTCATAATAGAGAGAGAATTCTCATAGTTCTTCGGGAAGGTGCAGACGGCCCTTATCAATCGGTGTCTTGGAAGGGCGATTAACCTTACAATTGTAATCACTTATTCATTTATTTTCAATTTATTCTAATAAAGTAGCAGATTTCCTTTGGTTTCTATCAAAATCTTGAATGGATATTCGGTAATCGCTTTCCAATAACTGAAAGCTTCGGCTCTCCAGAACTGATCGATGAACTTGTCACTTCTAAATAGATGCATCCTTCTTTAAATTCTGCGATATGCCTTCTTCATACATCACATGTCCCAAGAAAGCCACATTGTCTAATTAAAACGCGCACTTGTTGAACTTGATATATAGCTTGTATCGCCTCAAGGTCTCTAACACTACCCATGAATGATCTGTACCTTCTGAGTGCTCTTCGAGTACACCATGATATCATCAATGAAGATAACCATGAAGTTAGCTAGGTACTTATAGAAGACTTGGTTTAAGATGTTCATGAACATCGTTGGTACATTTGTGATATTAAACAACATAATCAAGTATTCGTAATGCTCATACTTGGTTTGAAAAACATTCTTGTAAATGTTCTCCTTGAGTTTTACATGAAGGTACCCCTTTTGAGATCCAATTTTGAGAAAACTCCAAACTCCAGATCCTTCATGCTGGTCGAAGATATCGTTAATGCGTGGTAGTGTATACACTTATTGTTCTCCATCACCTTGTTCAGCCCTCTCTCTCTATCTTCGATGCACATCCTTCTTAATCCATCATTCTTCTTGATCAACATTGGTGCATCCTAAGAAGATACGTTGGGGGCATATCTATCCTTTTTGCCGGAGATCATCTAAATGAGTCTGAAGTTTCTTTTAGCTCAGAGCTATGTGACAAGGGGACTTGGAAATAGGTTGCGTGCTTAGCATTTGCTTGATGAAGAATTTAAGAACATTATACATGAGTAATGTAGGAAGATTATCTGGAAAAACATCTTCAAACTTTTGAAGCCACCGTCGTTGTTATTGTCATTTCCCGAAGCCGCCATCACCGTTAGAGTCTACTGCTCCCATTGTCGTCAACTTGAGTTGACTATGCAGCTATCACCGTCCTTTCTAAAGCTGCTGTAATCACATCACCTTTATCCAACAGCCTCACCACCATTGCCTTTATGCTTTGCCATCGTCAACAGAACCGCTTACCACCTGGACGAGCACATTGTGATTTGATTTCAATTCAAGTTGTTGGACCTAAACCAATTTGGATCTAATAGTAGCAGATCCAAACCCGATTCAACTATAACTTGACATCTACTTACGTTTGAGGATCTAACTGTTATAGTACAACTGGACCCATAGCTGTAGGGCAGATCCAATTCACTGCTACAGTAAGATCCGCATGAACAGTTGTCGAGAACTAATTTTTTGGTGATTTATGGTCGTTTTCGAGCTTTTTGCATAGGATTTTCGATTCCGATCATTTGGATTGATTTTTTGTTTCAAGTCTTATTGATCCTACATCGTGCATAGAGACGATCTTCACTGTATGCAATTCCTAATTTGATTAATTTCTTAATTGTTATATTCTAAATTTTTTATTAATTTTGTTCTGACTGGTTAAATATCATTATTTAATTGCATAATTTCTTTAAGTCTCAATTTGTGCGTTTACATCATCATCAGTAGGATCACATTCTTAGCATGTAGATTCAATCTTCTAGAAATTTAATTTTATTTTGCATAAATTAATGAGTGTATAAAGTTTCTGCTTAGAATTTTGCGTTATCATATGTGTTTGCTTTTCATGGCATATTCTTGCATTGTGTAAAGAATTTTAGAAACTAAGATTACTGATAGAAATAACCAAAATTTAAGTAATAGGGCAACATTTGACATGCTCCTTAGTTGTATCAACAAAATTTCCAAATCCTTTAGTCATAATATGAAGCCCGTTAACAACATTCTAAATCCCTTAAACAACAATCACAACATCTTCAAGAACTCACTACATGTATGCACGTACTTGAGTTATGAAAGTGTGAGGATACCACTGTGGATGATGACATAAACATTATAATTGGAATATGATAAATCGAGGTACCTGTCCTAGATGTAAGGTTGATGACAAGGAGATGACAAGGTCTTAGGAAATTTGATAACTTTGATTATGACATTGATGACACTGAATGTACACCTCGCCGAGATGATTCTTTACATAGGATCAAAATAGATACTTCCATTTTTTTGATGGCTCACATAACCTTATGTCTTTTCTGATTGGCTAGTAGAGACGAATCATTTTTTGGATATATATGCTAATATGTTTTAGACATGTAATGTATGTTTTTCTAAAATGCAATTAACAGGATTAGCCAAAATTTATTGGATATTGGTAGAAATGCATCTTCAAACGCTAAGACTAGAGCAAATGCAAATGCGGGATAAAATGAAAGTGAAACTAAGATAAATACCTTCTTTCTTATTATAAGGATAATCTCCTAACTCAATGGATTAATTTTCGATAAGGAATTTTGATCAAGGAATACATAAATAAGTTCGATGGCATGCTTACAAGATGTGACATTGCAAATGATGTTTAACGTATTTTATCCAAATTTAGTACCAGGTTAATAATACAACTTCGAAATAGATTGATCTTACACTTGGCAAATAATTTTGATGAAGCATGTCATCTAGCCGAAGAATTTGAAACTTCTTGGAAAGCCACCACAGTTGAATGCTCACATTTAGAGCTAGGTAGCAACTTAAGCGGTCAATTGATGGCACGATTGATTCTGGTATTAGTGCCATTAATGACACAAAAGGAAAGGCTAAAATCGAAAATTTATCACAACAGAAGTTAAAGGAGTACATTGTTTTGTATGTCATAGATTTGATCATTTTGTTAGTCAGTGTCTTAATATAAGCTTACATGTGGGAGAGAATGATGATGAGATAACCAAGGAGCACATTCCATATGCGGATGCTCGTGATGAAGCTGACAATTTAGAGTAGTCTAATGCCTGCTTGCATGGGTGTCTAGCCATTATACCTAGAAATAAGGAAAGTTGGTGAAGGTTTAACATTTTCTTTATCTTCGATAAAAAGCAGAGACATATTTTAAAGTAATGATTACCAGAAGTAGTTGTACAAATTTAGGCACTAAATCAGTTATAGAGAAGATGAGACTAAAAGCTAAACACTATGCACTTATAGTATTACATATGTTGATAATAACTCACATGCTGGTACTTAACATTGTCTGGTGTTTATCTGCTTCTCAAGCTATTAGGATCATAATATATGCTACCATATTCTATTAGGTAGGTCTTTATTGTATGACTTAGATATTTCACATTCCAGCAGAGCCAACACATAAATGTCTTGAAGGGAACAAAATTGTGTTGACTCCTAGATAACATGAAAACGTAGTAAAAAATCCAATGAATGAGTTAATCTTTCATAAGACACTACCTTAGTCACTTTATCATGTGGTCTGGAGTTCCTTAAGAGTTCAATATTGTTCATGGACTAGTTGCATTCTATAAGCATCATACATATTATATGAGTGTTTTGCATCTCAAGACTTGTGAAATTATTGCAGTTAATCGTGATACTTATAAGCATGTTGTAGAATTAAATAGAAATTTACAGTCATGGACGATTTGATGAATAATTTGATTGGAGAAGTTCATTATCCAATATATGAGGAGGGTTTGCACACATTGTATCTCGGGGTTGATCTTGATACAATTGAATCGATTATTTGATAGAAGCTTGATGGTAGCCACTTACAAGCAGTATTCATTACATGTTTTTATCCATACCGTCATGGAGCTGATTATGTAGTTTTATTCTATTGTACTATTTTTGTCACCATTTATAATGTGATGAAGTTTTCGAAGCTAAGAAGAATAATGGGGATAATGGGGATTTGATTTGGATTCAGAGTTGAGCCTTAGATTTTTATTAGAGTTTTTTTGAGTATTATTATTTTTCGTTTGAGTCTTTTTAATCATTTTCTTATTGGTAATCTTTAATCCTATACAGGTTGTTGTAAAGGATTGTGGCTCTTGTAAGCCTATTTAAAGGCCTTAAATTTGTTTCATTTTTCATTGGAGAATAATAAATGAACTTTTGTGTGAAGTTTTACCTGTAAGGGCTCATTTTCAGTTTTGCTCAAAAGTGATTGATGTTCTTAAAACTGTCCCAAAAGATTGCTTTTATTTTCGCTCACAAGGGCTTGACATTTTTGGACTTTGACCCAACAATCCGATGTATTAAGATTCACACCTAGGGGCTTGCTTTCACCATAGCCCATAAGGGGTTCAACTTCTTAAAAAATTAGCCAGTTTAGCCATTAAATCTTGCCTGTCATTAAATCTTGTCTGGGAAATATGTGTGAGTGGGCTTGATTACCTGAACATGAGGTCTGAAAAGTCTACATGAGCGATGCGTATGAGTTGGTGATCATCAGATCTCCGGGATGCAAGGTTCGAAAATCTTTTAAACTCCTATATATTATCCCTAAATTCATAAATCCCCAACTTCATTTCTCCCCCAAATTTCCCACCACAATTCTCTTTTCCGTCCTGCTTCATGTATTGTTTTGAAATCTTAAAAGAACCAGATACCGATTATTGTTTCTATTAGTTTACATTTTCCATCATTTAGCGGCCAATCATCGACGAAGGTAAGTTGAACCAGATATCTTGTTGTTTTTTGTACCTTTTCTTTTTCTTCTTTTTCTTTTTTATTTCTTTCCTTTTTATCCCTTTTGGGTGGGGGTGGATGGAGTTGCCGATATATTTCACCTCTCCAAGATATATGTCAATCAACTATTGTTTGAACTGAGAAATAATGTATATCTAAATTTATGGCCCACCTTATATTCTCGAAATCCAAAACAAACGTATTTCTGGAGTGCAGAACAGTTATCGGGTTTTGTTTGAATCCAACTTACTGTATTGTTATTTTTTGTACTTTATCGTATTTTACTTTTACTTTTTACTATTTCCTTTTTTTCCTTTTGGGTGGGGGTGGAGGGAGTTAATGTTGATTTCTGGAATATTAGTTAGGCCATAACTTTATCCATTAATTTTCAGTTCAAACAAGGGCTGATTGACATATATCTTGAAGAGATGACATATAGATTTCGCGGCAATTCTATGGGAAGACATCAATATGAGTTTTTTTGAGTTGGTATTAATGGTAGAACTTGGTGCATATGGTTATTATTGAAGGTCTGATTTACTGAATCAGCTTGGGTCATGGAAAAACACTATCCATGGCCAATTTTATGTGTGAGATCCAAATTCTTAGCAATTCAAGAATCTAGATCCATACATTATGCCACAAATTCGTGTTTGGATTGGCTATTACTTGGATGGGTACAGACTAGACTGGTAGGGGAAGAATCATGTATTATGATCATATTTTCCAAATGATGGGCTATTGGGATTGTTGAGACGTAAACTGCATGCCCTCAAACTCATTATCTTGTGCAGATTTCTATTTTTCCCTGACATGGAAATGCCGACACATGGATGGAAACATATGGCATCACTATGGCAAATTCTACAATATATAACCAAAATAGAAGTATTGTGATCAATAAGTGTGTCTAACACGAGGCCGAGATACGTTCGACATACTGTGGCAACTTTAAGCAAACCCTAGAAGGGTTATATCCAAAATAGAAGTATCGTGTTTGATACGTGTATCCAATGTGTGTCCAAGATGACACTGACACTATAGTTGACGTGTAAGTGCTACCTAGGCAGCTTTGTTAAAACAAACTATTTTGGCATGTGCTGGGGCACATTCAATCAAGGAAAGAATCCACATGTGTATGTCATGTGTCCTATTATGTCATCAATAATTAGTAATACATATAACTAATATTTTCAACTATTAATGGTTCACTAAATACGTATAATTTTATTATTTCCCAACAAGGTCAAAAGGGGGAAAACAGTGTGATTTATTAAAAGGCCTTTTGAGTTGTGCCTCGAGGCGTATTACACTCAAAACACCTTGAAGGTTTCTAAAAGCTGTTGTCTCTATGAAGCATAAGAACCAAGCCTCACCCGTGAGGTGTAGATGAAGCTTGAACCTCACTACATGAGGTGTTCATGAAGCGTGAGCCTCAGTACTTGAGGTGTCAGTGAATCGTGTGTTTCACACTCTAAATAGCGTTTTTTCTTTAGGTACTAACTTTCTTTCCTTGGTTAAAAGGACCCAAGTTGAAATATAAAAAAATTAAACAAATGGAAAAGGATACAAACTTACTCTTTCATTTTCATCTTCCCATCTCCCTTTTTCCTTTCAAGTGACAGACAAGAATGCTTTTGGCTTAATCACATTGAACTAGAACGGCTAGCGATCATGAGCTAGGACTTTTTCCCCCGTTGTGCTGGGAACTTCGATTTTCCTTATTCTTCTAATTTTTACAATTTCTCTTAGCTGTTGTTATTAGGGATGACTTGGTGTTTTAATTTTTCATGGCTAAAAAGATCCAAGTTGAAATAAAAAAGATTAAATAAATGGAAAGGGATACAAACTTACTATTTCATCTTCCAATTTTCCTTTTTTCTTTCAAGGACCAGACAAAATGCTTCTGACTTAATCACGTTGAATAGAACTGCCTGCGATCACAAGCTTGGACTTTTTCTCCTTGTGGTGTGGATTTTTATTTCCTTAATCTTCTAATTTTTACAAAATCTTTTAGCTGTTTTCATTAGTCATGACTTGGTGTTGAATTTTTTTCCGCCATGGTAGTGTCTCTCAAATTTTCTCTAGCTTAATTATTTGAGTTTCTTTGTCAATTCTTCTTGGTTCTTTGTTTAAGTATCTCTAAAAGTTGCCCTTTTCTTTTTCTTTATATGGATCTCATTTAATTCCAGCAGAGCACGGACATGCCACTATAGTAATAGAAATTTTAAGCTCTTGGTCATGTGTTATTAAGTGTTGCCAAATGGATTCACCAATTTATTTATATGTGGGATGTTTTATACCGTATTTTATTATTTCCTTCCGATTACATTAACTTTATATTAGAATTGCACACGCTAATGTATGTTAACATCTAGTTGTTTAGCTCTTGTCGATTATTATACTACAATTTATTATGCATGCAATACTATGCTATTTTTTATACATTTTATATAATATTTATAGATTTAAAAATTTAAAAATAGGAATCTCTTTAGGCTTATTCCTCTGGTTGTGAGGCTAACGCTTCAAGTCCAGATATGGTCCAACGCTTTGCCTTGCGGTTTTGCCATTTTAGACATGATTACCATGAAAATAGAATAACATCGAATGATCTCCAAAGCATTGCATTATGATAGTCATATTAGTATTTCGTGGTTTATGCATATGATTCGATTCTCATGGTCTGTCAACCCATTATTTGTGCGATAAGATTTATACTAAATATTCCAGTCTTGTCACAGTTCTTTGATGTGAACTGCTAACCTCTGTTATATTTGGATTCCGATGTGGCATCTTCATTTATATTATTTTCATTCCAATTGTAAATTGAGATTCAAATTCATTTTGTCAAGAAACAATTGAATCTTCAGTGGGAATTTAGAATCTTTATTAAATTAGGATTATAATACCAAAAATAGATTTATCTCAATATAGTTTTAATAAAAATAAGGAAAACTATCATCTTAATTAGGATGCTAATAGAGATCCAAACCAAATTAGAATAATAATTTAGTAAAGATTTAAAATAATATGTAGTTTATGTGACCGAAGTGACTTACTAACTAATTGTAATTACTAAACTTCAAAAATATTTAAAATTTATTTTAAATTTATTCTAATTCACATAAAAATCATTGTAAGCACATACTGGATTTTTTAATTTTAATAAATATAATCAACTTTGTTCATATTTAAATCAATACATAAAGATTTAATTTACTCTTGTTGAAATAAGTTGATATCTATAGTGAAAGAAGAGAAGTATGTGAGAAGGATCAGGAGATGATGTATGAACTTGAAGTCCTAAAAACTTCTGAAAAGAAAACGATATTGTTTATCCAAAAATTGCATAAAAATTTGTAGCATCAAAAAGTGATGCTAGTCTTTCGTCATGAATAATCATTAATAATTTATAGTTTATTCATAAGAGTTGATAACCTAGATAAAGAAAAAAGAGAAGTAATATCTGTTATTAGGATACTCAAATGGATCGCAATATGACTTTAAGTTTTGATATTTTTAAAGAATATTATTTGCATATAAATTTCTTCAAAAATATCATAACAAAAAAATTATAATACAAATCTCAACAAGTGCCGCTGATAATCTACAAATAGATTTTAGATATTTTTTAAAAGTTCAAAATTTGGATCAGAAAAAAAAAGAACAGTAGTATTAAAGTTTAATACATCACCTGGGATATTTTATGAGCTTTATGGAGGATATCCAGGAAACAATGTTGTCTAACTCAAGAACCGGTTGATCTCAACCTTTAAGGAGAAATAATCTTAAGCATGCTTGTTGAAGAAAAAATGACATATGAACTACAGATATGCATAAAATAAGATGCTTGAGTTGGGGGTCTGAAATCAGCAGTCATGATGGAGAGAACAAGTAATTTTGGAAGTGTGCCAAAAAATTGCCCTAGTAAAGATGCATGTGAAAAACTTGTTGACTACTAGAGTGCATGTAAAAAAAAAGCAACTCACGTATAGCCGAGAAAAACACAGAGGAGAAAGCCCCACCCCCTCCCCCCCACCCAAAAAAAAAACAGTTCTATGTTTTCATATTTTGGTTCTATTTTAGAGAGAATTTTTTTTGTAAGTATTATTATAAACAATTGTTAATTACTCAATGGTGTGTTTGATAGGCAAGAATTTATGAGAGAATCCAAAATTCTCAAGTGGATTTTATGTTTGGCACAAATTACATTCAATATTCCAGGAATGCTGAACTCCTACGTTACAAGATGGCCTTTTTCATGGGAATATGATTCTATCTGTTAGTGGTAACATCTACCCCCCCACCCCACCCAAAAAAAAAAAAACACCCAACCCCCCCCCCCCCCCCCCCCCCCCCCCCCAAAAGAAAAAAAAAAGAAAAAAACCAAAAACAAAAATTGCCAGTGTTTTACATACCCATTCTTTTTGGTTCTTCATACGTGATTTTTACCACACTCACTACCATTGTCTACCTCTATAACCATCTCTGCCAGCGATCCGCCGCTGCCATCACCATCATTTCTGCCATTTCTGCAGGCCGCCAGGGGGGTCAAAGAAAGAGGAAGCCGGGGGGGGGGGGGGGGGGGGGGGGGGGGGGGTTGTGTGTTCATGGAATATTTGCGTTGTTATAGCGAGTGACTGAGGTTATTAATCAAGGGAGATTGTCATGTTTACTTGTCAAGTGAAAAGAGGTGACGATGGCTTATGAATCAAATGCTTTCAAATCATTTGTGCTCTTGTGTTTGTTTGTTTCTATCTTTTTTGGTAGGCTGGTAGTTAAGAGTTTCAACCTCCCAGTATCCCAATATGTCTCTGTTGTGGCATGCCAATTGAAATTCTGAATTTGTCAAGCAACTGTAAATACCTCAACATAGTTAGTGTTCTGAGGAAAATCATCAGTGTTTAGACATGGTGCCATACATTGAGGGGCATTATATATAAGGAGATATAGCAACATCTCCTTGTGAGATTTGATGCATGCACAAGATCAGAGCACCCATCTTCTCTCGGGCGGCGACCGATCTATCCAGTGAAGCGGATGGGTCAGCTGCCTTGGTGGTGCTTATTATCTGTTGAACGACTGGATGGTCGGGAAAAAAATGTTGCGGCCGGTAATTAAGTGGAGGGGCAATTGGGTAAAATGACATTTAAGGGATGTTTTGGCTATTTAAGGGGGTTGAGCCGGCCCTAATTCGAGGCGAAAATTGAGAGAGTATTTTATTTTATCCCTTAGATTAATTGTATTAGGATTTCGGCTTTTCCCCTAGGTTAAGAATTGTCTTCTAGTTATTAGTTAGCGAGTAGATTATTGTATTAGTGTTCCTTTTTAATTGTGAAATCTGAAATTCCAATAAAAATCCCATTTTTATCATCAAATCCCTAGCGAATCGCATCAATTGGTATCAGAGCGGTTGATCCATGGCGAACACGCGAGCAACGGAGCGGATTGAAGTCTTGGAAGGGAAGGTGGAGCGGATTGAAGCCCAAATCAGTAAGGGTTTCATCGATCTAAGGAAAGAAGATGCGGAGATGACCGCGGAGATCCGGAAGGAGATGAAGGAAAATCAAGAGAAGACGGAGGCCAAGATGAAAGAGATGAAGGAGATGACGGAGGGGAAACTTTCGGAATTGACGGAGGCCATAGCGGCGTTGACCGCTCATCTTATCCCAAAAGCGGATCCGAGCAAAAAGGAGCCACCTTTGGCGAAGGACAAGGGTAAAAAGACAATTTTTTTGGAAGATGAACCGGATCTAGATGACGATGGAGGGTTTGACCAAGGAGACAACGCGTGGGGGATCCACCAAGACCACGCGCCGCCGCGCCGCGACGACACAAACCCTTGTGGGGGAGTTCCGGCCAACCGGAACACCCCAGGGTGGCCGTCGGCCCCCCAGATACATCTGGGGGGGCCGGCGAACCCCCTGGGGGCGGCGGCAGGCCGCCAGGGCCTTGGGAGGGGCGGCCGCACCTGCCGCCCCCCAGGCGGCCTCGGCAGACTCGGCCACCGCCGCTTGGGGCCCGCCGGCCCACTTCCAGGGCCGGTCGGCCCAGGCGGCGGCCTGGGGGGCCTCGGCCGACCCCAGAGGGGAGATCCGAGGCCCGCCCGACCCCTGGGGGGCCCACTGGCCCCCCAGGACGTTCGACAGTTGATTCCGCAGGGTCCCCGACCCCCGGGGGCCCCACCCGAGGTTCGTGGAGCGTAATTTGGGGGTTTTCAGACTTTTGGGGGACCCGGCGGAGGATTACAGCAGGGTGGAGGGCCCCACCAGATCACAGGAGGCCCGTCGACTCAGCCCACACCCTTTGGGGGAGTGACGGGAGAATGGAGAGCGTACCAGGATCCTCCAGGAGGCCACCAGGCGGAGTTTGGACACCATCAGGGAGACTGGCAGGGGCACGAAGCAGAGGGAGGCTACCGTGATCGGACTGAGGCTTATGTTCCAGACAGGCGACAGGGATACCAGCACAGGGGAGGGTTCCAGCCGCAGGAGAGAGGTGGATTCGCTGGCGAGAGGCGTCTGAGGAAGCTGGAGGTGCCTGTTTTTGAGGGAGGCGACCCAGACGACTGGCTGTACCGGGTGGAGAGGTACTTGGAGGTGTCCGCTGTCCCAGGGGAGGATTGGCTACGGGCGATAGGGGTCTGTCTGGAGGGAGAGGCTTTGGGCTGGTTCCGTTGGACCGATCAGCAACGGCCTTTTCAGACCTGGGCTGAGTTTACGACGCTCTTGACAGAGCGGTTTGGAGGAGGCCCGGCTGGCGGCGTGTTCGAGAGACTGTACTCGCTGAAGCAGGAGGGGAGCGTGGGTGATTACATCAAGAAGTTCGAGTCGCTCTGCCACCGAGTTCGGGGAGTCTCTGAGGAGTCCCTGGAGGGCTGTTTCATGAAGGGGCTGAAGCCCACGGTGCGGTCGGGGCTGAGACAGTTTGAGCCCGTTGGTTTGCGGGGGATCATGACACTGGCCAGGAAAGTAGAGGATCATCAGGAGACAGAGCGAAAAGCCCTGGGGACGTGGGTGTCTCTACGTTTCGAGTGCCGGACCCTGGAGGGGGACAAAAGGGGGCCGCAGGAGGGGCAACATCCACTGACAGCACAGTGGCTACCAAGGAGAAGGGGATGGAACCCCGACCCGGAGGACATACACGACGAATGACAGAGGCAGAGATTCGTGACAAACGGACCAAGGGCCTGTGTTTTAAATGCGACGAGAAGTTTACTCCTGGGCATCGGTGCGGGAATCGTACTCTTCAGATCCTGATAGTGGATGACGAAGAAGAGGGAGAAGAGAGTGTGATAATGCTGGAAGCCGGCGTGGACGATGAGCAGGAGCACCTGCACGTGGAGTAGCTGACCATACACGTCATGCACCACCTTGATGACAAGGTGGTTTTTTTGGGGCGGAGTAGTGTTGCGGCCGGTAATTAAGTGGAGGGGCAATTGGGTAAAATGACATTTAAGGGATGTTTTGGCTATTTAAGGGGGTTGAGCCGGCCCTAATTCGGAGGCGAAAATTGAGAGAGTATTTTATTTTATCCCTTAGATTAATTGTATTAGGATTTCGGCTTTTCCCCTAGGTTAAGAATCGTCTTCTAGTTATTAGTTAGCGAGTAGATTATTGTATTAGTGTTCCTTTTTAATTGTGAGATCTGAAATTCCAATAAAAATCTCATTTTTATCATCAAATCCCTAGCGAATCGCATCAAAAAATTATGTGAATAATCAAATGTGACAATTCAATTGATCTTGGTTTCTACGTGATGACGGGTAACTGTTGTGGTGTATTGTTATGTCAAAGGACTGTGGTCTAGCGGCATTTACCTCCCACCTCCCATGTCGTTGTATAAATCGGTCGCTCACCGGTGTGCATGGAGCGCTTGCCGGGTTGCCGTTTCGATGGATGGATCGATCGCTGCCTCACAGATGGGTTGGTCGCCGCTTTGCTGGATAAATCGGTCGATCAACGGTGATGCATGGATCGCCCACTGATCTTTATGTGTCGACCGCTTGGAAAGATGTCACCTTTGGATGATTCGCTACTTGGCGAACCATCCTGTAAGACCGAGGTGCGACCTATCCATCCAGCGACGCGGCGACCCAACACATCTTCCCTCGGACGGCGACCGATGTATCATGCGAAGCGGATGAGTTGGCTGCCTTCTTGCTATATATCCTTATAGTATATACATTTTCATGCATAGTAATAAAGATCCGATATGACCTGTTTATTCTATGCTAGCTTTGTTCATAGATGCAATTTATGTTTTTGTATATTTATTCAATTGGACACTAATTTTACACTGTCATTATCTTCTGTATGCCATACTATTAGTATTATTATATATTATCTTCATATAACATGCTCAATATCTGATATTTCCTATTGAATTTGCAGCAAGACCTGCCAAGCTTGTCAGGGATGGTGAGATGACAGCACCCTGTGGGACAACGGTTCTTTATCCTACAAGTGGTGGTAACATTCATTGTTTTAAAGCCATAACCCCCTGCGCTCTATTTGACATCCTATCGCCGCCCTATTCATCGGAGGATGGACGCCATTGCTCCTATTTCCGGAAGATACCAAAGAAGGATGTATCCGGTAATCTTTTATGCCATCTCAATGTTTTAGCTAATCGCTTCCTGTTTCTGACTCTTTATTTTGTTCGTCAGAAGAAGATTTCGAAGGCATTTTACCCGAGGGGATGAAGGTATCCGACGTGAGTTGGTTGGAAGAGTATCAGCCCCCAGATAACTTTGTCATCAGGAGAGGGTTGTATAAAGGCCCCATTCTTAGAATTTGATGTTTTTAAATTGGTATGGCAGCCCATCAATTAGATTGGCTAGTGTTGGATAACATAGAGGTCTGCCTCCTTGGGTTGGCTGCGCTATGAGTTGTGAATAATCATCGGGATAATTGAGTTCTATAGAATGCAGCTAAGCGTTTGTAGGCATAAATCTTTACTTGGTCATCTTATTGTTGATAACTGATGAGAAATAATGCGAGGGTTCTGATTCTATATTGGAAAAGTATATTTATCTACTCTTCGTTTCGTAGCAGCGATGAAGTAGACAACTTTGTTCAAATTGTTATTTCGTCCCTCTTTTCTGTCTGCGTGGGTTTTGTTTTGTTTTTGAGAATTACTACATGCACCTCAGTTTGAGGTGCATGTATTTGACAGTTTACCTAAAATAGAAAGAAGTTGAAAAAGAGAGATGAGGATTTGACAAACAAAATGATTTCTCTTTCTATTTTGAGTAAAAAGTCCCATCTCTACACCTCAAATGAGGTGTAGATAGTCCAGACCTTGTTTTTTTGGATGCCGTGCACTGTACACGAGTTAATTTGGGGATGTTTTGTTTAATGTGCTTGAAAGAGTTCAATGTGCTTGACATTCCTTGATGGCCTACCATGATATTGACTAGCATCATCGCAAGAAGTTCCTATACACCAAAATGGCTATGAAAGTTCCAAGAGATGAAATATTGTATGAAGAGGTCAAAGCCTTAGCAGCCAAATTAATCCCAATATCCCTAATGACTTGTTACAGTGATTAGTGAAACAAATCAGCAATGGTCCTTATTCCAAAACCAAACACAACGTAGCCTAATTGATGGCCAAGGCAATAGTGAATACATACTAAAGATGCTAGTATTCAAGATTAGGGGATGAGCTAGGCTGGGAGCTCAAAAGGAGTGGGCAGGAAACCATACCGATAATTCCTAAAGTGCACATAGAGTGACATATGCTTAGATGGTATGTGGAGGCAACATGAATATTGCCTAGTAGCTCAGACCTTGTTCACCTACTTCATGTGGCGAGAACTTCGAAAAGAAGACTATGCCAGATCACAGTGAATGACTAAAACCCCAGATAAATTCACTACTTGTAGTCAACTTGGGATTGTGTTGAGACACCTGGAAAGACACCCTTATCTAGTGCTAAGGTCATACACATCTGAACTGAACTGGACTAGGGATTCGAATTAGATATCAATCTTATCCCAAAACATGTAATAAAGGAGATGATTCATTCATGACAATATCTAATCTTAATAGATCTTTATATTTGATTCCTAAATATTATCATGATACTAGGATATATTATAATTATAGAAAATCCATTTGGATTAGATCCAACTTTAGATCAAATCTTGCAATAGTTTTGAAATCCTTATCCTGATCTGTCGGCAGTTAGTTGACTAGTAACACTAAACCGGGCAGCCGATAGAATCAACTCATGCATGCTGCACTTGGGGGCAAACCTCTAATCGACTAACCCGTCTTGAGTCAATTTCCCCCCTCCTCTTTGGTTGAGATGTTTGTAACTCCTTACGCCCATTTCATGTCATACAATTGTAACTCTTTATGACGTGTTAATATACCCTTAAATACTCACAACTCTTGTGAGCATACCCTTCCATATCGCATATACTCAAAGTTTATTTCTTCTTTTTTCATAACAAGTCATCATCTGCGTTAGACCATAATAGCCTGATTCCTACTTCAGCAGTGACATGATCATAACGTGTCATAGATCGGTAGTGGCCCTAGCTGAGCGTGCTTACCCTTGTTTTTGGAACCATCATTATCTACTTGTAGTGAGACAGGAATTTTCATGACCAAATCTAGGTTTGACAGTGACATCTACCGTATAGTCCGGTCCCTTCATCAAGACTATGTCGCTAATGTATTTAGGGTACGGAGGATTGTCAAGCCCCACTGAACCTTAAATTCTTGAGTCATTTGTGATCCCATAATTAGTGGTTGGATGAGATTTGTTAACGCCTAACAAGTTCAACCACTACCCTGGCCAGTGATTTACTATGAGTCAATTGACTTTTCTACGACATTAACCTCCCATACAAGAGTAGACAAATCATGTCTACTTGGCCACTCCTTTCACATGCTTCGAATTATACCAAGCAAGTACATATGTACCGGACATGATGTCGATGTTTGGTAAAAGCCTAAGTATACCTTCACACGTGCAAGGTCCTTTAGCACATCTCTGGTCATAAGGACTATGCTTTATCAACCGTCACTTGACGTCTCTGTTAATACTTAGAGCATGCATACTATACAAAAGCATATCGACGGACCTTGTTCTCTAATAAGCATATGTGTATTTTCTCCACATCGAGTAACTATGAGACTAGTCACTACCATCCGATAGTACTGATCAATGCACACTGGTCTATCTATAATATTGATGTCCTATCTCGATATTTCAATGACCATGAACATTTAAGATATATGCTGAAGCAGATACAGTAGCCCCCATTATCATGTCTCATCACGATCCCAATTTTCCTCACATAAGTCCTATGAATTTATCCATACAATATAGACACAACAATTTACATGGTAGTGAAAAAGAGAATATGCATGAATTCCTAAACGTTAGGATATTCATGCGAGTTTTGGTTTGAATAATCCACCTTATATTAAGATTTGATTTAGATTCAAATCAAGAGTCCTAGTAGGATTGTGAAAACATATTCTTTGTGCTTTCTTCTACATGCATGAATGGATGAGTAGGATTCAAGTTGAATTCCTCCACTCTCTCTATATTAATATTGGTGCGGCCTATGGGGGTTGGTGTGTTTGCGCAATTCGGCCAATGGAGATCTTAATCACCAAAAGAGTTTCTTCCCATTGGTGGAAAAAGAAAAGCCATGCAATTGTTGCATGGGCTTTATTTCATGAAACCAAGTCACACACAATATGCAGCAAGGACATGCGTGAGTCGCAAACCCATGCAACCGATGAGGATTTTTTTTTTTCATGCACGCCATGCATGAATTATTTCCATGGAGCCGCATGTATTCAATGGTCCCATGCACATGGAGTTTAACGCAAGGGGTTGCATAAAGATGATGATGTTCCTTCTTCTCCTCTTAATTCCTAGCCATTATGATTGGGAGTTGAGTTCGGGCTCAGGAGGAGCTCGTGGATCGTAACGGGGTGGTACCCCTTGTGCGACTTCTATTGTACCATGGTGAATGGAGCGACGACGTTTTGGACTCCACTTGAAATTTTTTTGGATCTGCAGATATCGCGTAAGAATATCCACACAAAGGCATGCCATTTAATTAATATTAATTTCAAGTATTGCAGTATATCTTGGTATAATATGCTAGTCGTGTATATTTTTTTATTTTTCTGTCTTCCGATGCATGCTAAATTGTTTAGCATACTTAGCATATTCATTTACAATTCATACAGTTAGGGCTCGTGAAGCGATGGCTATATAATTGTAACGCCCCGTTCCCCAGAATACCCAGGAAGTACGAATCCGTCCCAGGTTCTCCCAGAGTAGCGAGTGTTACGAAGGAGAAAAGAAAAATACAAAATAAACCAGCAGGCCACTGTGCACTGCTGGGGTAGTACCTGCAATGTTTCCACATACAAACAATGCCAAACCAACAACATAGAGAGTCACCAAGAGAACATCTAAGAGGCAAACAAGGTCCATTACCCCTTATTATCCACTAATGCATAGTTCACTTCTATTATCCAATATCTTATACACTCACCCAAAACAACAAAACCCCAAAGGTACAAAACTCTCATCCTCTCCCCTCACCACCCAACTCATAACCCAAGCTCCTTAACCAAAACTCCAACTCCATCCCCTTGCCTCCAGCTCCATAAACCTGAAAACCTCAAATTGGAGCACGTCAATGCGTGCCCCAGTAGGAAACCCAACTCATGCCGAAAAAAAAACATTAATTTGGGGAATGTTGCTTTTAGTCACAATTTAGTACCAGTCATGAAAGGAACCACAAGCGCATCAGACAGGAAACGTAAGAAATGGACATTTCAATTTGAAAGAACTTAAGTATTTCATTAAATTTTGCTTGGAACCTTGGATGTGTCGTTGAATATGAGGAATTGGACTCCACCCCAAGGTGGGAACTGGACTCCACACCAAATTGATGGGATGGTCGGGACTCAATAGACAGACGCGGCTTTCGTCGGGCATGTGTCCCTCCACATCACAAGACTCCCAATAAGCATAGCATTGTGAATAGTGATCATATCCTTCCATCTGATAGTATGGGTCATGTGGATAATATCCGTATTCCTCCATTGGAGCCTCATACTGTGCCAAATAATCTTCGCCTGAATAATCCCAAGATTGTTTCATTGTATATGAATAGTAAAAAATAAACAACCTGGAAAAGATATTAGTGGTACAAGAAAAAGAGACAATAATTAAGTGGTGGCAGGGAAAAAATCTCTTTTTATTTCTTTTAATAAGTTTTTAAATGTTTTATATATTTTTTCTTTTTAATTATTCGAAGTGTAGTAACCTAATTGTGATTGACAGGTAATATGGCGGAACGCCTCCCCGACAACGACGCCATTTTGTTGTTCTGTGAGGATGCGCACCCCCAAAAGGTAATGCGCACCCCCAAAAAGGTACTGCACACCCTCACCCCAAGTGCAAGGGTATCAGAGCAATATATTCCCGATGAGTTCGGGGTCGAATTCACAGGGAGGCGTTGCTTATACTACCTATCGATTCCTAGGTTGATTAGGGTTCGAGTTTTATTTGTGGAGGTGGATTACGAAGGAGGTCGTAATGGCGACGACAGTGAAATGTTAGGGTGTCACGATCAGCAAGGCACAACCCGTTAAGGCCAAAGATGACCGAGACAGTTGTCTAGCTGACGTGGACCCTTCGTGCTGAGTCGGAGCCTCGTCTAGCAAGTTGAATGGGACCCTAGGTTGGTAGAACCAAGGTCAGATGATGGATGTTGATTAGGATGCGGTGCTCGATCGACCCTTGAGCAGCTTGTATGTCGATAGTTCGAGGCTGGGAAGCTCGGAAGTGACCCTCACGAGAGACGAAGACTCGTCGATCTACACCACAAAGAGACGTCAGGGGGGGGGGGGGGGGGTCAGATTTGGGTCCCGACCTAAATCCTCTCCGATGCTTAAGTTAGTATGGAAACTTAAGGAAGAGAGGGAGCTTGGAGCAGCCGAGATCGACCCACGGAGGTTCGTCTCAGATCTGATGTCGCACGATCTTTAGTGGAAGAATTATCAGCTGAAAGAATAGAGTCTATGTATTAGATCTCGTACCTTGAAAATTGGAACTCTTTCCTATTTATAGACCTCGTGGGTCCTTTCAGTGACGTTGGGGGAGTTAACGGTCACCCATTATGGTGCCATGATCTCCCCTCTTTAATAGTAGTGAACATTGCCCGCCTTCAATCGCACGTTCGAGTGATGGGAGTGCAATGGTCGACTGGCTGGTGGGCCTTGACCGAGTCGATGTCGAGCTTCGTCTGTGGGCCTTAACCTCCGTCAGTCGATTTGTCTTGAGTGTCGACCCGATGGTTCAACAATGGCCCCAGTCGCACGACCTCAACGGGTCTGCTGTTGAAGTCAAGCGACGTTACATCGCATTAATGGGGTACGATAGTCGAGGAATTAGCACTTGAGTTCTAGGCGCCAAAACGTCTGCCTCGCCAATTCGGATGAGCCGCCGGTTCGAAATCCAAGATACATAGATCCTTGGATCTTCGACGCGTGTCTCTGCATGCGGCTGTCGCCTTGTTGATATAAGACGGTTCTTGCGACGGGATTTGAAGATACCTTCTTCTTCTTTCTTGATTTAGATTTTCTCCCATTGGAAGAAATGTCTTCGTCGAGCTTGGTTACTGTCATGCAGAAGAACAAGGAGGGGGTTATGGAGTCTGGTTTGATTGCAAATCCGAGGTCCAAATTTGGAGTCGATCAGATCCCCGAGTTCCTGAGAAGTTACGTCCGCCTCGATTATCAGATCCGGATGCCGGGGAGAGACCAGAGGGTCTATCGCCCTGGCGACCGGGAAGTTGGGGTTTACATTAAAGCCTTCCAACAAGGACTTCGATTCCCCATGTACCCCTTTATGCAGTACTTCTTGTGCACCCTGAACCTTTCTCTCAGCCAGTTGATGCCAAACGTCATTGGTGCACTGATGGGCTTTATAGCTCTGTGCATGATAAAGGAGATTGAACGTCGCTGAGACTGTTCAATTACTTCTTCACGATCCCTTCCCTCAAGACCCCGGGCTGGTACACGATAACAGCCCATCGAGGCATGAAGCTGTTCGACAACCTCCCTTCCTCTAACCCCAAATGGAAAGAGGAATTTGTGTTTGTTGTCTTCCAAGTTGAAGCAAGTTTTTGCACCGGCTGGGACGTCCCTGACTTAAGCCCTGCTGATGACAAGCCTTTGAGTAGAGAGGAGAAAGAAGCCGCCGACGCATTGGTGGGTCTACCAGAGAACGTGAGGAATACGAAGTGGCTGTGGTCCGATGACGTGTTGCATCGGACTGTGTGGATGAAAGGTTGATTCGATTGTTCCTGTCAGCTGTTCGACCCTCGTTCTTCGATTTAACTTGTTTGTTTTTTCTGCAGGCATGGTCGGTGTGGAATACCAGGTGGACCCTGCGTTGAGGGAGGCAGTTGAGGCTTCCATCAGAGAGGTGGAGGTGAGCATGTTATCTCCTCGGGTGCCGTCTATGGGAGAAAGGATGGCTCATCTGTCGGAGGATCGGCCCGTTGTCATTGAGAGGGCTACTCAGGTGGCACGTCTCCAGCGAAAGAGAAGGAGAGGTCCGCCTTCAAATTCCAGGTGGTTGCAATTGAGGGGAGTAAGAGTAAGCGGTGACTTCTTCTTAGCGACTCGGAGCAGTCCGGGTCGATTGAGGCCGCTGAGCAGGTCCCTCAGCAGGAGAGGGGAACTCCCCTAGAGGGTGACTTGGGGGAGACCTGGGTTCCTTCGGAGCTCCTTATGCACGAGGATTCTTGGCCTTGTGGATGCATGTTCCCTCCTGTACCATTATCAGAAGACATCCTGATGAGTTCAGGCCGATTCTGCTATAGAGTCGATCTCCTCAGACCCCATTCGATTGTTCCGCGGAGGAGCTCATTCGGATGAAGTTTTCGATGAGGTGAGAAGATTCTGTGCTTTTGGATTCCGGGACCGCCTCCCGAATTGCTGAAAATACAACCCTTCCATGGGACATAGCCGTCGTGGAGAGGATCGATTACGAGAGGCTCGCGTCGATAGCCGTCCGTGCTAATGTCCAGGTAACTACTGCGTCAGCCTCCATTATGGGTGATGCAAGCACGGATGTTAACTATCGTGCATTGTTTACAGGATCTTATGGCCACCGCTGCGTTGCGTCAACGCGCTCCGGTGGTGACCAATCACGAAGTCACCCTAAAGGCCGTTAGGTCAACCATGGAGAAGTCTCAAGTTGAGATGACTAGACTCAGCCTTCTTACTGAATCGAGAATGGACAACCTTCTACGGCTCGATCGTGAGCTACCCGAGTCTCGCAAGAGGGAGGTGGAACAAGCCGCTTTAAGAGAGCGAACTGAGAAGGCTCTGTTAGAATAGCGAGCCAATGCCGAGGTCATGGCAGAGAGGGCGGTCCAGGAATTCAAGGGTGCTCTGACCGATTTCGATGAGCTTTACCCTGAAGGCTAGGGCGGTCCAGGAATTCAAGGGTGCTCTGACCGATTTTGATGAGCTGTACCCTGAAGGCTATGAGCGATGTCGATTGGAACCGAAGGAACGATTTCCTGATCTCTCCGCCGAGATCGACCAAATCCCGGTGCTGTTTTCAGACCTCAGTGATAACGAATTGAGTCAAGGCACTGAGGAGGCTACTCCTACCGGTGAAGTTGTCACCATGACGGGTGGCAATACAAGAGCCGGTGCTTCGGGAGACTAAGAGCCCGCTGTCGTGCTGGAGGGTGGCCAAGGGCTTAGCTGACCGTTGTAGAATCTTGGCGCTCCATATATTCGGGTTTTAATTTTTGAATGTATAGGGGGTAATGTAGAGGTAAATGACAACAATTTCGTAGCAAAAGAGCCATGAGAGGTGGTTTGCATATCTTTGTTTCTTATTGTATCTCCTTGTTTGTCGTCGTTCATGTCGTCTGGTCATGATGCCTGATGGCCCCTTTCGATAGGTTAGACCCTTGCTTAAGATGATCGAGGGTAAGCTATTGAACCAAGTAAGAAATAAACCGCAACGTTTAGCGACGAGGGATCGATTCCTTCGACTCACGGTTGACGACATGAGGGAGTCGTTCAGTGGCAAGAGGGTGGCCCCCTTCGACTTACGACTGACAATGAATTAGGAGAGTCGTTCAGTGGCGAAAGGGTGGCCCCTTTGACTTACGGCTGACGATGCATTAGAAGAGTCGTTCAGTGGCAAAGCGGTGGCCCCTTCGACTTACGGCTGACGACGTGTTAGGAGAGTCGTTCAGTGGTGAAGGGGTGGCCCCTTTGACTTACGGCTGACGACGTGTTAGGAGAGTCGTTCAGTGGCGAAGGGATGGCCCCTTCGACTTACGGCTGATGACGTGTTAGGAGAGTCGTTCAGTGGCGAAGGGGTGGCCCCTTCGACTTACAGCTGACGACGTGTTAGGAGAGTCATTCAATGGCGAAGGGGTGGCCCCTTCGACTTACAGCTGACGACGTGTTAGGAGAGTCGTTCAGTGGCAAATGGGTGGCCCTTTCGACTTAATGCTGACGATGTGTTAGGAGAGTCGTTCAGTGGTGAAGGGGTGGTACCTTAGACTTATGGCTGACGATGCATTAGGAGAGTCGTTCAATGGCAAAGAGGTGTCCCCTTCCACTTACGGCTGACGACACATTACGAGAGTCGTTCAGTGGCGAAGGGGTGGCCCCTTCGACTTACGGCTGACGACGCATTAGGAGAGTAGTTCAGTGGCGAAGGGGTGTCCCTTTCGACTTATGGCTGACGACGTGTTAGGAGAGTCGTTCAGTGGTGAAGGGGTGGCCCATCCGACTTATGGCTGACGATGCATTAGGAGAGTCGTTCAGTGGTGAAGGGATGGATATTTTGACTTACGGCTGACGATGTGTTCGGAGAGTCGTTCAGTGACGAAGGGGTGACCCCTTCGACTTACGGCTGACGACGTATTAGGAGAGTCGTTCAGTGACGAAGGGGTGGCCCTTTCGACTTACGGCTGACGACGTATTAGGAGAGTCGTTCAGTGGCGAAGGGGTGGCCCCTTCGATTTATGGCTGACGACGCATTAGGAGAGTCATTCAGTGGCGAAGGGGTGGTCCCTTTGACTTACGACTGACGACGCATTAGGAGAGTCGTTCAGTGGCGAAGGGGTGGTCCCTTTGACTTACGACTGTCGACGCATTAGGAGAGTCGTTCAGTGGCGAAGGGGTGGCCCCTTCGACTTATGGCTGCCAACACATTAGGAGAGTCGTTTAGTGACAAAGGGGCGGCCCCTTCGACTTACGGTTGACGACGCATTAGGAGAGTCGTTCAGTGGCGAAGGGGTGACCCCTTCGACTTACGACTGATGGCGCATTAAAAGAGTCGTTCAGTGACGAAGGGGTGGCCCCTTCGACTTATGTCTGACGACGCATTAGGAGACTCGTTCAGTGACAAAGGGGTGGCCCCTTCGATTTATGGCTGACGACGTGTTAGGAGAGTCGTTCAGTGGCGAAGGGATGGTCCCATTGACTTATGGCTGACGACACATTAGGTTCGTTCGCACGAGTCTCATCAATATGGGTTTGGCTTATCCAGCTTCTCCAGGTATCGGATCCTTTTAGTGGGGAGCGTGATGGTATAGCTCTCGTAACATTCATGAATGCTTGGTTTTGAAAGGGAGGAAAAACTTTACTTGATGAGAAAACATGCTTTATTGAAAGGAATAAAATATAAAAGGCGTACATGTGTTTTCGAACTCCGTCGGATCTTCTTTCATCCCATGCCTTTTTTATTCAATCCAGAGCTTAGTGACTTGCTAGTCGACCATCTTGGTAACAGGCGACCCTGTCATCTTGCCCTTCTGCTTCGAAGGTCCCTCCTTGCTAGGTTGATCGCTGGCTGAGTTTTTGGGATGCCCTCGCTTGACCAGTGCATCGATCTCTTTCTTGAGAGTCCAATAGTCGTTGGTATCGTGCCCATATTCATTGTAGTACTTGCAAAATATGGGGTCATCCCTCTTCTCATACTTGCTTTTCTTGGCCGATTCTTGGACCAGCTCTTCCCGTGGGGTGTAAGCAAGGACCTCCATCTTGAGGGCACTCGGCTTCGCATAAGCAGGGTGCTCCTTGCTTCGATGGCTCATCTCTCTGTTTCTATTGTCTCGAGACTCTTTGCGAGGGGTTCCCTGAGTCGGTTTCTCTCGCCTGGTATCTCCACGACGGGCGGGAGTGCCCCTTCCATTAGTTCTGGCCGGTTCCTCTGCTTCTTCGGAGATGGTGAACTAATCCGTTACATTGAACATATCTGCAAGGTTGTTAGGGGGGAAATGGTGAAGCGCCCTTCGCAGGTGTTTATTCCGTACTGCTTGAGTGAGCACCGCTAGGACAGTTACGTCTGGCGTCTGAGCCTCTCTTCATTGAATCTTTGGACACGGCTCGAATTGACTCATTCTCATTCTGTTTGAGCGAGAAGAGGTGTGAGGACTTTTTCTTAGGACGTCGACCCACGACGAATTACTTGCAGAACATATCAGCTAATTCGTCGAATGACCCGATACAGCCGTTGGGTAACCCTTTGTACCAGCCTTCTACCCTTTTGAAAAGGGTAGCGTGGAAGGCTCGATAAAGGTATGGCTCATTGGCCCCGTGAAGAAGCATCACGTTCTGATATTTATTGATGTGCGACTACTAGTCTCCTCTGCCATTATAAGCTGGTAAGGCAGGGAGTTTGAAATTCGGAAGAGGGGGAGCGGAAATGATATTCTCCTTTAGCGGGGTTCGCCGAAGCGCGGACTGGAAGAGTAGAGATTTTCCTTCTCCGCCTTGCACGTAATTAGCTCCTGAAGATTGGTTCGGGATTTCATCTCTCCTCCTGTATCCACCTGCGAGATTGAGGGGGTTATAACAGGAGAGCTCCGTACATTACCTGATCCAGGATGTGGCAGGTCACTTCCTCATAGTTGGAAGGACCAGGTTCTCCCTGGAAACCGAAGACACGATTGTCAATCCCCATGCTGCCGTGTTGGTGAGACGTAGGGGTTGTATTGTGCAGGCTGATCTCTTGCCGATCTGCTCTCAGATCTCCTTGTTCCCTGAGCAAGGTTGTGCCTTTAGTTGGCGTCAATGTCGGTTCAGAGGCGGTAATTTGTCATAGCCTGTTTAGCCATATACGGCGACTGATACGGTAGTCCTCTACGCACGAGTAGAGGGAGTATAATGAGATGATAAGAGGTGCTATGGCGTGTATGTGGCTGGTAGCAGTTGTGTAATTTCGTGAAGAGTGTAGGGGTATTTTGGCCATTTGGCAATACAGGTGGAAGTGTGTGTAGAGTAAAGGTGGGTATGTTAAGTAATGTCATACTTGTAATTTTGAAGTAGTGGGTTAGTGAGCGAGGGGTTAGTGTGAAAAGGGATGGGGTTTAGTGGCACACCCGTAAATTTTTAGAAAGGCTGGGGCAAAATGGTCATTTGGATTAAAGCTGTTGTGCGTACATACTAAAGTTGTGTGTGCATAAAGTAATGGCAAACTTGTAAATACTTGAAACTTGAGGGGTAATTTTGGAGGGGTATTAAAGTCATTTTGGCATGTTCATGCTTATCCTAAAGAGAATCTAGTGCAAGGTGGTTTGTAGGAGTTTCTACCTTCTTCTTTCACTTTCTTTTCTTTTCTTTTCATTTTCTATTCTCTCCCTTTCCTCTCCCTAAGCCTTGAACGAAATTCCTCTCCCCTTTTCCCCCTCCATCAACACTCCAAAACCCTAATTTTGCTTCCAAAAAAATTCAAGAAATCCCTAGCTCTTCAAGGAGAAAGAAGGGTGGAAGGAGGAGAAAGAAAAGAGAGAGAAAGACACTTGCTTGAGGTAGGAATTCTAACCTAGGTTGGAGATTTTAATTTAGGGATTTGAGAATGTTAGGATGTTATTTATATTGTTTATGTTCTGGATTTCAAGTATTATGTGTGCAATAGCCCAAAAGATTCACTTTTTTCCTTGTTTTTCCTAGCAAATCACCCTCTCCGGAAAAACAGAAATTCTGATGTGTGTTTTTTCTTCAATTCTGGTCACTATAGTTTGATTTACTTTCTGAAAAAAATTTGTATGTATAGATCTTGAAGTCTTACCCCAAATGCATATAAAATTTGTCATATGTTGAGTTCAATAAGTAGGAGTAAAAATTCAGTGTTTGCAACATGTCTAAAAATTTGTCAAACCGGACACAGTTTATAAAAATGAAGCCTATCACCTGCAGACTTTATGGAATTGGTTTATTTTAATCTCATTGAAAAGTTAACAAAATTATCTAAAATTTCATCAGAGTGCATATATGTTGAAATTCTGGCTGCAACATGCTTAAAATTGGCTTACAATACAGGCCCAGAATTCTGTATGAAAAACAGTTTGGACATGCTGCACCAAATAAATCACCATAAATTGTCTAGTCCTCATTCTGCATGAAATTTTATGGATGAACCCAGGACTAGTATATCTACAACTTTCATTCAGTAAGTTTTGTCAAATTCATAAAAAAAATTGATTAAATGTGATGACCTTTAAGCTGTTCTTGCAAATTTCAGCAAATTGAACTGTTTTGGGTGAAGTTGAATTGGTGATGTTGTTAAATTTTCTATTTTAACATGCTTGAATGTTGTTGATACCTTTAATAAAGTTTAATTATGTGATTTGTTACCAAATTGATGGTGTGACACTTTTCATTTACATGGTGAACGCTATATGTTTGTTAAAAATGCCCAAATGAACTTGAAATTGAAGAAACTTGGGAAATGGCCATTATAACGTGTGTGCCATATATTACCATTGAGAAATTGTGTATGTTCATTGAATATCATGACACATGACATGTCAACTGGGACATGTCGATCTGCCCTAAGGCGGGTGAGTATCCTGGTATGGGATGGGGGAAGTTTGGGTATAATTTAACTATAAGGGGCTGGACTGAGAAGTTCGGGAAAGAGATATGTGATATGAGATATTTATTCCCACTCGCCTTTACCGGGAGTGGAGGGGACATATGGAGGTTGTATTACTATGTGGAGAGCCTCACTCCTGCCAGGGACGGGGGAGCTGAGAGGACGGACGTACAGTGCCCGTGTCCACTGCGCTGTGTGCTATATTCACCCCAAATTTGGGGTGAGGTCCAGGCCCTTTTCTTTGGGTGATACCCAGACTTCCAAAGAGTTACTAACATCTGCTAACTAATGAACTTTATATGTGTTGTTGTTGCACACTTGTGTGTTGTACTCTTTACCTTGGTTGCTTATACCCATATTGCCTTTACACTCATAACCCTAAGTGATTACCCCTACCCTGGTTAGTTTCCTACTGGGCACGTTTGACGTGCTCATTTTACCTTTCAGGTCTTGAGCAGGTGACACCAGAGCAGAATCTCCCTCAGGAGATTTCCTAGACCTGAGTTTGATTTTGGAAGGAGGAGAAAGAAACGAGAGAAATAAAGACGCTTGAGGTAGGATTCTAACCAAGGTTGGGGTTTTTATTTAGGGATTTGAGAATGTTAGGATGTTATTTATATTGTTTATGTTCTGGATTTCAAGTATTATGTGTGCAATAGCCCAAAAGATTCACTTTTTTCCTTGTTTTTCCTAGCAAATCACCCTCTCCGGAAAAACAGAAATTCTGATGTGTGTTTTTTCTTCAATTCTGGTCACTATAGTTTGATTTACTTCCTGAAAAAATATATGTATGTGTAGATCTTGAAGTCCTACCCCAAATTCATATAAAATTTGTCATATGTTGAGTTCAATAAGTAGGAGTAAAAATTCAGTGTTTGCAACATGTCAGAAAATCTGTCAAACTGGACACAGTTTAGAAAAATGAAGCCTATCACCTACACACTTTATGGAATTGGTTTATTTTGGTCTCGTTGGAAATTTAACAAAGTTATCTAAAATTTCATCAGAGTGCATATATGTTGAAATTTTGGCTGCAACATGCTTAAAATTGGCTTACAATACAAGCCCAGAATTCTGTCTAAAAAAACAGTTTGGACATGCTGCACCAAATAAATCACCATAAATTGTCTAGTCCTCATTTCTACATGAAATTTTATGGATGAACCCATGACTAGTATATCTACAACTTTCACTCAGTAAGTTTTGTCAAATTCATAAAAGAAATTGATTAAATGTGATGACTTTTAAGCTGTTCTTGCAAATTTCAGCAAGTTGAACTGTTTTGGGTGAAGTTGAATTGGTGATGTTGTTAAATTTTCTATTTTAACATGCTTGAATGTTGTTGATACCTTTAATAAAGTTTAATTATGTGATTTTTTACCAAATTGATGTTGTGACACTTTTCATTTACATGGCGAACGCTATATGTTTGTTAAAATGCCCAAATGAACTTGAAATTGAAGAAACTTGGGAAATGGCCATTATAACGTGTGTGCCATATATTACCATTGAGAAATTGTGTATGTTCATTGAATATCATGACACATGACATGTCAACTGGGACGTCTCGATCTGCCCTAAGGCGGGTGAGTATCCTGGTATGGAATGTGGGAAGTTTGGGTATAACGTAACTATAAAGGACTGGACTGAGAAGTTGGGGAAAGAGATATATGATATGAGATATTTATTCCCACTCGCTTTTACCGGGAGTGGAGGGGACATACAGAGGTTGTATTACTATGTGGAGAGCCTCACTCCTGCCAGGGACGTGGGAGCTGAGAGGCCCGGCGTACAATACCCGTGTCCACTGCGTTGTGTGCTATATTCACCCCAAATTTGGGGTGAGGTCCAGGCCCTTTTCTTTGGGTAATACCCAGACTTCCAAAGAGTCACTAACATCTGCTAACTAATGAACTTTATATGTGTTGTTGTTGCACACTTGTGTGTGTACTCTTTACCTTGGTTGCTTGTACCCCTATTGCCTTTACACTCATAACCCTAAGTGATTACCCTTACCCTGGTTAGTTTCCTACTGGGCACGTTTGACGTGCTCATTTTACCTTTCAAGTCTTGAGCAGGTGACACCAGAGCAGAATCTCCCTCAGGAGATTTCCCATACATGAGTTTGACTTGGAGAACACCACTCTTTTGGGGCTGTGTCTGTAGTGTGAGATGGGTCGAGTGGTGAGCGAGTTGTCTTTTGTAGCTGTGATATACGTTGGTGGCTTGTAGTACTTCTCATGTATACTTGAGTTAGTTTCACTTTGTACTTGATGCTATCGTGTAGTACTTTCCTTGGTTATGTAAATATGTGGTTATGTACTTCTGTGATGGCTGAATGTGTTGCTTTCTATTTATGTAAATGTATGTGATGTATGATCCCAGCATTCGCAGTGGCCTGCTTATGGTGTTTTCTAATCACGCTTGGTGTTACACGCGGCTTGTCAGGCTCCATCCACCAATTCCCATGGTATGGAATTCTTTATAAGGTGTTTGTGAGAATGGGACGTGACAGGTTTAATGGTGGCCCATGCAGGTCAGCTCACACTGCGATATGCGAAAGGATGATACATCCAACACATTTTAATCCCATCACATATGGTATTGATTCCACTTGTGCTGTCCTCTTTCTTTGCAGAATGGATAGTGGAAACGAGATATCTTCGTCAGATATGGAGCATGCTGAGCCCTCTTTGATGGAGAAGATTTTCTTGGGTTTCCAGGTGAGTCTGGGTCAGCAGGCTGAGATGCTCGTCAAGATGCAGGGTCAGAAGACCCCAGGCTTCAAGCAGTTCAGGGCAATGAAGCCGAGGACTTTTTCTGGCAAGGAGACTGCATTAGAGGTCGATGAGTGGTTACGGAGCACAGAGGATGACCTTACAGTTGTTGGATTTTCATTAGAAAGTTGGGTTGATGCAGCAAAAAGGCAGTTGACCCATCAGCCCAGAGATTGGTGGGATGCCCAGGAGCAGCATCTGACAGGTCCTATCTCTTGAAAGACCTTCAAGGAGCATTTTGAGTCCAAGTTCCTTCCAGAGACTGCAAAGGATGAGCTCAAACAGCGTTTTGAGCAGGTGAATCAGGGCCGGCGAAGTGTAGATGAGTATGACGCCGAGTTTTCGTTGCTGAGCAAGTTTGCCTCGGAGCTTGTTGTGACTGATGCCACCTGAGCTCGACGCTTCTGTATGGGACTGGACCCGGAGTATAGAGGGGCTAAGTCTACACAGAAACTGGCCACACAGGAGGATGTGCTCGAGGCAGCAAGATTATATGAGATCCATTTGCGGAGCATAGGGAAGATGCCTGCAGGCGACAGACGACCCTCAGGATCATATAAAGCATTATCTCGGCCAGTACAGATGGCCCAGTTCAAGAGGCCAGGAGCCCCTGCAGTGACACAGAGACGTCTGACATGTCAATTTTGTGGCAAGCCTGGTCATGAGCAGAAGGAGTGTAGGACTTGGGCTAGACATTGCTTTGCTTATGGCGGCCGAGGACATATTAGTAGGTTCTGCCCGCAGCAAGGTGCCTACCTGGCCCCAGTAGCACCTGTGACTTCTAGACCGATGCAGCAATGAGCTCTTCCACCTGGTCGGCAGCGGCTTTCCCTTCTGGCACCGGCTGGACCAGGTTTACTAGCACCTAGAGGACCTTCCTTGCCTCCTCAGTGGCAGACCTTTAAGAAGACAAACTCTGCTCCGAAGCGCCAGGCTTTCACGATGACAGCAATAGAGGCAGAAAACTCAGGCCAGGTTATTACTGGTATGGTTCTAGCCCTCTCCTTACTTTATAATATATCACTTGTTGCTTAGTTATGATTATCATTGGTTTGATTTCTTGTTGGCTTCTAGGTATGGTTAAAGTCGCATCTTTTCCTGCCTTAGCACTTTTTGATTCTGGAGCTTCACATTGTTTTCTATCCCAATGATTTGTGGACAAACATGCTATACCAGTAGACTCCTTCACTATTAGTTGGAATATTCATACAGGGGGTGGTGTGATTAGGAGTACTTCAGGGCTCCGTTGTTGTCCAGTGGAAATTTGTGGCCGGGAGTTATATGCTGACTTCCTCATGATTGAGATGCCCACCTTTGAAGCGGTGTTTAGGATGGACTGGTTATCGATGTTTTGTGCCACTATTGATTGCAAATTAAGGAGGGTAGTCTTCCAGATTCCCGATCACCCAGAATTCGAATTCTGGAGCGGTAGTTGCACATTCGAACCTGTAAGCTTCAGAGCGACACCAGTGGAAGCAGAAGTGTGGGCAATGGCCATGAAGGCAGAGCCAGTCTTACCCAGGGTTGTGCGAGACTTTCCTGATGTCTTCCCTGATGACATTTATGGACTTCCTCCTGATCGATCATTGGAGTTCACCATTGACTTGATACCAGGCACGCAACCTATTGCAAAGGCTCCGTATCGGATGACACCACCTAAGTTGGCTGAGCTTCGTAATCAGTTAAAGGACTTATCATAGCGAGGGTTGATACAGCCAAGCGTGTCACCTTGGGGAGCACCAGTGCTTTTGATGAATAAGAAAGATGGATCCCGGAGGATGTGTATTGATTACAGGGAGTTGAACAAGGTGACAATAAAGGACAAGTATCCACTTCCTCGCATCGATGATCTCTTTGATCAGCTTGGTGGATCCCGAGTCTACTCAAAGTTGGACTTACGGAGCGGTTATCATCAGATAAAAGTTCGGGGGTCCGATGTTCCAAAGACAGCTTTTCGAACCCGTTATGGACATTATGAGTTCTTGGTGATGCCCTTTGGTGTGACTAATGTTCCAGCTACTTTCATGAGGTTAATGAATCAGGTATTCTTTGACTATTTGGACAAGTTCGTGGTGGTCTTCATTGATGATATTCTGATATATTCCAAGGATGAGGAAGAGCATACAGAGCACATGAGGATTATTCTAGAGACCTTGAGGCAACATCAGTTATATGCCAAATATAGCAAGTGCTAGTTTTGGCTGTCTAAAGTGGGATTTTTGGGGCACATAGTTTTAGGAGAAGGCATATCAGTTGATCCAGAAAAGGTGGCTGCAGTGGAGAAATGGCCTGTTCCCAAGACGGTTTCAGAGATTCGGAGTTTCTTGGGATTGTCTGGCTATTACAGGAAGTTCATCAAGGATTTCTCCAAGATCGCTGCACCACTTACTTATCTGACAAAGAAGGATGTTGCTTATGTCTGGTTTGAGGAATGTCAGCATGCATTTGAGGAGTTGAAGAGAAGGGTGACTAATGCGCCAGTTTTGACGATTCCAGATCATTCTGGAGGATTTGAGGTTTTCTGTGATGCTTCTGGTAAAGGGCTTGGATGTGTACTACATCAGCATATACGTGTGATAGCTTATGCCTCTAGACTTCGGAAGGTGCATGAGATAAACTACCCTACACACGACTTGAGTTGGCAGCCGTGATTTTTGCCCTAAAGTTATGGAGACACTTCTTGCTAGGGGAGCATGTCAAGGTGTACACCGACCACAAGAGTTTGAAGTATGTGTTCACCCAGAAGGAGCTCAATATGAGACAACGTTGGTGGCTTGAGCTAATGGCAGAATATGATATCGATATCCAGTATCACCCTGGAAAGGTGAACGTGGTCCCTGATGCACTCAGTAGATATCCTGCTGTGATGATATTGACCTCTCAGCCTCAGCTCTAGTGGGCACTGCGACAAATGGAGGTAGAGGTTATTCTCCCTTGTGTTAAAGCAACCATGTTGGGTTTGCATGTCCAGTCCGATCTGGTAGACCGGATCAAGGCTGCACAGTCAAGAGATGAAAAGCTAAGGAAAATTCGAGAGCAGGTATAGGCCGGACTTCGAACTGACTTCCACATTCACGAAGATGGCTCTCTTAGATTCGGATCTCGGCTATGTGTGTCGGCTAGTGATATTCGAGAGGAATTGCTTAAAGAGGCCCATAGCTCCCCCTATTCAATTCATCCAAGTGGGACAAAGATGTACCGTGACCTGTGACAACATTACTGGTGGCATGGGATGAAGCGTAGTATAGCCATAAGTGTGTCCTCGTGCTTGGTCTGTCAGCAGGTGAAGGTCGAACATCAAAGAGTTGCAGGTCTGTTGCAGCCTCTCCCCATACCTAAATGGAAATGGCAACACGTGACGATGGATTTTGTGATTGGGCTATCCCGCATACCCAAGGGAAATGATGCAATTTGGGTAGTCGTTGATCGCTTAACCAAATCGACACATTTCATTCCCTTTCGAGTTGGACAGTCAACCGAGCATTTAGCTCGAAGATACATGGAGGTAAAACCCTTCGACACCCTTACATTTTCTATATTTGGTAGTGCGAGGTGTTTGACATAATATTCGTTGCAGGAGATCGTGAGGCTTCACAGAGTTCCTATTTGTATAATATCTGATCGGGACACCAGATTCACCTCACATTTTTGGAAAAGTTTGCAGTCTAGTTTGGGGACTCATCTCAAGTTTAGTGCCGCATATCATTCCCAGACAGATGGGCAGTCTGAGCGGGTTATTCAGATCCTTGAGGACATGTTAAGGGCTTGCATGCTGGACTTTAAGGGATATTGGGAAGATCATTTGCACTTGGTGGAGTTTGCTTACAACAATAGTTATCAAGTAAGCATTGGAATGAACCATTTGCTGCTCTGTACAGAAGGAAGTGCAGATCGCCTCTAAGCTGGGACGATGTTGGGGACCGTGAAGTCTTAGGACCCGATTTGGTGGTGGAAGCGATCGATGTGGTTCGGACAGTCAGGGAGAATCTCTGTATCGCTCAGGATCTCTATAAACATTAGACAGATACAAAGATGCATCCATTGGAGTTTCAGCCAGGCGATTACGTGTTCTTGAAGATCTCCCTGACACGTGGCACGATTCGATTTGGTAGACGAGGGAAGTTGAGCCCGAGATTCATTGGTCCCTTCGAGATCTTGGCTCGTGTTGGTGAAGTTGCCTATCGCCTTGCCTTACCTCCATCCCTTGAAGGCGTCCATGATGTGTTTCACGTATCTCAGCT
Source organism: Scilla litardierei (assembly GCA_030789695.1). Classification (NCBI taxonomy): domain Eukaryota; kingdom Viridiplantae; phylum Streptophyta; class Magnoliopsida; order Asparagales; family Asparagaceae; genus Scilla; species Scilla litardierei. Next base: position 26,515,404 of record CM061135.1, read on the forward strand.
TCGGAAATATGTGGGAGACCCTAGTCACCTCGTGGACTTCTCAGAGATTGAAGTGCGCCCCAACCTGACTTATGAACAGCAACCAGTGGCCATCCTGGATCGGAGACAGAAAATACTGAAGAAGAAGGCCATTAATCTAGTAAGGGTTATGTGGCAACAAGAGTCCCCTGGTGAGTCCACCTGGGAGCGCGAGGACGAGATGAGAGACAGATACCCTCACCTGTTTATGTAAGTATCTTATCCATGTATCAATGTTTCTTTTAATAATCTTAAGTGCAAAATTTTGCGAGGACCGTGGTGTAGGGTATTATATAGAGAACCTCCTGAAATTCAGTTGTATTTCTCTTAGTAGATTAGGACCCTTACACTTTGAAAGTTCGAGGACGAACTTTATTTTAAGGAGGGTAGGGTGTCATAGCCTGCTTAGCCCTATTCGGGGACTGATACGGTAGTCCTCTACGCACGAGTAGAGGGAGTATAATGAGATGATAAAAGGTGCTATGGCGTGTATGTGGCTGGTGGCAGTCGTGTGATTTTGTGAAGAGTGTAGGGGTATTTTGGTCATTTGGCAATACGGGTGGAAGTGCGTGTAGAGTAAAGGTGGGTGTGTTAAGTAATGTCATACTTGTAATTTTGAAGGAGTGGGTTAGTGAGCGAGGGGCTAGTGTGAAAAGGGATGGGGTTTAGTGACACACCCGTAAATTTTTAGAAAGGCTGGGGCAAAACGGTCATTTGGACTAAAGCTGCTGTGCGTACATACTAAAGTTGTGTGTGCATAAAGTAATGGCAAACTTGTAAATACTTGAAACTTGAGGAGTAATTTTGGAGGGGTATTAAAGTCATTTTGGCATGTTCATACTTATCCTAAAGAAGAATCTAGTGCAAGGTGGGTTGTAGGAGTTTCTACCTTCTTCTTTCACTTTCTTTTCTTTTCTTTTCATTTTCTATTCTCTCCCTTTCCTCTCCCTAAGCCTTGAACGAAATTCCTCTCCCCTTGTCCCCCTCCATCAACACTCCAAAACCCTAATTTTGCTTCCAAAAAAATTCAAGAAAGCCCTAGCTCTTCAAGGAGAAAGAAGGGTGGAAGGAGGAGAAAGAAAAGAGAGAAAGAAAGACGCTTGAGGTAGGAATTCTAACCTAGGTTGGGGTTTTTTATTTAGGGATTTGAGAATGTTAGGATGTTATTTATATTGTTTATGTTCTGGATTTCAAGTATTATGTGTGCAATAGCCCAAAAGATTCACTTTTTTCCTTGTTTTTCCTAGCAAATCACCCTCTCCGGAAAAACAGAAATTCTGATGTGTGTTTTTTCTTCAATTCTGGTCACTATAGTTTGATTTACTTTCTGAAAAAAATATGTATGTATAGATCTTGAAGTCCTACCCCAAATGCATATAAAATTTGTCATATGTTGAGTTCAATAAGTAGGAGTAAAAATTCAGTGTTTGCAACATGTCTAAAAATCTGTCAAACTGGACACAGTTTATAAAAATGAAGCCTATCACCTGCAGACTTTATGGAATTGGTTTATTTTAATCTCATTGGAAAGTTAACAAAATTATCTAAAATTTCATCAGAGTGCATATATGTTGAAATTCTGGCTGCAACATGCTTAAAATTGGCTTACAATACAGGCCCAGAATTCTGTATGAAAAACAGTTTGGACATGCTGCACCAAATAAATCACCATAAATTGTCTAGTCCTCATTTCTGCATGAAATTTTATGGATGAACCCAGGACTAGTATATCTACAACTTTCATTCAGTAAGTTTTGTCAAATTCATAAAAGAAATTGATTAAATGTGATGACCTTTAAGCTGTTCTTGCAAATTTCAGCAAATTGAACTGTTTTGGGTGAAGTTGAATTGGTGATGTTGTTAAATTTTCTATTTTAACATGCTTGAATGTTGTTGATACCTTTAATAAAGTTTAATTATGTGATTTGTTACCAAATTGATGGTGTGACACTTTTCATTTACATGGTGAACGCTATATGTTTGTTAAAAATGCCCAAATGAACTTGAAATTGAAGAAACTTGTGAAATGGCCATTATAACGTGTGTGCCATATATTACCATTGAGAAATTGTGTATGTTCATTGAATATCATGACACATGACATGTCAACTGGGACGTGTCGATCTGCCCTAAGGCGGGTGAGTATCCTGGTATGGGATGGGGGAAGTTTGGGTATAATTTAACTATAAGGGGCTGGACTGAGAAGTTCGGGAAAGAGATATGTGATATGAGATATTTATTCCCACTCGCCTTTACCGGAAGTGGAGGGGACATATGGAGGTTGTATTACTATGTGGAGAGCCTCACTCCTGCCAGGGACGTGGGAGCTGAGAGGACCGACGTACAGTGCCCGTGTCCACTGCGCTGTGTGCTATATTCACCCCAAATTTGGGGTGAGGTCCAGGCCCTTTTCTTTGGGTGATACCCAGACTTCCAAAGAGTCACTAACATCTGCTAACTAATGAACTTTATATGTGTTGTTGTTGCACACTTGTGTGTTGTACTCTTTACCTTGGTTGCTTATACCCATATTGCCTTTACACTCATAACCCTAAGTGATTACCCCTACCCTGGTTAGTTTCCTACTGGGCACGTTTGACGTGCTCATTTTACCTTTCAGGTCTTGAGCAGGTGACACCAGAGCAGATTCTCCCTCAGGAGATTTCCCGGACCTGAGTTTGATTTGGAGAACACCACTCTTTTGGGGCTGTGTTTGTAGTGTTAGTGGGTCGAGTGGTGAGCGAGTTGTCTTTTGTAGCTGTGATATACGTTGGTGGCTTGTAGTACTTCTCATGTATACTTGAGTTAGTTTCACTTTGTACTTGATGTTGTCGTGTAGTACTTTCCTTGGTTATGTAAATCTGTGGTTATGTACTTCTGTGATGGCTGAATGCGTTGCTTTCTATTTATGTAAATGTATGTGATGTATGATCCCAGCATACGTAGTGGCGTGCTTATGGTGTTTTCTAATCACGCTTGGTGTTACACGCGGCTTGTCTGGCTCCATCCACAAATTCCCATGGTATGGAATGCTTTATAAGGTATTTGTAAGAATGGGGCGTGACATAATTGCTCATTTAAGAGCGATGGATCTCCCATGCTTTGGCGTATCATGGTCACCAAAACATTGAGACTCTTGTTGACCCGCTCTGTGAATTGGGTGAATTCCTTCTGGGTCACTTTAGGCTCCTTGGTGGCCTTCATTGGTCACTTCGATGCGGACATAGAGTCCGAGGCATCCTCCACCAGAACACTGTTCCCTTTTTGTTTCTCCTTCGGACCTTGTATCTGTCCGATATTATTGGGTCCAGCCGACATAGCTTTTGATTGCTTCGAGATGTCAAGCTGGTTAACATTGTTCCCACAGACGGTGCCAAACTGTTAAGGCCAAAAATGACCGAGGCAGTTGTCTAGCTGACGTGGACCTTTTGTACTGAGTCGCAGCCTCGTCAGCATGTTGAATGTGACCCTAGGTTGGTAGAACCAGGGTTGGATGATGGATGTTGGTTGGGATGCGGTGCTCAATCGACCCTCGAGCAGCTTGTATGTTGATAGTTCGAGGCTAGGAAGCTTGGAAGCGACCCTCACAAGAGACAGGGACTCAATGATCTACACCACAAAGAGACGTCATGGGGGTCAGATTTGGGTCCCGACCCAAATCCCCTCCGATGCTTAAGTTAGTATGTGAACTTAAGAAAGAGAGGGAGCTTGGAGCAGCGGAGATCGATCCACGAAGGTTCATCTTAGATTTGACGTCACAAACTCTTTAGTGGAAGAATTATCAGCTGAAAGAATAGAGTCTATGTATTAGATCTCATACCTTGGGAATTGGAACCCTTTCTTATTTATAGACCTCGTGGGTCCTTTCGGTGACGTTAGGGAGTTAACGACCACCCATTATGGTGCCATGATCTCCCCTCTTTAATAGGAGTGAACGTTGCCCATGTTCTCGCTATTTATGAGGCCGCCTTCAATCGCACGTTCAAGTGATTAGAGTGCAACGGGTGACTGGTTGGTGGGCCTTGACCGAGTCGATGTCGGGCTTTGCCTGTGGGCCTTAACCTCTGTCGGTCGATTTGTCTTGAGTGCCGGCCAAATGGATCAACACAACCAAAGACTCCACACAAAAAGAAAACGAAGAAAACAAAGAAAACAATTGAGAGAAAGATCGATAGGGTGTCGGGAATCCCCGTTAGGACTTTCAGGGTTGGATCTCAGGTTAAGGACCTTTTCGTTGAACTATGAATGAGGGTAGGAGTGTTACATTCGAAGATGAGAACGAGTACTTGCCTTTTGTCGTCCTACTCGTCTAACGTATCCCTATGTTTGGGCGCTTTCGCTATGAGCTTTGCACATGGATACGTGCATTACGCTTGACACGATTCCCATATCACAGATCCGTATCCACTCTCATGATCTACGGATTGGGATACTACACCTGGTTGGTTCTAGCAGTCGGGCTACTCTCGTAGTCACCGACTAGTGGATTGAGGATCAGAAATCATCCCTAGTGCACAAGTCACTCTCATGATCACGAGTCATAGAAAATGGCAGCTAAGCCCTAATCAGATTCGTGGGGATTTTCCCTAGAATATGGAGCTACTTTCGCAATCCTCCAATTCTAGGGCTAATCCCCCAAAACCCTTGTTTAAACTATCATAGAGCAACCCTAGATTCATTCAACTAAGGTTAACCTAACATCAAGTCCCTAGAATCCTAGGGTTCAACCTAACCCTAGCAATAGATCTACTCAATCATGGGGAAAGATAGGAAACCAATAGAAATCAACATCACAAGAAAATAAGAAAATAAATAAAAAAGATTTCAATAAGAAAATACTTAGCTTGATGAAGATCCGGCACAGAAATTAGCAAGGAGGGGGCCGATGGCATAGCCTAGCCTCTGAAAATAGTCTCCAAACCCTAAAAATAAGATCTCCCAACAAAAGATGAGTTTCCCCCCATTGATGGCTGCCCAATACATATATATACAGCCCCAAGAAAACCCTCAAAACAACCCTAAGTAGACCTGTGCCTGTGCTTGCTGCCCATTTAGCTCGGTCAAGCTGTGCAGAGGTGCTCGGTCGAGCACAATTTCTTACCTGTTCGAGCACAGTTTCCAACACAAATTTACCAACTTGCAAAAATTCCCTAGGACACAATCGACATCCGTTTGGCGTGTTCTTGGCGGCGTTGGAATTGTTATGAAGTCTATTATCTAGAAAGAGTATGAGAAAAATACTGTAAAATTTTGGGTGATAGAAAATCTTCAAAGAGTGAAGGGCTGTCATGAAAGATGCACTTTCTACTCCGCTCGACCGAGCGGCATTGGTCGCTTGGTCGAGCGCCTCTTGGATGCTTCATCTTCGAGTCTGGGTGGAAGGAGGCCACTCGGTCGAGCGGGGAAGCCGCTCGACCGAGTGAATTAGCCAGAGAGTTTCAAGGCCAATTTGGGGGTCGTCTGTAGAGTGTCGCTCAGTCGAGCGAGGTGGGTCACTTGGCCGAGCGGACCCTTGCAACTTTTCCCTTTCTTTACGAGAGCTTAGCTCGGTCGAGCGTGTGGAACGCTCGACCGAGCTACCTGGAAACTCAGCTTGGGTCCCGTATTCTCTTCCTATCTTCTTTCTTTCCTTTGCTCTCTTCTTTATTTGCTCATCCTTTTCTTTACTCCATTGAACGTCAAAGTGGCGCCGTTGATGCTCCAGCATCTGTGTTCATGTCCTACTCTCCAGTATGCTCCGAATTGCTCGATATTCCCTGAAATGAAACCAAACGCTCTCAAAGTCAAATATTTCCAATTATCAACATAAAAGCATATAAAATCGGGATTTAAGCAATCATTTTGACGTTTAAACATATATATGAAATGTGAAATATTATGTGTAACGACCCGCTCTCGGGGCCCGTTACTTATTTGATATTTGCGCAGGTCCTGCAGTTAACCAGTGAAACCAAAATAGCCACGATGCAGAGATGTACAAAAATACCCAAATAATGTCTAATTATTGCAATCCATACTGTACAAAATGTTCCAACCAATGTACATGAAAGAAAGAAAGTACACAACTGAAAATAGCTCTGAAAGCTGCGGTCTCATGGTCGAACTATGGTGCTATTAACTCAAGAACATCTACCTCCATTGGTGCATCGTCTGCGGTGCCATGAAGATGGAACCGTAGGTAAGTCACAATAATTCTAGCGATAGAAAAAGAGGAGTGCACAAATATGGAGCAGGCTATAGTAAACAAGTGCGAAAAGTAAAGTAAAAGCGAACATGCATGCAAGAACGATAAGTAAAGTGCTAGTGTAGTGTGTAAAGCAAAGGTGACCGTGCAAGTGCCAAAGTAACGTACAAGTGGAACAACTGTGGCATGGCATATGGTAGCAGTAATATTTTAACTAGTAGGCAATGTAATATCAATAGTAGGACACTCAGGCAGATGTCGTAACACTAAGCAGGCAATAGTAAAACTAGAGCTACGTGACTTATATAGGAAGGTACAGTGTGTGACCATTGAGATCATCTCCTGCCACAGGGGCGCTTACCCGGGCGGATCTTATTTCACTTTAGTCGGTACATTTCATTTAGACGGTCGATACGGTGCACTGTGTAGATGGCTCGCGGTCGCTCCCGCACTTTCACTAATATAAGTTTACCCCAAAAACTCAGTGCAGTGCTAACTACTTTTAAGCATTCAATTTCAATAAGATGTTCCAGCAGTATGATGTCAATAATGTATATCATTCGATCATTATGTAGCAATACGGTATGTCAATGTGTTGTTCCAAAAGTAAAGATGTTCACATGCATTAACAATACTCCAAAGATCTTTGCTTGTTGAAAAGTCAAGGCAGAAACCTCAAGAGAGAATGTCCGTCTTGATCAATGAGTTGAAGTCCAACAACTAAGTTACCGATTTCATGCTTCGAGCATGCGGTATTTCCATTTAGTACACTACTTTCCATTACGTGCACTATCTAAATTTCTAAGGTTAGAATTTATTGTGACTTACGCTATCAGGCTCGTCGTAGCAAGACGAGGATGGAGTTAGAGCGCGAGGATTGGTACCTGCAAACACAAGAAATTATCAGTTGATGGCTACACTAAATTCTATTTAATTAATTGGTCGTTTTGATTTTCAAAACTGGTTGAAACGATGTCGGAAAACGTTCTAAATTTTTATATAGGCTGAAAATGAATATTGTAATTTTACTACAAGAGGAAAATATTTTCAGAAGCTCTGTTATTTTTTATAATTTTCAGAAGCTCAAAAATGACTTTAAAACCCCAAATTACTTAAGTAACGTAAAACTTTCATGATTTATTCCGGGAGCAATACTAGTCAGAAATACTCGAATGAGCAGTCAAAACGACCGTCTCGAAGATTACTATTACGTATAATTTTATCTCGTATCAGTGTATGCGAAAACATAGAGTTACAGATTTTAGAATGAATTTTACGTAATTAAGGTTTAGGCTTAAAAAATGATTCTGGAAAAACTAAGCGTCTGATTGAGATGAAACTAGTGCCATTGGGTCCAGAATATTATTTTTGATTTTCTAGGCCTAGTCTCGTATTTTTTGGCCTTTATATTATTAATTATTGATTTAATACCATAAAAATCCTATTTAATAATAGATACACTTAAATACGTATACGTATATATAAAAATAATACGTTTCACCTTCGCTTCGTCTTCGAGCGTGCATGGCTGAGGGGGGAGGGCCGTTCGCTCTCGACAGCAGCAGAGGATCGGGGCGGCGGCGAGGCCGCGACTTGAGGAGGAGGTAGCGGCGGCGGGACACGGTGGCATGGAGACGGGGCGAGGGCTACGTCGGCGAGACAGAGAGAGGGAGGCGGAGAGGTTGTCATCGGTGCTCGGGAGTGACGGCGGTACCTTCGTAGCTGCGAGGCGGCGACAACGTCAGCTGCGCCGCGTCGAAGGGAGTCGGTGAGTTGAGCATGGGTCTGGACTGCGTCGGAGCGAGAGGAGCTCGTCAAACTTGGAGAAGGTCGGGGCGGAGTCGAGGGTGCTTTGGCGAAGCGGGGGAGCTTTGCCGGAGCCTAGGGAGGGGCAGGGCACTCTTCTTGTGCGTCGGACGAGGAAGCGAGCACGACGGCGTGCGGGGCTGCTCTCGAGGGGTGGCGGAGGCGAACGTCGGAGATGAGGCGGGCGATCGGCAGTCGACGCCCGGAGGGCGGCAGTCAGACCTCCGGAGAGAGAGAGAGAGAGAGAGAGAGAGAGAGAGAGAGAGAGAGAGAGAGAGAGAGAGAGAGAGAGAGAGAGAGAGAGAGAGAGAGGGAAGTGAGAGAGCGTGCGAGAGATATGGAGGGAGAGTGATACTGGGGTTTGGGTTTTTGAAAGGTAAGTGAGGAAGAGGGAGCCTGGGAAAACATTTATAGGGTTAGAGAGAGAGAATGAGAGGCCTGTGTGTGTGTTAGGTGAGTTTCGAAGGGTAGGGGGCGGAAAACGTGTGGGGTTAGGTGAGGTTAAGGTTAAAAGGTAATTAGGGGGTAATAATAATAGTTAGGGTGGTAATTAGTAAAAATACTTAGAAACACGAAATCACAATTTTACCCCCCACTAGTAAACGTGTCCGAAAAATTACGAAAACATACCCACGAGATCGTATGATCTGAGGATCGTGATTACATAGTTCATTTCAGGGTTTGAGCTACGAAGATACTAGTTTTAGGCCAAAACGTTTAGAAAGCGGGTTTGCGGGTTCTAGGTTGATTTGATATCAGAAACTTACGAAATTAATGTGGAGAGCCCTAAATGATCATAGGATGCTACGGTAGAAGTTTGAAAATGTTTTGGAAATGTTTGTATAGAAAATTAATTCATTAAGCCAAAACAGTAATGAGTGAAAATGAATTTTTATCCAATTATTTAGATGTATTTGATGAAACCCGAACTTACTAAAATACTCCTGTTGTAGGGTAGAACTCGCGTACAATGAATTTGTATTATGTGGAACCAAGGGCACGTGGTTATGCTAATGACGAGATTAGTGTAGGCTATTTGACATGTGATTAGAGGGGTGATGAGGCTAAGCTTGATGCGGAAGCTGACCATGGTGTCGAATCCGGCAGGATGCAGGGACGGGGCCGAGCTGCCTAGGTTGCGGGCGGGCGCGACCGGTGAAGACGAGCTAACCTGCGCAAGGAGCAACTCGTCAGAAAGGCCGGGTTGGGGTCCAACCCTTAGCCTCTCCGATGCCTAAGTCAGTGATAGGACTTAAAGCAGGGGCTAGGCACGCAGGTCAGACTGCGGGTGAGTCGACCGTACGTGACGAGCTATGGGTGGAAGAACAAAGATATGGACGACCTTTGCTCTTGTGTGTGTGAGTAATGAGAATTGAGAGTAAAATTTCCAACCTCTTTACCGTAAGAAGTGAATGGGTATTTATACCTGTCGGAGATGGTTATGTAGGGCTGACCTGGCATGCTGACTCGACGTGCTGAGCTGGCCTGATTGTTAGCAGAAGCTTCAGATGAGGATGTCAGGAACATGAGTGTCGGCCATACTTTTGTCAGACGGCGCAACGGCCAGGGACGCTTTCGTCAGGGTGTCAGGGCCGAAAGTATTAAGTGTCAGGGGGCGCAGTGGCCAGGGGGTGCTTTGCCAGACGGTCGGGCAGCGTTACTGTCAGTAGCGTCCTTTGCACTAGGTTGTTTGTCGTGTTCGATGTGCCAGAGAGACGTTGGTGCGCGTCCAAGGTGTGACGTTACCGATGGGGTCGCTGGATAGCCCTGGTGATGGAAGGAGTGCGGCTCAGGGCCGCCAGGTCGCCTGATCACCCGGTCTCCGGGTCGTCTTGATGGCGTCCGAGGTACGATGCTACCGACCCAGATCCAGGAGGAGTGCGGCTCTACCATCGACCATAGTAGGGATCACCCTTCCCTCGGCCGCGTCGGGCTCTGGCGTAGTCTGGTGCTCTGCCGTGGGTGAGCTAAACGTAGTCTCTGGAGCCGCGAGATTGGCACCCTAGCGTGGGGCCCGTCGGCCTTCTTGACGGAGGAGTGACGTAGGTGGGGAGCTTGATGATAGGAGATAGAAAGTTGGGCTATCACGATCTTTAGGTCATAACAATTGCCCCCAGAATTCGAGTTCGGGCGGTACCTCGGCTCGACTCGGATGGCATATAACGCCCCCTTCCTGTCGAGAACAGCTCGGACCTTGCTCCATGTCAGGTGGCGGCGGCTATGGTCTTGGAGTTCCCACCCTGATAGCCATTATTGCGATTTGAAGGGGTGGCGGGAGTCGATGCGTCTTTGCCATTGGACGGGTGATGCGTGGTTGATATGACTGTTGCGGTAGATGAGGTGTCAAAGATGCGTTGATGGATGCCACGTGGCGACGCGACGATGGTTGGGATGGCCCGAGGGTTGCTATAAGTATGGGGGGAGAAGATTGGTGGAAAGTTTCTCGTGATTTCCATATCTGTTCTCGCTTCTCAGCTTCCAGCCATCGTTTTTCGACGCTTCCGTTGGTGCATTTATCGGGGATCTGCTTCCGGTCATCTCCTCAGTTCGACAGTTCGGCCAGGTAATTTCCCAGTTCACCTATCGAAGGTCTCCTTCTTTGAGTGCGGCGACAGTAGTGGGATGAGGAGGGGGGAATCGACGGACAAACTCCCTGTGAATGATCCGATTTAGGCTGCGTTGCCTGAGGGCGGATCACCGACTGACGGACTTGACGCAGGCTGATCGATCAGCCCGAGGGCCATGGCCACCCGGTATTCTCCTTCTTGCGGGCCTTTAAGTAGACTTAGTCCGATTTTTCTTATTTTTTCTGTAGGTGAGGACATGATGCTTTCGCAGGAGGAAGTGCTGAGGGCGGCCATGGTGCGGGTTACGAAGAAGACCGTCCCCGTGGATAAGGGCGAAGGCGCGACGTGCGAGGGAGCACCCGTGGAGGTAGCCGTCCAGGGGCGGAGGGACGAGGTTCCTACTGAGGAGGGAGTGAGCGAGATGCAGCAGGATCTCGGACTTGATGCTCTTTCCCTTCGGATTGGTGGGGTTACACCAGATGCTTCGGCCGATCTGGACACGGTCAACACCGTCCGCGCAGCTCCGGCAGTAGGCATGGTGGACGGGAGGCCGCAGGGGTCCGTAACGGGTGCTCCTTCCGCCCGAGCTGGGGGGCCGTGCCTCGTGGCCCGCCCCACTCGGAGATTGTCAGCACGGCTTTTCCGAGGGTTCTGACCTCAGGTAAGCGTCATAGGCCTCCTCCCACCGAGGGGTGGCCTTATGAAGTTCCCCCGTGGGAGATGGGGAGAGAAGCGCACCCCGGTTGCGAGAGGGCGCTCACTCGCTTCAGGCTAACGAGGGCCGAGATGGAGGCCCTGCCTGACAAAGATCTTCACGGAATGCCCTATCGGGTGAGCCGGGAGGAGTCAGTGTTTGAGGACGCTGGGGTCGCGGCCCGGCTGTCAGAGTATCTCGTGCTGCCACGAGATCGCAAATCTTTGATTCATGTGGGCACGGAGTGGCTGTGAGATACTGCCGTGTGGCATATCATGTAGGTGGGTCGAACTGTGACTTACGTTCCAACTTATGTTCTTAAGCGTGCTGACTGGGTCGGGTTTCTTTGGTAGTAGACAGTGGTGGCGGCGGAACTGCAGCGCAATACCCGCTTAGCCACGGTTTGAACTTTCATAGATAAGGTAAAAGACGATCTCCGGGATGCACGGAGCCAGCTGCGAACGAGGGAGAATGATCTGGATCAGGTCATTAGGCTCCGGGAGCTTGAGGTGTCGCTAATCGGCTTTTTAGAGGCGCGGGTGGCCAGGCTTGCTAGCCAGCTGGAGGGGGAGGAAAGAAAGGGGGTCTTACTTGCCCGCCGTCTTGAGGATGAAAAGGCACGGGGGGATCTACTCGCCTGCCAGCTGGAGGAGGAGAAGGGGAGGAGGGGCCCAACTCGCTCATTGGCTTCGGGAAGAAGAGGAGATGCAGAACGATATTCTGAAGAGGAACGCTGAGGTGGTGCCCAGGAGAAAGCATGTGAACGACGTTCGGTGGAGAAAACAACCCGAGCTGAAGGACAAGGTGGAGGTCGTCCCGAAGAGGCAGCTAGGGGGCAGGGCGGTCGTCGACCGGGGTGCGTTCAACGCTGCAGTCCGCCGTTTTCTAGATGAGGGATTACTCCTTATGGTAGCGGAGGCGAGGGAATCGGGTGTCATCCGAGGGATGGAGGGGGATGCGAACCTGGATGGCGAACCTGTATCCCGGATCGACGGTTGATTTTGTACGGCATATTTTGTGTTGTAATGCGGGCAGGATGAAGGATTGTTTATGAAGTTCATTTTTTGTTTTTATTCAGTAGTTGGTCTTCCTGTTTCACGTAAGATCGTGTGGTGAATACCCCCAACGTTCCCGTTAGGACGAGCGCAGGGGTGAGGAGTGGGGGAAAGTTGCGACAAAGAAGGTGTGTATGTTTCCAGGAGCCCTGCGCGGATGGGCCGAGCTAATTGTTGCGTCTGTGTGCGTCCGTGGATGTATTCGAGCCTATCCCCGACTTCTTAGTTGGAGTGCCTCAAGGCGATCCGTTGGGCTTGGCCCACTTTGTTGGATTGGATGTTGGTGGGGTAGTTGCTTAGTCAAAACGAAAGGAAGAGGTAGGGATATGTTTCGAATTTCCGCCTCGAATCGCCGCCGAATCGCAGAGGTCACATTGAATTAAAGATGGGCGGGAATCGAAGTATCCCGACCATTCATCGAGAGGCACGTGGGGAGATGTGATAGGAGGCGTCAGGCGAAGCGTCAGGCCGCCTGGATGTGTACACATGGCCGGTTACCAACGGTTGAGATTGGAGGGCAGATGCCTATAAGTATAAGTGGGAGTCGGTGCGTGAGACTTTCTTGCTTCCGAGTTTCTGAAAGCAGGTTTTCTGAGTTCCGACGGTTGCATTTGAGGGGGCCAAGTTTGTTGCCGGAGTTGGTGCCGCATTCACATCCGCCGTTGACGCTGTAGCGAGTAATCAGGAGGTATATTTCTTATCTTTTCTCGGGAATGGTTTTGGCATCCTCAACCTCGTCGTCGGGGTCGTCGTACAGTGGTGCGGTCGGTCCTGCGGAGGGGGTAGGCAGAGCGTCGCGGGGGGGGGGGGGGGGGGGGGGGGGGGCGAGGCTGTGCCGTGGTCGGGAGTGGGAACCCGAGGAATGGGAAAGCGGGTCTGGTGTCCGGGATGACATCAGTTGCACGAGCCGCCGCGACCGCGGTTGGAGGCGGGGGTGTGCCTGCCGAGATAGTCGGTCAGAAGTCTGAGGCACGGACGGCCATTGTTCCCAAAGTGCGCTCGGAGTATGTCAGGCCACCCTGTGTGGTCCGCCTGCCAACCACCTCAGAGAGAGTATACTTTCCCCAGGTCAGTGAGATAGGGGTCTACGTAGCGTGCTTTGACCAGGGTTTAAGGTTCCCTCTTCATCCGTTGTATCGCGAGATTTTGGACTTCCTCGGTCTGGCATTCTTCCAGTTGATGCCGAATTCCGTCAGTGTGATAGTTGGGTTTCTGGTTCTGTGTGCAAGGATCGAGGTTAGTCCGACCCTCCCTTTGTTCCGCTACTTCTTTGCGGTCAAGAAGTTGAAGTCCCATTATTATTTATCAGCGAGGAAGAACCATCCTCTCATCTGGGGGCTGCCAGGAAAACTCAAGGGATGGAAGAATCGTTCGTGTTTATCTCCGTGCCTGCCGACATGAGGTTAAAGTCGGACTAGGGCTTTCTCAATCCCGAGGTGAGGGAGAAAGTTCGCATGAGCGGAGTTGAAGCGGGGTGGGCAGCAAGGCTGGAGGCAGTTCCAGAGGAGGATAGGCAGTATGCCTGCCTTTCCCAGCCAGAGCTGATTGCTCGGCACATTTGGCCCGAAGGTAAGTCCAGTATTACGGCATCTATTTCTAGCTTGCTCACCCTAAACTCCTCCTTTTTTACAGATCCGACGATGAGCATTCCCATCGAGGACCTGGACATGATGGCCGAGCAGATGTCGGTCGAGGAACAGGGGGCCAGCGGGCCCATCGCACCATCTGTTGTTAAGGGTCACAAGAAGAGGTGGAGGCCGAGTGAGGGGGAAAGGAGCAAGAGGGCTGAGGGGAACATTGGTCAGAAGAAGAAGAGATCGACCGTCGTAGAGTGCGGTTCGGGAGGGTCCGTCGATGCCATCGACCTCGACGCGCTGGAGGAGCCAAGCCACATGGTCGATAGGGCGCCTTCGGGAGCGGGCGGAAGCATTGGCCAGGCTCCTACGGCTTTGGCCACCAGTCCTGCGGGGGTCCCCGGGGGGGGTTCTGTATGATCGAGCTCTGCAGATGGCTCGGCCCCCGCAGCTACCTGGCCTTATAGTTGCACTCGCTACGCCCTAGAGAAGCCCGCCCCGTCAAACTGCGAGGAGAAGCTGGCGACGTTTCGGTCGAATAAGGCCGAGGTTGAAAGGATTCCGTAGGATGACCTCCTGATGGCGATCTACCTAGTGGGGAGGGGGGATTCGGTTTTTGACGAGGCAGGCGTGGCAGCGAGGCTTGCCGAGAATTCTCAGTTGCCGCGGGATAGGGAGTCCTTGGCGCATGTGGGCTCGGAGAGGTTAGGAGACACCGTGGTCTGGCATCTTGCGCAGGTGCGCTAATGAGATATGCGCGAGGTGTCTTGGGGATTATCATTGTCGGGCTTGACTCTCTCTTTTTTTGTGTGCGCAGGCTACTTTTGCGATGACCGCTCTTCAGCACCAGACCCCGGCTCTCGTCACGGCCGAACATACTATGGCAAGGATGAAGGGGGAGCTCGACCAAGAGAAGGCCCAGTATGCCAAATTGAAGAAATCATTCGCCAACCAGCGGATGTCCATCCGGGAGTACCAGGGACATGTGGCGGATCTGGATAAGCGGATCACTGATGGATGCGCCCGTGAGTCTGAATGAGAGCGAGAGGTCGAGCTGAGCATGGCCAGGGTGGCCGATTTGGAGATGCAGCTGACCGCCGTGAAGGAGGAGCTGTTGGGCAGGCTAGAAGAGTTTCGGCACTATCAGGTGACGACCTTCGTCCCCAAGCTGGCTGAGGCCAAAAGGAAGGCTCGGGAGGCAGACAGGGAGGAAGGACTGCAGAGGGGCATTGAGCTAGGCCGGGAGGAAGGGAGCAAGGCGTGCCTTCGGAGGATTATGGGGAGGGCCTGGAATCTATATCCCTCACTAGACATTGATTTCAAGGCTCTGGCGGCCTCCGAGGGGGAGGAAGAAGAGGATGAGGGAGCCCCGGGATTAGCGCGGCCGTCCCGGGAACTGGAAGGCAAGGGTCGGGTAATGCTCCGCAGGATGGTCGCCATGATGGCGAACGTGCAGACCCGTAGGGAATCGCGTTAGGAAATCTGTTCTTGTGTCACTTTTTGTAGTAAAATAGGGGGAACTAAAGGAGGGCCCATTATGTAGGTTTGCACCTCTTCTTTTGTAACAATTCGTACTTCATGAATAGAAGTTGATCCCTGGTTATGGACTGTATAAATTTACGTTATGCCCGTGCCATCAGATCGGGATCTAATGTTCCTGGTACGTGGCAATCCACATCGGTGGCGGATTGGCGAGTGTGCAGCTGGACCTGTGTCCGCCGGTTTGGGTGGCCGAGCTCCTTGAGCTCGCCCCGGGGTCAGGTAATGATCGTAAATAAGTTAACTTTTTATTAGGGTGGGCTCGTGCAATTTTTCCTGCCTCGTTTTTATTCCTCCCCGAGGGTGTATTTCATCACCATTTTACAACGGGTCTCGACAAGGTTTACAATAATGGGTCTAGCGCGCACCAATTCGTGGGAGGGTTGGGATGTTGTTTTATCCAGCCGTAGGCGGCATTAAGATGAGCGGGCTTTTGTCTTTCCCGCTGGCAGGGATCGGCGGTTGGCAGACGCCGACCTTCCACTGTTTCATCTGGTACATGGCAGATGGAGGAGTGGAAGGTGGGGCTCCCCATGTGTAAGGGGAATAGCCCATTGGCGATCCGTATGTAAGAGGAATAGCCCATCGGCGTGGCGGGCCATTGGGAGGCAGGCACGCGGAAGCCGGTGCATCCAGGCAGAGGCCGGAGTGCCCAATGGGGTGATCTGGCAGGGCTGCCCCGTGTCTCTGGTTCTCGGGCCAGAGCGCCTGCGATGGTCAGACGCTGGAGGGGGTGGGGCGGTCCAGCAACAGGGCTCCGGTTGTCCTGTCGCAAGTTGTCTAAGGGAATTTGGAGGCCGGCGGCCGGGCCGTCCCATGGGTAAGGGGAGTAGTCCATCGGTGGTCGTCGTGTGGAAGCGATCGTCGATGGGGTGGTTCCCTCGGTGGCCAGTGGCCTCCCTTTTGTTCGGGCGAGGCATCTCTGGCCTTTTCATATCTGGGGGAGGGGACGGAGGTCGGTCCCCATGCTTTCTTCATCCTCCTCTCCGAAGGGGAGAGGGGGGGAGGGGGTATTTATAGAGGAATTTAGTTGACGGTTTCCCCCTAGTTAATGTGATTAGCTGGTATCATTAATGGGCTCCTCAGATTCACATCCCTTGGGAACCATTTTTTCCAGGTGACGCCTAATGCGATTCGTCAGCCCGGGCTTCTCGGGGGGGGGGGGGGGGGGGGGGGTGTCATCATTAATGGCGGGTTTCACGAGCGTCCCTTCGTCTCGACGAGTCACATCGGGGGCCTGCTTTATCGGGACCCGACTTTTACCCAACAGGTATTGTTCAGCGGTCCTTGGTCCGCGTCAGGTCTGACCCGGTTTGCGTGTCTTTGTCCTCTTCCAAAGGTTCGAGTTTTCGAGGATCACGGGTTGGCCGGGAGGGGCGGAAGCGGGTGCGTAGCCAAGCCCGTGCACTTCTCTGGTTTGGGTGGCGAGGGTTGGCCCTGCCCCAGAGGTCTTGAGTGGGGAGCGAGCGCGTAGCTCGGCCCGTGCCCTTCTCTGGTTTGGGTGGCGAGGGTTGGCCCTGCCCTAGAGGTCTGGAGGGGGGAGCGAGCGTGTAGCTCGGCCCGTGCCCTTCTCTGGTTTGGGTGGTGAGGGTTGGCCTTGCCCCAGAGTTCTTGAGGGGGGGAGTGAGCACGTAGCTCGGCCCGTACCCTTCTCCGGTTTGGGTGGCGAGGGTTGGCCCTGCCTCAGAGTCTTTGAGAGGGTGGGTATTGGGTCGTCACCTCCTCGCGGCCTCTATAGTCGGACGGGTATTGGGCCGTCGCCTACCCCGCATATGGCGTTCCGGTTTGGGTGGCGAAGCTTCGTAGGCTTGCCCCAGAGGTCTTCACTGGAGCAGGGGGGGATCGGGCGCATAGCCTGACCCGTGCCCTTCTCTGGTTTGGGTGGCGAGGGATGGCCCTGCCCCAGAGTTCTTAGGGGGGAGCGAGCGCGTAGCTCGGCCCGTGCCATTCTCTGGTTTGGGTGGTGAGGGTTGGCCCTGCCCCAGAGTCTTTGAGAGGACGGGTATTGGGCCGTCGCCTCCCCGCAGCCTCTATAGTCGGACGGGTATTGGGCCGTCGCCTACCCCGCATATGGCGCTCCGGTTTGGGTGGCAAGCTTCGTAGGCTTGCCCCGGAGGTCTTCACTGGAACGGGGGGGGGGGGGAGCGGGCGCGTAGCCCGGCCCGTGCCCTTCTCTGGTTTGGGTGGTGAGGGTTGGCCCTGCCCCAGAGTTCTTGAGGGGGGAGCGAGCGCGTAGCTCGGCCCGTGCCCTTCTCTGGTTTGGGTGGCGAGGGTTGGCCCTGCCTCAGAGTCTTTGAGAGGGCGGGTATTGGGCCGTCGCCTCCCTGCAGCCTCTATAGTCGGACTGATATTGAGCCGTCACCTACCCCACATATGGCGCTCCTGTTTGGGTGGCGAAGCTTCGCAGGCTTGCCCCGGAGGTCTTCACTGGAGGGGGGGGGGGGAACGGGCGCGTAGCCTGGCCCGTGCCCTTCTCTGGTTTGGGTGGTGAGGGTTGGGCCTGCCCCAGAGTTCTTGAGGGGGGAGCGAGCGCGTAGCTCGGTCCGTGCCCTTATCTGGTTTGGGTGGCAAGGGTTGGCCCTACCCCAGAGTCTTTGAGAGGGCGGGTATTGGGCCGTCGCCTCCCCGCAGCCTCTATAGTCGGACGGGTATTGGGCCGTCGCCTACCCCACATATGGCGCTCTGGTTTGGGTGGTGGAGCTTCGTAGGCTTGCCCCGGAGGTCTTCATTGGAGCGGGGGGGGGGGGGGGGAGGGAGGAGAGGGCGCGTAGCCCGGCCCATGCCCTTCTCTGGTTTGGGTGGCGAGGGTTGGCCCTGCCCCAGAGTTCTTGAGGGGGGAGCGAGCGCGTAGCTCGGCCCGTGCCCTTCTTTGGTTTGGGTGGCGAGGGTTGGCCCTGCCCCAGAGTCTTTGAGAGGGCAGGTATTGGGCCGTCGCCTCGCCGCAGTCTTTATAGTCGGACGGGTATTGGGCCGTCGCCTACCCCACATATGGCGCTCAGGTTTGGGTGTCAAATCTTCGTAGGCTTGCCCCAGAGGTCTTCACTGGAGCGGGGGGGGGGGGGGGAGCAGGTGCGTAGCCCGGCCTGTGCCCTTCTCTGGTTTGGGTGGCGAGGGATAGCCCTGCCCCAGAGTTCTTGAGGGGGGGGGGGAACAAGCGCGTAGCTCGGCCCGTGCCCTTCTCTGGTTTGGGTGGAGAGGGTTGGCCCTGCCCCAGAGTTCTTGAGGGGGAGAGCGAGTGCGTAGCTCGGCCCGTGCCCTTCTCTTCGAAGTCCTTTATGCTAAGCTGAAACTTTCAAGTGGAGAAGGCCAGATTTGAAAATTCGAAGGAAGAAAAAAAGCGTTTCATTAAAGGCTTACAAATGCCGGTAACGTTTTAACAAGTGCTCCGTGTTTCTCGGGTGGGCCAGCTAACGTCCGTCAAGGGCTGTGGTTGCAAAAGTCCTCCCCCCAGAGAGGAGGTCAAATAGGCAATGCTTGCTCCGTTCCATTGTGATTGGTTGATCCCACATAACAGCTCCTGGATAGCTTCTGGCTCCCCCGCACTAACCCCACCCCCCATGGAGTTTGAAACTTTACCATCTGATGGAGCAAGCTGGGGAGTGCTTCTATGGCTGTCATGTACGGTCGCCCTATGATCCCGTTGTACGCCGATGCGATATCGACGATAACGAACTGCGTCATGCGGGTGACGACCCTGGGTTCCTCTCCGAGTGAAATCGGTAGGGTGATTACCCCCACAATGGGAGTCGAGTGGCCAGTGAAGCCGACGATCGGCCCAGAGCAAGGCCTCAGGTCCGCCTGCCCCAACCCCATCTTCTCCACCGTCGACATGAATAGGTTGTCGCAGGAGCTCCCAGTGTCGATCAGGAGGCGGCTAATGATGGACGTCCCTATCTAGGCCTCGATGACGATGGCGTCGTCATGTGGTAGCTCGATTCACTCCAGATCCTCGTCAGTAAAGGTGATGGAAGGTCGGGCCACCCTTTTCTCACTCGCCTCGCCGCCGAGACCCGCTGCCATTACCTGCTGCGTGTACGCCTTCCTACTTGATGACGATGACCCTCTAGAGAACGGCCCGCCACATATCACATCTATGTGCATGACCGGCTTCGATGGGTGAGGTTCCTCCCCCTTGCCGTCTGGTGGCGGATCCGGTCTTCGTGCTCCTCGCCGGGCCCTCTCCTCCTGGATTGGCCTTCTGTCCTCGACGAAACCTCCCAGGTGGCCCGCCTGGATCAATCGTTCGATCTCCTGTTTGAGGGTGTAGCAATTGTCGGTATCATGGCCGTTGTCCCGATGGTATCGACAATACTTCCGTAGATCCCGCTTGGCGGGGTCGGACTTCATTTCCCTGGGGGGTCTGGCAGAAGCCCGGCCCTCGCCACCGCGGCCAGCACCTCTATCATCGGGGCATTGAGCTGGGTGTACTGGGCCTGCAGGGGCCCCTCAAGCCTTGGGACTGCTTGGGTCGGCTCTCGGTCCGAAGCGAATTCTCGCGCCGGGCTGGGACAATCTTGCGGGTGACGCCCTGCGGGGTCGCGCCTTGGTTGAGCCGACTGGTCGCGGCCTCGGGGCCCATCTTCTTGCCTTGGTCTGGGATTGGACCGGGGATCTCCCTGGGACGATCTGGTCTGGACGACCGGTTCTTTTGACCCTAGTGTCTCCTCGATCAGCTCGTATCTCTCCGCCTGCGCGACTAACGCATCGTAGTCGGTCGGCGGGTCCCGGAGCAATGATTTGCAGAGGCTCCGATTTCGTAGTCCGGTCTTGAAGGCTAGCATGAGCACTTCATCCCCGCATGCCACCACCGCCCATCTCTCATCCGGGAAGCGGCGCAGGTACTTTCCAGTCGTCTCCCCGTCCCCTTGGATGATCGTGCGGAGGTAGTCTAAGGGCTTCTTGTTTACGCGCCCGGCCCGGAACTCTTGGCAGAACTTATGGGATAGTTCGCCGAAGCTCTCAATGGATCCCGCCGGCAAGCCATAGTACCATTCCAGTGCAGTGTCCTTCAGGCTCTGCGAGAAATGCCAGCACAGGAACGCGTCATCCACATCTTTTGCCCCCATCGCCCCCCGGTATTGTCGTACGTGGGAGAGGGGGTTGCCTCTTCCGCCGTAGGTGGCCAGATGGGGGGCCTTGAACCTCACGGGTCTCGGGGCCGACGTGATCCACCGTGCCAACAGCGTGGCCTCCTCGGGGTATGCGGGGCATTCTGGCGCGTGTCCCCTTCGCCACTCTGGGGTTTGGCTTCGGTCCCGCCTCGGCTGCTGTCGGTCGTCATACCCCGGAGAATAACAATGCAGTCGCCGGGGAGGGCTTCCTCCACGGGCTGGGGATCCGGCACACGGTAGACTGCGGTCATCCCAGTATCGTCGGCTCGTTGCCGTCGCCTTCGGGAATTCTCTCCGCTCTTGATTCTCTCTTAGTAGCCTTTCCCGCTCTGCGATGAGGATGCTGAGCTGTTCACAAACGGCCTCCTCGTCCAGACGATTTAGGGAGAAGCGCCGACGGGGCGGATTTCGTCCCCGAGGTGGGGTCCCGGTGATCAGCGGGCTGCGTTCGTTCATGTGTCGCTCGCCCGTCATCGAAGCTTCCGGGATCTCCCGGTTCTCCACATTCTCCCTTTGGAGCCTTTTGCGCTCTGCGACAATGAATCGGAGCTGGCGTCAGGCCGTTTCTTCGTCAAGGAGGGGTTGTCGGGTGGCCTCGGCCGCCTTGTCCAGATGTCTCTGAGCGGCCGCCGCTTCCTCTTGGCGCCTCCGCAGCCGGGCGATCTCCATTTCTTCCTCCAGGAGCCTTTACTGGGCCGCAATCTGCTTGGCGAGCCCTTTGTCCCCCATCTCTTCAACGAATTGAGGGTGAAGATTTCGCCTCACGTCCGGGGGCTCCGAGGGGCCCAGGAGTGCTTCGGTTTCTGCTGTTGTGAATCCCTCCATCATCTTGGCGAAGGCCTCGAAGCTATGCTGCACTGCGCGGGCCGAGGCTTGGACCGTTTCAACCTCCACCTCTTGGGGTGGATCAGTCGCGGGAGTCATGGGATGGGATTCTTGATCCATGGGATCCTTGCCGTGGTCAGGGTTTCGGGTGATTGGTATGGGGTCTGACATGGGTGTGACCCTTCGTTTCCACAGACGGTGCCAATTGTTGCGGGGTAGAACTCGCGTACAATGAATTTGTATTATGGAGAACCAAGGGCACGGTGGTTATGCTAATGACGAGATTAGGGTAGGCTATTTGACAGGTGATTAGAGGGGTGATGAGGCTAAGCTTGATGCGGAAGCTGACCACGGTGTTGAATCCGACAGGATGCAGGGACGGGACCGAGCTGCCTAGGTTGCGGGCGAGCGCGACCGGTGAAGACGAGCTAACCTGCGCAAGGAGAAACTCGTCAGAAAGGCCGGGTTGGGGTCCAACCCTTAGCATCTAGGATGCCTAAGTCAGTGATAGGACTTAAAGCGGGGGCTAGGCACGCAGGTCAGACCGAGGGTGAGTCCACCGTACGTGACGAGCTATGGGTGGAAGAACAAAGATATGGACGACCTTTGCTCTTGTGTGTGTGTGAGTAATGAGAATTGAGAGTAAAATTGCCAACCTCTTTACCGTAAGAAGTGAATGGGTATTTATACCTGTCGAAGATGGTTAGGTGGGGCTGACCTGGCATGCTGACTTGGCGTGCTGAGCTGGCCTGGTTGTCAGCGGAAGCTTCAGACGAGGATGTCAGGAACAGGAGTGTCGGCCATGCTTTTGTCAGACGGCGCAACGGCCAGGGGCGCTTTCGTCAGGGTGTCAGGGCCGAAAGTATTAAGTGTCAGGGGGCGCAGCGGCCAGGAGTGCTTTGCCAGACGGTCGGGCGGCGTTACTGTCAGTAGCGTCCTTTGCACTGGTTGTTTGTCGCTTTCGATGTGCCAGAGAGACGTTGGTGCGCATCCAAGGTGTGGCGTTACTGATGGGGTCGCCGGATAGCCCTGGTGATGGAAAGAGTGCGGCTCAGGGCCGCCAGGTCGCCCGGTCGCTTGGTCTCTGGGTCGTCTTGATGGCGTCCGAGGTACGGTGCTACCGACCCGGATCCAGGAGGAGTGCGGCTCTACCAGCGACCATAGTAGGGTGCGCCCTTCCCTCGGTCGCGTCGGGCTCCGGGGTAGTCTGGCGCTCTGCCTCGGGTGAGCTAAACACAGTCTCTGGAGCCGCGAGATTGGCACCCTAGCGTGGGGCCCGCCGGCCTTCGTGACGGAGGAGAGACGTAGGTGGGGAGCTTGATGATAGGGGATAGAAAGTCGGGCTATCACGATCTTTAGGTCGTAACAACTCCATAACTAGTTTGATACTTCAAAATATTTTTATAAGAAATTTTTGAAATCGTAAAACTCCTGACGAACCATTACAAAATAGTTTTAAAAAACTGAAAATAGGTTAAACACATAATAGTTATGTTGATGAAAACAGGCCGTTACATTATGACACATCAATGCGCTCACCAATAATGGCAGGCACTCAAAGCCATTAATGCAGCACTCAAGGCACATATTCATGCCATTCAAATGATGACCATTACTCAGGTCAAGTGCTGCCTCAAATGGATCCTCGTCAATACGACCATAAAGGGTTATCATTGCCTCCGATGTGAATGGGGAAGGTTCACTTATGTAAAGGCGAGGAGGCAACAACACCAAGGACCGAATCCTGGATACTTGACACCCAGGTATACCATCTCCTTAGACCTTTCTTCCACCTTACATTTCTCCTCCATAGCTCGGCCTGAGAACTCGTGCTTGGTCTCCCCGTGAACCAAGCTCGATTCCACCGAAGCATTTCTCAGTCAAGATCAGACTTAGGCATCGGAGTGGACTTGGTCGGAACCAAGGTCTGATCCCCTGCCGATCTCCCTCGTTTTGCAGATTGAAGGAGACGTCACCCAGCTGAAGCTTTCCTTCGGCATCCCATCGACCTGTTCCGAGCGTCCTCGACCGAGATCGAGTCTGCTCGGGCGACCGATTCCGGAGGTTTCTAACTCGTCAAAGCTTATCTTCGGCGCGCCGTCGCTCGGATCCACGCTCACTCGCATCACAGGCCGTTTATCCGATCGGCCCTGAAGGTCATACTCGTCCTCCACGTCAACGACGACCTTCGGACCTCCGCACTATCAACTAGTGGTGAGAAAACACCCCGAAATAATTGTCAACGCACTAAATATTCGTGCACTCACATTACATGTTCATGTTGTTCTGAAGCAAAAAATTAGGTATAACTTATTTGGATTTAATGTAGAAAAGATGGCACCTGATCTAATAGATCAGGTGCCAAGACACAAAAAAGTGGAAAGTACGAGCCACACATGAGCTTGTACTAGCTGTGGGGCCCATCTTTTTGTGTCTTGGCACCTAGATCAGGTGCCACCAGATCTACATGAAACCCAACTTATTTATGCATATAAACTGTGCTCTACTTGCAATAGCTACAACCACAAGTTCCTCATCCAGTGGCATTCTTTACGATTCACTGCTTCAGTCCACAAGTTCCTCATCCAGTGGCCATCCTCTTTACGGTTCACTACTTCAGTCCTACACGTATTTTGCTTTGATCTGCAGCCTCATTGCAGTCCACCAAATTTCCAAAACAGAGACGATGAAGGAGGCCGTTGTTCTCGTCCCCTTCCACGGCATGGGCCATCTCACCCCGACGGTGGAGCTCGCCAAGCTCTTCGTCCGACACAATTTCTCCGTCACCATCATCCTCATCGCATCCCCGAACCCCACTCCACCAGCCACTGACTCCTACATCACCCGCGTGTCTTCCGCCCACCCTCTCATCTCCTTCCACCGCCTCCCGACGCCTGAACTCCCTCCCCCCTCCTCGACATCCTCCAGCATGATAGCTCGCGTCTTTGACTACTTACGTCATTCCAATCCCTTGCTCTTGGACTTCCTTCGGACCCTTTCACAGACCTCAAACATACGCGCTCTCGTCCTCGGCATGTTCTGCACCACCGCTCTCGACGTCGCCAAGGAGGCCCGCTTGCCCGCGTACTTCTTCTTCGCTAGCGCCGCATCCGCCCTCGCTGTCTTCCTCTACGCCCCGACCCTGCAATCGCAGTCAAGTTCCAATTTGAAAGATCTCGGCGACGAGATGCTGCAGATCCCTGGTTTCCCTCCGATCCCGGCATCCCACATGTCGGACGGGTTGCGGGACCGCGAGAGCGTGATGAACGGGGTTCTGATGTTCCACTTCGAACGCATCCCAAAAGGGGACGGGATCATCGTCAACACGTTCGAGGAGTTGGAGCCGATGGCGGTTCAGGCTCTCGCCGATGGCCTCTGCGTCCCGGGCCAAGAGATGCCTCCGGTTCGCTGTATCGGTCCGTTAATCACAGAGGCGAGCGAAGGAGAGGAGAAGCACGGGTGCTTGGAGTGGCTCGACGAGCAGCCGAAAGGAAGCGTGGTGTTCCTGTGCTTCGGAAGCATGGGCTCGTTGTCGGCGGAGCAGCTTAAGCAGATTGCAATCGGATTGGAGAGGTCCGGGCAGAGGTTTCTATGGGCGGTTCGAAGCCCGCCAAGCGACGACCCCTCGAAGCGGTTCGAGCCCAGGCCGGAGCCCGACCTGGGCGCGCTGATGCCGGAGGGGTTCTTAGATCGGACGGAGGGGATGGGGATGGTGCTGAAGTCGTGGGCCCCGCAGGCGGCCGTGCTGCGGCACGGGTCGGTTGGGGGGTTCGTGACTCACTGCGGGTGGAACTCGATTCTGGAGGCGGTGACGAACGGGGTGGCGATGATTGCGTGGCCGCTGTACGCCGAGCAGAAGATGAACAAGGTGTTTTTGGTGGAGGCGGCGAAGCTGGCGGTGGCGATGGAGGGATACGACAAGGAGTTGGTCGTTGCAGAAGAGGTGGAGACGAAGGTGAGATGGCTGATGGAGACGGAGGGCGGGAGAGAGCTCAAAGATCGAGCCGCAGCGATGAAGGAGATCGCGGTGGCGGCGCGGAAAGATGGAGGATCGTCGGACAAGGCGTGGAAGGACTTGATGAGTGTGCTGCAGGCAAGTAATTAAGTTAGGTAATTAAGCTATCGTTGCTAATTGTGTGCCGCTATACGGTTCAAATTGTATCGATTGCGGTAAATCCATATGGTTTGCTGAATCGTAAGTAATAGATTTGGACATCATCATGCTTTATGAATGTTGGATGAACTCAAGCAGCCAAAGTGAGAAGACATTCGCATTCAGCAAATCAGCCCCGTCACGGAGCCATCCACTTTCGCCAATGTGCCCCCTTATCAACGGACTAATTTTCCAACAAACTTAGACGTGAGAATAATGGAAAACATGTGATATACATGGTGTTGCGGGGTAAGATCCGCGTCAATGAACTTATATAGAGGGGGAATCAAGGGCACGGGGGTTACAGATGGGGGGTGATTTGGTAGGTCGTTTACAAGTGTTTGGGGGTGTAGAGGATAGGCGTGTTTCAGGGGTGGATCTCTGGATCAATCCTGCAAGTCCGCGGCTTGTTCGTCGCTCTCTTCGAGTTGGTCGTTGGTTGCTTGCTGCTTGGACGAGCTAAACTGTACAAAGAGCATCTCGTCAGAAAGGCCGGGTTGGGTTCTGTTACGACCTAAAGATCGTAGGGGTCCCACCCGAATCTGCCCACATGATCCATGGACTCTCCGCTTCATGAAAGGGTCGCCACCCCGAAAATCCGGGGCAATATGGAGACGGGCACGCCTTGCAGCGTTCCCCGACCCGGCCGAGGCGAACAACCACAGCCGCTCGACCCACCGGGGGTAGCGCGCTTGGGGACGCTTGGGTAGCTAAGCCGGGCCTACTGACAGGCACGGACGTATCCTTCCGTACCGGCGAACCGTAGCCCTTGACCGATCGGGGGGCGCGGCCGGGCCGGACAACCCCCGATCCGAACGACCCACCCGATTCCCACGAACCGCGGCGCCTAGAGTGATACAACCCGACCTTTAGTTCGTCGCCAACGACAAACAACCTAGGATAAGGACACGACTGACACATACGTCACCTGACCGACTGACAAAGCGCCCCCTGACGGTTGAGCCGACTGACGGTTAGCGCTTTCGGCCCTGACATCCCGACAAAAGCACCCCTTGGCCGTTGCGCCGCCTGACAAAAGCAGGTCAGGAACTCCTGTTCCCGACATCCTTGTCCGAAGCTTCCGCCGACAACCAAGCCAGCTCAGCACGTCTAGTCAACATGCCAGATCAGCCCCGCCTAGTCATCACCCGACAGGTATAAATACCCCCTCTCCCCTTACGGTGAGGGGGTTGGAAAATTCTCTCTCAATCTATCATTCACACACGAGAACAAAGGTCGTCCATATCTTTGTTCTCCCACTGATAGCTCGCCACGTTCGGTCGACACACCGTTAGTTCGACCGACGTGTCTAGCCCCCGTTTTAAGTCCTATTACTGACTTAGGCATCGGAGGGGCTAAGGGTTGAACCCCAACCCTGCCCTTCTGACGAGTTGTTCGTGTTGCAGGAAAGCTCGCCCCTTGACCAACGTCTACTTCGGCCTCCTGCCATCCAACCTTACTCTGCCGCATCCGGAGAGACTCGACCCCGTGATCACCACCGGCGACGGGTCCAACTTCTTCACCCAACTAATCACTTGTAAAACAGCCTATCTAAACCTTCTTCTCCATATAACCACCGTGCCCTTGGTTCCCCATAATACAAATTCATTGTACGCGAGTTCCACCTCGTAACAATTGGCGCCGTCTGTGGGAACGAAGGGTCACACCCATGTTAGACTCCATGCCGATCTCTCGGAACCCTGACCACGGTAAAGATCCCGTGGGTCAGGAACCGCTCTCTCTACTAGTCACCCCGGCGTCCGACCCCCTTCTGGGGATGGGCACCGAAACTGAACATACCTCGGCCCACGCCGTCCTGAAAAACTTCGAGGCCGTCACTCAGGCCAGGGGAGGCCATCCGACGGTGGGAACGGAGCCTCCGCCCGGCCCCTCGGAGCCCCAGAACGTGAGGCGGAATCTCCACCCTCAGTTCGAGGAGGAGGGGGAGAACAGGGGGCTCGCCGAGGAGATTGCGGCCCAACAAAGGCTCCTAGAAGAGGAGATGGAAGTCGCGCGGCGGTGGAGGCGCCTGGGGAGGCGGCCGCCGCGCAAAGGCGTTTGGACGAAGCGGCCGAGACCGCCCGAAGGGCCTTCCAGGACGAAGAGGCCGCTCGCCGCCAACTCCGCCTCATCGTCGCAGAGTGCGAGAGGCTAAGGAGAGAGAACAGGGGCAACCGGGAAATCCTGGACGAGACGGCGACGGGTCGGCGGATCGGGGACGGGCGGGACCCGTTGCTGACCAGGTCCCCACCAGGAGGAGGCAGCCCGCATCGCCTGCACCACCCCTCAGATTCCCTGCACGAGGAAGCCGTTTGCCGACAACTACGCTTCCTCACCGCCGAGCGCGAAAGGCTTCTTCGGGAAAATCAAGAACGGATGGAGGCTCGAGGAGAGCTGGTCGGGAGGCGCTGGCGCTGGGAGAACCGTAGCCCGCAACCCGTCGAGTCCTCGACCCAGGGGAGGAGCCCCGCCAGACGACCGTCGGGCTACTCTCCGGGGCCGGAGGACCGTCGGCGGCCGAGGCGCGACCGAAGCCAGACCCCCGAGTGGTGGAGAGGGGATGCGCCGGATCGCCCTACCTACCCGGAGGAGGCCACGCCGCTTGCACGATGGATCACGTCCGCCCCAAGGCCCATAAGGTTCAAACCCCCTCACTTGGCCACGTACAATGGGAGAGGCGACCCCCTCACGCACGTGCAGCAATACCGGGGGGGGCGATGGAGGCGCAGGACGTAGATGAGGCGTTCCTATGCCGACATTTCTCCCAAAGCCTGAGGGACACCGCGCTGGACTGGTACTTTGGCTTGCCCGCAAGATCCGTCGGGAGCTTTGGCGAACTATCCCACAAGTTCTGCCAAGAGTTCCGGGCCGGGCGGACGAAGAAGAAGCCCTTAGACTATCTCAGCACGATAGTTCAAGGGGAGGGAGAGACAACGGGTAGATACCTCTGCCGCTTTCAGGAGGAGAGACGGGCGGTGGTGACATGCGGCAATGAGGTGCTTATGCTGGCCTTCAAAACGGGGTTGCGGACTTGGAGCCTCCACAAATCCCTGCTCCGGGATCCGCCGACCGACTATGAGGCGTTGGTCGCTATGGCGGAGAGGCACGCGTTGGCCGAAGAGACTCTCGGTGCAAAGGCCTTATTCCCCCCGGCGAAACCGACCCAATGCGAGCCCCGGTCACACCCTCGGCCGAGGCAAGAAGAGGGGCACCAAGGTCACGACCAGCTGGCCCGACCGAGGCGGGAACCGCCCAGGCCTCGCCCACAAGATCGCCCTGGCCAGGCGCGTGAGTTTTCTCCGGCACAAGGGCTCCCTCGAGTCGTCCCGAGACAAGAAGGCCCCCTACGGGCGCATTACACACAGCTCAATGCTCCCCTGATCGAGGTGATGGCCGCGGCTATACGAGTCGGACTGCTGACGGAGCCACCCCGAGAAATGAAGTCGGACCCAGCCCGGAAATATTTTAAAAAATACTGCCGGTACCACCGAGACCATGGCCACGACACCGACGACTGCTTCACCCTTAAAAGGGAAATCGAGCGGCTGATCTAGGCAGGCCACCTGGGGGGCTTTGTCGGAGGCCGGAGACTGGACCGGGAAGAGGGAAACCACCGAAGGGCACGGAGGGCAGACCCTCCTGCAAACGGCGAGCGGGAAGAGCTTCACCCCCCCGAAACCCGTCATGCGCATAAACACGATATGCGGCGGGCCATCCTCCGGAGGGGCATCGTCGTCAAGCAAAAAGGCGTATGCGAGACAAGTGATGACGACGGGTCTTGGAGGGGACCAGAGAGGGAGAAGGATGGCCTACCCTCCCATTACCTTCAGCGACGAGGATCTAGAGGGGGTCGAGCAGCCCCACGACGACGCCATCGTCATCGAGGCCCAGATTGGGACGGCCATCGTCAGCCGCCTCCTGATCGACACAGGGAGCTCCTGCGACATCCTGTTCATGTCCACAATCGAAAAGATGGGGCTAAGGCCGACGGACCTGAGACCCTGTACCGGACCCCTCGTCGGCTTCACCGGTCACTCGACCCCCATCATGGGAGTGATCACCTTGACGATAACCCTCGGAGAAGAACCACATGTCGTCACTCGAATGACGCTGTTCGTTGTGGTCGAAATTACGTCGGCGTACAACGGGATCATAGGACGACCTTACATGTCGGCCATTGGAGCGCTCCCCAGCCTTCTCCACCAGATGGTCAAGTTCCAAACCCCCCGAGGGGTAGGGATCGTACGGGGAAGCCAGAAGCTGTCTAGAAGCTGCTACGTGGGGGCGACCAAGCACAAGGGACCAGAGATGAACCTGAAGATCGACTCACCCGGGCGGAGTTATGACCCCTACCATCCAGAGTTAGCTCCAGCCGATGCCACCGCAAAGAGGAACAGGACCGACCGCGCCCCCCAGAGCCCCCCCTGAGAAGGACGGGCTAATCCCTCTAAGGGACGCGGAGCGCCGGTCGTGGTATAGCCGGAAACTGTAAGTCATGAATGAAATATCTTGTTCCCTTTCTTATCTTCGAATTTCGCCTCTTCTGCATGAAAATTTCAGTTCAAACCTCTCAAAGACTCCGGGGCAGGACCAATCCTCGCCACCCAAACCGGAGAGGGGCACGGGCCGAGCTGCGTACTCGCTCCCCCCCAAAGAAGACCTCCGGGGCAAGTTCACTGAGCTTGGCCACCCAAACCGGAGCGCCATATGCGAGGTAGGCGACGGCCCAATACCCGTCCGACTATAGAGGCTGCGGGGAGGCGACGGCCCAATACCCGCCCTCTCAAAGACTCCGGGGCAGGACCAATCCTTGCCACCCAAACCGGAGAGGGGCACGGGCCGAGCTGCATACTCGCTCCCCCCAAAGAAGACCTCCGGGGCAAGTTCACTGAGCTTGGCCACCCAAACCGGAGCGCCATATGCGGGGTAGGTGACGGCCCAATACCCGTCCGACTATAGAGGCTGCGGGGAGGCGACGGCCCAATACCCGCCCTCTCAAAGACTCCGGGGCAGGACCAATCCTCGCCACCCAAACCGGAGAGGGGCACGGGCCGAGCTGCGTACTCGCTCCCCCCCAAAGAAGACCTCCGGGGCAAGTTCACTGAGCTTGGCCACCCAAACCGGAGTGCCATATGCGGGGTAGGCGACGGCCCAATACCCGTCCGACTATAGAGGCTGCGGGGAGGCGACGGCCCAATACCCGCCCTCTCAAAGACTCCGGGGCAGGACCAATCCTCGCCACCCAAACCGGAGAGGGGCACGGGCCGAGCTGCGTACTCGCTCCCCCCCAAAGAATACCTCCGGGGCAAGTTCACTGAGCTTGGCCACCCAAACCGGAGCGCCATATGCGGGGTAGGCGACGGCCCAATACCCGTCCGACTATAGAGGCTGCGGGGAGGCGACGGCCCAATACCCGCCCTCTCAAAGACTCCGGGGCAGGACCAATCCTCGCCACCCAAACCGGAGAGGGGCACGGGCCGAGCTGCGTACTCGCTCCCCCCCAAAGAAGACCTCCAGGGCAAGTTCACTGAGCTTGGCCACCCAAACCGGAGCGCCATAAACGGGGTAGGCGACGGCCCAATACCCGTCCGACTATAGAGGCTGCGGGGAGGCGACGGCCCAATACCCGCCCTCTCAAAGACTCCGGGGCAGGACCAATCCTCGCCACCCAAACCGGAGAGGGGCACGCGCCGAGCTGCGTACTCGCTCCCCCCCAAAGAAGACCTCCGGGGCAAGTTCACTGAGCTTGGCCACCCAAACCGAAGCGCCATATGCGGGGTAGGCGACGGCCCAATACCCGTCCGACTATAGAGGCTGCGGGGAGGCGACGGCCCAATACCCGCCCTCTCAAAGACTCCGGGGCAGGACCAATCCTCGCCACCCAAATCGGAGAGGGGCACGGGCCGAGCTGCGTACTCGCTCCCCCCCAAAGAAGACCTCCGGGGCAAGTTCACTGAGCTTGGCCACCCAAACAGGAGCGCCATATGCGGGGTAGGCGACGGCCCAATACCCGTCCGACTATAGAGGCTGCGGGGAGGCGACGGCCCAATACCCGCCCTCTCAAAGACTCTGGGGCAGGACCAATCCTCGCCACCCAAACCGGAGAGGGGCACGGGCCGAGCTGCGTACTCGCTCCCCCCCAAAGAAGACCTCCAGGGCAAGTTCACTGAGCTTGGCCACCCGAACCGGAGCTCCATGTGCGGGGTACGCGACGGACCAATACCCGCCCTCCCCAGAAAGGGCCTGTCACCCCTCTCCTCAAACCTCGGGAAACGAGTCAGGGTCCGCGAATCAAGGCGACCCCAACGCGGAGCCATCCCTGAGGAGTAACGCCAGACACCCATAAAGCCGACTCCCGAAATGACTTGTCCAACCCAAAAGGACACTCGGGACGAACGCCACTGACAAACGGCACGCCTGCCAAAAAACGGGGGCTGAGGAGTCACATCATCCGTCACCCATCGGGAACTCTCCCCAAAGAACGAAATTCCAAGATGGCCCCAACTCTCCATGAAGAGGAAATGAGGGTAGAAATACACCATTATAAATTCCCCCCCTCTCAGCTTCCTTGGGGGGGAGGAAGGCGAGAGAGAGGATGTGGAGAAAGACTAGTCTTTTCGCCACCCTCTCCCCCTAAAAATGCGCGGAAAATACGAGCTTCGCCGACCGCCAAAGTAAACGATCCCCCAACAGGATATTCCTCTTACACGACGGTCGCCCGGCCTGCTGCTCCCCTCCTTCCTTTAGACAACTTAAGGCATGGGAACTGGAGCTCCGATGGCATACCATGCCTCTCCACGGACGCCCCGCGGATGCAGGCGCGGCTGGCAGACAGCCCGATGGATGGAACAGACCTGCCAAATCACCCCACCGGACACCCCGGCAGCCGCCCGAGTCGCCCCAACCGAGGGGGACTTGTCCCCGAGCGCCGGCGTGCTCCAACAGGCTACTCCGCTTACACCAGTAGCACCCCTCCTTCCACTCATCGACTCCCCCTGGATCGTTTACGCCAGGAGGACGCACAGATGGGCTGCGGACCGCGTCCCTTCACGCCTATCACACGGAGACTCCAGTCGATGGGAGCAACAAGGCCCCCCGGGATAGAGCAACCACCAAGGACTCCCTCTCCCCCCAATTCTGGGAACGAGGGCCAAAGCCACCGCCTGGCTCCGACGCGACCATCCATCCCTACACCGAGGGGGAACCCTCTGAATCAACTCCACGCCCCTTGTCAGGGGCGCGACGCCAGAGAGAGGCGAATCAAATACGATGAGAACATCAACCTACCTAGAGCGATTCAACGTTACGCCTACGGGCCGATCCTGTTTTAGTAAACTATCAATAATAGCTGATGAAAAGACTACTCCCGGTTGACCACTAGTTATAGCTCGGGCACACCTAGACACGAGCAACCCCCGAAAAGGGAGGCTAACACGCTGTAAAATCTCTCGGGCGCGCTACGTGAAATAAAGGGAGTTAACACGATTCCCCCAATGCCAGGATAGAAACAGCCGCACCAAGGCGTAACCCTAAGAAGGGAATTTATGCACACACACAGGCAGAAGATCCCAGAAAAATGCGGATATCAACCCCGCGTACCTTCACTTTCTTTCGTTTTAATAAAAAAAGGGTAAGGGGGGAGCCTATACAAAACTACTTGGCGCTTCCGCCAGTCACAACGCCCTCTCCCTCAGTGGAATCTCCCACTGCCCCACCGGCCTCTGGCTCGTCGCCCGCCCCTCCGTCTCCATCCCCCTCCTCATCGCTGCATGCGGTGAGCCCGTCAAGGTCGAGCTCTACCGGCGGGAACAGGCCCGCCACCTTCTCCTTCATCCGAGCCAAGCAGGCTTCCCATCCCTCCGCGCAGCCCTTCTCCATGCCCTGGGACATCGAATCTGCGAGGGCGGGAATGACGGTTTTCTCCTAATACGTCCGAAATTCCTCGACCCTACGAGCCAACTCCTCCTCGGCGGCCTTGGCACGCCCCGCTAGATCCCCTGCACGAGCATCCTCCCTCCTAAGGGCCTCCTCCAGCTCCCCCGCTCTATCTCCAGCCTCGGCCGCCCGCTGCTCATGATCGGACACGACCGTCTTCAGGCGCTCTACCTCCGCCTCATATCGGCCGCCCCTCTCCCTCTCCTTCGCCAGGTCCTCGCCAGCGCTCTTACGAAAGGCAGCGAGCTCGGCGACCACTCTAGCCACGGCGCCCTCGGCCCTATGTATGGCTGGCACGTGCCTCATCATCCCAAGCATCAAATTGATGATCTGAGTAAAGAAACGCAGAAAAGTAAACCCATTTAGGGTGTTCAGTAAAACCCGCTGAAAAACGTCGCCCATCTTACAAAACATACCTGGACGCCGTGCATCACCGCGGTCCCACACAGACCCTCAGGCTCCACCGCTTCCAGCGCCACCCTATCGCGGGGCAGGAAAATGTTCTCCGACAGCCTCGCCGCCACACCTCCGTCCTCAAACACGGACTCATCACTCGCTACTTTATACGGCGCCTGATGAAGCGCCACGTCGGGATATCCCTCGACATCGGTCCTCTGGGCCTTAAACTTAACCAATGAGGCCTCACAGCTGGGATCGGCAGCCCTCTCGAGACCGACCATGGGACAACCATAAGGCCAAGGGTCCCATCATCCGGACCCGGTCGGGCCACTCGACGCTTCGGCCCTCCCCGACTGACCGCTAGCATCCGCCCCCTCCCCTCCTGCAGGTGCCAGGGGGCTAGACGGCCTCGTTCGGGGCATTTCCACCCCTCCCCCTATCGACCCTTCGTCCCCGCCCTCCAAGTTGATGACGGGATTCGCCATCCCCTCCCCGGCTCCACCGTCCCTCTGACCGGTTTCCCCCCTCCCCGGTGCATCAGGCTCGGACGACTTCGTCGACCTCTTTCTCCTCTTCGTGGACGCTGGCACCCCAGTCGAGCTCCCCGCCCCTCCTTCCACTCGCGACCTCTTGGGGCCAACTCTTATCGACGATCGCCCCGCCTGCTCCGAGGCCCGCCGCATCATTTCCTCGAGGGACAGACTCATTGTGCCACCTGCCAAAGAGAGAAAGTTCAGCGTAAGCACACCAGATGCATGAACACCAAAATCTTTTGTACCTTCGGGCCAGATGTACGCCGTTATCATCTCAGCCCGAGCAAGCATCTGATAATCTCGGCCATCCCCGGGTATGGCCATTAAAATCTGGGCCACCACTTTCTCCTCATCCCCCGATTCCATCCCCTCCCTCGCCTCGGGATTCAGCTCCGCCCAATCAGACCTTATCAGCACATCCTCTGGCACCTCCACAAAAACATACTGCTGGTGCCACGACTTAATTTTCCCCAGCAACCCCCAATGAGCGGATGCGTCCTCTTCGCGGAGAGATAGTAGCATGACCCCAACCTCTTGACCAAGAAGAAGTGGCGAAATAAGGACAGGGATGGGCTAACCTGGTTGCTCACGCACAGCACTAGTAACCCCATAATGGCACTGATGGCATTGGGCATCAGGCGATACAGGGGCAGTTCCAGGAAGTTCAACACTTCCAGCAAGAACGGATTGGGGGGGAAGCACAAACCTTGCTCAGACGAAGAGACGTATACTCCCACCTCCCGGTCGCCTGCAAAACACACCCTTTCTTGCGGCTCCGGTTCACGAACCGAATACGGCGGCCGGACATACATCGTGAAGATCTCTGCAACGGATTTCTTCAGCACCGACTTCACGCCCGCAATCTCGATGGGCACCCTTCCTGTCTCCGCGGCGGAGCTTCCTTCCCCAACTACCCCCGAACCCTGACCACGAAACGGAGACATCGAGGAAGACATCTATAAAACGGGCGTCTTACCTAATTGGTGCCGAAGACTCAGGCGCGTGCGCTACTTCACCGACCGCTCCCACGAGGACGACTCTGGCAAGGATACTGAAATCTCCTACGAGCTCTAGCTGCTTGCCAAAAATCTTCGCCCGACAATCAGCTTTGCTTCCCTCCCCTCCTTGAGATCTCTTTAAAGCGACTGCGCAAAGCATCATGACCGTCGACCCCAAGACACGCGTCACCAATCCGGGCCCTGTCCAGCACCGACCCACGTGTTCTGACGCTTCGCGTACTGCCAAAACCGTCAATTCCGCCACGCGTCAACACTACAGTGGTCGGGCCGCCTCGGTTCCCGCCCGCCGTCGAATCGCCAGGCTGACGTCTAGTCATGCGACCGCCAACAATTCCCGCCCAAATCCCGGTGAAATGATTACCCCCATTCGAAATTACTCCAGGCGCCGCACGTTCTGGGATTTAGTCCGGCCTCCGTCAGGGCGGCCATAACAAGAAGGCAGCGCTCGATCCAAGATTGAGTCCGACCTCCGTCAGGGCGGCCATAACAAGAAGGCAACGCTCGATCCAAGATTGAGTCCGACCTCCGTCAGGGCGGCCATAACAAGAAGGCAGCGCTCGATCCAAGATTGAGTCCGACCTCCGTCAGTGCGGCCAAAACACGAAAGCTTCCCTCGTACCAATGAAGGGTCCGATCTCCATCGGGTCGGCCGGAAAAGGAATCCGCCGCCCAACTTATTGGGATCTCGGTTCCAACACTTGGCAAACTTTCGTACGAATCAAGAAACTTCGCCCCACCAGCGCACCGCCGGGACCCGTGCTGGGCTTCCGAGCAATCCGCCGGTGAACGCGACTAATCTCAACTCCCCTCTCCCGAAGACCTCGGTAGAGCGAAGTTGGGGGCATTTACGTCCCTCACAAAGCTGACGTTCTACGAGCAAACCAAGTAAGAATACAGTTTGGCACAAGACAATCACAATGTATTTACTCAAATAGCTAACCCATACATTGGACTTTCCACACACTACAACAACACATTGTTTATAACCCTCTCACAAGAAGGTACGGACCTCCCCAAACCCGCGTTTCTCGCGGCGCCACCTCTCAACCGACCGATCTCTCACATCCTTAACCACTTGCCGAATCGCCGCATCCTTAGCTTCTTACAGCATCGGCACAACGTGCTCGTCATGATAGCGGCGGATAGCGGCTTCGATCAGTTTGCCTTCAGCGTCCCGTTTTTCCTCCAATCGCCGCACCGCTAGCCCCTTCTCCCTCTTCTTGGTCTCCAGGGCATCCTTTAGGTCCTCTATTTGCCGCCTCTGTACCCCGATCACTGCTTCCTTGCTAACAACTTCCGAGGTATGCTTCGACCAGATATCATCCCTCTCTCGCGTTACTTCTTGGAGCCGCTTCTCGATCATTGCTTTGGACGAATTGAAATACGCAGCCCGCCCCTTCTCCACCCCGTAGGCCGCCCTAACCCTCTCCAGCTCCGCCTCCGTGTCCCTCAGCTTCACCTTGACCTCGCCAAGGTTCGCCTTCGCTACATCCAGAGACGCCCTGGTGACGGCCGCGAAGGTACGGCCCCGCAGGGCTAACACGTTCGCGATCATCTACAGAAACCTCGAATCAGTGAGACACGAACAAATAAAGCCTGCGGGCGAGGAAAGAAAGCCGGCTTACCTGCACGACGTGCCATATAGCCGAGCCACACAACCGTTCCGCCCCCACACGAGTCAAAGACTCACGATCGCACGGTAACACGCAATACTCGGTGAGGCGCGCCGCCACTCCCGCGTCCTCGAATACCGACTCGTCGCAGCTGACTCGAAAAGGAAACTTATGGAGACGGTCATCTGGGTACGCCTCGACCTCTTCTCGGGTCCTCTTAAAACGAATAAGGGCGCCCTCGTAAGCTGGACTCGACGACTTCCCCATTTCCCACGAGGGGATCCCGTATGGCCATTTTTGAACCACAGGCGCTCAGCGAGGCGCGACCACCTCTGGTACCCGCGGAGGAACGGAGGGTCTGGCCCCCCGTGCGGGCGCGTCCTCATGAAGATCTTCGCCGGGCCCACCGGCGGAGATACCCTACCCGATTGCCCTCCGTCCCGGGCGCGACCTCTCCCCACGGGGAGCCCCGCCCCCACGTTCCCGGGATCCTGCCTCGCTAGCCACCCCCTTGCCTTTCCCGCGGGGATCAGTGTCCTCCGAGATCGGGGCTCCGGCCGAACCTGACACCTCCTCCGGCTCCCTCATCGCGTCTCCGCCTACAAAAGGAAAAGAGAGACAATCAGGGCAAGCCTAGCCCAGAGTTTACAAAACATCAAAGATACCTAGGGTCCAAAAGTCCTGGGTGAGCCGACTGCTCAGCGTTAGACTCGCATACTGACGGCACGCCTCGGGCAGTTCCCTCAAAATCTGAGCTTTGGCAATATCCTCCCCAGACAGCTCCACTCTTTCATTTACTAAGGGATTCCGCGCCCCCCAATTTGACATCAGCGCCACGTCGCTTGGCACCGTCACGAAGACGAACTCCCTCATCCAACCGCCGACATCGTCGGGCACCCCGAGGATGAGTCCTCGCCCTCTCCTAGCGCAAACACACTGATACATCCCCCTCTTCCGAATCACGAAGAAATACTGGAACATCGCCAAGGAGGGACTCAAGGAGCAAGCAAGGCACAAGACGACAAACCCCACTAACAAGCCCCAAGAACGGGGCGCTAGGGCAAATATCGGCAGCTCCAGGAAATTCAACAAATGAAACAAATACGGATGGATCGGAAAGCGGAGCCCCAGCTCGAATGACCGAACATAGACCCCGACCTCATTATCCCCAGGTGAACTCACCGCTTCCTCTGACCCGGGAACCCGAACCTCATAGGGTTGTCGCACAAATCGCACGCGAATCTCCCTGATGTTGATCCTATCCAACCTACATCGGAGGAACTCAATGGCTCTCGGGACAACGGATCGCCATGACCCTCTTTCCCTGGGTCGCCGCACCCCCGGCTGCGACGCCCCCTCGTCCACCAACTCCTCCTCCCTCACTCGGCTACCTCCTCCAACCTCGAAACGCGAAGCCATGGATCGGAAAGGAAGGAAATTAACTGTTATTACCTGTTGATCCCTTAAACCCAGAAGGCGATTGGAAGAAGATGATCGGCGACGGAAGTAACACATTAGCCAGCAAGCTCCAAACAGAAATATCGAACGCCGGAGGAGAATCGGAGAAAGACAAAAACTCCCGCCGACCGCCTCCCAGACCCTTTTAGCGGTAAAGGTGGCCCCCGGGCCATCTCAGCCGTCAAACTTTCGCCACGCGGCGCCCATCGAGACGTCCCTGACGCCTCGACTGGCGTGAGGGTCACCTCATCCACGTGTCACAAACCCAATCGCAGAGGCGCTTCGTTTTCCTCTGCCCCCTTTCAAATCATAATAATGACCACTAAGGCGGGAGTTCCGAAGCCGCCGCCGTCACTACCCGGTGGGGACCAAGGCCCGTACTGATGGTCCGAAATATCGAAGGTGACTCGCCCTCCGAGCCGAGCCGGGCTACCGCCTCAGACTCGAAGGCCGGGGGCAATTGTTACGACCTAAAGATCGTAGGGGTCCCACCCGAATCTGCCCACATGATCCATGGACTCTCCGCTTCATGAAAGGGTCGCCACCCTGAAAATCCGGGGCAATATGGAGACGGGCGCGCCTTGCAGCGTTCCCCGACCCGGCCGAGGCGAACAACCATAGCCGCTCGACCCACCGGGGGTAGCGCGCTTGGGGACGCTTGGGTAGCTAAGCCGGGCCTACTGACAGGCACGGACGTATCCTTCCGTACCGGCGAACCGTAGCCCTTGATCGATCGGGGGGCGCGGCCGGGCCGGACAACCCCCGATCCGAACGACCCACCCGATTCCCACGAACCACGACGCCTAGAGTGATACAGCCCGACCTTTAGTTCGTCGCCAACGACAAACAACCTAGGATAAGGACACGACTGACACATACGTCACCCGACCGACTGACAAAGCGTCCCCTGACGGTTGAGCCGACTGACGGTTAGCGCTTTCGGCCCTGACATCCCGA
Organism: Scilla litardierei; assembly: GCA_030789695.1. Classification (NCBI taxonomy): domain Eukaryota; kingdom Viridiplantae; phylum Streptophyta; class Magnoliopsida; order Asparagales; family Asparagaceae; genus Scilla; species Scilla litardierei. The sequence goes on from CM061135.1 coordinate 26,554,844, forward strand.
CAAAAGCACCCCTTGGTCGTTGTGCCGCCTGACAAAAGAAGGTCAGGAACTCCTGTTCCCGACATCCTTGTCCGAAGCTTCCGCCGACAACCAAGCCAGCTCAGCACGTCTAGTCAACATGCCAGATCAGCCCCGCCTAGTCGTCACCCGACAGGTATAAATACCCCCTCTCCCCTTAAGGTGAGGGGGTTGGAAAATTCTCTCTCAATCTATCATTCACACACGAGAAAAAAGGTCGTCCATATCTTTGTTCTCCCATTGATAGCTCTCCACGTTCGGTCGACACACCGTTAGTCCGACCGGCGTGTCTAGCCCCCGTTTTAAGTCCTATTACTGACTTAGGCATCGGAGGGGCTAAGGGTTGAACCCCAACCCTGCCCTTCTGACGAGTTGTTCGTGTTGCAGGAAAGCTCGCCCCTTGACCAACGTCTACTTCGGCCTCCTGCCATCCAACCTTACTCTGCCGCATCCGGAGAGACTCGACCCCGTGATCACCACCGGCGACGGGTCCAACTTCTTCACCCCACTAATCACTTGTAAAACAGCCTATCTAAACCTTCTTCTCCATATAACCACTGTGCCCTTGGTTTCCCATAATACAAATTCATTGTACGCGAGTTCCACCTCGTAACAGGTTCCAACCCGCAGCCTCTCCGATGCCTAAATCAGAATGAGGGCTTAGGAATGTGGATCGGACACGTAGGCCGAGCTAGATGTAGATCGACCTTACGTGGCGACCTATGGTAGAAGAACAAATATATGGACGATATTTGCTCTTGTGAGAGAGAGAGTGTGTGTGAATTAATTAGTCAACCCCCCTCTCGATGGAGACCGAGGGGTATTTATAGTTGATGGAGGCGGTTAGGTAGGGCTGACTTGACGTGCTGAGCTGGCGTGTCAGATTGCGGAAGGTTCAGCCGAGGATGTCAGAGCTGTGATGTCAGACCGCGGAAGGTTCAGCCGAGGATGTCAGAGCTGTGGAGTCAGCCATGCTTTTGTCAGACGTCGCAACGGCCAGGGGTGCTTTGTCAGAGTGTCAGAGCCGAAAGCACCAAACGGTCAGACAGCGCAGCGGCCAGGGGGTGCTTTGTCAGGCTGTCAAGCGGCGGAAGTGTTAGTGGCTTTCTCGTATAAGGGTGTTTGTCGTGTTCGATAAGCTGAGGGATCGTCAAGGTGCGTCCAATGAGCGGGGCTACACATGAGTCACTTGGTCGCTCCCGGTGGATGACAGGCAACCTGGTTGTTCGTCTGGCGAGCTTGGAGGGAAGCGGGCGACCAACTGGTGAGGTTCGCGACGAAGTGCGCCCTTGCCACTAGTCGAGGCAGACTTCGTGGGTGGCGAGCGGGCTAAGGGGGAACAGGCGACTAACTGGTGAGGTTGGGATGAAGAGCACTCTTTCGCTAGATGGGGCAGACTTTTCGGAGGACAGGCGAGCTTGCCGTGTGTCTGGTGAACATGGATGGAAGGTCGAAGTATCACGATCTTTAGGTCGTAACACATGGCTAAGCCACATACGTATCTTGAAAAGTCCACGCTCATATTTTCTCTGAAGCTTGGAACTTTGACCTTCTATTGTAAAACTCTCAAACTTTAAATATCGCGTGAAACCAAGATGCTTTATCCGTTAAACCACACAGTCTCAAATGTAACAGTTTCACATGAATAAAACTTTCTGCGTCGGCTGGATGAACTGTTAAAACTATTCGGATTCCCTTGATATTCGATGTTTTGAGGTTTTAGAACATGATATGTCATGTTTCCTAGTATTCTCAATTTAGAAATATATAAAAAATTTAATACTACCTAGAAAGATGTTGTGGGTCAGATCTGCACACAATGAGATTTATTTGCAGTGGGAATCACTGGTACAATGATTACAAGTTTTTGGCTAACTGCGAGGTTTGCATGGCTCAGGACTCGCTTCGAAGGTGAAGGATTCGAGGTCGCTGAAGGTCGCCGTCTCTCGGTAGCAGAGGCGAGCTTCCTGCGAGGACATCAACTCGTCAGAAAGATGGGGCTGGCTATCATCCCTTAGCGTCTCCGATGCTTAAGTCAGCAGGTAACGTGAAATGTATGTGTCGGGCATGCTGGGCGATCTTAAGACAGATCGACGAAGCGTGGCGAGCTTATAAGGAAGGCACAGATATACGGAGGATATCCGGCCTTTAGTGTTGGAATGAGTTAGAAGTTTTTAACTGACCAACCAACTCCCTCTATGGAGGCAGGAGGGGGGTATTTATAGGGCTGAGAGACGGTTGTTCGCCATCATGTCAGCTGTCAGATCAACCCAGCTGGCACTCGAGTGGTGAAGCGATAGGTTGGCGAGCTGTCTCAGTGATATTTTCTGCATTAATGGTGTCAGGTGGTGTCAGGTGCATTAATGAGACGTGAGGGGCAGCCATCAGTTCTCGCCCTTAACCTCTGGCATTAATGGTGGGGAGGTGAGCCTACGTCACCCTGTCAGAGATATTTATGCCTGGCCACCCTCGGGGGCGAGCCAAGCTCGGTGACCAACCTCGGCTCCTCCGGACGGTGCTTCTTGTTGTAGGGTAGGTGAGCTTATCCTCGGCACGACAAGCTTGATGGTCGGACGGGTGAGCTTCTCTGGTTGACCTTGGGGGCGAGCTAGTGGCAGGGAGATGCGACCTTCCCTGGATCGAGGCGATCTTCTACTCGGGCTAGTACCCCTTTAAGGGAGTCGATGAGGTGTTTGCTTGGACCCCCAGTGCATACGGGCCTCAATTACATGGGTCGCCCTTAAGGTCATAACAGTTGCGCTCAACATTTGGTATGGCCGATCTTCGGCCAGAGGAGACACTGAATATTGAGTAGACACGTTAGAAATTTTTTCGAGAATCTCTTCGTACCTTTTGTTTGGTACCGAGTTTCGTAAGCCTGGGTGACCTATCAGGGGTGCAGCCCATGAGCCTGCCCCGGAGTTCGAGCGTGGCGAGGTTCTTTGTAGAGATAGATCGCCTTTGGGATTTTTTGGGGGCGCTGCACGTGGCTTGCCCCAGAGGCCTTTCTGAGGGCGAGTTTTGGGCCGGAGCCCTTCCTACATAGCTCCTGTCCGGTTTGGTTAGCGAAGTCCGGCACGCTATAGGTAGCTGCACTGCGACCTGCCCCGGAGGTCTTCCTGAGGGCGAGTTCCGGGCTGGAGCCCTTCTTATATAGCCCCTGTCCAGTTTGGTTAGCGAAGTCCTGCACGCTATGGGTAGCTGCACCACGACCTACCCCGGAGGTCTTCCTGAGGGCGAGTTTCGGGCCGAATCCCTTCCTACATAGCCCATGTCCGGTTTGGGTAGCGAAGTCTTGTACGCTATGGGCGACTGCACCGCGACCTGCCCCGGAGGTTTGATTTGTGGCGAGTCAGCTCGCCTCTAAGGATCGGGCCAATCTTGACCTCGGATTTCTCGCACACAAGAGAAAACTCGAAGAGTGCGTAAGTCGAAACGTAGCGACATAGGTCGGCGATAGAATAAAACCTGTGATTTTATCTATTAGGTCTTCCCGTGAGAGCTCGAGCTCTAGGGCGCATAGTCAGCCTACTCGGAGAAGCTCTTGTGGCGAGGTGGTCCGCTCCAGATGATCAAGACGACCTTTATGGAGGTTCTTTTTATCTCGGAGGGGATCTGAAACTGTCATTCAAACAACGGGTCGTTTGTACAAACGTAAGAACAAAATTATTATTGATAATACTTTAAGGCGATAGGATCAGCGGATGCCGGATAGCATGTCTCTCAGTCTATGCACATGATCGGCTTCGTGATAGGATGGGCGGCTTGCCCGGTGTTCTGGGCATGGGTCAGCCGGAGAGGTTCTGCAGGAGTTTGCCCTTCGCACATCTGACCTCCTTGTTTGACAAACCTCTGAAGGTGGCCGCCCTATATGAGCTACTCAATGTCTCTCTTCAGGGTGAAGCAGTTGTCAGTATCATGGCCATGGTCGCAGTGACACCGACAATACGTTTGCGTGTTCCTGCCGGTAGGCCTTGTCCGCATCTCCGACGGCGCATCCCTGAGAAATCCGCTCGTCAAGGCCACCGCCATCACCTTCGACAAATTGTATACACAGAGGTATGAGCGGTGTCGATTGGAAATGAAGAATTGATTCCCCAATATCACCATTGAGATTGACCAAATCCCCATGTTTTTCTTGATCGTCGGCGGTGATGATCAATGTCAAGACATGGAGGGGGCCGTTCCTGTTGGCAAAATTGTCATCGCGATGGATGAAGATGCAGATGTTGGTGTTTCGGGGGATCAAGAGCATGTTGCTTCGATCGAAGGAGACCGATGGCATCTTGATTCGCTGATGGATCTCAATGCGCTTCTTACCCCCACCAAAATTTTCAAATGTATAGGGGGCATATATCGTTGGAATAATGACAATTTTGTAATGTAAGATAATGTCAAAAGGCTGACTTATGCCTCTTTGTTTGTCATTATTCGTATGGGTGGTTGTATTGCCTATTGGCCTCTTTCAACGGGTTAAGCCCTTGCCCAAGACGGTAGGGGTTGAATCGTTGAATTATACCCCAGCTAGTCCACTTTGTTTAGTTGCGAAGGGGGATAGTCCCATCGTCTTATGGCTGACGACACGAGAGGGTCGTTCAGTTGTGAGGGGGTGGCCCCTACATCTTACGGCTGACAAAATGATAGGGTCGTTCAGCTGTAAGGGGGTGGCTCCATCGTCTTACGGCTGAAGACACGTTATGGTCGTTCAGTTGCGAGGGGGTGGCCCCATCGTCTTATGGCTAACGACACGATATGATCTTTCAGTTGCAAGGGGATGGCCCCATCGTCTTATGGCTGACGACATGAGAGCATTGTTCAGTTGCGAGGGGGTGGCCCCTTCGTCTTACGACTGACGACACGGATGGGTCGTTCAGCTACGATGGGACGGCCCCTTCGTCTTACAGCTAACGACACGAGAAGGTCATTCAGTTGTGAGGGGGTGGCCCCTTTGTCTTACGGCTGACGACAAGAGAGGGTCGTTTAGTTGCGAGGGGGTGGCTCCATCGTCTTACGGCTAAAGAAACGTTAATGTTGTTCAGCTGTGAGGGGATGGCCCCATCGTCTTACGGTTGAGTACACGATATGGTCGTTCAGTTGCGAGGGGGTGTCCCTATCGTTTTACGGTTGACGACACGATTGGATCGTTCAGTTGCGAGGGGTGGCCCCATCGTCTTATGGCTGACGAGATGAGAGTGTCGTTCAGTTGCAAGGGGGTGGACCCTTTGTCTTATGGCTAACGACACGAGAGTGTTGTTCAGTTACAAGGGGGTGGCCCCTTCGTCTTACGGCTGACTACACGAGAGTGTCGTTCAGTTACAAGGGGGTGGCCCCATCATCTTACGGCTGACGACACGAGAGTGTTGTTCAGTTGTGAGAGGGTGGCCCCTTCGTCTTATGGCTGACAATACGAGAGGGTCATTTAGCTACGAGGGAGTGGCCCCTTCGTCTTATGGCCGACGACACGAGAGTGTCGTTCAGTTGCAAGGGTGACCCCTTCGTCTTACGGCTGACGACATGAGAGTGTCGTTCAATTGCAAGGGGTTGGCCTCTTCGTCTAACGGCTGACGGCACGAGAGTGTCGTTCAGTTGCAAGGGGATGGCCTCGTCGTCTTACGGCTGATGACACGAGAGTGTTGTTCAGTTGCGTGGGGGTGGCCCCTTCGTCTTATGGTTGATGACATGAGAGGGGCGTTCAGCTACGAGGGGGTGCCCCCTTCGTCTTATGGCTGAGGACATGAGAGGGTCGTTCAGCTGCGAGGGGTGGCCCCTTCGTGTTAGGGCTGACAACACGAGAGGGTCGTTCATCTGTGAGGGGATGGCCCCTTTGTCTTACGGCTTACGACACGAGAGGGTCGTTCAGCTGCGAGGGGTGGCCCCTTCGTCATACAGTTGATGACAAGAGAGGGTTGTTCAGCTGCGAGGGGGTGGCCCCTTCGTCTTACGGCTGATGACACGAGAGGGTCGTTTAGGTTCGCGTGGGTGGGCCCTTCATCTGACAGCTGACAACAAGAGAAGGTCGTTCAGTTGCGAGGAGTGGCCCCTTCGTCTTACAGCTGACGACAAGAGAGGGTCGTTCAGTTGCGAGGGGGTTCCCCCTTCGTCTTACAGCTGACGATACGAAAGGGTTTAAGTATGCTTTCATTGAGACAATATGAATTGAAATTAGCACGGTCTTTTTAAATTTCTACTAAGGGGTGTGATGAGTGTTTATTGTATATATATTTTCTCTCTTTTTCATGCATGTTTTACATCGTTTTATTCTCCATTCCTCCACGTTTTCCCCGATTTTGTCTCCTCTTTTGCTTTTGTTGTCCCTCACGTGCTTTGCAGGAAATATGTGCCGATTAGGGACCATATGGCGAGATTCTAGTGCAAAGAGGTGAATGGAGCAAAGCCAGCGGGTCAATTGGTGCAAGGAAAGAAGGTTTTGTAAATAACAGGAACCCACGTGGCCGCGTTAGCATGTAACGCACGACCGCGTCAAACTGCATTAGAGAGGACATCGATGTAGGGGACCCTGTCTATGGGGAAAACACTAGAAGGGGGGTTGAATAGTGTTTATGCAAATTTAAAAGGAATTTACGCCAAATAAAATGCAATCCAACAAATAATGCGGAAATAGAATTAAACCCAAATAAGAAACAATTGCAAACACAATTATGTTTCTAGGGTTCGGATTACCCAAGTCAACTCCCGACTTGTTCCCGGTAATCCTACGTCCCTTCCACCCGGATACCACCAGATACTCAAGTTAGAACCCTAACTTGAGGTTTCCTTAAAACCCCACTTGTAGCAACCCTACAAGTGCAATCGAATACAATTGATGTCCTTAACTCCCACAACTTGGGAGCAAGCAAACCACTCTCACAACCGAGAGCAAATCTCAAATAACGAAAGTTATGAAATTAAGAAAACAACACTTACAATCACCTATTGATCGCGCCCCGGTATGCACACGCACCCGGGACAAGCGGCTTGTAGTCTTACCGCAAGCGCACGATGTAGCGACGAGCGGGTATCGAACTCAGGGAGGGACAATGACAATGTCTCTTTCTAATCACCTAGCTATCAAAATGGTCGAGAATAATTTGGGGTAAAATTGTCACAATCGTTCGAATGTCGATATGAATATCAATAAAATAAAGCGCCTAGTGATAGGGAATCCCCGCTACGGACCGTATCTCATCGTTGTGATTCGTGGGTTTCATCATTGCTAGACTTGAATTTAAGGTGAACTAGTCGCAACTAAATGTAGAACCAAGCTCACGCTCTCGCGCTATTTCCGGTCTATAGCAAACCTAGGATATGGCCCAATCTCTTGCAAACCCTAGCCTAAGCCGCTAGCATTAGGATCGACATCATCGTTCAATCGTATCTCGAGCCCACTCTCGTGCAAACTCGAGCTACGACCTAGGTTGAGATAGTTCCTACCCGTCCAATTTCTTGCAAACAGGTATTGGTATAGAATTACGATTGAAAACCCTAGCCTTGGTCCAATCTCTTGCAAACCAATCCTAGAGGAGTCCAATCGTAAATCTAAATCGAATTTCTAGGGCTTCCTATCAATTGGGACCCAATCTCTTGCAAATCCCAATCGATATGAATCCCTAGCTATCTGTAATTTATCAATCCCAACCTAACCCTAATCAATTCTAGCAAGAATTTCACCAATTTATCACAATTCAGAAATAGGGTTCATAGGGTTCATCCCTATGCCCTAGGACAATAAAACTACTCACTAATCATCATGCAATTCATAAGAAATTCAATAGCAAAATCAACACAATTCATTGCAATAGAGAAATTATCAACAAAAATAAGGTTTTTGATAAGAAAAGAGACAAACCAATGAGAATCCAATAGCATCCAACAAAAGTCCCCTTTCTAATCTCTCTAAAAGCCTAAATCTAATTACCTAAAAGCTCTCTAAAAAGGCTGCAAAAAGTATCAAAAAGTTCTCCTAAACTAGGGCAAAAACTGGGTTTAAATACCCCTCAAAATCGTCCAAAAAATCGTGACAGAAATGCCCCGGCGCAGCCCAGAAATCGCAGTTTACGCAGCAGGCGGGGCGGCTCACTCGGCCGAGTGACAAATGTCACTCGGCCGAGTGACAAACCCTGTACAATTACAGTAAGTCGGGACTTTTCGGGGGGTCTGTCTTCGGAAGTGACTCGGCCGAGTGGCTTTACTCACTCGGTCGAGGGGCGTTTCATGCTCTGCCGAGTCGAAACCGTCAAAAGCCTGTACATTTACAGTAATTCAGCCTCTTTTGGGGGTGGATTTTCCCGTGCCACTCGGGCGAGGGGGTTTCCATACTCGGCCGAGTGGACTATCGTCACTCGGCCGAGTGCACGTCGATTTCCTTCTGTTGATGCGTGTCTGGTCTGGTCGGCCGAGTGGTCTTCTGGCTCGGCCGAGTGAGTGCTTCACTCGGCCGAGTGAGATGCTGCAGATGCCCAATCTTCATCGTTTCGCTTCCTCGTCACTCCTATGAAGTTCCTTCTTCTTCCACTTGTCTTCCATCGCCGAATAGCCCTCAAAAGAGCCTTTGGTGACACTCCGGAGTGGGTGCAAATCCTCTTGATCTCAAAATCACTCCGAATCGCTCTATATCACCTGAAATACGACAAAAATAAGAAATCGTGAAAAGCATCGCAATATTATCGAATAATCGTGAAAAGCGCGATATGAGCGATCAAAGTGGCATGCAAACATGCAGAAAAGGGGTGTAAAATATGGAGTGATCAAAATCTCCCAAGCTTACCTCTTACTCGTCCTCGAGGAAGATGAGTAAAAAAGCGAGCCCGACGGGCAAAACAATGGAAAAGAAGGAAAAAATAAAAAATAAAAATAGAATAGAAAGCGAAGAAGCGGGGTGCCAGATCATTCTTCTTAGGACGTGGGTTTTGCTTAATCATATAGCATACGTCGAATATAAAACACATGCCACAGACTTTTATCTCGATACCATAGTATAATGATGCATTCGAAATAGAAAACCCCAAAATATCAAAATAGCATGAAATATGGAATCATTCTAGGATTAGCATCGTCTGAAGCATCTAAAGCGGTATGCATAACCATAGATCACACACTTTTCAATTGAATGCTTTCTATAAGGAGTATAAGAGATATCACACGCTATGGAATAGTAAGACTAGAAAAGTATGGTTTTCATGAAATGAATGCTAAGTGTCAATTTCTGGATTTCGTAAAAATTTAGCAATCTCGCCGAGTATAGTAGATTACTTAGCCTAGGTTGTCATGCACCGTCAAGTAGTCACTCTCTCACACATCATTGGATCCTCTCCCCCAAGCTTATCCATAAGCGTGGTGGCATAAGCAAATCAATATGTACATTCCCCATTTCTTTTGAAGCTCCAAAAATAAGTAAAAATAAAAACAAAAGGAGGGAAGAAAGAGAGAAATAGTATGAGATGAGATCGTTAATAAACTTCTTTTCTCTTTTCTTTTCTTTTTCTCAATTTTTCTCTCTTTTTTTCTTTTGAATGAACATATATACATAAGCGATCCCAAATCAAAAGAGAGAATGATATACAAGTATATATATTTTTTCTTTTTGATTTTGGGGATTTGGAGCATGAAAATTAATAGCGGGGGAAATGCCGATAATAGACTTGCTAAGGGGAGGATTCACCAATGAATTTTAAGTAGAGAAATAATGCTCAAGATATGTGGAGAAAGAAATAAATGTATCACTCGGTTCACTCTATAGGACGTGCATGACAACTTTCGGCAGAGTAATATAATCTACTCAGTTTAATCTTAAAAAGTAAACTAGTCCAGATATATCATCCTAGCAATCATTCAATCAACCTGAAGGTGAAGCGTATAATTCATGCAATAAGAAGTGATATAAGAAAGGAAGGCAGTACTCCAGATATAAGCAATCAATGCGTGAAGCTTGGTGTGTTTTCTATGATAAGCATACATATGAATCATCAGACATCAGCTAATAACAGAATTTCATCCATATTCATACAAAAAAAGAGTGGGTTACTATTTCAAATGCAAAGCAGAACATAGCATATGATATCTGAAACAAAAGCTAGGACATGACAAAATAGCATGCACATAGAGATAAGCTAACACCACGTCGTCATCATCACAGAAAAGTCATCTCTAGCAAAAGATGAAAGAAACAAAGATAAAAGAAAATAGAACTACATATACAATGCAGCATACTCAAAAAAAAGATAAGAAAACGTGATGCATGATAAAAAAATGAAAAAGTGGTGAAAATAAGTGCAAAAGTGGAAAGAAAATGTGAGAAATAAAAAATAAAGGGTGGCAAAAATAAAAAGTGTGAGAACTCACTCCCCCAAGCTGAAGTGCATAGTGTCCTCAATGTGCGGAGTGTAGCACACAGAGAGACATGAAGTGGGTGGGGAGTGTGAGGATGCATGCATGATGAAAAAGAAAGAAAAAAAAAGAAAATAAGATGTGAATGAATGTGATGCATGCAAAGATCAGGATGGTGCAAATATGAGTGTCCCCAAAAAGTCTCTCCCTCACTCCCAAGAAGATGTTCAAAGATATGATCAGGAAGGCACCAAAATAGTACGTGGAGGAGGGGGGAAAATCACCAGGCCCAAGAACAAACGGGCAGCAAAACGAAAAAAATATCAGAGGCATCAAGAGTGTGCCTAAGCTGGTGGTGGCGCTGCACCAGCACCGTCTTGTGGCGGAGGTGGGGGTGGGGGTGGTAGGTGCTGGGTGGGTGTGGGTGGTGCGGGCAGACGCGCCAGAATCTGATTCAGGCAAGCCTGAATATCGGGAAGGATGGCGACGCGGGTCTGCAAGGAACCTAACTGTGGCGGAGAGGACCCTAAAGTCCCCCCTAAGTCCACTAACAGCCCCCTCAAGAGCATGAATGCTCTGAACTAGAGTGTCGGGGGGTGGTGGAGCAGAGGGACGCACAGGTCTAACAGGTGAAGTGCGGGGCTGTCTCACGCGGGCAGTGTAGAGGATGGGTCCAGCAGGGTAGTGCGGTAGGGGTGCTGTGCTTGGTAAGTGATGCCCAGCCTCGGTGTGAGGCTGGAACGCAGGCTGTGTCGAAGCGGAAGCAGTAGCAGTAGAAGTGGAAGTCAAAATGGGCGACGAGGTAGCAGGAGAGGTCAGTGACGCAGAAGTGGGGACAGATGTCACGACGCTCTCGGTAAAGACATGGGCGATGGAGACCGAAAGGTCGACGACTGGGGAGGCTGTGTAGGGCACAAAAGATGACTCCACAGGAGTCGAGAACAATAATCGGGAGAGGGTCTCCACGGCAGCAGTGAAGGAAGACTCGCCGCTCTCAAGAATAGTGGGTGGACGCTCGGGGCTTAGTGTGGTAATGGGCTCGACGGACATAGGCGCGGTGGTGGTGGTGGTGGACAACTCAGCTAAAGTGCTCCCGACACTAACAGACGTGTGGACAGAGGTGTCGGGAGGTGGTGGTAGTGCAGGTGCGGGCTGAGGGATCACGGGGTTGATAGGGGGTGCAGGGGGTGCCTGCTCAGCATCCTCGAGCTCAAGCACGTAGGTAGCGGGGATGAGGAGATCCATCGCTGGAATCCAGTCCCCGTGAGCCGGTCCAATGTGTGTCCGAGCGTGGCTCGGAAGAACCATGTAATCAGCGCTGAAGGGACCGTGCAACCACATCCAGTGCTGGCGAACGTGGGGATGAAGCATCTTCATCCGGGCCATAACATCTATCGAAAGCGTAGTGGGGCCCGGAGCTCGACGCAAGTCGTCAGGTAGGTCGACGCCGGTCATAAGGGCCAAAAGAGTGATCAGACCGCCACAACAGATAGGTGAGCGAGCGCTCACCGAAATGATAATGCGGTCCAAAAACCATTTGGCAATGTCGATCTCGACGGCAGGGACCAAGTCGTCGCTACCCCTATCTAGAACCCTAGGGCGAGTCATCGCGTAGAGCATGTAGAGCTCTGGCGTAGACATGGTCCCGGGCTCGTACCTCGTGAGGAAAGTAGTCGCCATAAGGCGCTGTGAAATGCGGAGGCAGGGGTGGAGGATAGTTGAGGCCTTGGCCCTACTAGGGTCAAAGGCAAGTGGGGATCCCGTGATCCGTGTCCAGAATGTGCGGGTGTCGAACGACGGGGGTGGGATGTGCGTGGGAGCGTAGGCGCGGTCAGGGACAGAGACGGCGGGCCACTGGAAGAACGCTCTAAGCATGTCGAGAGTGATCTCCCACTCTCGATCCATCAGACGGAAGGAGCATCCCCCAGGGGTCCGGTCAATGGAGCTGAGGACCTCTAGTGTCGGACGGATGTAAGTATCCGCCGACACCGATAGAAAATCACGCCATCCCACATTGTCGTACAACGTGAGAAGCCTCTCGAGTACCCCTAGGCGGTCAAGGTCGGCTAGGTGTGCAAACCTAGAGGGTACTATCGAGCGATGGCAGATACGCTCGAATCTGGTGCGGTGTGCGTCATTTCGAAACGTAATCCCCATCGGCCCGACGGCGGGAGCAGGTGGAGGGACGGGATCAGTGGGGATCAGCTGTGTAGGTGGTGGTGGCGGGCTAGGTGGAGGGGAGTCCTCCCTAGCGGAAGAGAGACCTGGATCATCGGTCCTCTTCCGCTTCGAAGCGGCTCCCCATGTACGCGGCCTAGTGCGCGACGGCATGTGTGCCGCGAGACGTGTCCCAACCAAATAAATACTGCAGCATGCTAAGTGATGGAACGAGTATACCTGAACACGCCACGAGAGTAATCAGCAGTGTGTGCGAAGAGACGCCTCCACCGCGAAGCTCAATGCACGTCCAAAAGCTCCTCAATGCTCCCCCAAGCTAGCCTGCAAATCAAACGATCAAATCAGCGAATAATATTCAATATATATGGGGGAGATGTGGGATAATAGATAGATATAAAAATTAATTTGGATTAGGGGCTCAACGGGCGTACGAATCAAGAGAAACGGGGAGAAACTGGGCTTTTTGGGGCAAAATAGGGTGATCGGAGGCGGTGGCGGCCGGCGCCGGCGAGGGGGGTGGTGGCCGGTCGTCGGCGGTCGAGGGGCGGTCGATCGTCGGTGAGGGGGTGGTGGCTCGGGCGCGGCAGGGGTCGCAACGGGCGAGGGCAGCTCAAGCGACAGTGGGCTCGGGCGGAATTGGGATTTTTTCGTTTCGATTTTTGCACAGCCCGTAGCCGCATATATATAGGAATTGTTACGACTCGACCGAGTGACAATGTCACTCGGCCGAGTGGTGTAAACGAAAAAAATTTCAAAATTCTCCTCGCCACTTACGACTCAGCCGAGTGGTGTCACTTCACTCGGCCGAATGGAAAGACTCCACTCGGCCAAGTGGCTCTGCCACTTGGCAATTTTTGAGCTAGGAGGGTATCTGTTTCACTCGGCCGAGTGACTAGTCACTCGACCGAGTGGCAATTAAAACTAAAACTTACAGAAATTGACAGAGAGTTGGTCTGCAGAAACTTTCCTGTTTGGTGCTCCACTCGGCCGAGTGGAGTCTTTGCTCGGCCGAGTGGCATAAGCTACTCGGCTGAGTGACGTGCTGTTTTCTGCCTCGGCTCTCCGTTTTCTCTCTGGTTTCTGTTTTTCTTCCTCCAGTCTGTTTCTTCCTCCTCCTAAGGCCTGAGCGTGTTCCTGGAGCGCTCTTCCTTGCCTCGATCATCCTCCATATGATTGGTCTCCCTTTCTCATTCTCATGTCATGAAAATTAGGACCCGTTGTCACGATTTCCATCGACATAAGACTCTAAAAACTAATAAAAGGCTAAACCAAAAATGAAAATCAAATAAAAACAATGCAAAAACCGTCGGGTTGCCTCCTGACAAGCGCTCGTTTAAGGTCATGAGCTCGACCCCTTTAGATATTCGTTTAGCTCGTGATGTTGGGCGCATACGAGATACGCCCGTCGAACTTGTCGGGAAGGCCGCTTGGGTTTGGGTCGTGATGATCATCGGTCTTCCTCGATGCCCCCTCATCATGGGTAATGTTGGGGGATAAATCCTCCGAGCTAGAGCTTGTTCCTATATTCTTCTTGGTCGGTGACACCGATCTTCCATTCGGTGGAGCTTTCTTCGGATTCTTGGCCTTTGAGAGCTTGCAAAGCTCTCGTATTCTTGCGACATTAGCGTCGCCTTCATCATCGTCCGTGGAGCTATCTGGAGGGTCCTCCAACTTCTCTTCATCGCTAAAAGCTTGGCCTTCTTCGAAGCCATCGTCATGGAGAGTGCCAATAGAATGGGGGATAGCTTCTTCAATCACTTCATCGAGGAGATCCACATAGTCTAACTCCTCGTGATAGGGCATATGTTTCATGGCCTTGGGTATGTGAAGCTCGACTTCTATGTTCCTGACATTCAAGGATAAAGTTCCTTCACGCACATCGACGATAACACCAGCGGTTACGAGGAACGGGCGTCCAAGTATGAGCGAAGTGTCGCCCTCTTCCTTGATGTCCATTATGACAAAATCACAAGGCAAGCATATCCCTCCCAGAACTTGGAGTGGAATGTTTTCTGCAATCCCTACCGGCCTAGTAATCCGACCGTCCGCAAGTTGAATTCTCATGTCGGTCGGCTTCAAGTCGGTGCCCGTGTTCAATTTCCGGAACATGCTAAGGGGCATAATGCTCACACTCGCGCCTAAGTCAACTAGAGCTTTTTGCAAAGGGACGCCTCCTAGTGTGCAAGGGATGCGGAAACTCCCGGGGTCCTTTAATTTCGCCGGCTCCTTCTCCTTCCGGGTAAACCAAGTTCCTTGTTCCGCAAGCATGATTTTTTCCTTCCTTTTCTTTCCCGAAATCAAGTCCTTCAAGAAATTCGCGTAAGACGGGATCTCAACTATTGCATCTAAGAAAGGAATATTGAGACTTACTCCCCTCAAGTATTCTAGGAACTTGGCGAGCCTTTTCTCTATCTTGGCTCTAGTTAGCCATTGTGGAAACGGTACCGGTGGCATGTAGCGGTGCTCATCAAGTGGCTCCACCACTTTAGAATTTCCTTCTCCAATCGGCTTCCTTTGGCTCTACTCTTCAATTGCCGGTTCTTTTTCTTCCAAAATCTCCACCACGGGTTCTTTGTTTTGGGTCATAGCGGGCGTGGTATCCTTCTCGCCCCTTGTTGTAACCGCTACCACTGCATTGATGTGTCCGGTGTTGCTCCTGGATTGGGCTCGGGTTGAGCTGGCAATTGTTGGGTGTTCTTGTTAAGCAATGCAAGTTGCTCCCCGAGTTGAGCGACGATGGTATTTAGTGAATCTTGTCTCTCCGTCAACCTAGCATTGATCTTCATTTGCTCCGCCATGAATTCCTCCACCATAGCTTCGTGGTCCGATCGTGGTTGAGCTTGAGGTGGGTTGGGAGCTCTCCAACCTTGATTGTAACCGGGAGGTCTATATGGTCCCGCTTGTTACCTAGGCGGGTAATTTTATTGCGGTGGACCCCTCGGTTGATACTGAGGTTGTGGTAGTGGAGGCCGAGCTTGAGAAAGTTGTTGTGGCGGGGGGTTCAAAGCACCATCATTGTTTGCATATGAAAAGCCCGGATGGTTTCTAGCGGCCGGGTTGGCCCAATATCCGGAGTTCCCCGCGACATATTGTACTTGTTCCAAGGCCCCCTCTCCATGCTCTCCTCCTACATACATGGCTTGAGATTGGTCTTGCCAATCGCTCATATTGTTTAAAGGTGTAGATGTAGAGGGTGCTCCATGTGACTCGGTGATATATTTCTCCAATCTCTCCACTACCTAGTGGAGAGAGTCAAATTTGTTTGAAAGCTCCGCCACGGCCTTGGCCTCATAAATGCTAGTGGGCTTCAAAGAGGACGAAGAATGTCCTCGCTCGTCACCCCATTGTTGGTTATTAGAGACCATCTCCTCCAACAAGGTCGTAGCTTCATCCGGGGTCTTTGATAATATGGCTCCATTGGAGGTTGCGTCTATAATTTGCTTTGTTCCCGGTTGGAGTCTATTGTAGACACTGTGAACAAGTTCCCAATCCTCTATACTGTGATGGGGGCATTGATGTTGTAAATCCTTGAAGCGCTCCCATGCTTCATATAGGGTCTCCTGCGGTCCTTGCTTAAAAGACATGAGAGCACTCCGTATCTTCACCGTCTTGGATGGCGGGTAGAATTTGTCGACGAAGGCGCTTGCCAACTTGTCCCAAGTGGTGAATGTACCTTCCGCCTACGTCCTCAACCAATATAAAGCCTTTTCCCTGAGTGTAAAGGGGAAGGGTCGCAGTCGGATTGCATCAACGGAAACGCCCGGCATTTGGAAGGTGGCGCATTTGGACAAGAAAAGCTGGATGTGATAGTGTGGATTCTCATGGGAGTTCCCATGAAACGGGTCTTGTTGCATCAATACTACCAAGCCCGTCTTTAGCTCAAAGTTCTTGTCCGCCGCCAATTCCGGCATCATGATGGATGATGTGGTGGAAGAAGTCTTAGGCCGAAGCCTATCTCTGATGGATATGATCCTCGCCATACGTGCTACTAGCTCCTCCGGTGTCTCCGCACAGTTCATATAATTGTCCTCCGTAGCGTGCCTTCTCTCGGCTCTGATCCTCCTCTCGGTACGCTCGTTCTTCGGATCAAATATAATATCGTCTGGATCCGCCGTCGATCTCGTGTTCATGCAAAGAGAAACAGAGTTTCAAAGGAATTGTTAGCACGAAAAAAGGAGCAAGAATATAAAAATAATGAAACAAAAAGAAAATGCTAAGTAAAGAGAATAAAACATTGTTGCCTCCCCGGCAACGGCGCCAAAAACTTGATCGCGCCCCAGTATGCACACGCACCCGGGACAATCGACTTGTAGTCTTACCACAAGCACACGGTGTAGCGGCGAGCGGGTATCGAACTCAGGGAGGGACAATGACAGTGTCTCTTTCCAATCACCTAGCTATCAAAATGGTCGAGAATAATTTAGGGTAAAATTGTCACAATCGTTCGAATGTCGATAGGAATATCAATAAAATAAAACGCATAGGGATAGGGAATCCCCGCTACGGACCGTATCTCATCGTTATGATTCGTGGGTTTCATCATTGCTAGACTTGAATTTAAGGTGAACTAGTCGCAATTAAATGTAGAACCAAGCTCACACTCTCACGCTATTGCCGGTCTATAACGAACCTAGGATAGGGCCCAATCTCTTGCAAACCCTAGCCTAAGCCGCTAGCATTAGGATCGACATCATCGTTCAATCGTATCTCGAGCCCACTCTCGTGCAAACTCGAGCTACGACCTAGGTTGAGATAGTTCCTACCCGTCCAATCTCTTGCAAATGGGTATTGGTATAGAATTACGATTGAAAACCCTAGCCTTGGTCCAATCTCTTGCAAACCAATCCTAGAGGAGTCCAATCGTAAATCTAAATCGAATTTCTAGGGCTTCCTATCAATTGGGACCCAATCTCTTGCAAATCCCAATCGATATGAATCCCTAGCTATCCGTAATTTATCAATCCCAACCTAACCCTAATCAATTCTAGCAAGAATTTCACCAATTCATCACAATTCAGAAATAGGGTTCATAGGGTTCATCCCTATGCCCTAGGACAATAAAACTACTCACTAATCATCATGCAATTCATAAGAAATTCAATAGCAAAATCAACACAATTCATTGCAATAGAGAAATTATCAACAAAAATAGAGTTTTTGATAAGAAAAGAGACAAACCAATGAGAATCCAATAGCATCCAACAAAAGTCCCATTTCTAATCTCTCCAAAATCCTAAATCTAATTACCTAAAAGCTCTCTAAAAAGGCTGCAAAAGTATCAAAAAGTTCTCCTAAACTAGGGCAAAAACTGGGTTAAAATACCCCTCAAAATCACCCAAAAATCGTGACAGAAATGCCCATGTGCAGCCCAGAAATCGCAGTTTACGCAGCAGGCGGGGCGGCTCACTCGGCCGAGTGACAAATGTCACTCGGCCGAGTGACAAACCCTGTACAATTACAGTAATTCGGGACTTTTCGGGGGGTTTGTCTTCGGAAGTGACTCGGTCGAGTGGCTTTACTCACTCGGCCGAGGGGCGTTTCATGCTCGGCTGAGTCGAAACCGTCAAAAGCCTGTACATTTACAGTAAGTCGGCCTCTTTTGGGGGTGGATTTTCCCGTGCCACTCGGGCGAGGGGGTTTCCATACTCGGTCGAGTGGACTATCGTCACTCGGCCGAGTGCACGCCGATTTCCTTCTGTTGATGTGTGTCCGGTCTGGTCGACCGAGTGGTCTTCTGGCTCGGCCGAGTGAGTGCTTCACTCGGCCGAGTGAGATGCTGTAGATGCCCAATCTTCATCGTTTCGCTTCCTCGTCGCTCCTATGAAGTTCCTTCTTCTTCCACTTGTCTTCCATCGCCGAATAGCCCTCAAAAGAGCCTTGGGTGACACTCCGGAGTGGGTGCAAATCCTCTTGATCTCAAATCACTCTGAATCGTTCCATATCACCTGAAATACGACAAAAACAAGAAATCGTGAAAAGCATCGCAATATTGTCGAATAATCGTGAAAAGCGCGATATGAGCGATCAAAGTGGCAAGCAAACATGCATAAAAGGGGTGTAAAATATGGAGTGATCACCTATGCCTTGAAGTAGAACTTGAAGGAGGAGTGTGATGTGTGTTGAAGAACTCTCTTGGAAGAGAGGAGAAGCCATTTCTCTTGACTGCACCAATTGCCTATATGATCACTCTTTGGTTCTAGGTTGGAGAGCAAGAGAACAAGATTTGGAAATATTAGGGCTTTGGATTTGAGAGCTTTGATCTTTGGAAATGAAAGCTTGAGAGATTTTGCAATGAATGAGTAACCTTCCAATGGAACAGTAGAAGCTCTACTTATAGCTTTCTCAAATCCACAAAACAGTTTAGGCAAAAACCCAATTGAAATCCGTGAGAAAAATCTCAACGGATAGAATCTGAAATCGCGACAGTCGACTGTTGAACAATCCACAGTCGACTTTTGCACAGTCAGCAAGGGTAGGTGAGAATTCATAACGGTAACTTACCACGTGGACAGTCGACTGATGAAGCAAAGACAGGCGACGGTTAAATCAACAGGCGATTGTAATTCCTTCTACAGGCGACTGGCCGAGAGATGGGTAAGTTTGAATAATACTGGAAATCTCACAACTAACAGGACGGACGACTAATGCAAGGAACACATTCGACTGTTAATCAGAACATGCGACTGTAAATCCTTAAACAGACGACTGTCAAAAGCCTAAGAAATTTCCAGAGAGTTGAGTCAAAGAAATGACTCACAGACAGACGACTGTTGCAGCATAGACAGTCGACTGATCCAAGAGACAGTCGACTGTATATACAGCATTAGTCGACTGGCCGTAAAAGTCAGATCAAACAGTGTTTGGGCAAAGGATAGACAGTCGACTGATTTACAAAGCACAGTCGACTGTCACTAGGACAGGCGCCTGTGAATCATTCATCAGTGGCATGTGCGAAATAAACAGAGAAGGCCCAAAACTATATTATAAAAGTCTGTGCAAAACAGGCGACTGTAGAACAAAACACAGTTAACTGTTTTTAAGATAGGCGACTGTAAACTGTTAAGCAGTCGACTGTTATAAACAATCCTTGCACAACCAATAGAGAAATGAATTGGAGTCTAAGGACAATTGATTTAATGAAGTCCTATGACTGAATGTAGATGTGTGTGAGTGCTCCATCAAAGTTCTACTTCTAAGCTACATACTAGAAGAGATAAAAGAAAATTACATTTGACGAATAATCTCTTCTTTCCATCGTATGAGCTTGAAGTCTTCACGGAGCTTCAATCATCATCTACGATCAACCAATTCATGTCATTTGCCTTCAATGAACTTTGTGAGTCATCCATTGCTAGCAGATCTTCATAATTAGCTTAGGCAATGGATTAACTGCAAAATAGGGGATTAGTCACAAGTATTTATGTTTGCTCATCATTAACACCAAGTAGGGAGAAGTCCAATACTCAACATTCTCCCCCTTTTTGATGATGGCAAACAAACATAAACAAAGAGATAAATAATTGTGTGTAATGAAAACTTACTCCCCCTACATAGATGCCAATCAAGTTAGTCAACAAATATTAGTGCATCTACATATCAATTGAAGCAAATGAGTGAGATATGGATGAATATAATTCACGAAATCTAGGAATTAAAATCCCTATTCATTGTAATCTTACTCCCCCTGAATCTAAGGCAACATCAATCTTAGATTCAAGTGTTAGAACATACTTAGCACATCCATTATGAATCTTGTATGTTTATTTCTCTCCCCTATGGCATTATCCAAAAAGGTGGGAGCAAATAACAACAACAATAATAGCGCTAAATATGAACTAACAACAATCAAGGAGTATAAAGATATATCGAATCAAAAACTCATAAAATCACATCATATACACATGTGAGTAATGGAATTGAAGTCCAATATCAACATTAGATATACACACAAAAATAGTTTCAAAAGAGATTTCACAAATGCATCATACCAGAGATAGAATGGAAAATCGAATAGCAAATTCATATATTGTCTCAAAAGTACATCAGAGAGAGTATAGCATACATGAAGACAACATAACATACATCACACAGATAAGATAAGCAGTATAACATAGTGTGACACAAGATAAACAGCAACATCATATATAGATATATAATAGATGAGTACATCAACGGATGGACATCTACATGGCCATCACAAAAAGATACATCATGATCAAGACAAAAAAATACATCATCATGACAACATCGAAGTACATAACCATACATATATAGAGTCAATATCAACATCATCCATCATACATCAAAATACAATCATCACCAAACTAACACCACTCAAACACCTATCTAAGAGTGAGCATCTCTATGGGCTGCAGAAGAAGAAGCAGGCTCTGTGACAGCAGGTGTATCCTCTGGAGGAGGGTCAGAAGGAGCAACAGTAGCAGCAACAGCATCAGCAGCAACATCCTGAGTAGAAGCTACACCAGGAGGCTCAATGACATCAGTGGGCTGAGGAGGCACATGAAGCTGGGGAACAAACTGTCTCAGATCCTCGGGGAAGGGTATTCCCTGATGGAGGAAAGAAAGAGACATCAATCTGTAAAGTCCAGAGACCATCTCCAAAAGAATATCACGAGATAGTGGAGCAGAGGTGGAAGGCAGGTTAGTTGGAGGAACAGTGGATGAGGACGGAGCTGAAGTAGATTTCCTCTTCTTCGAGGCAGTCTGCAGAGCCGAAGAAGATTTCAACTTTGCAGAAGCGTCGAGGAGAGGACCAAAGGGCATGGGCTCGTAACGAGTCAAATCAACACCAAAATGACGGAAGACACGAGTCAGAAGACCACCGTAAGGAATGTGAGACGAGGAGGTCGTGAACTCAAACTTGTCAATCCTATCAAGGAGGACACCGGCCCAGTTCACGGGCATGCCAGAGAAAATAGCATACATACACTTCAGGATATCCTGAGACAGCTGGTCAGATGATCCATACCTCGGCAGGATGTTGGACTTCACCACTAGGTGAACAGCCCAACCTCTCGCAGAGAACATAGATGACCTGACACCCGAATCAAGGGCTGAAGGTACCTCTCGAAACATATCCCGGAGGACAGACTTGTCAAGGTCGTCAATCTCAGAGATGCAGATATCAGTGGGAAGGGAACCAATAGAGGGAATCCTAAGAATAGTCCCTAAGAGTGAGGGAGTGATCTGAATGTGGGTTCCCTGAACGACAGTATCGAGGATGTCGGTAGACGAATACTCACCGCGAACGCGGTTCGCATAGAATAGCTTCACCAGAAATGGTTAGGCTCTGGGGGACTCACTCTGAGAGAAGCGAAAAAGGTCGGCTAGGTGAGTAGCAGAAACAATGTCAGAAAGCCTCTCAGCAGTGAAGGCGGGAAAAGTAATGTACCGCTCCCTAAGAAGGTTGATCCCTAGTAGAGAGTGAAATTTTGCCAAGCAGAGATCGTCTCGGCAAACGGGAACTTGGGGATCAGAGGGGGGTACAACAGGAGATTCTTCTGCAGAACTCGAAGCAGAAAGAGACTGATGGGGGGTCCTCAGCTGCAGGCTCACTGATGTGAACACCAGTGGGCTTGTGCTGACGAGTGATCAAAGGCTGAGCCTCGGAAGAAGAAGCTGAAGGAGAGTAACCAATGCGAAGAAGAATGCACGGGTGACTCGGCATGCTTGGTTCAGGCTTGGTAGGGTTTCTTCTTCTTGGCTAAAGGTTTCTTGGGTGCCCTAGGACGTTTAGGAGCAGCAATCTTCTCTTTTCCCTTGGTTTTGGGTGCCATGGAATCGAGAGAGAGGGAAACAATGCAAAGAAATAGGAAGACAATTAATCGAACGAAGGGCTAGAGAGAGAGAAGCAAACCAAGTAGAGGAGATGCGAGGAAGCAACGACGAAGCAATCGACGAGCAGGGAGGCGGAGATCGACGGCAATGGCTGTGATAAATCGAGCGGGAATATGAAGCGGTCGAATCGGATGAGAGAGAGTCGACGTGGGTAAATGATCGGGCTCTCTCAAATATAAAAGTTGGGGAAAGAATCTGGGCTGTTGGATCAGAGAATCGACTGCTCGGATCAAATCACTTGAACTGTCTCAACAGAAGACAGTCGACTGATGAAAAAATGTCAGTCGACTGGATGAAGTGATAACAATAAAGCTCCGAAAGATGGGCAGTCGACTGGCAAGTAACATGCAGTCGCATGTCCATTGGACAGCCGACTGACATATACTCAACAGTCGACTGGCTGAGAATTAATACAGTTCATCAAAACAACAGATAGCACTGTAAGAATTCGACAGAGAGACCAGTCGCCTGATGACTAAAATGCAGTCGCATATTAAAATAACAGTCGACTGTAAAACAGTCATCAGTCGGCTGTGCGAAAGATACCAATTCTGAGACTGAGAAGATAGAGTAGGGCAGTCGACTGTCGGAGGAAAGTCAGTCGTCTGTCCTGGTCTAAAAATGCACAGTGAGATAGAATTCCAGAGAATAAGAACACTCACCCTAGGACCTATACTCTAATCACAAATACATCGTAAAAACAATGTAAAAACAATAACTTCATTGAAACACACATCACTACAATCAATCTCAAAAACTCATGAAATCAATTAAATCACAATTGCCTTTCTTAAAGCACATATATATAATAAAGCACATGAAGATAGGCAACAAAATGATATGAGCTCAAAAAGAGTTATAACATGAATGTTTGAGCTTCTAGATTTCAGATTCACCCATAATTCCCAATTCTCCACGCAACCTCACAAATGAATCTTCTTTAAGAGGTTTAGTGAAGATATCAGCAATTTGTTTTTAGGTTTCAATGTACTCTAAAATGATGTCCTTCTTAGCTACATGATCATTTATAAAATGGTGTCTCACGTCTATGTGTTTGGTACGGGAGTGGTGTACCGGATTCTTGAAAAGACAGATAGCACTTTGATTATCAACCATGATAGGGCAAGTATCACAATTGACACCATAGTCACTAAGAGTGTGTCTCATCCAAAGAACTTGTGCACATGCAAGACCTGCGGCAATATATTCCGCTTCAGTCGTGGACAATGACACCGAATCCTGTTTCTTAGAAAACCAAGAAACTAAGGAATTTCCTAAGAAATGGCAAGTGCCACTAGTACTTTTCCTGTCGGACTTGCATCCGGCAAAGTCGGCATCACTATATGAGATTAACTCATATGTGCTAGACTTAGGGTAAAGTAACCCATAATCTAGAGATTGACTGAGATAACGAAATATTCGTTTAACCGCAATCAAGTGTGACTCCTTAGGTCTTGCTTGATATCTAGCACAAAGGCATACGGAAAACATGATATCGGGCCTACTAGCGGTTAAGTAAAGTAAGCTACCGATCATACCTCGATATAGACGAACGTCTACATCTTTTCCGCTTTCATCCTTGTGTAGATGAGTAGTAGTGCTCATCGGAGTCCTTTTGCTCGAAGACGATTCCATCCCGAATCGCTTAATAAGCTCCCCTGTGTACTTTGTTTGATGTATGAATGTGCCATTCTCCATTTGTCGAATTTGCAATCCAAGAAAGTAGGTGAGCTCTCCCATGTGGCTCATCTCAAACTCGTCCTTCATAGACTTGGAAAATTCTTGACAAAGATTAAAGTTAGTAGAACCGAAAATAATATCGTCTACATACACTTGAATCAAAAGAATGCCATTTTCATAATCTTTAATGAAGAGTGCAGAATCAACTTCTCCCATTTTAAAACCTAAATTCAAAAGAAAGGTTTTAAGTCGATCATACAATGCTCTAGGAGCTTGTCTCAACCCATACAACGCTTTCTTAAGTTTGAAAACATGGTTTGGAAATTTTTCATGAATAAAACCGGGAGGTTGAGAAACATAAACTTCTTCATTGACAAACCCATTTAAAAATGCACTTTTAACATCCATTTGAAATAGTTTAAAATTCTTATGGGATGCAAAAGATAAAAGCAACCTAATAGCTTCTAATCTAGCTACGGGGGCAAAAGATTCTTCGAAATCAATACATTCCTCTTGCCGGTAGCCTTGAGCTACTAACCTTGCTTTGTTCCTTGTGATTACCTCGTTTTCATCCGTCTTGTTCTTGAAGATTCATTTGGTCCCAATGACTTGGTGACCACTTGGAAGTGGTACGAGTTCCCAAACTTTGTTTCTCTCGAATTGCATTAGTTTTTCTTCCATTGCCACTATCCAAGAGCTATCCTCACAAGCTTCTTGGATGTTCTTTGGCTCAATGGTAGAGACAAATGCACAATGAGAGAATTCTTCAATGATCGATATGGATGTTCTTTGGCTCAATGGGATGTTCTTTGGCTCAATGGTAGAGACAAATGCGCAATGAGAGAATTCTTCAATTCTCGATCTCGTTCGAACACCCACACCAATATCTCCAATTATTTGGTTATGGGGAATGTTACGAACGGTCGGATAAGCTTTGGGTATACCTGTATCACTAGGAACAGCTTCAATAATTTCGTTAGAAGTGTTAGTCTCAACAATAGAATCATTAATCTTAACATTATTAAGAGAATATCAAAGAATATCTACATTATCATCATCAACATGAGGAAAATCAAAATCTTCATAAAAAGATACGTGAAGTGATTCCTCAATCGTTGAAGAAGTTTTGTTGAATATCCGGTAGGCTTTGCTACGTGTGGAATATCCAACAAAAATTCCTTCATCGGATCTTGGCTCAAACTTGTCTAAATTACCAAATGTGTTCTTTATAAAACATTTTGAACCAAAAACAAGAAAATATTTAACTTGAGGCTTTTTATCATAAAACAACTCAAAACAAGTTTTGTTCGTTCGGGGTCTCACTAGAATCCTATTGAGCACATAACATGCCGTGTGCACCGCTTCTGCCAAAAATTGTAGTCCTAAATGACTTTCATGGAGCATAGTGCGAGCACACTCAATAAGAGTCCTATTCTTTCTTTCTACAACACCATTTTGTGGTGGTGCACGAGGAAAGGAAAAATTATGAGTTATCCCGGAGTCATCACAAAACTTAGTAAAAAGACTCATTCTCAAATTCTCCTCCATGATCACTACGAATAGTGATAATGGTGGATCCTAAAAGATTCTGAATCTTCTTTGCAAATTTGGTAAACTCTTCATGAGGTTCATTCTTATTAGTTAAGAATGAAACCCAAGTAAATCTAGAAAAGTCGTCGACGACAACCAATCCATAATGAGCATTACCTAAAGAAGCGGTTCTAGTTGGCCCAAATAAATCTAGATGAAGAAGTTCTAGGGGCCTCTTAGAAGTAATCTCTTCTTTAAGCTTAAATGAAGATTTACTTAGTTTAACTCCTTGACATGAATCACAAAAGTTTTTCTTATTAAAAGCAATCTTAGCAAAACCTTTGACTAAATCATGCTTAGCTAACTTATATAAATGCTTGACGTGAACATGACCAAAACGGCGATGCCATAATAGTTGTTCACTTGTGTTAGCAACTAAGCAATGTTCTACGGTTTTAGGCAAGCTCAAATAATAAATATTTTTACGCCTAATACCGGAAAATAAAACATTTAAATCACAATCAACAATTGTACACACTCCTTCTCTAAAGTTAACCTTGTAACCTTTGTCACAAAGTTGACTAATGGAAATGAGATTGTGACACAAACCACTAACTAGAAAAACATTAGTAATTAAGGGGTTTGAAGGATTACCAACGATACCTACTCCAATGATGGTTCCCTTTTGTTTACCTCCAAAAGTGACAGTTGCACCATCCTTGATGCTAATCACTTCGGAGAGCAACGAGGGATCTCCCGTCATGTGTTTGGAGCAACCACTATCAAGAATCCATCCTTTCCCTTTAGAGCTAATAAGACTTTTATTGCTCTTCTTCTTTCTCTTGGGTACCTATATAATATACCATAAGCTTATGGTACCCAATGTTTGTTGGGTACAAGGGAATTAGCCCTTTGGAAGCCAAGTCCAAGTGGACTTCTGCTTCCCAACATAATTACTATTTCTAATCACATCATGAAAATAGGAATCAACATAAGCATTCCTATCATTTAGACTAGTGTTCTTAATACCCCAAATAGTGTAAATCTTGGGAGTCCTATTCCTAGTTGCATGCATATGTGTTGGATTTCTATGTGGTGCATGCTTCTTAGGAACATGATTTCTAGCATAGAGATGTGGTGGAGGATATGCATTGTACATTCTAGGATGATATGTATGCTTGGGAACATGCAGATTATATGAAGCATATGGATCATGCATGACATGTGGTGGATGAGCATACATGAAAGAATGATACGTATGAGCATACGGGTGTATAGGAGCACGTACATGAGTATTTCTCATGTGTGGTTGTGTACGTGTCCGTGGGTGAGGAGCATAAAATATGTCATGATTATCCACTTGTGAAGTAGGAGGTTTCCTACGTGGATGAGTGTTAGTGTACATGTAAGCATGGCCTTGCTTTTGGTTTCCACACTTAGTGGGTTTCTTGTCAAAAGGAAGAGAAGGTGAAGTGGTGACTTTCTTGGTACGTTTGCTACCTATAGTGTCTTTGACACCACTTGTGGATGCACCGAAGGAAGGCCTCACAAAATCTATAGTGACACCACTATAGGAGGTGCGATCATTTGATGCAGTTGCTTTTACAAATCCAAGACCAACACGATGTGTGGCCGGAAATTGGTTTGCAAGCAAATCATCCAATTGTCCTTTTCCCTTATTGAATATCACAATACGAGAGGACATGAGCTCATATTTCTCCTTTAAAGAAGAAATGTTGGTATCCAAGGTGGACACTCGTGCTTTGAGCTCGTGCACTTGGGTTTTAAGAGAATTATTCTCCAAACTCAATTGTGTGTGTCGTGTAACTAGATCACTATTATCCTTAGGATGTGTTTGATCTAGTTGAGATTTGAGGGAATTCACCTCATATCTCAATGTGACATTTTGAGAAGTTAAGCTTGCTTTCTCAAGAGTTAAAGTATCTACAATGGTGTCATTGTTGATAATGCATGGAATGGATGGCTTGCTAATATTTGATTTCTTTAAGCTAGTATATCTAAGCATCAAAGATTGATATTTAGCAAAAAGTTCTTCCTTAGCTATACGAAGTTCATCCATTGTTAGCTCGGTGTCGTCCATGTCGGAATCACTCTCATCGGAGAGTAGGTCTTCTAGTGCCATGAAACACATGTAGGTGCTCTCAACCTTTTCATCATCGGACACTCGATGATTCATCACTTGAGTTGAGTCGTCGAATGTACCTATGAGTCCTTTCTTCTTGTCTGTCTTGTTCTTATCGGACTTGTGGTACTTCGGTGCCTTCAACTTCTCTTTGTTCTTTGGCATTAGGCAATCCCTCTTGATGTGCCCTGGCTTATTACATTTATAGCAAAGAGAGGAAGTAGCATTAGTAGACTCAAAACGTTTGTTGGAGGGAAATTTACCTTTGCGGAAGAAGCGTTGGAACTTCTTCGCCATTTGGGCCATTTCACCCAAATCCATCTTGTTCTCGGATTCATCACTTTCGGAGGATGATGAATTGGCGTTGAATGCCAAAGCTTTCTTCTTGGCCTCCTAAGGATTCATCATGGCTCGAATCTTCAATCGGTTCTCCCGTCTTACTTCGTAAGACATGAGAGTCCCGATAAGATTCACCACGGTGTAGTTCTTCAAGTCATTGACCTCCTCGATGGCGATCGCTCTTCTTTCCCATTTGGAGGTCATTCCCATGATGATCTTCCTTACCTTATCAGGTTCGGAATATATTTGGCCAAGGGCTTCCAATTCATTGATGATGTCAGTAAACCGTCCATACATCGATGCAATGCTTTCATTATCCTGCATATGAAACAAATCGAAGTTTTGCACGGCAACATATAACTTTGAAAGTTTTACCTTATTCGTTCTCTCGTGGGTAACGATGAGATGGTTCCAAATTTGATATGCACTCTTACATGTGCATATCTTGTTGAACTCATTTGGGTCCAATGTACAATGAAGAGCGTTCATTGCCTTAGCGTTGTTGACCTCGACGATTTTCTCGGAAGACGTCCATTTGTCGAAATCTACTTCGGTGGGCTCGACGTATTCCTTGTGGAGGGTTCTCCAAAGCGAAGCACTCCTAAGGAACGTATCCATCCTGCATTTCCAATAGCTAAAATTTGTACCATTGAAACGCGGAGGGCGCACCGTAGATTGACCTTCAAAAAGTGTGGACGCTCCATCATGATCGTGATTGTTGTATGAAGGCGGCGGTGGAACGTTGTTGTTGTTGGATGCCATAGATGTACCCTTGTGCTCCGATACCAATTGTAGGGGACCCTGTCTATGGGGAAAACACCAGAAGGGGGGTTGAATAGTGTTTATGCAAATTTAAAAGAAATTTACGCCAAATAAAATTCAATCCAACAAATAATGCGGAAATAGAATTAAACCCAAATAAGAAACAATTGCAAACACAATTATGTTTCTAGGGTTCGGATTACCCAAGTCAACTCCTGATTTGTTCCCGGTAATCCTACGTCCCTTCCACCCGGATACCACCGGATACTCAAGTTAGAACCCTAACTTGAGGTTTCCTTAAAACCCTACTTGTAGCAATCCTACAAGTGCAATCGAATACAATCGATGTCCTTGACTCCCACAACTTGGGAGCAAGCAAACCACTCTCACAACCGAGAGCAAATCTCAAATAACAAAAGTTATGAAATAAAGAAAACAATACTTACAATCACCTATGCCTTGAAGTAGAACTTGCAGGAGGAGTGTGATGTGTGTTGAAGAACTCTCTTGGAAGAGAGGAGAACCCCTTTCTCTTGACTGCACCAATTGCCTAGATGATCACTCTTTGGTTCTAGGATGGAGAGCAAGAGAACAAGATTTGGAAATACTTAGGGCTTTGGATTTGAGAGCTTTGATCTTTGGAAATTAAAGCTTGAGAGATTTTGCAATGAATGAGTAACCTTCCAATAGAACAGTAGAAGCTCTACTTATAGCTTCTCAAATCCACAAAACAGTTTAGGCAAAAATCCAATTGAAATCTGTGAGAAAAATCTCAACGGATAGAATCTGAACTCGCGATAGTCGACTGTTGAACAATCCACAGTCGACTGTTGCACAGTCAGCAAGGGTAGGTGAGAATTCATAACGGTAACTTACCACGTGGACAGTCGACTGATGAAGCAAAGACAGTCGACTGTTAAATCAACAGGCGACTGTAATTCCTTCTACAGGCGACTGGCCGAGAGATGGGTAAGTTTGAATAATACTGGAAATCTCACAACTAACAGGACGGACGACTAATGCAAGGAACACAGTCGACTGTTAATCAGAACATGCGACTATAAATCCTTAAACAGACGACTGTCAAAAGCCTAAGAAATTTCCAGAGAGTTGAGTCAAAGAAATGACTCACAGACAGACGACTGTTGCAGCATAGACAGTCGACTGATCCAAGAGACAGTCGACTGTATATACAGCATTAGTCAACTGGCCGTAAAAGTCAGATCAAACAGTGTTTGGGCAAAGGATTTACAAAGCACAGTCGACTGTCACTAGGACATGCGCATGTGAATCATTCATCAGTGGCCTGTACGAAATAAACAGAGAAGGCCCAAAACTATATTGTAAAAGTCTGTGCATAACAGGCGACTGTAGAACAAAACACAGTCGACTGTTTTTAAGACAGGCGACTGTAAACTGTTAAGCAGTCGACTGTTATAGACAATCCCTGCACAACCAATAGAGAAATGAATTGGAGTCTAAGGACAATTGATCTAATGAAGTCCTATGACTGAATGTAGATGTGTGTGAGTGCTCCATCAAAGTTCTACTTCTAAGCTACACACTAGAAGAGATAAAAGAAAATTACATTTGACGAATAGTCTCTTCTTTCCATCGTATGAGCTTGTCTTCACGGAGCTTCAATCATCATCTACGATCAACCAATTCATGTCATTTGCCTTCAATGAACTTTGTGAGCCATCCATTGCTAGTAGATCTTCATAATTAGCTCAGGCAATGGATTAACTGCAAAATAGGGGATAGTCACAAGTATTTATGTTTGCTCATCATTAACACCAAGTAGGGAGAAGTCCAATACTAAACAATTGACGCAGCTGCATCGAAGACCACCAAACGGCCGCACAAGGAAGATAAAGATTGAAGAATTGAAGCCTACGCGGCCTGCACAGACGAAGACGACGCGGCCACAATTCTACGAAGACCGAAGCTGATCGACATGGCCGCGACAAAAGATAATGCGGCCGCGTAGCCGATTTCGATGCGACCACGTCTCTAATGATACGACCACGTCACTGTGGCCTTACTTCCCCATTTCACGCAAGGGATCGATGCGACCGCGTCATTTCTGACGCGGTCGCGTCAGACTGGTTTCCTGAGGCGGCTAGGGCGAAAACTGGGGGTTATTTTGGTCTTTTGGGCACGCGTATATAAGCGCACCTTCTTCCTCCTGTGAGATGATCTTCTTTTTCAGCATTTTTCAGTTATTTTCTAGGGTTCTAAAGGTTTTGTAAGAGTTCTAAACTCCATTATTTTGTTATTTTTGTTGTTCTTATTGCTTATTAGTGTAATAGCTTAGCTTTTCTTAATAGAAATTCTCTCTCTTTGTTATCATTGCCATGGTTTATCATCTATTGCTTATTTACTCCGAATCTATGGCTTTTGATGCTTGTCCATTGCTAGAAATCGCTTCTACTGTAATGGGTATTGAGTAGTGTAACGCCCCGCTCCCCGGGTTACCCGATAAGTACGAATCCGTATCAGGTATTCCCGAAGAGACGGGTGTTACGAAGGACATACAAAATTTCATAACTTAAGCAGCAGGTCCACTGCACACTGCTGGGATAGTACCTGTAGCATTCCAACAACACAGAAACACAAAAGGACCTACAACACATAAACTGATATAAATAAAACACTGATACATGTAAATATACAACTATCCAAGTACAACATCACTTGTACAAAACTCATATACAACATATAAGCCAAATCTCATATACAATATAAAACCCACAACTCGCCGAAGTATAATAACACCCACCCAAAACTCTCACACTCTCTCAAAACCCTCAACTCCAACCAACTCCAACCAACTGGACTAGTGGGCCTCCAACTCCACCAACCAACACCTGAAAAATATCAACAGGGACACGTCACAGCGTGACCCAGTAGGAATTCCAAATCCAACTCACATGGTGCAATAAAAAGACATGCTCTCATGCAAGGAACTGGAAACCAGCTCATGGCATATCATGGAAAGAAATGGGCATAAACAAAATTCCTCATCACATATAAAAATGAGAATGACAAAAATAACGGAATCACGTACCTGCGGCAAGGGAAGAGCCTACAAGACAGAGTGAGTACCACAAAGAAGTAAACAGCAACTCTCTCAACCCATTTCCCATAAATATCCGTGTGAAACATAACCCATTCTTGATGCAAAAAGAACCAGTCACTATGCAACATGAACCTTAAGAGGTTAGCATGCAATTGGGTGAAAGTCTAACCTACAACATGAATCATTATGGGATCAAATGCTAGTAACCTTTAGTATGAATTTAAAGGAAAGACGAAGGAGTTAAATGTTGGCATGCAACATGGTTCATTATCAAGATGGAACATTAGCAATTTATTAATTCAAATTGCAATCCTTAAGCCCTTTAGTACTTTCTAACAACCCTAAAGCATTCACTAGCAAATTTGGGCAAGCTTTAGAAATTAACATATAACTTTAGTGACTTAGCAAGCTAAATGGGAATTTCTCCATAAGGCACAACGTTTACCATAAGTGACTCCTATCAAACTAATGATGCATTTGTGTTTGCACATGAACTTGAATAAAGATGCTAACTAAAGTTAGCAAACCATAAAGGACATCTTGTAATATGGCCACTAAACTAACATTGCATAGAATTTTAAGGGGGTTAGCAAGAGGCATCACGTGTAGTATTCTTAACTTAAGTTCCTAAGTCTTAGGATGTTATGGAAATGCTTACGAGATACTCACAAAAATTTCGGCAGAGCTTCTCTTGTATTTATCAAAAGTTTCCAAGTACAACATAAGTAGTATTTAAAAGAGAAACATGCTATAATCATAACATCCCAACAACACCAACAACACCAACAACACCACGAACACCAACACCACCACCAACACCACTATAAATATCAACATAACATCATTATTAAGTTGAAACATTAATAATAGCACCAATACCAACATCAATATCAATAATAATATTTGCTAACAACTAACAAACCACACTTTTCAACATACCATCATTCAAACACCAAATACATCCTTGGCAACAGTCATTCTTAAAAGTTAACCATCACATACACACAACCACAAATCACCTGAAAATGCTAAATGATGCCATGATGCATATGATGCTCAAGTAATGCGATGCGATGCAATGCAAGGGGATCCTATGAATGAGCCCGCGTGCACATGCAAGTGATTCTACTCCGTTATCAACGTGGAGCCACCTAATGGTATCAAGAGGTTGACCACGACGACTTCACCCGCCTCCTACCGTGGCAACTTTGTCCATGCCCGTGCACTCCACCTTCGTGTTCTAATAACACCAAATCACCCATTCCACTTTTCGCTTATATTCAACAACACATTGCCAATTTCCATTCTCAATTCATTTTGTGTAAATCTCATTTTCATACCAATCAAAATTAAATAAAAAGTTCCCACAATCCCAAAAGGGGACAATTTCACAAAATTAATATAGCTTCCACAAAATGAGAGCAATTTCATAAATGAAAGTCATTTCACAAAATGCGAGCAATTATAACTCCAACATGCTAAATGAGAGTAATTCCACATTTTTAGCGGCACAAATCATTCAAGGGCATCATCAACATGAACATAGCAAATTGTGGCATTGTATAATTCATTGCACCATACACAAAGCACCTATCCATAGCCAATTTTACATAAGCATTTCATTATCAAATATTTCATTTGTTCCATACCAAGGAATTGAGTAATAAGGCTTCAAACATGCTAAATGAGAGCAATTTGTCAAAATTATTGTAACAAGCTTTCAATTGCATCATGAGGCTTCCAACATTCAAAAGAGAGCAATTTCACAAAATTGTTGGGACAAGGCAATCAAGAGTATCATGAGACCTAATTATAGCATCATCAAATTCAACACATCATATAAAATCAACAAAGATGCCCCATGTTAAGGGGTTTCACAAAAACCCTAAAAGATGCAAACTTTATACTCAAGATGCAATGAATTAAAGCATGAGAGATGGGGTTAGACTCTTACCTCTGTAGAGACTCAAATCCTCTTCCAAGTAGATGAAATCCCCCATTGATTCCCAGCTCAAGCCCTAATTTCGAAATTCCCACACGAATCCCTCTCCAAGCTCCCAAAAATCCCAAACACTAGCTTCCTCCTCTCCCTTCCTCCCTCCTCTTTCTAATTCTTTCTCTTCTCTCTCTTTTTTGTTGCCTGGGAATTTTCGGCCTGGGTGGCCATGAGAGAATTCGACAGCATGGGGAGGAGTCGGTCATTGAGAGAAAACAAAGGGGAATAAAACACAAAACAAATGAGAGCAATTGGATTTCCCCCTCACCCTCTTCTCTTCACTCTCTTCCTAATTTCTCTCCTCGACTTCTTTTCCTTTCATTCTCCCTTTTTTTCCTTGCTGGGCAATTTCGGCCATTGGGGAAGTTACGGGAGAAATGGGGAAGGAAATGGGGGAGGAAAATTAAGTAAAGAAATGAGGGGGAAGTTGGTAGAAGAATGGGAAAGAGATTAAATAAATGGAAGCCCATTTATTTGCAAGTTTGCCATTCTAATAAAAATCCCTCTCCTCTCTTCTCACTTTCTAATATTTTTAGCACAACTCCCAAGCCCAACAATACACTCTAGCTATTAAAATTAGCTTATGGCATAAACAATATTAATAATAATGATAATCAACATCAACAATAACACTAATAATAACACCAACAAGAATAACAATGATAATACTAATATTAACAATAATGATAACCACCACCATACCATTCATTAATCATAATTTCACTAAAATGATCCCTTTAGAATGTCGTCACTAAGCACACCAATAAACAATAATAACATCCAATACAACCATATAACCATTCGCGTAGGAAATTACTACGCGTACAACAAAATTACTATTCACACACACATTACTATATTCATCCTACGTATAGGACACTAGAGCCATTTACATTCCACCCACCATAAAATAAAGTCCATCCTCGGACTTCCTAACTTGAGGCTCTACCTTAAGGTTAGACTTCTACACACCTTAAGACTAAACTACCTCTGGAACCCTACATGCACTACCCTTACACAGCCGCAGTGTAATGACCTGCATGGGCCACCAAATATAACGCCCCGCTCCCCGGGTTACCCGATAAGTACGAATCCGTATCAGGTATTCCCGAAGAGACAGGTGTTACGAAGGACATACAGAATTTCATAAGTCAATCAGCAGGTCCACTGCGCACTGCTGGGATAGTACCTGTAGCATTCTAACAACACAGAAACACAAAAGGGACCAACAACACATAAACTGATATAAATAAAACACTGATACATGTAAA
Organism: Scilla litardierei; assembly: GCA_030789695.1. NCBI lineage: Eukaryota > Viridiplantae > Streptophyta > Magnoliopsida > Asparagales > Asparagaceae > Scilla > Scilla litardierei. The sequence goes on from CM061135.1 coordinate 26,590,024, forward strand.
TATACAACTATCCAAGAACAACATAAGTAGTATTTAAAAGAGAAACATGATATAATCATAACATCCCAACAACACCACGAACACCACCAACACCACCAACACCACTATAAATATCAACATAACATCATAAGTTGAAACATTAATAATAGCACCAATACCAACATCAATATCAATAATAATATTTGCTAACAACTAACAAACCACACTTTTCAACATACCATCATTCAAACACCAAATACATCCTTGGCAACAGTCATTCTTAAAAGTTAACCATCACATACACACAACCACAAATCACCCGAAAATGCTAAATGATGCCTTGATACATATGATGCTCAAGTAATGCGATGCGATGCAATGCAAGGGGATCTCATGAATGAACCGGCGTGCACGTGCAAGTGATTCTACTCCGTTATCAACGTGGAGCCACCTAATGGTATCAAGAGGTTGCCCACAGCGACTTCACTCGCCTCCTACCGTGGCAACTTTGTACATGCCCGTGCACTCCACCTTCGTGTCCTAATAACACCAAATCACACATTCCACTTTTTGCATATATTCAACAACACATTGCCAATTTCCATTCTCAATTCATTTCGTGTAAATCTCATTTTCGTACCAATCAAAATTAAATAAAAAGCTCCCAAAATCTCAAAAGGGGACAATTTCACAAAATTAATATAGCTTCCACAAAATGAGAGCAATTTCATATATGAAAGTAATTTCACAAAATGAGAGCAATTATGACTCCAACATGCTAAATGAGAGTTATTCCACATATTTAGCGGCACAAATCATTCAAGGGCATCATCAACATGAACATAGCAAATTATGGCATCGTATAATTCATTGCAACATACACATAGCATCTATCCATAGCCAATTTTACATAAGCATTTTATTATCAAATATTTCATATGTTCCATACCAAGGAATTGAGTAATAAGGCTTCCAACATGCTAAATGAGAGCAATTTCTCAAAATTAATGTAACAAGCTTTCAATTGCTTCATGAGGCTTCCAACATTCAAAAGAGAGCAATTTCACAAAATTGTTGGGACAAAGCAATCAAGAGCATCATGAGACCTAATTATAGCAGCATCAAATTCAACACATCATATAAAATCAACAAAGATGCCCCATGTTAAGGGGTTTCACAAAAACCCTAAAAGATGCAAACTTTATACTCAAGATGCAATGAATTAAAGCATGAGAGATGGGATTGGACTCCTACCTCTTGTAGAGACTTAAATCCTCTTCCAATTAGATGAAATCCCCCATTGATTCCCAGCTCAAGCCCTAATTTTGAAATTCCCCAATGAATCCATCTCCAAGCTCCCCAAAATCCTAAACCCTAGCTTCCTCCTCTCCCTCCCCTTCCTCTTTCTAATTCTTTCTCTTCTCTCTTTTTTTTGTTGCCTGGGAATTTTCGGCCTGGGTCCATGGGAGAATTCGGCAGCATGGGGAGGAGTCGGCCATTGAGAGAAAACAAAGGGGAACAAAACACAAAACAAATGAGAGCAATTGGATTTCCCCCTCACCCTCTTCTCTTCACTCTCTTCCTAATTTCTCTCCTCCACTTCTTTTCCTTTCATTCTCCCTTTTTTTTCCTTGCTGGGAAATTTCGGCCATTGGGGAAGTTACGGGAGAAATGGGGGAGGAAATGGGGGAGGAAAATTAAGTAAAGAAATGAGGGGGAAGTTGGTAGAAGAATGGGAAAGAGATTAAATAAATGGAAGCCCATTTATTTGCAAGTTTGCCATTCTAATAAAAATCCCTCTCCTCTCTTCTCACTTTCTAATATTTCTAGCCCAACTCCCAAGCCCAACAATACACTCTAGATACTAAAATTAGCTTAGGGAATAAACAATAATAATAATAATGATAATCAACATCAACAATAACACTAATAATAACACCAACAAGAATAACAATGATAATACTAATACTAACAATAATGATAACCACCACCATACCATTCATTAATCATAATTTCACTAAAATGATCCCTTTAGAATTCCGTCACTAAGCACACCAATAACCAATAATAACATCCAATACAACCATATAACCATTCACGTAGGAAATTACTACGCATACAACAAAGTTACTATTCACACACACACATTATTATATTCATCCTACTTATAGGACACTAGGGCCATTACAAGTAGTTTCCTTCTAAGGCAATGTGATGAACCTCATTGGATTAGGGTTATGGGTTAGATGATATGATTAATCTAATTGTTGGGCTAATTGAGATTAGGGGTACAATTAAATGATTATTATCGTCGTAGATTCGACCCCTTCCCTTTAGGGCGATCGAATTGGCCGCCGGCGAGAGTCGGGACCATTCCGGGGATCCAATCCCTATGACGAACCATACTATCGGTGTGGCCAACGAGAGTCGGACACCGATTAGATCTCTCCCAATGTAGGTCTAATCCCTAAATTCCACTGTGGGTGGGAGGAAGATTGAGGATGATCGTCGAACGTAAAGCGCCCAACATACACCGATGCGTCTGTCGAGAGTTGACATCGGTGTAGGTTAGGTAGGCCTATCATTGCATCGCGAGAGAAGGGGGTAGGAGATGAATAACCTATCATACACTATGCGAGTGGGGGATATGGGAATGCCCTTATGTCACCCGACCTCTCCCGAGTCCCAATGAACCCGTCAACCGATTGATTACTAGTCTAACCCTAACCTTAGTACAATGGCGGCGATTCCCCATGCACTAGAGCTTTTATTCCTTGATCCACACCTTTTTATTTTCGTCGACCAATCACCAATTTTATTGCGTAGCTTTCACTCAAAGACCACGAATCGGTACGCACAATCTGCCTCCCTGTGTTCGACCCGTTAGCGCTACACACGACCTGTGCGCTGTGGTATTATTATTAGCGTCGTCTAGACGACAATCATCTTTTTGACGCCGTTGCCGGGGAGGCACAATTTGATATTGGTTCGGGTCTTTATTGAGAGACTACATGTTTCTTTTTCTTTGTTTTTGCTCATATTTCCTTTTTCATCGATTCTTGGTTGGTGCTTTTAACGTTTCTTTTTGGTGTAGACCTTTTTTTGCATGAGGTCACTTTTCCAACAGAGCCTTCTCAGCTCTCCGCTACGACCTCGACACGGTCTCGCTCTTCCAACAAAGCCTTCTCAGCTCACTCTCTTAGAGCAGCTTGCTCTGCCTCCCTCTTACGAGCCTCCAGAATCCCACGATCAAGCCGATCAAGGTGATTCAATCTCGTCTCGGAGAGAAGGTTGAGTTTAGTAAGCTCAACTTGAAATCTTTTCACGATCGACCTAACGGCCTTCAGGGTGACCTCATGATTGGCCACTACCGGAGCGCGATGACTCAATGCCGCGGTGGCCACGAGAGCCTGCAAACAACACGCGATGGTCAACATCCGTACTGGCATCACCTATGAGGGAGGTTGGAGCAATAATTACCTGGATGCTGGCCTGAACGGCTATCGACACAAGCCGCTCATAGTCGACCCTCTCCACGACAGTCCTGTCCCGCGTAAGGGTCGCATTTTCAGCAATGCGGGAGGCAGTTCCGCAATCAAGAAGAGCGGAATCTTCTTGCCTCATCGAAATCTCTGCCTGAACGAGCTCCTCATTGGAACAGTCGAATGAAGCCTGGGGAGATCGACTCTCCAGCAAAATCGGCCTAAATTCATCAGGGATATCTTCGGACAATTGTACTGGGGGAAACAGACCTCCCTAAGGCCAGGAATCCTCATGCAGAAGGAGCTCCAGAGGGACTTGGGCCTTCCCCGAGTCTCCCTCTAGAGAAGTACCCCTCTCCTGCTGCGAGACCAGCTCCGCAACTTCATTTGACCCAGATGGCTCAGAGTCACTGAGAAGAAGTTGCCGCCTCCTCTTATTCCCCTCAAGTGCAACCACTTCAAACTCAGAAGCGGGCTTTTCTTTCTTCTTTCACTGAAGATGGCCCACCTGAGCGGTCCTCTCGACCACGACTGGTCGATTCTCTGACAATTGGGCCGTCCTTTCCCCTAACGTCGACACCCAAGGAGAAAACATGCGTATCTCGGCCTCTCTGATGGAAGCCTCAACTGCCTCCCTCAATGCTGGGTCTACCTGATAATCCACACCAGCCATGCCTGCAGAAGAAACAAAAGAGTTTAGCCAAAGAACCAAGGTCGAACAGTTGGCAGGCATGATTAAACCAACCTTTCGTCCACACGATCCGACGTAACACGTCGTCAGACCACAGCCACATTACCGACCTTGTATTCTCTGGCAGACTCGTCAATGTGTCGGCGGCTTCTTTCTCCTCGATAGTCAGCGGCTTATCCTCGGCGAGGCCCAAGTCAGGGCACCCTAGCCGGTGCAAAAACTTGCCTCTCCTTGGAAAACCACAAACACAAAATCGTCTTATCATTTGGGATTAGAGGTGGGAAGGTCTTTGAACAGCTTCATGCCTCGACGTGCCATAATCGTATACCAGCCCGGGGTCTTGATGGGAAGGATCGACAAAAAATAACCGAACAGTCTTAGAGACGGTTCAATTCTGCTTATCACACACAGAGCGATAAAGCTCGTCAACATGCCAATGGCGTTCGACATCAACTTGCAGACAGAAATATTCAGGGTACACAAGAAGTATCACATGAAGGGGTGCATGGGGAATCGAAGGCCCCGTTGGAAGGCTTTGACGTATACTCCCACTTCCCGATCGTCGGGACGATGGACCCTCTCGTCCCTCTCAGGACCCGGATTTGATAATCAAGACGGATGTAATTCCTCTGAAGCTCGGGGTCAGCTCCGACTTTGGACCTCAGATTCGCGAGCAAACCCGGATTCATAACCCCCTCCTTGTTCTTCTGAATAACTGTGACCAAGCTCCTCTCAGAGGTAGGGATGGAAGACGAAGCCATTTCTCTCAACAAAGAAAAATCTAAATCGAGGAGAATGAAGAAGATACCTTCGTTTTCTGTTGCGGGAACCGTCTTATATCGACGAGACGACAACCGCATGATGAAACACGCGTCGAAGATCCAAATTCTCTGATTATCTTGGATTTCGAACCGGTAAATCATCCGAACCGACGAGGCGGGCGTTTTGGTGCCTGGAACTTGAGTGCTATTTTCTCGACTGTCGTGCCCCATTAATGCGATGTAACGTTGCTTGACTTCAACGAGCAGACCCTTGGAGGTCATGCGACGAGGGCCATTGTTGAGTCATTGGGCCGGTACTCGAGATGGAACTTGAGTGCTATATTCTCGACTGTCGTGCCCCATTAATGTGATGTAACGTTGCTTGACTTCAACAAGCAGACCCTTGGAGGTCATGCGATGGGGGCCATTGTTGAGTCATTGGGCCGGTACTCGAGATGACTCAACCGACGGATGACTAAGGTCCATGGGGCCCACAAGAGAAGCTTGATATCGACTTGGTCAAAGCCCATTGGCAAGTCGACTGTTGCATTCCCTTCACTCGAACGTGGGATTAAAGACGGGATCGTAATTCGCAGGAACGTGTCCAACATTCACTCCTATTAAATGGGGAAGATCGTGGACCCATAATGGGTGGCCGTTATCTCCCCAACGTCACTAAAGGGACCCAGGCTGCTTATAAATACAGGTTCCAATTCCAAGGTACGAGATTTAAGATATAGAAATCTACTTTCTCAGCTAATATTCCTTACATTATAGAGCTAGCGACGTCAGATCTGAGGTGAACCTCCGTAGGTCGATCTCAGCTGCTCCTAGCTCACTCTCATCCTTAAGTTCCCATACTAACTTAAGCATCGGAGGGGATTTGGATCGGAACCCAGATCCGACCCCCTAACGTGTCTCTGTGGTGTAGATCGACGAATCTCCATCTCCTGCGAGGGTCGCTTCCGAGTCTTCCAACCTCAAGCGATCGACGTACAAGCTGATCGAGGGTCGATCAAGCACCGAATCATCATCTACCTCCATCACTCGACCCATGTTCTCCCAACCCAGGGTCCCACTTCACCTGCTGACGAGGCTCCGACTCGGCAAGAAGAGCACACGTCAGCTTGACAACTGTCTCGGTCAATTTTGGCCTTAACAGTAACCGAAACCCGATTCCGAACAGGCTTGCCACAAGTGAAGCAACCACTTGTCGGAATCAACAACTTTGTTTCGCTTTACTGAAAAAACTAATATAAACTAAGTTTAATTCAACAGTACAACTGATGTGGGAAAAATGATACTTTGGGAGAGAACCAATGTTGGTTCTTTGCCAACCGAAATAGTCCCACATTGATGGGATTTGCCAATCTGGGCTATTTTAAATAGGTTTGTTTTCTTCTGCTACATAAAGCCAGCTGTCTGCAGTGCATCTTACTCCCATAGTCGATGGGATTCACGAGGAACGGCGTTGTTTAACAAATTTGATCCTGCAAGTTACGTCACACTCCACTGGGATCAAAGCCTATAATAAGATACTTTTAATTTGTAAGGCGACCTATGTGGGACAAATGAGTATTTGGGTTGCTTGCAGAAAATAGTCCCACATCGGCGGGATTTGCCAATCTGTTGTAGTTTAAATTGGTTGGTTTGGATCTTCTAGCAAGAACCACTGGCTTGCAATGCACTGTACCACCAATGTTTCGGAATCGGGTTGGACTCGTGTTCTTAGAGGTGGTTTCGGTTTTTGATTCCGAACTAATTTGGTTTGAATTTTTTTGCCCAAATCTGAATCCGAATCCAAATTGTCCGAATATTCGGAAGCGGATTTGGGTTCATAACCGGTTCCGAAATCGGAAACGGGTTATTTGCCCACCCATACACACACTTAGAATATCTCAAAAATGATTTTAAAATGATTTTAAAATGTGTTAAAATGTTTTATATTAATATATAATTTTTACCAAATTTTTTCAAAGTATTTTTATGTAGCTTTTATAGAAACTTGATTTCAAATTTTAAAACTCTCAGCTTTTATGGAAACTTGATTTCAAATTTTAAAACTCTCAGCTTTTATGGAAAGTTTGATTTCAAATTAACTAGCCGTTTGAAATGAGATTTTTAGCACGATTTGAAATGTTTTTGTGCTCTATAAATACTAGAGACCTTAGAATTTTTATACATGAATTATTAATTATTTTCTTATATTTTTCAAGCAAAATTCTGAAAGGCTCTCTTTTTAAAAGTTCTCAATTTTTGGCCATTATTTCACAAATTTGTGTGCTTATTTTCTCAAATCTTCTGAGTGATGTTATTGGCCTTAATACTTGTTTTAATCTCTATTTTAAAGCTATATCTTTAAGAGATTTAAATCAAGTTTGATATTTTTTTTGATCTCTCAAGTTTTTAAAGTTTACACTTTTGAGATCAAATCCACTCCTATAGCTATTGCATACACAAAGGATTCATCAAGCGGCTATATGTATTTGTAAATCTTCAAAAGGTTGTAAGTATCTCTTATTTGGGTATTTGTAAGAGGGATTTCCTCATTGTATGTGAGGGTTTGTAAATCCTAGTTGGAGGCTAGGTGTTGAGTAAACTCTTGTTGTAGGCAAGGAGTTTGTAAAATTCCTCGGTTTATGAGTCAAGGGAAAATCCTCATTGGAGGTGATGTGGTTTGTATTATTTACCGTAAATAGAGGATTTAAGCTCGACAGAGATCCAGTGACTGGATTACCCGGGAGTGGGGAACCAGGATACATAATTGTATTTGCTATTATTATTTATTCACTTGCATTTACATTCCGCTGATTATCTTTATTATTGCAAGTATTTGTTGATTAAGATTGATATTAGGTAATTCTATATTAATCTTAGGGAGAATTCTAGATGTCAAATTTTACTTTCTGAAAACACTATTCACCCACCCTCTAGTGTTCTCTTTGCCATCTCAGGTCGGAACTGGTACAAGCATATGTCTACAAGATAGATACACACTCGCTGACTCATGTCGGCAAGCACGATTCCACAGGACAGACCTTAATGGCAAACATCTGAGGTTGGCTTCTTTAGCTTCATCACCCAAGGGCATTCCCGTTTGGTAAGATTAGCATGCATGATCAAGGTGGCTCGATCCTTGGCGAACGGGCCGCCTTCTCTCCAAGCCGTTACAAATGGATATCATTCGATACCCACTCACCGCGTGCGTAATCGCAGGCTAAATCTGGGGGAATCAACTGTTGAGTATTGGACTTCTCCCTACTTGGTGTTAATGATGAGCAAACATAAATACTTGTGACTAATCCCCTATTTTGCAGTTAATCCATTGCCTAAGCTATTTATGAAGATCTACTAGCAATGGATGACTCACAAACGTCATTGAAAGCAAATGACATGAATTGGATGATCGTAGATTGATGACTGGAGCTCCGTAAAGACTTCAAGCTCATACGATGGAAAGAAGAGATTATTCGTCAATGTAATTTTTCTTTTATCTCTTCTAGTATGTAGCTTAGAAGTAGAACTTTGATGGAGCACTCTCACACATCTACATTCAGTCATAGGACTTCATTAGATCAATTGTCCTTTGATTCCAATTCAATTCTTTATTGTTTGTGCTAGGATTGTTTATAACAGTCGACTGCTGAACAGTTTACAGTCGCCTGTCTCAAAAACAGGCGACTGTGTTTTGTTCTACAGTCGCCTGTTATGCACAGACTATTACGATATGTTTTGGGCCTTCTCTGATTATTTCACACAGGCTACTGATGAACGATTCACAGGCGCCTGTCCAAATGACAGTCGACTGTGTATTGTAAATCAGTCGCATGTCTATCCTTGCCCAAACTCTATTTGATCTGACTTTTACGGCCAGTCGACTAATGCTGTATATACAGTCGTCTGTCTATTGGATCAGTCGACTGTCTATGCTGCAACAGTCGCCTGTCTGTAAGTCATTTCTTTGACTCAGCTCTCTGGAAATTTCTCTTGCTTTTGACAGTCGTCTGTTTAAGGATTTACAGTCGCCTGTTCTGATTAACAGTCGACTGCATTTCTTGAATCAGTCGTCTGTCCTGTTACTTGTGAGATTTCCAGTATTTGTCTAACTTACCCATCTCTCGGCCAGTCGCCTGTCGAAGAAATTACAGTCGCCTGTTGGTTTAACAGACGATTGTCTTTGCTTCATCAGTCGACTGTCCATGTGGTAAGTTACCGTTATGAATTCTCACCTACCCTTGCTGACTGTGCAACAGTCGACTGAGGATTGTTCAACAGTCGACTGTCGCGAATTCAGATTATATCCGTTGAGATTTTTCTCACGAATTTCAATTGGGTTTTTGCCTAAACTGTTTTGTGGATTTGAGAAAACTATAAATAGAGCTTTTACTGTTCCATTGGAAGGTTACTCATTCATTGCAAAATCTCTCAAGCTTTCATTTCCAAAGATCAAAGCTCTCAAATCCAAAGCCCTAAGTATTTCCATATCTTGTTCTCTTGCTCTCCAACCTAGAACCAAAGAGTGATCTTCTAGGCAATTGGTGCAGTCAAGAGAAAGGGCTTTCTTCAACACACATCACACTCCTCCTTCAAGTTCTACTTCAAGGCATAGGTGATTGTAAGTGTTGTTTTCATTATTTCATATGTGCTCTCGGTTGTGAGAGTGGTTTTGCTTGCTCCCTGGTTGTGGGAGTTAAGGACATCGATTGTATTCGATTGCACTTGTAGGGTTGCTACAAGTGGGCTTTAAGGAAACCTCAAGTTAGGGTTCTAACTCGAGTATCCGGTGGTATCCGGGTGGTAGGGACGTAGGATTACCGGGAACAAGTCGGGAGTTGACTTGGGTAATCCGAACCCTTGAAACATCTCTGCGTTTGCGTGTGTTTCATTTTGGGTCGTTTTTCTATTCCGCACTATTTGTTGGATTGCATTTTATTTGGCGTAAATTCCTTTTAAATTTGCATAAACACTATTCAACCCCCCTTCTAGTGTTTTTCCCATAGGCATGGTCCTTACAATTGGTATCAGAGCACAAGGTTTTATCTATGGCTTCCAACAACAACAACGTTCCTCCGCCGCCTACGTACAATAATCACGACCGTGATGGAGCATCCACACTTTTCGAAGGTCAATCTACGGTACGTCCTCCACGTTTCAATGGTACTAATTTTGGCTATTGGAAGTGTAGGATGGAGACATTCCTTAGGAGTGCTTCTCTTTGGAGAACTCTCCACAAGGAATACGTCGAGCCTGTCGAAGAGGATTTCGAGAAGTGGACGACTTCCGAAAAGTCTGCCCAAGTCAACAACGCTAAAGTAATGAACGCTCTTCATTGTGTGTTGGACCCGAATGAGTTCAACAAGATATGCACATGTAAGAGTGCATATCAAATTTGGAACCATCTCATCGTTACCCACGAGGGAACGAACAAGGTAAAGCTTTCAAAGTTATATGTTGTCGTGCAAAACTTCGATTTGTTTCATATGCAGGATAATGAGAGCATTGCATCGATGTACGGATGCTTTACCGACATCACGAATGAATTGGAAGCCTTTGGCCAAATCTACACCGAACCTGAAAAGGTAAGGAAGATCATCATGGGGATGACCTCCAAATGGGAAAGAAGAGCAATCGCCATCGAGGAGGTCAATGACTTGAAGAACTACACCGTGGTGAATCTCATCGGGACTATTATGTCTTACGAAGTAAGACGAGATAACCGATTGAAGATTCGAGCCATGATGAATCCCTCGGAGGTCAAGAAGAAAGCTTTGGCATTCAACGCCAATTCATCATCCTCCGATAGTGAGGAATCCGAGAACGAGATGGATTTGGGTGAAATGGCCCAAATGGCAAAGAAGTTCCAACGCTTCTTCCGCAAAGGTAAATTTCCCTCAAACAAACGTTTTGAGTCTACTAATGCTACTTCCTCTCTTTGTTATAAGTGTAATAAGCCAGGGCACATCAAGAGGGATTGCCCAATGCTAAACAACAAAGAAGAGTGGAAAGCACCGAAGTACCACAAGTCCGACAAGAACAAGAGAGACAAGAAGAAAGGACTCGTAGGTACCTTCGAAGACTCAAGTGATGACTCATCAAGCGATTCCGATGATGAGAAGGGTGAGAGTGCCCACATGTGTTTCATGGCACTTGAAGACCCACTCTCGGATGAGAGTGATTCCGACACGGATGACACCGAGGTAACAATGGATGAACTTCGTATTGCTAATGAAGAACTATTTGCTAACTACCAATCTATATTGCTTAGATACACTAGCTTAAAGAAATCAAATGTTAGCAAGTCATCCATTCCATGCATTATCAACAATGACACCATTGTTGATACTTTAACTCTTGAGAAAGTAAACTTAGCTTCTCAAAATGTCACATTGAGAGATGAGGTGAATTCCCTCAAATCTCAACTAGATCAAACACATCCTAAGGTTAATAGTGATCTAGTTACACGACACACATAATTGGGTTTAGAGAATGACTCTCTTAAAACCCAAGTGCACGAGCTCAAAATACGGGTGTCCACCTTGGATACCAACATTTCTTCTTTAAATGATAAATATGAGCTCATGTCCTCCCGTATTGTGAGATTCAATAAGGAAAAAGGACAATTGGATGATTTGCTTGCAAACCAATTTCCGGCCACACATCGTGTTGGCCTTGGATTTATAAAAGCGAATGCATCTAATGCTCGTACCTCCTATAGTGGTGTCACTATAGATTTTGTGAGGCCTTCCTCCGGTGCATCCACAAGTGGTGTTAAAGACACTATAGGTAGCAATCCTACCAAGAATGTCACCACTTCATCTTCTCTTCCTTTTGGCAAGAAACCCACTAAGGGTGGAAACCAAAAGCAAGGCCATGCTTATATGTACACTAACACTCATCCACGTAGGAAACATCCTACTTCACAAGTGGATAATCATGACACATTCTATGCTCCGCACCCACGGACACGTACACAACCACACATGAGAAATACTCATGTACGTGCTCCTATACACCCGTATACTCATACGCATCATTCTTTCATGTATGCTCATCCTCCACATGTCATGCATGATCCATGTGCTTCATATAATATGCATGTTGCCAAGCATACATATCATCATAGAATGTACAATGCATATCCTCCACCACATCTCTATGCTAGAAATCATGTTCCTAAGAAGCATGCACCACATAGAAATCCAACACATATGCATGCAACTAGAAAAAGGACTCCCAAGATGTACACTATTTGGGGTCATAAGAACACTAGTCTTAATGATAGGAATGCTTATGTTGATTCCTATTTTCATGATGTGATTAGAAATAATAATTATGTTGGGAAGCGGAAGTCCACTTGGACTTGGCTTCCAAAGGGCTAATCCCCTAGGACCCAACAAACATTGAGTACCATAAGCTTATGGTATATTTTATAGGTACACAAGACAAAGAAGAAGAGCAATAAATGTCTTATTATCTCCAAAGGAAAAGTATGGATTCTTGATAGCGGTTGCTCCAAACATATGACGGGAGATCCCTCATTGCTCTCCGAAGTGATTAGCATCAAGGATGGTGCAACGGTCACTTTTGGAGGTAATCAAAAGTGAACCATCATTGGAGTAGGTATCGTTGGTAATCCTTCCAAACCCTTAATTACTAATGTTTATCTTGTTAGTGGTTTGTGTCACAATCTCATTTCCATTAGTCAACTTTGTGACAAAGGTTACAAGGTTAACTTTGGAGAAGGATTGTGTACTATTGTTGATTGTGATTCAAATGTTTTATTTTCCGGTGTTAGGCGTAAAAATATTTATTATTTGAGCTTGCCTAAAACCGTAGAACATTGCTTAGTTGCTAACACAAGTGAACAACTATTATGGCATCGCCGTTTTGGTCATGTTCACTTCAAGCACTTATATAAGTTAGCTAAGCATGATCTAGTCAAAGGTTTTCCTAAGATTGCTTTTAATAAGAAAAACTTTTGTGATTCATGTCAAAGAGGTAAACTAAGTAAATCTTCATTTAAGCTTAAAGAAGGGATCACTTCTAAGAGGCCCCTAGAACTTCTTCATCTAGATTTATTTGGGCCAACTAGAACCGCTTCTTTAGGTAATGCTCATTATGGATTAGTTGTCGTAGACGACTTTTCTAGATTTACTGGTTTCATTCTTAACTAATAAGAATGAAGCTCATGAAGAGTTTACCAAATTTGCAAAGAAGATTCAGAATCTTTTAGGATCCACCATTATCACTATTCGTAGTGATCTTGGAGGAGAATTTGAGAATGAGTCTTTTACTAAGTTTTGTGATGACTCCGGGATAACTCATAACTTTTCCTTTTCTCGTGCACCACCACAAAATGGTGTTGTAGAAAGAAAGAATAGGACTCTTATTGAGTGTGCTCGTACTATGCTCCATGATAGTCATTTAGGACTACAATTTTGGGCAGAGGCAGTGCACACGGCTTGTAATGTGCTCAATAGGATCCTAGTGAGACCCAGAACGAACAAAACTTGTTTTGAGTTGTTTTATAATAAAAAGCCTCAAGTAAAATATTTTCGTGTTTTTGGTTCAAAATGCTTTATAAAGAACACTTTTGGTAATTTAGACAAGTTTGAGCCAAGATCCGATGAAGGAATTTTGTTGGATATTCCACACGTAGCAAAGCCTACCGGATATACAACAAAACTTCTTCAACGATTGAGGAATCACTTCACGTATCTTTTTATGAAGATTTTGATTTTCCTCATGTTGATGATGATAATGTAGATATTCTTTGTGATTCTTTTGATAATGTTAAGATTAATGATTCTATTGTTGAGACTAACACTTCTAACGAAGTTGTTGAAGTTATTCCTAGTGATACAAATATACCCAAAGCTTATCCGACCGTTCGTAACCATCCCCATAACCAAATTATTGGAGATATTGGTGTGGGTGTTCGAACGAGATCGAGAATTGAAGAATTCTCTCATTGCGCATTTGTCTCTACCATTGAGCCTAAGAACATCCAAGAAGCTTGTGAGGATAGCTCTTGGATAGTGGCAATGGAAGAAGAACTAATGCAATTCGAGAGAAACAAAGTTTGGGAACTCGTACCTCTTTCGAGTGGTCACCAAGTCATTGGGACCAAATGGATCTTCAAGAACAAGACGGATGAAAACGAGGTAATCACACGGAACAAAGCAAGGTTAGTAGCTCAAGGCTACCGGCAAGAGGAAGGTATTGATTTCGAAAATTTTTTTGCCCCCGTAGCTAGATTAGAAGCTATTAGGTTGCTTGTATCTTTTGCATCCCATAAGAATTTTAAACTATTTCAAATGGATGTTAAAAGTGCATTTTTAAACGGGTTTGTCAATGAAGAAGTTTATGTTTCTCAACCTCCCGGTTTTATTCATGAAAAATTTCCAAACCATGTTTTCAAACTTAAGAAAGCGTTGTATGGGTTGAGACAAGCTCCTAGAGCTTGGTATGATCGACTTAAGACCTTTCTTTTGAATTTAGGTTTTAAAATGGGAGAAGTTGATTCTACACTCTTCATTAAAGATTATGAAAATGGCATTCTTTTGATTCAAGTGTATGTAGACGATATTATTTTCGGTTCTACTAACTTTAATCTTTGTCAAGAATTTTCCAAGTCTATGAAGGGCGAGTTTGAGATGAGCCACATGGGAGAGCTTACCTACTTCCTTGGATTGCAAATTCGACAAATGGAGAATGACACATTCATACATCAGACAAAGTACACAGGGGAGCTTATTAAGCGATTCGGGATGGAATCGTCTTCGAGAAAAAGGACTCCCATGAGTACACAACTCATCTACACAAGGATGAAAGCGGAAAAGATGTAGACGTTCGTCTATATCGAGGTATGATCGGTAGCTTACTTTACGTAACCGCTAGTAGGCCCGATATCATATTTTCCGTATGCCTTTGTGCTAGATATCAAGCAAGACCTAAGGAGTCACACTTGATTGCGGTTAAACGAATATTTCGTTATCTCAATCAATCTCTAGATTATGGGTTACTTTACCCTAAGTCTAGCAGATATGAGTTAATCTCATATAGTGATGCCGACTTTGCCGGATGCAAGTCCGACAGGAAAAGTACTAGTGGCACTTGCCATTTCTTAGGAAATTCCTTAGTTTCTTGGTTTTCTAAGAAACAGAATTTGGTGTCATTGTCCATGACTGAAGCGGAATATATTGCCGCAGGTCTTGCATGTGCACAAGTTCTTTGGATGAGACACACTCTTAGTGACTATGGTGTCAATTGTGATACTTGCCCTATTATGGTTGATAATCAAAGTGCTATCTGTCTTTTCAAGAATCCGGTACACCACTCTCGTACCAAACACATAGACGTGAGACACCATTTTATAAATGATCATGTAGCTAAGAAGGACATCATTTTAGAGTACATTGAAACCCAAAAACAAATTGATGATATCTTCACTAAACCTCTTAAAGAAGATTCATTTGTGAGGTTGCGTGGAGAATTGGGAATTATGGGTGAATCTGAAATCTAGAAGCTCAAACTTTCATGTTATAACTCCTTTTTGAGCTCATATCTTTTTGTTGTCTATCTTCATGTGCTTTATTATATTATGAGATTAAGAAAGGCAATAGTGACTTAATTGATTTCATGAGTTTTGAGATTGATTGGAGTGATTCGTGTTTCAATGAATTTATTGTTTTTATACTGTGTTTACGATGTATTTGTGATTAGAGTATAGGTCCTAGGGTGAGTGTTCTTATTCCATGGAATTCTATCTCACTGTGCACTCTTTGGACCAGGACAGACGACTGTCTTTCCTTCGACAGTCGACTGCCCTACTCTATCTCCTCAGTTTGAGAATTGGTATCTTTCGCACAGCCGACCGATGACTGTTTTACAGTCGACTGTTAGTTTAACAGGCGACTGCATTTTAGTCATCAGGCGACTGTTATATCTGTCGAATTTTTACAGTGTTCTCTGTTATTTTTGATGAACTGTATTAATTCTCGGCCAGCCGACTGTTGAGTATATGTCAGTCGACTGTCTAATGGACATGCGACTGCATGTTACTTGCCAGTCGACTGCCCCTCTCTCTGAGCTTTATTTTGATCACTTCATCCAGTCGACTGACATTTGTTCATCAGTCGACTGTCTTCTATTGAGACGGTTCAAGTGATTTGATCTGAGCCGTCGATTCTTTGATCCAACGGCTCAGATTCATTCCCCAAATTTTATATTTGAGAATGTGCGATCACTTCCCCACGTCGACTCTCTCTCATCCGATTCGACCGTTCGTCTTCCCGCTCGATCTCTTCTCCAAAACCGTCGATCTTCTTCTCTTCGTTGTCGTCGATCTCGTCCTGTCGTTGCCGTCGATCTCCTCCTCCCCGTTCGTCGTTGCTTCTATACTTGGTTTGCTTTTCTATCTCGTGAATTTTTCCAGTTAGGGTTAGTTCACATTTGTGTATTGCCCTAGCTTCGTGTACGGCCATGGCTCTTTTCGATCATCTCTTTCCTAAGGTCTCACTCGACTTCCTCGATGATCCGGTTCCTTCTCCAAAGCCTGATCCGACTCCCTCCTCGCCTCCATCTTCTGGAGAACCTCTTCATGTCACTTTCGGTGACCCCATCCCCTCTGAGCATGCTGCTAAACACTCTTCTCAGCCTGCTGAGCATCCTTCTAGGTCCACGGAGTTTCTTCTTCGTCAGTTGGATGCTCGTGTCTCTGCTCTTGAAATTCTTTCCGTATCTCTGGATGAGAAGCTCTCGCTTTTGCTTAAGCTTCAGCTAATCTCTTTTAAGCATCATGGTTTTCCCATACCTCCCGAGCTTCAGGCTATGTTTGCTACTTCTGAGGACACTTGTGTTTCTCCTCCTCCAGGCTTCTCCCTAAACCCTATGTGGTTCAGACCTCCGGTGCCCAGACTTCACTTCATGTTCCTGCTGAATCATCTGTTGTTCGTGCTTCGTCTTCTAAAAGGAAGACTCCAGCTTTTCCTACACGTCGCTCTGCTCGACTTTTGTTCCGATCTTCTGGTCGGCCGTCGGACCCCTCCGTCATCCATATTGACTGAGGCTGCTGCTGTTGTTCCTGTTTTTTCACTCACCTAAAGACCTAGATTATATTTTGTGTGGTTTGATTTTGTTTGGGTTGAGTGATTCATCTGCTGTATTTTTTTGTATGATGGATGATGTTGTCAGTGACTCTTTATATATATGATGATGTACCTTGCAGTCGTCATGATGATGTATTTTTTTGTCTTGATCATGATGTATCTTTTTGTGATGGTCATGTAGATGACCATCCGTTGATGTACTCATTTTCTATATATCTATATATGATGTTGCGGTTTATCTTGTGACACACTAGGCTATACTGTTTATCTTATCTGTGTGATGTATGATATGTTGTCTCAATGTATGCTATACTCTCTTTGATGTGCTTTTGAGACAAAATATGAATTTTGTATTCGATTTTTCATGCTATCTCTGGTATGATGCATTAATGAAATCTCTTTTGAAACTATTTTTGTGTATATATCTAATGTTGATATTGGACTTCAATTCCATTACTCACATGTGTATATGATGTGATTTTATGAGTTTTTGCTTCGATATATCTTTATACTCCTTGATTGTTGTTAGTTCGTATTTAGCACTATTGTTGTTGTTGTTATTTGCTCCCACCTTTTTGGATAATGCCATAGGGGGAGAGAAATAAACATACAAGATTCATAATGGATGGGCTAAGTATGTTCTAACGCGCTAAGTATGTTTTAACGCTTGAATCTAAGATTTATGTTGCCTTAGATTCAGGGGGAGTAAGATTACAATGAATAGGGATTTTATTTCCTAGATTTCTTGAATTGAATTCATTCATTTCTCACTCATTTGCTTCAATTGTTATGTAGATGCTCTAATATTTGTTGACTAACTTGATTGGCATCTATGTAGGGGGAGTAAGTTTTCATTGCGCACAATTATTTATCTTTTTGTTTATGTTTGTTTGTCATCATCAAAAAGGGGGAAAATGTTGAGTATTGGACTTCTCCCTACTTGGTGTTAATGATGAGCAAACATAAATACTTGTGACTAATCCCCTATTTTACAGTTAATCCATTGCCTAAGCTAATTATGAAGATCTACTAGCAATGGATGACTCACAAACGTCATTAAAAGCAAATGACATGAATTGGATGATCGTAGATTGATGACTGGAGCTCCGTAAAGACTTCAAGCTCATACGATGGAAAGAAGAGATTATTCGTCAATGTAATTTTTCTTTTATCTCTTCTAGTATGTAGCTTAGAAGTAGAACTTTGATGGAGCACTCTCACACATCTACATTCAGTCATAGGACTTCATTAGATCAATTGTCCTTTGATTCCAATTCAATTCTTTATTGTTTGTGCTAGGATTATTTATAACAGCCGACTGCTGAACAGTTTACAGTCGCCTGTCTCAAAAACAGTCGACTGTGTTTTGTTCTACAGTCGCCTGTTATGCACAGACTATTACAATATGTTTTGGGCCTTCTCTGATTATTTCGCACATGCTACTGACGAACGATTCACAGGCGCCTGTCCAAATGACAGTCGACTGTGTATTGTAAATCAGTCGCATGTCTATCCTTGCCCAAACTCTGTTTGATCTGACTTTTACGGCCAGTCGACTAATGCTGTATATACAGTCGTTTGTCTATTGGATCAGTCGACTGTCTATGCTGCAACAGTCGCCTGTCTGTAAGTCATTTCTTTGACTCAGCTCTCTGGAAATTTCTCTTGCTTTTGACAGTCGCCTGTTTAAGGATTTACAGTCGCCTGTTCTGATTAACAGTCGACTGCATTTCTTGAATCAGTCGTCTGTCCTGTTACTTGTGAGATTTCCAATATTTGTCTAACTTACCCATCTCTCGGCCAGTCGCCTGTCGAAGAAATTACAGTCGCCTGTTGGTTTAACAAACGACTGTCTTTGCTTCATCAGTCGACTGTCCACGTGGTAAGTTACCGTTATGAATTCTCACCTACCCTTGCTGACTGTGCAACAGTCGACTAAGGATTGTTCAACAGTCGACTGTCGCGAGTTCAGATTATATCCGTTGAGATTTTTCTCACGGATTTCAATTGGGCTTTTGCCCAAACTGTTTTGTGGATTTGAGAAAACTATAAATAGAGCTTTTACTGTTCCATTGGAAGGTTACTTATTCATTGCAAAATCTCTCAAGCTTTCATTTCCAAAGATCAAAGCTCTCAAATCCAAAGCCCTAAGTATTTCCATATCTTGTTCTCTTGCTCTCCAACCTAGAACCAAAGAGTGATCTTCTAGGCAATTGGTGCAGTCAAGAGAAAGGGCTTTTCCTCTCTTCCAAGAGAGTTCTTCAACACACATCACACTCCTCCTTCAAGTTCTACTTCAAGGCATGGGTGATTGTAAGTGTTGTTTTCATTATTTCATAACATTCGTTATTTGGGTTGTGCTCTCGGTTGTGAGAGTGATTTTGCTTGCTCCCTGGTTGTCGGAGTCAAGGACATCGATTGTATTCGATTGCACTTGTAGGGTTGCTACAAGTGGGCTTTAAGGAAACCTCAAGTTAGGGTTCTAACTTGAGTATCCGGTGGTATTCGGGTGGTAGGGACGTAGGATTACCGGGAACAAGTTGGGAGTTGACTTGGGTAATCCGAACCCTTGAAACATCTCTGCGTTTGCGTATGTTTCATTTTGGGTCGTTTTTCTATTCCGCACTATTTGTTGGATTGCATTTTATTTGGCGTAAATTCCTTTTAAATTTGCATAAACACTATTCAACCCCCCTTCAAGTGTTTTCCCCATAGACATGGTCCTTACATCAACTATGTCGGGAAATCATGGATCTCGATAACTTCTCCCGACGTGGCGTAACTGGCACCTAGCTCTATAAAAACAGCAGTACAACCACATCATCATGTATGCAAAAAACTTATGTTCACATCTACACACCTCCTTCCTCATAATTGAACTGACTTAAGTATCAGAGTCGAATTGGAGGCCGACTCTCTGGTCTTCTGACGCATTTCTCTCTCTTTCAGGCACCAGAGAAGGAGCTTGGCCCAGTAAAATCCTAAGCGGCCTCCCTGTTGCGAATCTCACACATTAACGTAGACAACCTTACACACACCCAAACAAATTTAAAAAGAGTATTTTTACTTTACAAACAACACATATCCCCGTATTATCCCTCTTCTCTCTCATCCTCCTCCCCTGCTTTCCCACCACATCCACCGCCACAACTGCCGCTGTCGCCGCCTTGTAGACCTTCCCGCCCACACACTCTTCTTACTCCTTCGTCCCCCCTATCCCACGTCTACTCTTCCTTCCTTCACACTTTGCATTCCTCCCCCTCCTCGGGGGGGGGGGGGGGGGGGGGGGGGGGGGGGGGGGGATGGTTACTGACGACGGTGTGTAAGAATAGAAAGAGGAGGGATGATAAAGGGAGGTGATTGGTAAAAGAGGAAAAAGTTTCAATGACACACCTACCAATTTTTAATGGCAAACTTGTAAATAAGTGGTCTGTTTATAGGTCTGCGCGCATAGCAACTCCAGTTGCCAAATGAGACCCGAATAAGCCCGGCCCAGCCTTTGGATAAGAGTGTGATGCTCTCTCCCGTTCTCTAAAATCTCTCAGAACACTGAGAGAGAGAGAGAGATGGCGGCGGCTGCTCCTCAACTCCAGTCACTCGCTTCCTCTTCCTCAACTCCCCTCTCTCCATGGCTGAAACCTCCCAAAAGCCGAAACCCATCCCTCAGGCCAACTTCCATCTCATTCTCCCCCAAACTCTCTCTTCAGACCGAACAACCCGAAACCCAAGACCCACCGACGGCTCCCACAGTCAAGAACTCCATCTGGGTCAACCCCAACAGCCCCCGTGCTCACCTCCTCCGCAGCCAGTCCTCCGATTCTCGCTACTCTCGCCTCTCCAAGCTCTCCCAATCCCTCAACTCCCCCGATCTTGACCAAGTCGCCATCGCTAATCTCCTCCATTCTTTGGGCCCGAGCCCATCCGAGCAGGACGCAGTCATCGTGCTCGATAACTTGGACAACGCCCCGAATGCGCTAGCCGCTCTCCATTGGTTTCAGAGCAAGATCAAGCTCAGTAGGGAGGTAATTCTCTACAACGTCACTCTCAAAGTCGTTCGCAAGTCTAGAGATTGGAACTCGGTCGAGACCCTTTTGAAGGAAATGGTCGAAAAGAGGGTTAAGCCCGATAATGTCACCTTTTCCACTGTTATTAGCTGCGCTAGGTTATGTAACTTCCCCGCCAAGGCCGTTGAGTGGTTTGAGCGGATGTCCGACTTCGAAGTGAGCCCCGACGATGTCACTTACTCCGCGATGATCGATGCGTATGGGAGGGCGGGCAATGTGGAAAAGGCTCTTGGGCTTTATGATCGTGCCCGGAAGGAGAAATGGAGGCTCGACCCGGTTACTTTCTCGACGGTGATCCGTGTTTATGGTGCTTCAGGTAATTTTGATGGTGCGTTGAATGTGTACGAGGAAATGAAGGCGCTTGGGGTGAAGCCGAATGTAGTTATTTATAACACGTTGTTGGATGCAATGGGGAGGGCCGGAAGGCCGTGGCAAGTGAAGACCATTTATAAGGAGATGGGTAGTAATGGGCTGGTGCCGAATAGGATCACTTATTCCGCACTGTTGAGGGCTTATAGCAAGGCTCGGTACGCCGAAGATGCTCTTAGAACGTACAAGGAGATGAGGGAGAAAGGATTTGAGTTGAACATTGTTTTGTACAACATGCTCTTGTCGATGTGTGCAGATATTGGTTTGATTGATGAGGCTGTGGAGATTTTTGAGGAGATGAAGGGATTGCCAGATGGTCTTAAGCCTGACAGCTGGAGCTATTCGTCTCTGATCACTGCGTACTCTTGTATTGGGAAAGTGTCGGATGCTGAAGGTATGTTGGATGAGATGTTGGAAGCTGGATTCCAGCCTAACATCTTTGTGCTCACGTCGCTTATTCAGTGCTACGGGAAAGCTGGGAGGACTGATGACGTCGTTAGGACATTTGATAGGCTGTCGGAATTGAGCATTGTGCCTGATGATAGGTTCTGTGGTTGCCTTCTGAATGTATTGACTCAAACCCCTATGGAAGAAATAGATAAGGTGGTTGGATGTATTGAGATGGCAAATGTTGAGTTGGGTTCTTTGGTGAAGCAACTAGTTGATGAGGGAACCACTGAGGAAGCAGTCAAATTAGAAGCTGGAGAGCTCTTTGGAAAAATTAGCAATGAAGTTAAGAAAGCTTATTGCAATTGCCTGATAGATCTGTGTGTGAACGCCAATCTATTGGAGAGAGCCTGTGTGCTCCTGGAATTGGCACTTGGATTGGGGATATATAATGAGCTTCAGTCGAAATCTCCCGAACAGTGGTCTTTACATGTGAAGGGTCTCTCGTTTGGTGCAGCTTTGACTGCTTTGCACATTTGGATGAATGACCTGTCCAAGGCTTTAGAACATGGGGAGGAGCTGCCTCCATTACTTGGCATTCATACAGGTCATGGGAAGCATAAATATTCGGAGAGAGGGTTAGCTGCAGTTTTCGAATCCCGTTTGAGGGAATTGAGTGCACCATTTCATGAGGCTCAAGATAAAGTCGGATGGTTTTTGACCACGAAAGTTGCTGCTAAAGCATGGCTTGAGTCGAGGAGGTCATCTGAATTGGTTGCTGCTTAGTTCACATCCATGGGCATCATGCTTCATCTGTATGGACTATTTTACTGTTTCAGTTAAATATCAGTTCGATTATCTAACATATTCTCATAATCCATGTTCGCTCATGTTTGTTTTTATACAAACTGGTAGTTTTTATATGGAGATCTTATTCTATCGATTGTTTCTAGTATTCTACCTCTTTCCATCTGGTTGTCTTCTATTGTATTGCTGTTTAAAGTTGTCATTTATTATTAGTATTTTTTATTATCATGTGGTTTTGAATCTGAAACAAATTATATGGCGATACTATCAATGTTTGATGCATGCTGGGCATGTACCGGGAATTAGATTTTTCTAATGGTCTACTTCGTCTGAAAGGTCTTATCAAAGCGTATCTTAATTTTGTTATGTGTGCTACCTTTTTCTAGTGCTATATGGCTTATTGAAGATGTTACTCATTGGAAATGTTGATGCATGTTTATGAATGCTCATTGTAGTTTTCTCAAAAACATATAATGGGAAGTTCATCAAGTTAATTGAGTAGTATTCTTCACGTCATGAGTTAGGACAATAGGACCCAGTAATTGTACACTCATAGCTGATCTTGCATGTGTTATTCTTTTGAAACAACTTCTATTTGTAAGTCTTCTATTTTGATGGTAAGGTACATTATTCATGTTCTAGTAGATCAAGTGTAATCTAAACACCATTTTGATCCAAACTTTTCATCATTCAATTTTCTTTTTTCACTTTTTTTTCATTTTCACTAATTCTAGCTTTTTAACAATTTCCGTATGCCATAGTCCTTCTTGGCAAGTTACTTCTCATCTGTTGATGAAACATTCTTTTCTTACATTGTTGAGCCTTCTAAGCAACCCTAATAAAATTCTGTGGATTCTCTCAATGTATTCGTCGTGATATTTTTTAAGTTTGCTGCTACTTTCTCCATGCAATATTTTTCATGTTGATATACATTTTGTATTTAGCAAATGCATGTCATCTTATGAAATAGTTTGAATTACCTAAATTGGATTCTGGTTATCCATTACACATTCTGTAGGCATTAGAGAATGAGAAAGCACATTGACAAATAGTTGCAGAACTATCTGCATCTACTTTTTTTTCAACTTTGTTTTTTAAAGCTCAAGTTCTCTGTATCCTTTCCTACCGACTAAAACATATTGTCAAAGATGTTATCTTGCAGATACTGTGCCTTGCTGCTGTACAATTGTCAAGATGATCAGCCTTTTTAGTTGTATTTTACTCTCTACCGGTCCATACTAATTTACACTTTGTTTTCCTAAAGATTAATGTTTATGCAGATTGACCAGAGCCCCAATCTATTTAATCGTTCAGATTAGACATTTCCTCTTCACTTCCAGTAAAGAGGGGTCAGTTCTTATCGTTCATAAAATATCAACTGTAATTTAGAGATTTAAACCATGGAGCACTGTTTGAGCCCGCTCCTTTGTTTGGACAGAAATTGATTGCTGATTTTGTACTTAATTCAATTGTTAAAAAGATAATTCACCTTATTTGACGCAATATCAGTGAAAAGTCAAAAGTTTTGACTATTGCTTTCTAAATAATAAGAGCCAGTTTGAGTGTTATGGTAAATGTTCCATGTAATGTTTTCTTTCTTTACCATCCCAAATGAGAATCCAATTAGTTATGCTGTAACAAGATATACGAAGGACTTAAGTTAATAGATGTATTGAATTAGATTTATCTGCAATTGTGTGCATTCTCACGTGTGCATATGCGCAGTTACTGGGCGTGGTTCCACGTTGTGGATGCTTGGTTCTCCATGTGAACTTCGGTAACTCCCTCCTTGTGCTACATCATTGCCTGCAAAATTTATTTAAATTCTTTTCTATTAGTTTCATGAAAATTTTAATGTCTGCCCATTTTGGTAGGATTAGAACCCAGATCATTTGTGTGGCAGCAGGTTTTATAGAATGATATCAAATTTTTAAATGAATTAGTCCAATTTTAATTGTGTTATTTTGATATATGTTGTGGATTGTTTTAATGCTTTACTAAATCCATTAGTTTCCATATATACATAATATATTTATACAAGGATATCACATCAAACTGTTCCATATATGTATGCATCTGGAGCAAGGTTAGTGATACGACTATTCTGAGATGGCCCAAGATCGAGCGGCCCAAACCCGCATTGTAAGCAGGCGGCTCGGCTGAGTGGGCCTAGCGACGGGGCCCCCCCACGAGGACTCAGAGCCGGATCGGCCTCGACCGAAGCAGACACCCCGGTCAGCCCACGACAGCGGGAGCTAACCGCTCCCCTTAAAGTGCACCCCCCTTAATCACCATTAAGCGACCCCATTACACCCACCTTCATGGCCCATGAAGACGTCATTAAAGAGGCGGATCGTGGGGGCGGGGAAAGGGGACGTGGAGGGGTAGCGAACGTGGGATGATTCCTATAAAAGGACTCGAGAGGCGACGGAGAAAGGGATCACATCCTGGATACCGAGACGGAGGTATTCTACTCAAACGACTCTGTCTTCCACCTTTACATATCCTCACCATAGCTCGGTCCGAGGACTCGCTTATTGGCCTCCCTGCGAGCTGTACTGATCCCGCCGATCACTTCTCAGATCCGTTCTGACTTAGGCATCGGAGGGGACTTGATCGGAACCAAGGTCCGGCTCCCTTGACGAGCTTCTTCGTCTGTTCAGGTTAAGCAAATCCAGCAGCGTCGAGGCTACTCCTCAGCGCCCCTCCAATCGAAGCCGAGCGTCGCCAGCAACGGGCCTGCTCGCCCTTTCCACATCGAGGACTCCGCTTCGCCGAGGCTACCCTTCGGTAAGCTGACGTGAGGACCCGAGTTTCCCTCGTCGGGCAGTCACGTACCTTGACCACGTTGACATCCCGTCTTCTGGTCAACGATTCAACGGTGAGAAAACACCGGTAAACATCTGGCGCCGTTTGTGGTGAACCGAGAAACACCCACATCAAATAATCACCACGTCGAAATGGAACCAGCTTGCAACGGCATTGGACGCATGCCCCCTATCCACGAGGAAGGTGACTACGTCCCGTCCGAGAACCAGCACATCCACACTACTGGGGGGACCAATGACTCAAGTTCGGTGACCCAGGAGCAGCTCCGTCACCTCGCCTAGGAGACCAATGTCCACCTCCGGACATTGGCCGAGGCGATTCAACAGCTTGCGGGCGCCCGCTCCTCCCGGAGGGAGGGTCAGCTGCCGTCCCCGATCAATGGGGGTTCCGCCGACCTTTACGCTCGACCGTAGTCTCCCACCACGGCGGCGCGGGTCCCAACCCAGAACGGTGGTTCACCCTGCCAAACTTCGTCCCGGTGCGATCCCTCACACCCACCTCGCTCCAGAATGAGGTGGAGGGAGGCCCTGAACGGGCTAGAGAAGAGTCTGTAATGCCCTGCGAAGCTACTGCACATGTACTAGAGGGATGAATAGTACTTTACAATAATCAAGAGAGTTATTCCTAATTATTGTGCAAACACACAAACAACAATGCGGAATAGACTACAAACAACAAGAATAGACAAACGCAAACAAAGCATGTAACGGGTTCGGATCCACCCAAGTCTCCCTGACTTGTTTCCGGTGATCCTACGTCCCAACAACCCGGATCCCCTTCAGATACTTGAGTTAGAAACCACTAACCCAAGATTTAGCACATGAAATTCTTGTAGAAAGCCTCTACAAGACCAAATCATACACAATGAAAATGTGACTCTCACAACCCGGGATCACACACTTCTCTCACAACCGAGAGAACAATTCAAATATCAAATGCAATGAAATAATGAAACACTTACCACAAAATCCTATGCCTTGAGTATACTTACCAAATTAGGACAAAGAGGGATTTTGAGGAAGAAGATGTCACCAAACCCTAGCTCCAAGAAGTTGACCAGCAATGGAAGCCTAGGGTGGAGTTGATGACCTTGGATCAAGGTCCTTGGCTTGGAAGGCTCACAATGGAGAGAATCTCTCTTGAGGAATTTGGCTTAAAGAGTGAAGGAGAGATTCTTGGTGAGAAGAGATAGCTTTAGAATGGAGTTGATTTGCTTCTCTTTGATTTTTCTAAACCTCTAGAATGGCAGCCTTGGATCTTATGAAAGAACCCCTCCAAGTATATATAGGATAGAGGAAAGAGAGGAGAGAATCGTGCAATAAATGCTCCAACGGCTCTATTCTGAAGCAGACTAGTCGGTCAAAGAAGGATCACTGACTGACTAGTTTCTCAACTAGTCGGTCGGTGACTCAACACAGCTCGACAGCCAAAAGAGAAAGTTCAGACATAAAGAACTAGTCGGTCTAAGAAGACATGCCAACCGACTAGTTTCACAACTAGTCGGTCGATGAGTGTTCTTTGACCGACTAAGAGTCAAAACAAATAGTCTGAATGCAAGTTGAACTAGTCGGTCTGAGAACAAATACCAACCGACTAGTTTCTCAACTAGTCGGTCGATAAACGTTCTTAGACCGACTAACTCGAAACAGTAGCACAGGCTGAAACAAGGCAATGATAACTAGTCGGTCTGAGTAGGATTCCTAACCGACTATATCGTCATCTAGTCGGTCGGTGAACCTTCTTGGACCGACTAATTGATCAACAGGGAAAGAGCTGAAATGAGCGAGGATATCTAGTCGGTTCATGAAGAGTTGCCGACCGACTAGATCGTCATCTAGTCGGTTGGTTCTTCTACATGAACCAACTAAGATGCACTAGAAGCCGATGGAAGAAGCGATAAGCTTCGGGAAAGATTCTAATGGCTTCTATGATAATCCTAGCTCTAAGATATGAGCGAAATGAAGATTATAAAGTAAATCCTACTCAAGGCTTAACATTCTAATCTATGAAGCTAGAAGACAATAAATAATACATGACGAACCGTCTTCAAAGCTTCAATCTTCATTCTTGACTTCAATAATGGTCCTTGAGCTTCAACGAAGCTTCAGGCACACGATCACGCGTATTGAGAAGTCTTGAGACGTCGCTTTTGATGTACGTAGTCTTTTGGCGACGATCTCCATAACTGCGCTCACAAACAGTTAGTACACGATATTTATGTTTGCTCATCATCCGAAACCAAATCCGGGGAATCAATACTCAACATTCTCCCCCTTTTTGGTGATGACAAACCAACATAAATAATAATCAATAATAATGATTCAATTGAAATTTACTTACTCCCCCTGCATTGATGACACGTTAGTCTCGTATTCAATAATGATCATACGCATCAAGCAGACGAGGAAGATATGAAATATTAACCAATTAATGACATATAGGATCTAAATCCATTTTTATATCTTCACTCCCCCTGAATCTAATTATTCATTAGCACATCGTCATTATTAATTCTCTCCCCCTTTGGCATTAGCAAAAAGAGCAGGAGGAGATCAACGACAAAACCAATGGCTAAAAATAAAAGCACGAGAGTAGAAGAATACGACCATGGTCCAAATGACACCAATGTAAAAATACCGAAGAAACTCAAAGAGTGCCAACGTGACCATAATCGAAAATCGAAAAACGAAATCATCAAACCATAGGCGAAAATCGAAAAACGAAATCATCAAACCATAGGCGAAAATTGAAAAACGAAATCATCAAGCCATAGGCGAAAATCGAAAAACGAAATCATCAAACAATAGGCGAAAATCGAAAAACGAAATCATCAGAACTCAAATCAATTTCACGTATTGAGTTTTGGAACATACTCTCCAATATCAACATTCTTAGTTAAATAGTGCATGGAAAACAATTCTATGTTTTCATAAAAGCAAATCTATTTAATTCATAAAATCGTCAAACGACGAAAGTCAATATCAGAGATAAATAAATCCAATGAGAATACCAAATGTAGCATGCAAAAGTGTTATGCCAAAAATAGATATTAACTTCATAAAAACTTATGGCATACACAATTATAGTACAAAATGAAATCAATTGAAATATAGTCTACCAATGGATGCATTCAACACACATGGATACCAAATGTATATCAAAAGTAAGAATATACTTACAACATTAAGCTCCCCCAACTTTGGTGCATCTCTTAAGCACCATCAACTCCATTTGAATGAAAAATCCTTTGTAAAACAATGAGTTGGTAGGGTTGGTATCACATGGTGGATTGAACCTAGAAAACATCATTTTGGTATCCAAAAATCCTTTTGGATCCTATGGATTAGGCAACAATTTTAACAAACTAAATTCAAATTAACGTAACCCATAGCCCAACTAAATTCAAATTCAATATGAATTTCAAACAAACATGCACATCCAAGACCAATATGCAAATAAAAATAAACCAATTCTTACCACAATTGCTTTGGTACCCATAAAATGAAATTAAACTTATTGTACCAAGCAATGAAGGGTCAACGGAAACTAACCCTTTGGAAATCACGTCCACGAGGACCGTGATTTCCCAACATAGTCAGCATTCAAAATAATATCATTAATATACGATCGCACATACATATCCTTAGCATGCATGCTTGTGTTCTTCGGACCCCAAATAGTGTATGTCTTGGGAGTCCTAATCCTATTGGGAGCATGCATACATTGTTGATGTCTATGTGATGCATGTCGTGGAAAAGCATATGACATATGATGAAATGGTGCATGAAGATAATTGTTCATATGAGAACGTGGATGAACATATGCATGTGGTGGAATACGTGCATGAGTGTCTCACACGGTGTGCACGTGCTCGTGGATGTGGAGCATAAAAATCATCATACGTGCTAACATGTGGAGTAGGATGTGTGTTCCTACGTGGCATGGTATACATAAAAGCATGACCCTTCTTTGGAGGTCCACCCAAAGTGGGTTTCTTTTCAAATGGGGGTGTGTACCTAGCGGAAGCACCATTGGTAGAAGAACTACCCATGAAGTGTTTACTCCCACTAGTCGAAGCTTCGGTAGATGGCCTAACAAAGGTGGTGGACGATTTGGATGAATTTCCCATCTTATACCCCAAGCCAATGTGATGATTGTCCGGAAGTAAGTCATTTAGGGTATTATCCAAATGGCCCTTACCTTTATTGAATTCATTGATTCGGCCTAATGTGCACTCATATTTCTCGGTGAGAGAATGCATCGAAGCATCCAAGGTGGACACTTGCGATGTGAGTGCATAAACACGTGACTTGAGATTTTTATTCTCAATACTCAAAGTTGAGTTTTGAGACGTCAAATCCGCTATCACATGTTCATCCGAATCCTCGATATGAACATGCTCAAGTTGAGATTTGAGATTTTCAATCTCATTTCTCAACCCTTCAACAACGGTGTCGTTGTTGACGATGATAGGCTTAAGCGAGGTTTGAAGACTAGTTAGTTCATTTTTAGTCTTAATAAATCTATTAGCCAATTTAGAAAACTTACCCCAAAGTTGTTCGTTGGCTAATCGAAGTTCATCCATGGTTACCTCACCGCCTTCATCCTCGCTTTCCTCGCTTTCATCGCTTTCATCGGAGGAAGTCTCTTGAACATGTTCTTCTCTTCCCATGAAGCACATGTGTGCTTTCTCCGCCTTTTCATCATCCGACTCTCCACTTGAGGAGTCCTCGTCGGAGTCGATGAATGTGTCGACAAGTCCATTCTTGTACTTTCTCGACTTATCGTATTTGGATGCCTTCCACTTCTCCTTGTGTTTGTTGAGAGGACAATCCGGCTTGATGTGTCCTGGCTTGTTGCATTTATAACACACGGGAGTAGAAGCATTAGTCGAACTAACTTTAGATTTATTTTTAAAGTTACCTTTTCGGAAGAATCGGTCGAACTCCTTTGCCATACGGGCAATGGATTCTATGTCTAACTCTTCTTCCGATTCTTCATCGTCTAATAGTATACCGCTTCGGCGAATGGCCCGTAATGGTAGATGGAGCGGCCTTGTACGCAATCGCCTTTTTCTTTGGCTCGTCTTGCTTCAATTACGCCTTCATCTTCTCCTTCATCTTGATCTTACTTTCCTTGCGTACCTCGTAAGACAACAAGGTACACATTAGTTGTACAACAGTGTACTTATTCATATCGTTACCTTCCTCGATGGCGAAGGTACGCTTTTCCCAACAAGAAGGAAGTCCGTCAATAATCTTCGCGACTTTTTCCTTTTGGGTGTAGATCTTCCCAAGAGCTTCCAATTCGTTGGATATGTCCACGAAGCAAGCATAGTAGTCCTTCATAGTTTCACCCTGTTCCATGTGAAACAACTCGAATTCTTTGTTAGCGACAACGAGTTTAGAATCTTTTACCGTGCTCGTTCCTTCGTGCAAGATGAGGAGTTGGTTCCATACTTGATATGCACTCTTACATGTGCATATCTTGTTGAAGTCTTCGGGCTCCAACGCACATTGCAAGGCATTCATTGCCTTGGCATTATTTACCTCCGCGACGACCTCTGCGGTAGTCCACTTCGCGAAATCTTCTTCGGCGGGCTCGACATACTCCGTCATCGTGGCTCTCCAAAGTGAAGCGCTCCGAAGGAATGTTTCCATCCGGCATTTCCAGTACCCATAGTTGGTACCGTTAAAGTGAGGAGGCCTGACTGAGGATTGTCCTTGCATAACTGAAGAAGATCCTTGACGATCTTTGAAGACGTTGTAGTCGTTGTTTGTCATAGCTTTGAACTCTAGCTCTGATACCAAATGTAATGTCCTGCGAAGCTACTGCACATGTACTAGAGGGGGGGGGGGGTGAATAGTACTTTAAAATAATCAAGAGAGTTATTCCTAATTATTGTGCAAACACACAAACAACAATGAGGAATAGACTACAAACAACAAGAATAGACAAACGCAAACAAAGCATGTAACGGGTTTGGATCCACCCAAGTCTCTCCGACTTGTTCCCGGTGATCCTAAGTCCCAACCACCCGGATCCCCTCCGGATACTTGAGTTAGAAACCACTAACCCAAGATTTAGCACTATGAAATTCTTGTAGAAAGCCACTACAAGACCAAATCATACACAATGAAAATGTGACTCCCACAACCCGGGATCACACACTTCTCTCACAACCGAGAGAACAATTCAAATATCAAATGCAATGAAATAATGAAACACTTACCACAAAATCCTACGCCGTGAGTATACTTACCAAATTAGGGCAAAGAGGGATTTTGAGGAAGAAGATGTCACCAAACCCTAGCTCCAAGAAGTTGACCAGCAATGGAAGCCTAGGGTGGAGTTGATGACCTTGGATCAAGGTCCTTGGCTTGGAACTCTCACAATGGAGAGAATCTCTCTTGAGAAATTTGGCTTAAAGAGTGAAGGAGAGATTCTTGGTGAGAAGAGATAGCTTTAGAATGGAGTTGATTTGCTTCTATTTGATTTCTCTAAACCTCTAGAATGGCAGCCTGGGATCTTATGAAAGAACCTCTCCAAGTATATATAGGATAGAGGAAAGAGAGGAGAGAATCGTGCAATAAATACTCCAACGGCTCTATTCTGAAGCAGACTAGTCGGTCAAAGAAGGATCACTGACCGACTAGTTTCTCAACTAGTCGGTCGGTGACTCAACATGAACCGACTAACATCTCGACAGCCAAAAGAGAAAGTTCAGACATAAAGAACTAGTCGGTCTAAGAAGACATGCCAACCGACTAGTTTCACAACTAGTCGGTCGGTGAGTGTTCTTTGACCGACTAAGAGTCAAAACAAATAGTCTGAATGCAAGTTGAACTAGTCGGTCTGAGAACAAATTCCAACCGACTAGTTTCTCAACTAGTCGGTCGACAAACGTTCTTAGACCGACTAACTCGAAACAGTAGCACAGGCTGAAATGAGGCAATGATAACTAGTCGGTCTGAGAATGATTCCTAACCGACTAGATCGTCATCTAGTCGGTTGGTGAACCTTCTTGGACTGACTAATTGATCAACAGGGAAAGAGCTGAAATGAGCGAGGACATCTAGTCGGTTCACGAAGAGTTGCCGACCGACTAGATCGTCATCTAGTCGGTTGGTTCTTCTACATGAACCAAGTAAGATGCACTAGAAGCCGAGGGAAGAAGCGATAAGCTTCGGGAAAGATTCTAATGGCTTCTATGATAATCCTAGCTCTAAGATATGAGCGAAATGAAGATTATAAAGTAAATCCTACTCAAGGCTTAACATTCTAATCTATGAAGCTAGAAGACAATAAATAATACATGACGAACCGTCTTCAAAGCTTCAATCTTCATTCTTGACTTCAATAATGTGATGGAAATTGAATTCCACCCCAAGTGATTTTGATGATGAGCACACCAAATGAAACTTAGTGTACTAACTATACTACTATTAAGTGTGCAGAATATGCGAAACTTTACTCATACTCAAAGAAGCGCAATCTACGCTCAAAGACAAGGACGAACGTGGCTAAGATCAAATGATGAAGCTCAAAGCTCAAATAGATCAAGAAGCTCAAGTGAAGCTCGCATCCACTTCATCAAATTGATCAAGCTTCCGAAGACGTGTCCTAAGTCTATAGTGAGTGTGTTGTGTCTCTTTAGGGTATTTGTTAAAGCCAAATCATATAGACAAAACACACGCACACAAAAACAATTTGAAAAATGTTTTTGAAAATCTTTTAAATCTTTTCAAAATGTTTTAGAGAGCTTTCTCTAGTCATCTTATAACTTTCGTAGTGAAACTCCACACACCCTGGAGTTAGCTACTTGTCTGACTAGATGTGTCGCAGGAAAAACTCCTCTGGGAGTCGACTACCAACAGTAGGGAGTCGACTACCAGCTGGGATTCAAGTATTCCCGAAACACTCTAGGAGTCGACTACCTACATGAGGGAGTCGACTACCAGCTGTAAAAATCTGACGTTTTGACTTGAATTTTGAAAATTCGTTGAGCGATTTTCTCCGTGATTTTTGGGACAAAAGTCAAAGTAAATTTGAATTTCAAATCTCAGAATTTTCCCTATAAATAAGAGCTAATTTCATTTGAGAAAAACACAACTATTGAAATCAAAATCTTTCGTGCAAACGCTATGAAAATTCTATAAGATCTCATTCTCTCTTTAGCCAATTCTATTTTAATTGTGATCTTGCAAAATTCTGTTATTATTTTTTTAAGATCATATTCTCGTTTTATTGGCTAATTGTTTTTCAAATCCTTATTGCTCTTCTCTTGATTTTTGTTTAAAGGGATTTTTGAAAAACATTAGATCTAGATCACAAAGAATTCTCTCGTATCTTTGTGTGATCTAGACTCTTATTCTATTAAGCCATTACACACAATTTTGTCTATCTTTGTTTGGCTATAGAATCGGGTGTAAAACCAATCTCTATCAATTTATTGTGGTGAATTGGATATTGATCTTTATTGAGTTTTTGTTGGAACACTAGACAAGTCTAGGTGTTGCCAGTTGGAAATCCTGGTTAAGGCTAGGTCGTTAGAAATCCTAACGAGTGGATTTAGGTACTTGTATTTTGCCAAGGCAGATAGTGGAAAATCTCGTACCGGATTGGTCGGGGACTAGACGTACCCGGGTTGCGGGAAACCAGGATAAAATCGCTTGTCTCTGCGTTTGTTTTTCTGTGATTGTTTATATTTCTTGTACAAGCATTTTTCATTTGCTAATCTTATATCTTTGTAATTCCCTGTTTATTTATTATTGCAAAGATTGTTTATTTAATTCCGCTGTGTAAAGATCTCTGTGTAAAGATTTACATCTGCTTGTAATCTTTTCTATATCATATTACTTTGTTGATTAAGAACCAAGCGTAGATCACTCTACTTGGCTTCTTAGGCAACATTAGAAGGATTTTATTTGTGCTAATATTAACAACCGAAAAAGTTTACTATTTGCACAACACTATTCAACCCCCCGTATAGTGTTGTTTGCCATCCACAGGATCCAACATAATGGTCCTTGAGCTTCAACGAAGCTTCAGGCACACCATCACGCGTATTGAGAAGTCTTGAGACGTCGCTTTTGATGTACGTATTCTTTTGACGACGATCTCCATAACTGCGCTCACAAACAGTTAGTACACGATATTTATGTTTGCTCATCATCCAAAACCAAATCCGGGGAATCAATACTCAACAGAGTCAACCACAGCCTCGTCTCGGTGACCACGCTCAACACCCCGCGGTCCCCCGACCGTCGAACCGTCGAGGACCGGCCGGACAGGAGTGAGAGCCCCGTCGGAGGAGACGTAGGAGCAGGGAGTACCGCCGCGAGAGGAGAAGCGCTCGGCGACCAACACATATCCCCGGTTCGGGCAGGCTCCGAGTGGACTCCCCTCGGGCCCCCGTCAGCCAGCCTCGGCAGCTCGGCCCTTATACCGACACGAGGGGAGGTCCGAGGGGCTTCAAGGATGATCGCTGCCCGTTATTGACGCACCCGAAACCTACACCTAGATTTCACCCGGCAGCGTCACGATCGCCAGACGTGGTATGGCCCCTAGGTGTCAATTCCGGGCTCTATCCGCAAGCGGACGATGTCAAATTATAGTATAAAAGATATCGAATCCCACATGGACGGTGACAGTGTAATTGAGTTCTCAGCTTACTTTTATATCTCGAAGTGAGATAGCTATCGGGTTGAGAGAATTGGTTTTGGTATCGTTGTTGATTTAATAATATAGAGCACTAAGGCGTTAGGGATCACCGCTAAGACCGTCGGGGATCGACGTTGGAATAGAATCCTTACGTTGCATTAGGGTTAGGGGATTAATCTCCCAATTCGTAACACTCTCGTGGGTTAGAATTGTGAGGTATTTCGGTGGCTCTCGTTGACGCAATAGCGGTAGCTGTCAACGTAGCGATATAGTTCGTCGATGGATCCCCTCAAGGCACGAGCCGGGCATGGTCACGAGCCTTGGTTGGATCCACTGATTTTCCTATTCGAATCCTAAGGATACCCCTTAAGCACATCAATTCCACAGACCGTGGACATGATCTCAGTACAGGTTATCTTAGGGATTCGGTAGGATCGACCGAAATACTCCCATTTTATCCCCAATTCAACCTAGGGATCCGGATCTACATCTCCCCCAGTGTCTTAGGGCTAACCCATCAACCCTAGAAAAGACTACTCACTCATGACAATATTAACGAATAAAAACACAATTTTTAGGGAAGAAAACATCATAGCAAGTTGATAGAAAATAGATTGAGAAACTTACTACGAGTAATAGATCTCAAAGAAAAACCCAGATTCCAAGAACGCGAGAACTAGCAAATAAACTTCCAATAAATTCGATCCAATAATCTTCAACAAATTAATCTAGATCTAACAAGTTTTTCCCTAATCTCCTCTCCAAAATTCTATTCAAAAACTAACAAAATGAATCGACCCCCAACGCCGTCGCAGCTTCCCTCACTTCACTCCCCCAAAACGCGCAACAGTCGCTCCCAAAATCTTTCCAAAAATGGCCTTCAGCATCGTCGACTGAGTGGGCGACTCGGTCGAGCAGTAGGTTGCTCGGGCGGTTGCTAGGTCCGAGCAGCTGTACTGCTCGACCGAGCACGACAGTGATTGGCACTCCTCCAAAATCTTCACTCTGTCTGCACGGCCCGAGTCAGCTCTGCTCGGTCGAGCAGACAGCTGACTCGGGCGCTGAAGAAGTTGCTCGGGCCGTGCAAGGGATTGGAATTAAGAGCTGCTCGACCGAGCATTATGAGTGCTCGGTCCGAGCAAGCTGCGTATCTGCTCATTTCTTCAATCTGCATCTGCTCGACCGAGCAGCTGCTCTGCTCGGTCGAGTCGCCTGGGAAACTCCTTGCTGTGGCTTCTGAGGCTTCTCCTCTCCTCTTGCTCTCTCATCCACTCCTCCCATGGCTCCCAAAACTCGGAGAACTCCTGTAGAGCTTCGCCAACAAGCTCACGGACGTGTCAGATGTGTCCATACCCAGATCGGGTCCCAAATCGCTCCAAAATACCTGAAAATTCATAAAACGCCACGAAACTCAAATATAACATTAGAAATGTGATATCGTAGGAAAATACGGGATTTGAATGCGAAAATGGTATAGAACGCGATGTCATGATGCTATGAAAAAGGTGTAAAATATGAACACATCAGTTATCCAGGAGCATTACCGATGCACGGGTACCATCCAGATTCAAGGTGCCGACTTTAGAAAAGTACGATGGCACGGGGGACCCAGAAGACCACGTGATGAACTATGTGGGGGTTATGGCATTCCAAGGAGCTGCCGAGGTTTCTACTCCACTCTCCGAAAATCCGCCCGAAGCTGGTACCACAGCCTCCCCAACCGCTCCATCAACAACTTCAAAGATCTCTCCCAAAAATTCTGCAAGCAGTTTATGGCCGAACGACGGATAAAACTGGACTCGGAGCTTCTGTTCAATGTGGTGCAGAACCCTGAGGAATCCCCTGAGAAGCTACATGCGCCGCTTTAATATCGAGAGACTGAATGTAGAGAGCTGTCCCGAGATGGTCGTGAAAACGGCCCTGAAGAAAGGGCTCCGGCATAGGGGCCTGAAGAAATCGCTGCACAACGAGCCTCCGAGGGACCTCGCTGAGGTAATAGCCCGGGCGGAGCGCTACATGCTGACGGAGGAGGCGTTGACCGCAGAGGAAGGGGGCATCCCTACGGGGGTCAGGCGGGGCTCCAAGCGAGACGAAAGCAAACGCCGCGAGTATGACGAACCCCGGCGGGAGAAGAAGGCCAAGGGAAAGCAGCGCAAGGAGTAGGCGCGACCCCCCAGGCTGAACGCTCTCCAGATGTCCTTGCCCAGGCTCAGAGAGATGGCCGCTTTGGCAGGCCATCCCGAAGATGAAGAAAAGCGGTAGGAACGAGGAGAAATACTGCAAGTACCACAAAGACAACGGCCACGACACCGACGATTGTTGGCACTTGAAGAAAGACATAGAGAAATTGGTCAGTCGAGGCCACCTGAAGAATTTTGTTGACAATCTAACAGCAGCCCCTAGAGAGGGGACGTCCAGACAGATGGACAAAGGAAAGAAGGCGAACGTCGTCCAGACAGCTATGCACGTCATCGAGTGAGAGGACAGAACAAACAGCCAAGGCTTCACCCCAGGCGAGATTAGCTTGCCTTTACCTTCCCCCTTATTTCCCTTCAAACGTACTCCCGGATTCAAAGAGTGAAATGCTAGTTCGCATTAAAACAACCCTGCTCCTTCTGTACAGTGTTAGGCTCCGCAATTAGCTGCAAAGCTGGAGGAAGCTCTCTCAACAAGCCAATCATGACGATCGACCATTAGGCTGGGGCAACTCGGCTGGGGCAACTCCCCCAGCAGGCCGATTACAAGGATCGTCCGTAAGGCCGGGGGCAACTCCCCCAGCAGGCCGATCCAGAGGATAGTCCGTAAGGCTGAGGGCAACTCCCCCCAGCAGGCCGATTTATCGGTCTACCGTAAAGCCGGGGGATAGCTACCTCAGCAGGTGGACCGACCCGACTGTCCGTAAGGCTGGGGGCAACTCCCCCAGCGGGCTGGTCCATCGGTTGATCGTAAGCCTAGGGGTAGCTCTCTCAGCTGACCAACCGACCCGATCGGCCGTAAGGCTTGGGCAACTCCCCAAGCGGACCGATCACAAGGATCGACCGTAAGGCCGAGGGCAACTCCCCCAGCGGGCCGATCCCTCGATCTACCGTAAGCCTTGGGGTAGCTCCCCAGCATGTAGACCGACCCGACCATCCGTAAGGCTGGGGGAACTCCCCCAGCAGGCTGGTCCATCAGTTGATCGTATGCCTAGGGGTAAGTCCCCCAGCAGAATAACCGACTCGATCGGCCGTAAGGCTGGGGCAACTCCCCCAGCGGGCCGATCATAATGATCGACCGTAAGGCTGGGACAACTCCCCCAGTGGACCGATCCCTCGATTTACCATAAGCCTGGAGTAGCTCCCCCAGCATGTAGACCGACCCGACCATCCGTAAGGCTGGGGCAACTCCCCCAGCAGGCCGGTACATCGGTTGACCACAAGCCTGGGGATAGCTCCCCCAGCAGGCCAACCGATCCGATCGTCCATAAGGCTGGGGCAACTCCCCTAGCGAGCCGATCATCCGACCACCCGTAAGCCTGGAGGCAAGTCCTCCAGCAGGGCGATCGCCCATTCGACCTGAGGATCGCGGGCAAGTCCTCGGCAGGCTGAAACGGCCGGTTGGCCGAGAATTCCACAGCAAAGCAACATCTCAATCAGCGGAAGGAAAGACCCACAACGGTCCCAACTGGCGGTCAGCCCCGACGGGAGGGGAGCCATAATGGGGGACAACCCAGAAAACGCTTGACGAAAACAGGAGAAAAGTACAACACGGGGACACGACAACGTACAAAAGGTAAATAGGCCCGCAAATCAAACTATTTATTGCTTTCAAAAACTGTTCCTTTTTACTGAGGAGGGAACAAGTGGGGAATGTTGCCTATGGCGCCGGGGCCCGGGAGGAGGCGTCACCTGGAGCCTCACCTTGCTCCGATCGAGCATGCCCCCTGGACCTGGTGGGGGGGGGGGGGGCGGGAAAGCGCCTGCCGGACCTACTCCTGGAACCTCTGGAAGGAGTCCCGAAAGACTCTCATGATCCTCGGGGCCAAAAGGTCTTCATAGGACTCGAAGGCCTCCCTGAGGGCTTCCGCGATCCTTGGCCTCAGGACCCCCTTGTAACCCCTCTCCACCTCCTCTACGAGCCGGAAGGGGTGCGCTTGTTGCAGGGCTCCTAGCTTGGCCCAGAGCTTGTTTCTCTCCCGGCGGGACGCCTCCTCCGCCTCTTGGGCAGACCTCTGAGCGTCCGCCAAGGCCCCCTTCAAGTCCTCCACCTCGGAGGTGAGTTCATCCACCCGACGCTTCACAAGCGACGAGCTTCCATGCGGGCTTCTTCGACAGCCACCTCGGCCTCCCCAGCCCTCAGGCGCTCCCGCGCCAAGGACTCCTCGAGACCAGTCGCCTGTACCGCACGACACTGTGCCTCCACGGCCATTGCGGAGACCTGCAAGATAGAAGGTGTGAGCCAGGGATGCCGCGAAGCGGGGTCGGAGGCGGCAGAAAGACCAAACTGTTGGAGTAGCCAGACCAGGGCATCAGCTAGCCGATCGGAGTGAACCCTCTCCAGGAGGGAGCGGTCACTCGGGAGGACGGAGCCATGCACCAACTGGGTGGCTACGCCTCGATCGACGAAGACCTACTCCCCGGACGGGACCTCCGGGCCAGCCTCGAGCGCCAATAGGGCGCCTCCTGCACAAACTGGAGACGGCTCGGCCAGACTAACAGGTGTGGCCACTTTTGCCAGCGGGAGGGTTGCAGCCGAGATGATCGACGTCTCGGGCACCGTCGAGGGCCGGACCTTCGTGGCCTTCTTCTTCTTCTCTTCGGGCCCCAGGACTCCGGAGAGGGCCTTTCCTCTTCCTGCCACGACCCCCCTCGGGCACACGGAGCCCCGGGTCGGCACCCCCGTTGCCTCCCGCGACGTGGACAGGGCCAGGGGGACCGACAGCCACGTTCTCCCCCGCAGGGGATTCAATGGCGACCTGGGCCGGTAACGCAGCAGCGACTGCCGGCTCCAGCCTCCCAACCGCAGGATCGGCCTGGCAGATCTCATCCTCTACCGTATGGCGAGGCGCGTGTCCAGAAGGATTTCCCCGCCTGCTGCTAGCGCCCCGACGAATGAGCTCGCCAACGTCGCGGCTGAATTCCCGACCCGTCATTTCTGCAGGGAGGAAAAAGATCAGGGTAAGCAAAAAGGGGAAGCGGAGGGAAAACCAAGCACCTACCATGGGACCACATGACGTTCTTAAGGAGAAGGTCGTCCAGCAAAGGCCAGACCGACCTCTCTATTAAGGGCAAAGATGACAACAATCGGACCGCGGTCTGGTCGGCCTCTGAGAGGGACAGCGTCAAGTCATACTGACATAGACCTCCCCAACCTGTCAGGATCACAGTATCCCCTGGGAAAACGACAAAAACGTAATCCGAGCTCCAGTTGCCCACCAAACGGGGCAGGCCGAGTAAACACTCCCTCCCCGCTTGGGCGCGGATGTGCTGTCACGATCCTCGGCCGACCGTC
Organism: Scilla litardierei; assembly: GCA_030789695.1. Classification (NCBI taxonomy): domain Eukaryota; kingdom Viridiplantae; phylum Streptophyta; class Magnoliopsida; order Asparagales; family Asparagaceae; genus Scilla; species Scilla litardierei. The sequence goes on from CM061135.1 coordinate 26,630,656, forward strand.
TGAACCTGGAAGTAGTAGAAGAAGAGGCGCAGGGTCGGCTCCAAGCGGTGTACGCAGTAGATTATAACGAACCCGACCAGCGTCGCAATCGAATACGGGGTCAGCTGGCACAGGGCCACCATCAAGAACTCCATGACCTGGATGATAAAAGAATGGGGAGGGAAGCGGAGCCCCATGCAGACAATCTCGACGTACACTCCGACCTCGCAGCTCCTCGAAAAACAGATCCTTTCGTCACCAAAGGGGATCCGGACGTCATACGGGTGACACACATACTTCTCCCGGATCTCCGCGGCCGTCATGAAGGGGACGGTAGACGATGACCTAAGGATCACCGGGGGAACATCGAGCATCTCTGCCGACTGAACCTCATCCATACGGACCGGGTCCTCGAAAAGCAAGCCCTTCCCTTTGTCAGGAGCCGGACGTGTAGCCGTGGGGTTATTGGGCCTTGAGGATGGAGGATTGCCAGACTCTGGTACCGGAGGAACACCGGACCCCGGCTCGGAACCACCTATTCTAAGCGCAGCCATAGAACAGATCGAGTGGGGCAGAAGAAAGAGAAGGAGATTTCCTTGAAAGGAGTCTGAAGGAAGGAAGACGAAGGAGAATTCACCGGTACTCGCGAGAACAGGGTTTGATCGGAAAGCGCAAAGATCAAATTCAGAAGGGCAGCGATTTATACGGGAAGTAATTTCAGAATCTGAGCCGTCCGAAAGATAACGTGTGGCGACATCTGACGACCGATAGCATTTCGAATTCCGCTCCCAAAGGCGGGAGAAGTCTAACCGGGCGGCATCATGATGGTCTCCATTTAATGTCCCTGCCTCGACTGACGCACCTGTCAAAATACACGCAAGTCACATCGCCCGAGCCGAACTGGCAGAATCCGAACGGCTTGAGCAATGGGGGCAATTGATACGACTATTCTGAGATGGCCCAAGATCGAGCGGCCCAAGCCTGTATTGTAAGAAGGCGGCTCGGCTGAGTGGGCCTAGCGACGGGGCCCCCACGAGGACTCAGAGCCGGATCGGCCTCGACCGAAGCAGACGCCCCGGTCAGCCCACGACAGCGGGAGCTAACCGCTCCCCTTAAAGTGCGTCCCCCCTTAATCACCATTAAGCGACCCCATTACACCCACCTTCATGGCCCATGAAGACGCCATTAAAGAGGCAGATCGTGGGGGCGGGGAAAGGGGATGTGGAGGGGTAGCGAACGTGGGATGATTCCTATAAAAGGACTCGAGAGGCGACGGAGAAAGGGATCACATCTTGGATACCGAGACGGAGGTATTCTACTCACACGACCCTGTCTTCCACCTTTACATTTCCTCTCCATAGCTCAGTCCGAGGACTCGCGTATTGGCGTCTCTGGGGGCCGTTCCGATCCCGTCAAGCACTTCTCAGATCTGTTCTGACTTAGGCATCGGAGGGGACTTGGTCGGAACCAAGGTCCGGCCTCCATCTGACGAGCTTCTTCGTCTGTTCAGGTTAGCAAATCCAGCAGCGCCGAGGCTACTCCTCAGCGCCCCTCCAACCGAAGCCGAGCGTCGCCAGCAACGGGCCCGCTTGCCCTCTCCACATCGAGGACTCTGCTTCGCCGAGGCTACCCTTCGGCAAGCTGACGTGAGGACCCGAGTTTTCCTCGTCGGGCAGTCACGTACCTTGACCACGTTGACCTCCCGTCTTCTGGTCAACGATTCAACAGTGAGAAAACACCGGTAAACAGTTAGAGATCTCGGTTTCGGTTTTGGTCTTCCAAGAATTTAGGTTTCGATTTCGGTTTCGCCTATTTCTGTGGTTTTAAAGTTTCGTTTCATCCGTGTTGGTAGTTTCATAGTTTCGTTATGGGTTTCGGTTTCAAAAATACTGTAAATATATACACATAGTGATGTATTATATATATGTATAATATATTTTATACATATAAATGCACCAATACTTTATACTCGATATATAGTTATACAAAATTTTTAGCTGAAGCTTCTCTAGGATTCCAGCCAGCCCATCATTATTTTCTTAATATAAAAGAATAATATTACAAAAATTATGAGGCATAAATCTGACCTCATAATGTAAAAAATAAATAAACTAAATGAAAAAAATAAAAAATCTCATTCTAAGTATCATCCAGGTGTGGTGCAGAGTAGCAAGGTTGATAGCAAATATTGCATCTGTTCCGGCCCTAAAAATAATATCATCATGTTATCATATGCAGAGGGTCAGCTCGACTCGATAAAAGGCATATCATGACTGTCTTGACTGCTAGACTTGTTCATTCACATTTGAACCGTACAAGTATTGACTGTCATAATCTGCATAGACATCAGAGTGTGTACGGTATGTAGTAATCTTCATGACTGCTCGAGAATTTATCAGAATACAATTTATAAATGACAGAATTATCATAACTTCCAGAATAATCAAAACATTGATACATGTGATAATTAAACTGTCTACCATAGGTATCATTACCACTTTCTTCATTTTGATGCTGCACATCATGAGAGTTGTATCATAAGCATGGTCCACATTTCCTTGAGTAGGGTGACTGTATTTCGAAGTACCACAACATCCATCTGTGTATGACCATATTCATCGGGAGACAAATTATCATTGCTTTCTTGTCGAGTAACAACTTACTTTCGCTTATATGTGAGATTCATTTGGCTATGACTTAGTTGCGTCTGATTGTTTTTTGTCCGTTCTACTTCTGCAAACGCTTCGTCCAACTAAGAATTGTCTCTGTCATCGAGCAGACTGTCTTTTGTCTCTCCAGTTCATTCCTTTAATGGATTATTCTCATAGAAAATTTGATCCAAGTCAATCAGTTGATGATCCTTAGTCTTTCTCTTGCAGTGTCTTTCTCTTTGCCTCATATTATAATGCACATAAACCAGTTTTTTAAGATTTTCCATTAACTTTTTCTTGGTCCATTTTTCTAATAGAGCATTCTCATGGAAAATTTGATCCAAGTCAATCCGTTGACAATTATTAGTTTTCCTCTTGCAGTATCTTTCTCTCAGACTCATATTATAATGCACATAAAACGGCTTTTTGAGATTTTCTATTATTAACCTGTTCTTGATCTTTGTGTGAATGAGTGAGAATGTTGTCTATTTTCATTTACAGTTGGAAAAAGAGATCATTGGGCTTAAAACACGCACAGTTAAACATGTAAGATTTGGAGATTCTCTCTCTCAATGATTGACCACTATTCAACTTCAAAAATTCTCTTGATCAGAAAATGTAGAGCTGTTCATGTGGAAACATACAACAAAATAAGATTATTATACATATCTGAAGTGACTTGTTTTTTCGCCATACATGCCTTTTGGAAGCTGAATGTATCATCTTTCATTCTGTATAACCCCACCAAAAATTATCATGCATAATTTTAGAATGTGAACGACTGGAACAAATCATATATCAAAATAAAAATATGAAAAAATTATTTATATCTATGTCTATTTCAAGTTGACCCGAGATGGTTGGTTCCAACCTCTCAACCACATGTCTAAATTCAACCAGGACCTCGTGATTTATTATCTTGGTGGGAGTATTGGAAACATGTATTTAGAAAATAACCTACAATTGAAGTACATCATATAAATAAATGATCTGTATTATATTAAGTTTAACTAAAAAATATAATATTCACTTACAGTATGAATATCTTGATGTAACTGCATATCTCATTTTTTGTCGATTGTGTCCTAACATTTTAGGTCCTCTATCAATATTTTTTAAATTTCTTCTTTCATCTAGGCTATGGCCTTATAGAGATAGCACATCACGGCCTTATCATCGCTGTTGACTATTAGTAGAACTTTCACCAGCGACTCAAATACGGTGATAATATTAAGGATGTCTTATCAAAAGTCATCCTCGTAAATCAGATTGTACACGTTAGTTGCAATGGTCCTTTATTTTGATTTGAGCTTAGGAAAATTTTCGGACAATTCTCTTGAGGTGACCATTCTCCTTAAATCATTCAGATACACGTGGATGGACTCAAATGCAATAAAGTGGGTTACAAATCTTGTAATTACATGCCATATCAATTCTTTTCCATTGGTTTCTTTTCTTAAGTTGAGCACCCAACATTTATTATATATAAATCTTGTTACTATTTTAATTTACGTGACAATATTTTAGACATCTTTTTTAATCAGAAAATATCAAATCAATACAATATGACGCACATAGAGTCCAATACAGATATTGTCTTTTTTACATCAGCAACTGCCTAGCTGATTTGTAATTTGTTTCGTTGTCGGTAATCATTTGGACGACTCTATGCTCTTCAATTATTTTTACATATTTTTCCATCATGTCAAATATATATAAGGATAACTCTGAAAGCTGTTTATTGCATCTACCAAGTCAAGGAACAATGTCCCGTAGGTCAAATACAAAGGAAAATAATAATATTCATTCTATTCTTTGTTGTCCAACCATCATATATTAGTATGCATCCATACTCATCATAATAGCTATAAAAAGTTTCAGTATATGCTTTGGTGTTCTCAACCTTTAGGTCTAAATATGTGTGGAAAAGCTCCCAAGCAGTGGGTGGAGAAACGTTGCGACCCACTTGCGTGAAAACATCTGCCATGGTCTTGTAGGATGGACTATTTGTCACATTGTGTGGAATGTGATTGAAGTTCAAAAAATTTGCTACACCTTCATTTAGAAAGCTTTTGGCATTTTCATGATACCCATTATTGAAGTCTTTAAAGTTGTCTGTGTTTTGCCTTCTTCATTAAAAAAGGATCAACACTTTCTACACCGGATTTGAGAACACCCGACGGTCTGTCGATAGGTTTAACAGCGTGAATAGGACCACATTTTAACAGACCGGACAATCTACCGATAGGTTCGGTAGGTTCAGCTCGACTACCCGATCTAATTATCCTAGACGATCCTGCTCCTATTCTTCTGCTAGCAAGTCTTATTTCTTCTTTGACATATTCTTGGCTACTTGTTCTCAGTGCTATCCTAAGCTCTCTCGCCTCATTGATCTCATCCTTGTCTTCATCTGAGTTTGTCTCTATATGCCTTGCTATTAACTCTTCCTCAATCCTCTTCTTTTCAAATTTTAACAGTTACTTTTCTTCCCTTTTGGCAAATATATCTGACTTAATCTCTGCGTGCTCTCCTTTGGTGCTTTGGAACGTATCATCACATTCCCGGTAGTTTTCGCCAAATGTTCAGTAAAACGAATCACGTATTCATGCATTTTTTCGGCAATAGTTACACCTTATATGTCTATGGTCGTTTCCAACCATTTTACCATGAGCACACCTAATATCCAACTATTTTCCCTTTGAAGTTCTCTGAGACTTCTTGATTAATGTTGATAACTAAGGCAACATATAATGGGTCAATTGTTATATAAAATTATTAACGTCAACAATTACGAATTATTAACAATAATATTTGTTAAATAAAATTATTAACATATTAGAATTATAATCAGATAAATATCAATAACATTTAAAAAGTAAAAAAAATCTAAATTAACAATTAGTAGTCAACATTACTATCAATTTTATTCTTGAAAATTACTTAAGAATATTTCATTAAAATTAGTTAAAAACTTAAAATTATTGCAAATAAGATGGAATATGTTTATAAAAAATGTGATATGAATTATTTGAATGTAAATCATGTAAATTATTGAAAGTAAATTATTTTAATGTACTCTATATGCATGTAAATTTTATGAATGTAAGTTGTGAATATTTAAAAAATAAAAAATAATGGCAAACTAGTAAATAAAATGTAATATGTTTCTCAACATGTGTAATGTGACTGGCAACACTCGTGAGCGCACGCGACATGCGTGCGAGCATAGTCAAGTTGCACATTTTGCCAGACATATTACCGACCAATCCCTTTGTTAACCGTTTAAAAAGGGAATGACAAACATGTAAATAAGTATAATATGTTGAGTAAAATGTGTAACGTGACAGTCAGTTCATCATCTCAGTTAGAATGTCAAGAAATTGTAAATAAATTGTAATGGGACTGGCCGCACTTGCTGCTGAGGTGCTGGTCACTTACATATTTTGCCACAGTTATTACATTATTTACAACTTTATCATTTCCTTTGTTAAACTATTAACAAAGTGAATGGAAATTTGTAAATAAATATAATATGATGTGCAAATCGTGTAACGTGGCCAGCTTCTCGATTTTTCTCACCTAGATTCTCCAATAAAAAATGACGCTCCGTTCAAGACTCTAAAGTGAGCGATGTTTTCTTTTCTCACCTTGGTTCTCCAATCGCCGCTATTTTTGCTCGATCAAATCGTCGCTATTTTTGCTCGATCAAATCGCCTACGTTGATCGGTGAAGTTCTCAACGTTTTTGATCGAAGTCGACGACGATGCTCGTAGCCTCGCAGACGATGATCATCGAAGACCATTGATGGTGGATCTAATTGTCGCCGGTTAGCTTCTCAAAAATTTCTCACTTGATTAGAGAATTTCTATATTATTAATTGGAGAATATTTAATCATTAACATCTTTCTCACTTGATTCCGAGGTTGATTCTTGGTGGAATACCTTAAATTTTTTTGAAGATCTTTAAAAAATTTTCGCAACTTTAGGTATTTTTTCTTCGATTTAGAATTATTGTGTGCTATGATTTGATGAAATACCCCATCATTTATAGGGAATTTTTTACGGATTTTTTCTATTTATTCTCACACGTTACTGTTTAGTCATGGATAATTTACCTTTTTTACGGATTAATGTTTATTGATGGATTAATGTCACTGTATGTTTACATGCGAATTTTTAGATTTTTTCCTTTTTTCTCTTCTTCCTCCTCAGAGTTCTTTTTCTTTGTACGATTTGGGCCGAAACTTGGTAATTTCGGCCAGTTTCCGTCAAAACTGGCTGAAACTACCCAGTTTCGGCCAATATCGAAAAGATAGGGAAGTTTCATCCCGGTCTCAAAGATGAAACGACCGATGCCTATGGGTATCGGCCGACTAACCTTGAGCTGGAGTATTTGGCTGCGTGCAAGTGGTGTCTAGTGTTTTTGAAAGTGGAGGAGTGACTTTCACCACTATGGACGCTTGACTTGCAAAAACAGCTCCTCAGAAAGTTCAAGCACAAAGTGGATGGATAATCAAAGTAACTCTATATGAAATCATTGTTTGGATCTGATCTATCTTGCCATTAAAATAGTGGGCACAAAAAAGTTGAACTAGACTAAGCCTTCTTGTCAGTTATAGGCAATCGAAAACCAAATGGACAAACTGCGGTATTTTTTTGTTAAATGGTGGTTTGAGCATTTTTCCTGTACCGTCGGGCAGGAATAAATGACAATTTACAAGGTAACAGGAAACGATGCTTGTTGTAGCCAGAAAGAAAGAGTCGGATTTTTTGAAGGGTTTATCAACCCTCCAGTTCAAGCCGCGTCTTATGTTTTTGCTTTTCACTGTATAATTTCGTTTTCTATTGTAAGTCCATGAAGCCGACTCCAGTTTTTTTTTTTGAGATGAAGGCTAAAAGATAGATCGAGTGTAGAACTTCTTTCATCCCATCAAATGAGGTTGGCTGTAGTTAGAGTCCTGCCCAGTTCCGAAGCTCCATCCATGGTTGATGTGCTCTTTTGCAGTTGGTGAACAGATGCAATGTGGTTTACTGATTTAAGTTGCATGCTCAAGTTCTCCCTTTGGGTGCATTTAGTATGAAGGGGAGAACATACTAAATCCTGAAATATGATGTATATCATGACTGAATCCGCATGAAGATTCAAACAAAGAATATAACTATATGTTACAAAATATGAAATATGTCATCTATTTATTCATATTCATCCTGATTCTGGCTGTTGATGCCTCAAAGTAACCGAGTCTCAATTCCGAAATGGCTGAACTGATGGTTTCTTCTTCTTCTTCTTCTCCTCCAGGGAAGCAACTGTCAGGTGTTAAGCGGCTGAATTGTGCTCTTCTTCTTCAACTTAGCACAATAGTTATCGGTATCTGTTTTGTTTCTACATGGAGGGTATGTACAAATTTAAGGAAGCTAGTGGCATTCACCCAAGAAAAAAAGCAATTGCCCTGCGATTTTCACGGCGAATGTGTGCTAAAGCTTGCGACATGGAGCGACGCTCAAGATTATATATGCATCTTCTCATTGTTGGCTACGTGTTCTTATTTTGTTTTGGTTGTTTGACACTCAGCTGGTTTAGTGTCCTTGGGCTCTCCTTGAGCTGTCGGTCTTTGATGGCATTGCCGGTCTTGCAGCAGAGCTTCTTGGCTATGTTCTGAGGGTTGAACGGCGTCGTTCTTCTCGTTGAAGGAGATGGGTTGGATGTTGACTCGCTCTTGAGCAGTTGAATGAGTTCATATGATAAAAACAAGTTGGATTATTGTTACATTAGTTGTTAGTGTTACTAGATGGATGCATATGCAGTTAATTGAAAGAGTGATGGGTAGCAAGGATTTTGAGTTATGGTACATTGGAGCTTACATGTTGTTTTGCTAATTTTTTCATGGCAACGGTGGCAATCAATGTCAACCTTCAAGATTATGGTGGAGATCAGCTTAAAAAAAAGAACTTCAAACAAATAAGAAACTGTTGTGATGGGTTGAGGGCTAAGAAACCCGTAGCCTCATATAAATATTATTATTATTGGATACAGGTGGATGCATACCCATAGGCCCATTAATGGCATTGTTCATAACGACTTCCCATTATCCATTATCCATCCGTCGTCGTATTCTCAACATATGAATACTGGAGGATACATGGTGCTTATGAATATTATAAGTGGTAAATACTTCCAGATCCGAAGTTATGGATAACTGCCTCGTTCATACCTTTGGATATGGAAAACCAGTGGGAAAAACTAATAGCCAAGGAAAAAGAGTACAGTTCTTCATAACTTCCCTTGATTTGTGGAAGTAATTAGGGGTGGATACTTCTGGATACAGAGTCAATGTGGCTGCCTCGTTAAAACCTTTAGCTATAGAAAACCCAGTGGGAAATATCAATAGTCAAGGAAAAAGAGTACAACACTACAGTTGACTCCCCTTGATCTGTACAAGCTTCAGTCTTGCAGATCTCTTAGGCAATATACATAAATCACATCTTACAACATTCCGAGAATAAATACAAAATACAAGGCATCGCTCATCTATATAAGTATCGCTCATATATGGCAGCTACTGAATCCAAGAGAGCTCTTCTGAAGAGGGGTGGTCTGCAGACTCGGTAGATAGCTCCATATCTCTAGTCTCTGACCCAATCGTCACTGTGTTTGCGAGGTACTTTAGTGCATTGCTATGCATATTCTTGATTTGCTTCTTGAATGATGAGTTTCTCTGAATGGTAAGATTGATGTTGCGTTAGTAGAATGCTTTGTAGATCTCTAGGAGTTGGTCGTTCCTTTGTGGTAGTCATTGCGATTATCTGTAACATGCATCTGCAAATACATTTAACATGGAGGATGATCCTTGACCCTTAGAGATAACGCAAAAGCTACATATCATCAATCCAATGGTGCGCTGCAGGCGCTGCATTGTATCTGGCTAACAGATTTACTGCCAACGCTATCTATATATACATGCAGTTGGCCAGGTAAAAGAGTGCCCCAAAAACACTCAAGTAAGGCACTTCAGGACTTAGGATATCTTTTCCCTCTTCCAGCGAACGGAAGGGGTCTTAATGTGCATCCATACAACCAGTAGGTATATTTAGTGGATTGCAATTGTCCCTGTTTCTTCATCAATTTCAAGTGTATGAAGTTTAATTCCACATGTTTTCATTTTCGGGATGATAATTTCATGACGAGGTTTTCATCTTCTAGATGATTATTCATCTTCTGGATGATGGTTGGATGATGGTTTCATCTTCAGGATGATAATTCTGTAAGCCAAGATTTTTGCCTAGGTCTTACATATCGTATTTGATAGTTAGGCTTAGACAGATATTTCAGTTTTCTTTTCAGGAGACCAATGAGATTTGAGTTATTTGCAAATATAATCTCAAATCATTTTCTTTGCTCTTTTTAAAGATGCAAAAGAAACCTTTAGTAGGAGCCTTGTTTAATTTAAGGAACTTCTTGGTTTTTATTTTATTATATCTTTCATAGGATAGATGTCCCAAAAATTTATCCAGGCAATAAAGAAAATAAGGATGAAATCTGTAAGGGTATGTTGCCACACCATCCATAGCAACATAGCCCAAATTTCCTTTGCCAATCGCATGGTTATCGCAACTATGACCATGGAGCCTGATGCATCATGTTATATAATTTTGTAAGTGAGTCAAGCTCAATTTACTTGATTACTTCCTGGTTTCAGCAAAATAAACCTCTAAGCTACAGCGTGTTGCTTATAGCATACGATTTTATTTATTTATATTTGTGTTTATACAATACTCATTTAGTCCACAGGTTTGATATCTTTTGATATCAAGACTTCTGGTCCAAACATTTTTCATTTCATAAGTGAGTCCAGTTCAACTTATTTTTGCCTCGTTCCACATTATTTGGTCAATCTCTACGTTTGCTTCAGGAAACAGAGTGTGGAACGATATTTATAATTATCATTTAAATGGCAAAATGAAATGTGAGTAATTGTCGACAAGTGTGTTTTTTGTCCAAATACCTCCGCCTGTACGTAGATTAATATTTTAACTTCTTCCAGATTTTACCCTTCCAACACTTATGAAGGATCTAGAAAAGGGAGAGGATATGTAGATGAGCTCACTTTCCTGTGGTACTACTGTTTTAGGGTCTCCACGAGTTATTTCTCTCTTTGGAGCCTTGCAGTATGTCCTTTCATTTTACTTTAGGAACATCCACTTCTGCTGGTGGAGGATTGCATCCATTATTTTTGGTATGTCAATCCTAGCTGGATTTTTAGCAGTAAGGATGTGTGATTTTGACAATATTCGGTTTGTCAAAAATATGTATGAGAACTGTTTAACAGTTTAATAAGTGTGGATCTTTAGGATCTCATCGCGGATCATAATATTTGAAATGGTCAACTAAGCTTCAGGCTTAGGGATGATGGTAATAGCCATGTTGGACCCAATACTGGAATTTAAAGAGATTTGAATGTGAAGGATCTTCAGGATCAAATCTTCACTATCGGTTCTTTATATGATTATCTATCAAGGCATAATCTATAAGATGTGCTCTAAATGCTTCCCCTGTTCGGAGTGCACGGAATCTATTTATCTGGGATAATTACTTCCAATAAATAGTTCTAAGACAACATTTTGATGGTTTATAGTGGTGCTATGGGGACGTGTACACATCATGGCACAATTTAGACGATGTTATCTAAACACTTCCACCGTTAGGGGTACTCGAAAATTTGTTTATAAAAGGTGATCAGTCTCATATAAATATGTTCTAAGGAGACGTTTTGATGGTATGCAGTGTAGTTGCATGTCCCCATGCAGTTACCAAGCAACTGGATTTTTAACGGATGAGTAATCCATTTAAATCAGTTTAATGATTTATACATATAACCCATTTTGGGTGTGGACACACACTTCAGGGTGTTCGACTTTATTCCAGTTGCAAATACTGTTTGATTTCCCAGTGTTATCCAATGTTCCCGTCATTTAGTAATGTGTCCTGTTACGGCCTAAAGGCCGGCCCATGTAATTGAAGCCCATATACGCTGAAAGCCCAAGCGAACAGCTCTCCGACCATCCGGAAGGGATACTAGCCCGGACGGAAGATCGCCTCTATCCAGGGAAGCTCACCTCGCCGAGTGACAAGCTTGCCTCAGGGTCAACCAAAGAAGCTCGCCTACCCGATCGACAAGCATGCCATACCAGCAAGGAGCTCGCCTACTCTCCAACAGGAAGCGCGGTCGGACGGTCCGAAGACACCAAGCTCGGCCGCCGAGCTTGACTCTAGCCAAGGGCGGCCTAACACAAATATTTCTAACAGGGTGACGCAAGGCCACCTACCCCCCATTAATGCCAGAGGTTAAAGGCGAGAACTGATGGCCATCCATCGTGTCTCACTAATGCATCTGACACTGCCTGACATCCATTAAGACATAAATATCTCTGACACACCCCGCCGACCTATCACTTCTCCTCTAGCTAAGCAGACTTGACAGCTGAGGGGACATCGAGCAACCGACTCTCAGCCCTATAAATACCCTCCTCCAGCCACCAAGGAAGGGGTTGGTGAGTTGAAATCCTTAACTCCTTTCCAATATTCAAGGTCGGATATCTCCCATATATCTGTGCCTTCCTTATAAGCTCGCCACGCTTCGTCGATCTACCTTAAGATCGCCCAGCGTGTCCGACACACTTATTAGAAGTCATCCACTGACTTAAGCATCGGAGAGGCTACGGGCTGACAACCAGCCCCACCTTTCTGACGAGTTTCTATTGTCACAGGAAGCTCACCGCAGCTATCAGGAGACGTCAACCTTAAGGCAACCTTACCTTGGATTCTTCACCTCCGAAGCGTATTCCGAGTCGTGCTAACGTTGCCATCAACCCAAAACCTATAATCATTGTACACATGATTCCCATCAACTACAAATCTCATTGTTCGGTGGATTTGACCCGCAAAAATTGGTGCTGTCTGTGGGAACAAGGGTTACACTCATGTCAGACATTGCACGGAGTCACCGTAGCGACCATCGTGGCAAGCAGCCGATGGTCGAGGAGAACCGCTCTCTTAGAAGAACTCCTCCAATGGATCTACCCCTTGAGGGGTCGGCCGTAGTCATTCAGGACGCGGCCCTCGGTGTCTACAAAAGTTTCGAGAACTTCACCGAAATGATGAAAGAATGGACCGCTGCCAGGCAATCGAGAGCACCTCGATCGAAAGGCCCCTCCAAACCCCGCAATGTGACGAGAGACCTCCTCCCCCCATTTGACAAAGAAGCTGTCGCACAGCAAAGGCGATTTGAAGAGGAAGAAGTGGCCGCTCTACAGAGAGAGTTCGAAAAGGAGGAGGAGGCCGCTTATCAAAGGCAACTGGAAGAAGAAGCGGCCATTCGACTGCGTCGATTCCTCGATTCTCAGAGAGAGATGCTTCTAGGGGGAGCCGAGGAGTCCCCCTGGCATCATCCTTGATGGTGTAGGAGAACCCCATGCTGGACTATCCAACTGAAAGCTATCACCATGGGAGATCGCCAAGCCCGAGGCGAGAAGGGCGTGCCCACCGTAGCATGAGCTCCCCTAACTAAATCGCCACTCTCCTAGGCGTGATGACCGATAACTGAGGAGCCACGACCGCAATTCGACCCCTCGGGAGAGAGGGAGTAATACTCTGAGCGTCGAGGTGGCTCATCCGATGATTCCAACCAGCGGCGAGAGCATCGAAGCAACATGAACATTTCCCGAAGGTCGCCAACGTCTCCCCTTGCCCCGAAGAAGCCAATCCGCTGACCCGAAGGGTGATCTCAACCTCGATATCACATAGGTTCAAGCTACCTCAGATTGAACTGTATGATGGTTCTGGCGATCCCCTGGGGCATGTGCAGCGATATCGGGGAGTGATGGAGATCTATGGGGAGGGTGACGCCCTCTTCTGCTGAGCTTTCTAGGTGACCTTGAAGAAGGCAGCGGTCAAGTGGTACAACGACTTGCCGATCACTCCATTGATTCATTCGACGACCTCTTTCGAAAGTCTTATCATCAATTCCTGATAGGGCAGAGAAGGAAGAAGGCGTTAGACTATTTGTTCACGGTGGTCCAGAAGGAAGGGGAGACCATCCGCAACTTCTTGCAGCGCTTCAACGAAGAAATACTCAACGTGACGAGCTGCCGAGATGAGCTCCTCATGGCGGCCTTTAAGAAGGGACTGACGAATAGAAGTCTACAAAAGTCGCTGCTCCGTGATTCGCCTGCCGACCTCCACGTCCTGTTTGCCCAGGCAGAGAAGTTCATGCTAAGCGAGGAAGCCTTAGGGACGGTGAAGGGGGCCTCACCAATTAAAGCCACCAGTGTTGAAGCTAGGCCCAATGAGCGGCTGATACAGGATGAACTCCCCCAAGAGCACGACCAGGACTGCCCCAGAGGGCACGAACAAGACCACCCCCAAGGGCGCGACCAAGGAGGCCCTCGAGCGCAAGATCACCCTGGACCTCTGAGGGGGTTCTTTTTGCCCAGGAACCCCGCTTCGAGAGGCGAGCCAGAAAGAGCGCAGGAGGTGGTGCATTACATGAGACTCAATGCCCCTGGACGAAGTGATGGCAGTGGCCATGGTGGGCAGGTTTCTCTAAGACCCGCCCCCAGAGATGAGGACGAGGTCCGACGGAAGGAACATGCAAAAGTATTGTCGATACCACCGCGACCATGTCCATGATATCGACAACTGTTAAGCCCTGAAGAGTGACATAGAGCAATGATCCAGGGCAGGCATCTCCGGAGATTCATCGATCCGGAGTAACCAGGCCACGGGGAAGGGCGACCACAGGGCCAGACCAACCGACCCATGGCACTGAGCAAGTGGCCCACCATAGGCCTGAGCCGATCATGCGTGTGGATGTAATCTGCGGTGGGCCATCCCAGGGCGGCACATCAGCATCGACGAGGAATACATATGCTCGATAGGTCATGATGGTGGGTGTCGGCACAGGGCAAAGCAAAGAAGAGTAGCTCGTCCCTCCATCTCCTTCTCTTATGACGACCTGAAGGGGGTCGAGCTGCCGCAAGAGGACGCCATCGTCATTGAAGCTCTCATAGGGCCAGCGATCATGAGCAGACTCTTGGTCGACACAGGCAGCTTGTGCGACATCCTGTTCTGTCCACGATTCAGAAGATGGGACTGGACCAGGCGGAGTTGAAGCCTTGCATGGGTCCGATTGTCGGCTTCACCGGACACTCAGTGCCCATTATCGGAGTGATCACCCTGCCCGTCACCTTGAGGGAGAGGCCGAAGATTGTCACTCGAATGATGCAGTTCATCGATGTCGACGTCGCCTCAGCATACAACATCATCATTGGGCTGCCTTACATGACCATCGTTGAAGCTCTTCCCTCGTTGCTGCATCAAATGGTGAAGTTCCAGGCTCCACACGGGGTTGGACAGGTGTGGGGATCCCAGAAGCTCTCCTGTAGCTGCTACATTGGCTCCACGAACCATAAGAAATCCGAGGAAGCCCTGTTAATCAACCTCTTCGACGGTCAGGAGAACTTTGCTCATCAACGACCAGCTCCGGTTGAGGACATAGAGAAGGTACCAGTGGCGGCAGAAGCAAACAAGACTGTGTCCATTGGCAGGAAGCTGCTGCAGAGCTGAAGGCAGGGCTAGCCAGCCTCTTTAGGGCGAATGCAGAAAATTTTGCATGGTCGCCCTCGGACATGCCCGGAGTCAACCCAGAGGTGATCGCCCATGAACTACATGTCGACCCGAAAGCTCGTCCAGTCCGGTAGAAGAAGCGGAGCGCTTGAGGGGAGCAAATGCGGGCTGCAGGTGAGGAGGTGGAGCATCTCCTTGAGGCCAAGTTCATCAGAGAAGTGAGCTACCTTGATTGACTCGCCAATATGGTGATGGTGAAGAAGCCCATCGGTAAATGGCCAATGTGTGTGGACTTCACCGACCTCAACAAAGTCTGCTCGAAAGAAAGCTTCCCGCTACCGAGGATCGACCATATGGTGGACAATGCCTTTGGATATGAGTTGCTGACCTTCATGTACGCCTTCTCCGGATACAATCAAATTCAAATGGCACCCCACAACGAGTAGAAGATGTCGTTCATCACTGACCGAGGGACGTTCTGCTACACCAAGATGCCGTTCAGCCTAAAGAATGCCGGGCGCCCTATCAATGGATGGTGAACAAAATATTTCACCCCCAGGTCAGCAGAAATCTGGAGGTCTACATTGACGATTAGCTGGTCAAATCAAAGAGGGCCGAGTATCATCTCGCCAATCTTGAGTGGACCTTTCAGAAAGTGTGGCGCTACACTCTACAGCTCAACCTGGTGAAGTGCATATTTCGCGTCCATTCTGGGAAGTTCCTCGGCTTCATGATCACGAAGCGAGGAATCAAGGCCAATCATGACAAGATATCCACCCTCATAAACATGAGCGAGCCAAAGACAATCAGAGACCTGCAGAAGCTGAACGACCGGATCGTCGCACTAGGGAGGTTCCTGTCGAAGTCCGCTGAAAGGTCCCTCCCGTTCTTCAAAATTATGCGGAAGGCCCTGTGCGAGAGGAAGGGAATAAGGAAGAAGGTCGAGTGGGACGACTCCTGTGCCCAAGCCTTTGGAAAACTGAAGGCCTATCTGCAAAGCCCACCGCTGCTCGCAAAGCCGGAGGAAGGAGAGCGGCCCGGCCTCTACCTCGTCACAACTGAAGAATCAGTGAGTTCGGTCCTAGTCAAATAGGACAGGGAATCCAAAGGTCGGTCTACTATGCAAGTCGAGTGCTCTTGAAGGCAGAGACCTGCTACAGCCACATCGAGAAGTTCGCCTATTGCCTAACCCTGACGGCGCGAAAGCTTCGGCCCTACTTCCAGGCGCACTCGATCATTGTCTACACCAACTCGCCGCTCGAAAAGAACCTGAGGAGGCTGGAGAGATCAGGCCGAATGCTAAATTGGAGTATCGAGCTCAGTGGGTTCGACATCATCTACAAGCCCAGGGTGACAATCAAGGGTCAGGTGCTAGCGAACTTCGTGGCAGAGTGCACTGTCGAGAAAATTGGCGAAGCAACGCCCGACAACCGACCGGACACACAATAGCAGAAGCTCGCCGACGAGAATTCTCCATCAACTTCCACACAGTTTGGAGGCGAGCTGTGGGTCGTCCATGTCGATGGATTGGCCACGCGGTCGGGTAGCAAAGCTGGCATTGTAATTGAGACCCCGTATGGAAGCTTGCTAGAGTACACACTTTGCTTCAACTTCCCGGGGACCAATAATGTGGCTGAGTACGAGACCGCCATCAATGGACTGAAGCTCTGCAGGGCACTTGGGACGATGAATGTGCTACTGATCAACGACTCAAGGCTCGTCATTCAGCAAATTGAAGGCAGCTTCGAAGCGAGGGATGATCTGATGAAGCTGTACCTGAAGTGTGCCCTGGCCGAGCTCCTAAAATTCAAAAAATTAGTGGTCCAGCATCTGCCAAGGTCGAACAACCTCCGGGTCGATGCCCTCTTGAAGTTGGCATCCTCTTCTCCGACCGAGATTGGGAAAGAGATCTATATCGAGAACCTGCTGACGCCAAGCAACGAAGAGGGCGAACTGCTGTGCGTCGACTCGAAGCGATCATGGATGAGCCTGATCATCGACTACATAGAGACCGGAGCCTTACCAGAAGACAGGCTGGAGGCGTGGAAGATCGAGAGGCAGGCTTTGACGTTTGTGATCTTCAAAAGTGTACTATACCGAAAGCGTCTCGCGAGGTACGATGTCTTGCCCTATCTGAAATGCCTTGGGCCAAGGAGGGTAAATGAGGTCGTCCGCGAGATACATGAGGGCTCTGTAGGAATCAATACGAGGGCTGTACCTGGCGCACCAGGCAATCTGGCAGGGCTATGCTGAAGGATGTGACCAACTATATCAAGCTGTGCGAGGAGTGTCAAAGATTCTTCAAACATACAACTGCACTGCCCACAGACCTAATTGCGATCCTTAACCCGATCCTGTTTGCCAAGTGGGGCCTCGACATCCTCGGCCCATTTCCCATGGCAGGAGGAGGAAGGAAGTTTCTCGTCGTCTCCGTCGACTACTTCACCAAATAGATCGAGGCGGAGCCACTGGCGTGCATCACCTGGGTGGACATGAAGAACTTCATTTGGAAGTCAATTATATGCTGCTTCGGGGTACCTCGCTCCATAGTGACGGACAACGAAAAGTAATTCGACTTCATGGACTTCAGAAGCTTTTGCTTGGACTGGGGCATCAATCTGCACTTCGCCTCCGTGGCGCATCCACAGTGAAATGGCCTGGCCAAAGAAGCGAACAAGTGCATCCTTGAGGCCCTAAAGAAGAAGATCGACAGTGCCCCTGGGTCTTGCCTGATGAGCTACCCGGCATCCTTTGGTCCTACCGTACCAAATATAAAGCTTCAACCGGTGAGATCCCCTTCATGCTAACTTATGGGGTGGAGGCTGTCGTCTCAGTAGAGGTCGGCGAGGAATCCCTCTGGCTTCAGTACTTCAACGAAGAAGCAAATGGAGAAGGCCTCGACATCAACATCGAGCTCGTTGATGAGGTAAGGGATCATGCACTAACAAATCTAATCAAGCACAGCCAAAGGATGGCAAAGTACTACAATTCCCACGTTAGGAAGAGGAGCTTTAGAGTCGGTGACCTCGTCCTCAGGGACGCAACCTTCAGACCAGAGATCAGTCATCAAGGAAAGCTCTCCACAAACTGGGATGGCCCTACACTATAACAGAGGTTGTAGGTCCGACGACCAATATTTTGGCGACCATGGAGGGCGAGGAGCTAGCCCATCCTTGGAACACCGAGCGTTTGCTCAAATACTTTCAATAAATGCGTCTTCTTGTACATTCAATAAATATTTTAAATAAAATTTTGTGTTTGTACACTCATTGAGTCGTTGGAATTTAAATTTCAGCCCTTCTCCAAAATTAAGAGCGCCATCGTGAAGGTCGGCTAAACTTTGAGAGCCCAAGCTCTCACGAGACGACCCAATAGACGATGCGGGGTCGACGACGGTCCAATACTAGCCCTCTCAAAGATCAGGGGCTGCTCACCCTCGAAAGGCTCCAAGAGGGACTAGAGGAGCTCCGGCTCTGACTTGCCCTCTCCAAAATGCGGGATCGGCGACGGCCCAATACCTGCCTGCTAATAGAGGATGCAGGGTCAGGGATGTCCCAATACTCGCCCTCTCAAAGATCTGGGGTAGCTCGCCCCAAAAGGCTCCAAGAGGGACTAGAGGAGCTCCGGCTCTGACTTGTCCTCTCTAAAATGCGGGGACGGTGACGGCCCAATACCCGCCCACTAATAGAAGATGCGGGGTCGGTGACGGCCCAATACCCGCCTACTAATAGATCCGAGGTAGCTCGTCCCCGAAAGGATCCAAGAGGAACTAGAGGAGCTCTGGCTCTGACCTGTCCTCTCTAAAATGCAGGGTCGGCGACGGACCAATACCCATGCGCTAATAGAGGATGCAGTGTCCGCGACGGTCCAATACCTGCCCTCTCAAAGATCTAGGGCAGCTCGCCCCCGAAAGGCTCCAAGAGGGACTAGAGGAGCTCCGGCTCTGACTTGCCCTCTCCAAAATGCGGGGTTGACGACGGCCCAATACCTGCCTGCTAATAAAGGATGCGGGGTCGACGACAGCCCAATACCTGCCCTCTCAAAGATCAGGGGTAGCTCGCAATCGAAAGGCTCTAAAAAGGACTATGGGAGCTCCGGCTCTGACTTGCCCTCTCTAAAATGTGTGGTCGACGACGGCCCAATACCCACCCGCTAATAGAGGATGCGGGGTCGACGATGAACCAATACCAACCCTCTCAAAGATCCAGGGCAGGTCGCCCCCGAAAGGCTCCAAGAGGGACTAGAGGAGCTCTAGCTCTGACTTGCCCTCTCCAAATTGCGGAGTCGGCGATGGCCCAATACCCACTCTCTCAAAGATTCGGGGAAGCTCGCCCCTGAAAGGCTCCAAGAGGGGGCTAGAGGAGCTCCGGATCTAACTTGCCCTCTCCAAAATGCGTGGTCGGCTACGGCCCATCCATACCCGCTCGTAAAGACTCCAACGCCGACCTACAAGGGCGACCCACCTAGGATCTTCGTTCATCGACTCTACAACATTCCACCTCTCCTCAACCCTAAGCTCGTCCATGCTGAATGTTGGTCTTATACACAGACAAAGACATAATGCAGAATAAACAACAACGATAGTAAGTCAAAAATTTTAATTTCATTCCATCCAATATTTACACTACATGTTACAAAAAACCCCAAACTCAGCCTCAGGGCTAGCCATACATTGATGCCCCAGCCTACGATGCCTCAACTTGGTCGCCACCCTCTTGGCTACCACCTCCTGGGATCTGGGAGTCCGCCTGGTTGCCTCCCTGGTCGCCACTGATCGGAGTCTTCGCTCTCTCAATGACGGTAGCACGGAAAGCCTTCGCTTCATCATCAGAGGTCATCGACAAGCATGCAAAGTCAATCTCTAGGTTAGGGTAGAGCTTTCCCAACCTCGCCTTGACCCTCTCGAGGCCGGCCTCTAGACCCTCATCGAAGCCCTCGGTCCTCAAGCCATCAAGGCGGGGACGCGATCGTCGACCTGGTACTGGCAGACCGCTTGAGCCCTGACCTTATTCAGGTCGACCTTCGCCAGTTTGACGATCCATAGCTCAAGCTCGATGGTCTTCACCATGGACTCCTCCCTCTCTGAGGCCAGGAGATTCTCGGAAGTGATCCTCTGGACCTCCTCGTCGTGGGCCCTCTCCTCCAGCCCCAAAGCGACCTTCTCTAGCTTGGCAGTTTCATCCTTCTGGGTCTTATAATACCCTCGAACCTTCGTCAACTTCTCGGTGACGTCCTTCAGCTTCACCTCGGCCTCCTTGAGCTCGGCCACCTTCCTCGCTAGGGTGGACTCGACCTTGCCCTGCTGCTGACGTGTGTGGCTGGAGGGATACCAGTGCAGCCATCGCCTACAGATGAAACCAAAGGCGTAAGCACAACTAACAAGAAGGAAGACCGACAAGGAGAATTGATGGGGCGACGAACCTGCATACCATGCCAGATGGCCATACCCCAGAGGCGTTCGGCATCCACATTGTGTAACGACTGGTTTTTCATGTAAGGATTTTATTATATATATATATATGGTTGCTTCTCCTTGATTGTGATTTCCATTTCCATCTCCGTAGTTTTCATTTTCATTCATTTTGTCGTGATTCTCTAGATTCTTCCGTCGGTCGGCGTGTTTGAAGTAAGTCATTCGTGACGGGCTTCATAACGTCGATATCTTAGAGTTAGAACGAGCCTAGGAGACTTAGGAAACCATCCCGGAGCTTCGTGCTCCATTTCGGATCTTTCAGTGCACGTTAGCCGGTATAAGAAGGGGCACCGACCGACTAGATGACGATCCAGTCGGTCAGCAAAACCTTCTTGAACCGACTAGCGGGCTTGAAAAATTATTCAGGAGTTACTGTTTATCGTTAGTCGGTCTAAGAACGTTGGTCGACCGACTAGGTTGCAAACTAGTCGGTCAGCAATGCTTCTTTAACCGACTAACTCTTTAATTATTTTGACACTAGTTACTGTTTACTCTTAGTCGTTCTAAGAACGTTCATCGACCGACTAGATGTCAAACTAGTCAGTCAGTAGTTGTTCTTTGACCGACTAAATCTAAATCCTAATTTTCGACAGGGGTTACTGTTTACACTTAGTCGGTCTGCGTTGGTCAACCGACCGACTAGTTCCCAAACTAGTCGGTCAGTGGTTGCTCTTTGACCGACTAAACAGTACAGGAAACCCTAGTTTTGCCCTAGCCGCCACCAAACTCTATAAATACCCCACCAAACGTTTTCTTCTTCTTCCTCATGACCTAAAACCCTAATTTCTCCCCCATTGAGCCCCCATCTTCCTCAAACCATTAATCCTTCATCCCAAGCTCATCCTTCATCATCCAAACCCTTACTTAACACTTTCCACCTTCCATCTTCCCCAAACTTTCATCAAAACCCCTAAAATCCACATCAAACCCCATTTCTCCAGATTTTTCCCTCATTTCCAGATCTGAGCCGGATCGTTCTTCCGTTGCCGTGGTTGCTCGGCATCGTTCCTTCGCTTCTTCACGATAATACTCGATTCCTTTAGTTTTAGCATAACCCACATTGACATTTGTGAAACCCTAATAAAATGGATTATTAGATGATTAGGATTCTAATAAGAAATCAATTTAGAATCATTGTGCTAATAATTATTTTGCCATAATAGTGATCCATTCCGTAGTTAGCTTGTGTGACGATCTTCATTGCTCGTCAATCTCGGTATCAGGCAAGTGAAACTTGCATCTCTTGATTTGGGCCATGTCTTAGGCCATTACCTTGCTTTAGCGTAAAAGAGACTAGACGGTGAAAGGATAGCCATCTAGACGCCATTGACCTAGCTTGACAACGAAGCTTGGTCCGTCACCTTCATCATGCTTGTATGTCACGTTTACTTTCCCTTAACGGTACGCGTATTAACTGTTCATGTCATCCATGCATCCTTAACTGCCATTGCATTTTAACTGCCATGTTTAATTTAAATTAACGGTACGCGAATATGTTCATGTCATTGCATTTTGCCTGTAACGTTTAATTTCAATTAACGGTACGCGAATATCTGCTCATGTCATTGCATTTTGCCTGTCACGTTTAATTTCAATTAACGGTACGCGAATATCTGCTCATGTCATTGCATTTTGCCTGTCACGTTTAATTTCAATTAACGGTACTCGAATATCTGCTCATGTCATTGCATGCTTGAACACTCATCGTGATTGCGTAGCTTCGCTATATACTCGTACTATTTGTTCTGGCTAGGCACCCGCTTTGCGGGCACAATCCTATGCCAAATATACTTCCTGGCTCGTGTTCCAGAAGACGAGCTCAACACAGCCTGCGGGCAATAGGGCACTCATTGAGTGATCCCTTGTACTTGATACTTGAACACAGCCTGCGGGCAATAGGGCACTCGTTGAGTGATCCCTTGTACTTGTTACTTGACATTACATGTCACACCGACCACTTGATACTTGCTACTTGTACTTTACTTACTGGTTACTTCCTTACTATACTTGTCATGCCATGCACCATACTTAAACTGTTAGGCTGTTAGTTTACTTTTCCTTCAGTTTCCTTGCACAAGTCTTTCGACTTGCTGACATGTGCCACTTTTCTCTTTTGGGTGACACATGTTAGAGCCCGAGCCTGAGTTGCTTGCTGAGGACACGGTGTTCGCTGACGCTGAGTCAGAACCCGCGTTGATCGAGGATTTCGTAGACACTGGAGATCAGTCTTAGTGTCTTTGTTTAGCTTCTTTTGTTAGACTGCTCAGTTGTCGGTGCGTGGCACCTAGTTTGATACTCTGTTATGTTTATATTTTGTTTGGCCTTGTTCTGGGCCTTAGACTCTTTCCTGTTAGCCTGGTGGCTTTTCTGTGATGTTGAATATTTTGTGGACAAATTTTGGGATTGGTTATTTCATATCCGTCTCATTTTATTATTATTGTTGTTGTTCCGTTTGCGTTTACATGGACCTGCTTATACTAAATTGACGCTTATCAAGCGTGCAGCTTCGCAGCTCCACGCTTGAGCGGACCTTCTCACGTCTCGCCTCCATTTTAGGGAAGCGGGACGTGACACATTGACTAATGACTCTCGGTCCCTCGGTAGAGTGATGTTCTCTGGCTGGCTGGCCGCTACCCCGGCCTCATCGAAGACTGACTCGTGGGTGCCCACTGGTAGCGCAGCACGACGAACTTCTCTGGAGCAAGGACGAGGAGCTCCTCCTTACACGACTTGAAGGTCGCGAGCACCGCCGCACGGCTCGGGTGGGCCGGCCGCCTCGCTTGTCCGAGAAGTGTGAGTGGCCGCAGCGGGCTCCTTCCTCGGCTTCTTGCTCCGCTCCTCCTTCTCGGCCCAAGCGGTGGCCACCACCGCCTGACTCCACTTCTGCCCGGTCGGCGTCGAGCTCTTGGGTGCATGTTGCTTGCCTTTGCCCTTGGTCGGCGGCTGCTTGGATGCTGCATCCCTCGTCATCTTCATGATCTCCTCCATCGAAAGACTCATGGTCGCGCCTGCAAAAAGAAGACAGATCAGGGTGAGCATATCAGGAGTAGTTTACAAAGCTCGAAGTACCTTCGAGCCAGACGTGCTAGGCGAGCTGATCGTCCTTGATCAGCTCCTTCAAGACCCTGCTCTCTCTGGGGATCTCCTCCAGGATCTTGGTGTTCTTAAGGTCGCTTCCCTCGAGGACCACTTCGATGTTCACTAAGGGATTCGGAGTCCCCCAGTTCGACCTCAGAGCCAAGTCCATCGGCATCGAGAAGAAGACGAACCTCTTCCTCCAGCCCCTCACTTTGCCCGACAGCTTGAGGACGATGGGCCGACGCCTACTCGCGCAGACATAGTAGTACGCCCCTTCCTCTTCGCCTTAAATTTTTTTGGAAGAGTGGCAACGTCGGACTTATGTCTCTGGCGGAGCAGAGGACGAGAAAGACGACCATCGAACTGATGGTGTTAGGCATCAATTGAAAGAGTGGGAGTTCGAGGAAGTGAAGGAAGAGAAGAAGGAAGGGATGTAGGGGGAAGCAGAGCCCCAAGGCTAAGGTCGGGTAGTATACACCGACCTCGTTATCCCTTGGGAAGCAAACCTGCTCTTTCAGTTCGGGGAGGCAAACCGTGTAGGGGGGCGAGATGAACTTGGAGCAGATCTCAGGGATGGCGGAGGGCAGTAGTTGAGACATCTGGTCCAAGATTTCAGCGGGGACTGCAGCTATGATTCTGCCACCATATGGGACCTTCGCGGTCGACTTGGTCACCTTTTCTTTCTTGGGGTCCCTCTTGATCCCCGACGATGAAGCGATGGCATGCTCGACTGCCGTGTCTCCCTCCCACTGTTTCGGCCAAGAATCGATGGCGCCTTTGACTCCACTGGATCCAATTCGGTGGCACTACCCCCACCAATCTCGTCGAAGTATTGCTCAATGAACGAATACGAAGCAGAAGAAGCAGACGAAGGCATTGGACGGATCGAGAGAGTCCCTAGAACAAAGCAGATGAACGGAGCTCCGACGGATGGATGGATGACGACGGTCGACTGCGACTGCTCTCTGCAACGAAGGGGAAGCTGAAATTTTGAAAATTCAAGAGAAAGTTCTCTCCCGCTGCCCCTCCATCTCTATTTATAGGAAGGGTCGGGCGATATCAGCTGTTAGGGGCCACATGGTGAGAACTGAGCAAGATTGGGCTGGCACCTCGACTTCTCCCCTAATCACGTTAGCCACGTGTCACCCCTGATCGGTTGGACACCCCGATTTCTCCCCATCGCTGAATCGTTATCACGACCTAGAGATCTGGTAATCAGATCGACTTAAATGCTGCCGACCAGCCCTCAACCAATGCAAGTGCGATACATCATCCGAGCTGAGCCGGGCTTGCCGCTTATAGCTCGAATGAAGGTGGCAATTATTACGGCCTAAAGGCTGGCCATTGTAGTTGAGGCCCACATACAATGAAAGCCCAAGCGAATAGATCTTCGACCATCCGGAAGGGGTACTAGCCCGGATGGAAGATTGCCTCTATCCAGGGAAGATCGCCTCACCGAGCGACAAGCTCGTCCTCAGGGTCAACCAAAGAAGCTCACATACCCGATCGACAAGCTCTACATACTAGCAAGGAGATCGCCTACTCTCCAACAGGAAGAATGGGTGGACGGTCCAAAGACACCAAGCTCGACCGTCGAGCTTGACTCTAGCCAAGGGCAGCCTAACACACATATATCTGACAGGATGACGCATGGCCACCTACCCCCAATTAATGCCAGAGGTTAAGTGCGAGTACTGATGGCCGTCCATCGCGTTTCATTAATGCGTCTGACACCATCTGACACCCATTAAGGCATAAATATCTCTGACACACCCCACCAACCTATCACTTCTCCTCCAGCTAAGCAGACTTGACAGCTAAGGGGACGGTGATCAACCGACTCTCAGCCCTATAAATACCCCCTCCAGCCACCAAGGAGGGGGTTGGTGAGTTGAAATCCTTAACTCCGTTCTAATATTCAAGATCAGATATCTCCCATATATCTGTGCCTTCCTCATAATCTCACCACACTTCGCCGATCTACCTTAAGATCGCCCAGCGTGTCCATCCAACACACTTATTACAAGTCATTCACTGACTTATGCATCAGAGAGGCTACGGGCTGACAGCCAACCTCGCCTTTCTGACGAGTTGCTATTGTCACAAGAAGCTCGTCGCAACTACCAGGAGACGACGACATTGGACGACCTTAAGGCGACCTTGGATTCTTCACCCACAAAGCGTATTCCGAGTCGTGCTAACCTTGCCATCAAACCAAAACCTGTAATCATTATATCCGTGATTCCCATTAACTATAAATCATGTTGTTAGGCAGATTTGACTCGCAACATGTGCCATTTGCTTTGAAAAATCTGGACTGCGGTTAGATAATAGGTTTGATAATAACCATTTTAGAGGATATATGGACGAGTACTCTAAGATACATCATCAGCTCTATGTAGGGAGTGGAAAATTCTACTTTTATCCTTCAAATACTCTCAAGATACCTAAAGGTCTTATTATTTTAGTGATGATAGTAAATATATCATCTTAAATTCTTTTGAGGAAGTGAAGAGAGTTAATGTCCATGTGAATGGAGATGATCTCGTAATCATTTTTCCTTTTTGAATGGGACAGTGAAAGCTTTGGGTTCTTCAGTTTTATAGGATTGGTTAATGATTTCTTGCATCATTAATCCAGGGGTGACCAAATATGACATACTAAATTCTAAAAACTTGGTCGTTTCTGGGCACTTTAGGTGCTCCAGTATATATGCTTCCTCTTTTTATATTTCTTTGTATATCATATGGCTTTTGAAAGTCTATTTGAAGTATCAAGTGTGGTCTTCATGCCATTTTTCTTCAGTAAGGATTTTGTTTTAACGAATATCCTTTGAAACCTTATAAGTTTCAGAGAGTACATGGTATCCTCATTTTGTTTTTAAGAGTATTCAGGTTTGCTATTCCTGATCCTTAATTTCAGACGTCCTAAATAGATCTTTTTGACTATCAATAGGGTAAAAATGCTTTCTATAGCATACGTCATGAGGTATACTTTGGATAATAGAAATATCCATAATAGTTTGGCAAATATTTATAACAAACCATTCGCAGTAAAATAAAATGCATAAAAATCATGATATTCATCAATAAGAAATATTGTGATAATGCATTTAAACGCATATATACTGCAAGAAAATACTCCTGATAATTATGTTATGTCAGCATGTTTTATAGTTTGATGTGTGCTCGAGGAATAGCTAAGTAGACAAATTCTTGGTTTGTACCAATAGTTTATATTGGACTAGCTATGCCAGTTGGACGTATGTTATGAGTTGCTAGGAGAAGTTCTTTGTATTTGCTCTGACATTAGTAGGCAGGCAATCATCTCTGAGTACTTTGTGGAGTATCCGTTATAGTTTGCTTTATCAGATCACGTCTTTCTCGTGGAAAGAAGTGTATGTCATTTCTAACATACACGTCTGAGAGACTTCCTCACCATGACGCTATAGACAAGTGGTGATGTTAAATAGAGCTGAATTGTATTCAGCAATGGACTTGAAGTCCTGGATTCTTATAAATTCTCTTACTCATAACGTGCTCTTGGAAGTATTACATCTTTCTGATGTTTTACCTTTCATTAAAGGCCGTCCATAACATTGTATGGGTCCTCAATAGTGAGGACTCTGATTTCAGAGTTTTGTCCATTTGGCGGTGGATGCCTTTTTCCATTGATATTCCTCTTCGAACTGTCACATCTTCCCTTTCCCTTAGTATTAGACCATGTCTTTATTCTTCCACTTTTCCACTCAATAGTTATCGTGTATATCTTCAGACTTTTGAATGTCTAGTTAAGTACACAAGTATGGCTTTAATGCCATTTTTCTTTCTCTTGAGTATGCTATACAAACATGAAAGATTTCGTTTAATCGAATATCCTTTGAAACTTTGTAAGTTTCTTTAAGTATTTGTGGAAGAAGAAACATAGTTCAGTTGAGCAATTACGGGGGGTGCAAATATATTTCTCACTTAAGTCAAGGCTTTCGGCATGATCTTATAATTATTATACGCATGGTCAGATATAAGAATACTTCCTTGTTGTGAGCTAACCCTTAAAGAGTTAGCGGTGTTATGGCATCTTTTTTTGCTGTCCATATTGGTCCACATAGACCATAGATTTTCAAGATCTATTTACCGCGTGTTGCTCATCTTTAAGATGTCATAAATGATGTTCGCATAATCCCGACGTTTTATTATTTTTGGGAATAAGGGGTATTAGTGTATTATTTGAACTTCAGGTTCAATATTACCATTTTGAAAACTATATGTATGCCATAAACATAATTATAATTATCTCTATGAACACATATAAATGGAATAATATTATAATCATCGTAGGCAGTTATAAATAACCATACAGTTATAATGTATCACATGTTAATGTAAGCATCACATGACATTGAATATGCAGCAGTCATATACATAATTTCATCGCAGACATATAGTTATGCTATAGGCATTAAAAATATATATCATAGAAATTGAGCATGTTGCAGGCATAAAAAATTCGTATTATTGGCATAGATGGACCAGGAATAAAGGTGAATAAATCAAGAATTTATTATACACCCTCATACATCTCCGTATAAAATGTAATATCCCTATTGTTCAAATTCGTCCCAAAAACCCTAATTAGGGCTTGCGATGGTTTTCGCGTGGTTTGCGTAGTAATGGTCGTCAAGGCTGTGAAAAGTGTGCAAACGCGTATGGGCGGCCTACAGGGCTACGAAAAATGTTGTGCTAGGGTTGCGACCTTTGGGCAGTGATTTCACGCAAACGTGACCGCCTCAAAAAGGGCAGTCGGGTTGCTGTCGCACCCCTGAAAACACAGAGAGGGATGGGGTGCCTTCCGACCCCCCGAATCAAAGACAACGTTCGGGGGACTGCCTGCCTCCCAAATAAGAACAACACCAACGGGGGGGCTGCCGCCCCCCCGAATTGAAGTAACGGTAGGATGTGGGGCTGCCCCCACCCCACCCCCCCGAATCGACGAAGCGGCGGGGGCTGTCGGCCCCCCCTGAATCAGTGTAGCAGGGGGGCTACCGCCCCCACTCCGATTCGTCGTAGCAGGCAGGGAAAAGGAGGCTGTTGCCCTCCCGATCCGTCGTAGGCAGGGGCCTGCCGGCCCCCCGAAGCAAAATTGACGCCAGTGGGGGGGGGGTTACTGCCCTCCCGAAATGGAACAACAACGGGGACTACCGCTCCCCGAATAGGCACTGCAACTGCGAAGGGTGGGGGGGTACGTCGCCTGTAGGGCGACGTGGTCCCCTCCCACAGGGAGCTTTCGACAAAGAAGATGGGAAGGCGGGAGATAGACCGGCCATTGGGCCGAGATTCCCCAAAAATAATGCATGTGTGCGTTCCCCTTTTAAAATCTTTCTTTTATCGAATAAAATTGTGTTTTTTATTGTAAAAAACAAATTTTGATCATTGAAATCAACGTTTTAATCATAAAAATTTAATTTTTATTGTTAAAAACATCAATTTTGATCCAAGATTTAGTACATCTAAATATATTCTCCGAAAAAATAGGTTAGATCGAGTTTATGGGTTATTACCTCTAGAGCCATCCTCCAGATCTTGCGATGTTCGATGAAGGATGCCCGAAAAAATCCGCGTCGTCTTGCAAAGCATTGCGTCGTGAAAAAAATCATCAGAGCTTCCGCGGGCCGCCTCCCTCTCACGAGCTGTCGCCTTTTTCACGAACCGTTGTACTGATAACGTGTTGTCAAGGGTTGAAGGCTAGGAAGCGCCTAGCCTCATATATATATTATTCTTATTAGATATATTATGGGTGGATACCCATAGGCCCATTAATGGCCCTGTTCATAACAGAAACAATTTTTCATTTAAAATAATTAAGCAAGTCAACGAAGTTGTTAAAAAATGTGGTCGGCAACATGACCACCGATATCGCAACACAAATTAGGGAGGGCCCCTTAACCCGGGACCTGGTGTTGGTATTTGCAAAAATAAGACAGATGTTATGGATTTCATTAAGATCCAAAAATTTTTAGGACCGAGGTCGTGGCCGACGATAGGCCTAACACTGGCCTTGACCCTGGCCATGTCCACATCTTTATAATTTTTCAAACATATAATTTCAAAGCCTATTAAAATATCTGGTATAATTCATATGAAATCAAAAAATTAACCCACATAATTTTAACCTTTTCATTCTCTTTCTATCACTAATCAAAACCTAACAGCTCATTTTCTTTAAAAAATTTGATCTTAATTTTTCTCTATTTCTAGTTTTTACCTTACGAAAAAAATTGAAACGCGATTTCAAGATGGTAGCCTGTCTCCTTTTTTGATTGATTTGTTGCTTGTTTAAAGTGTAAGATATAATGTATGCATATTTATTCCAAATAGTTTTGATTTAGTTTTTTTAAATCAGATCATCAATCCCTATTTGAAATGTGATTTGATTTTTTATTTGTTCAATTCTTTGACAGTGAACATTGTTTATGTAGTTCTTCCTTCTCCATCTGATGGCATAAGATTAGGCCGTTAAGAGAAAGATTTGAGCAAGTAGTAAGACATCAATTGTAAATATACAATATCGTAACTTCTCTTCCATAAAGATATCAATTGCATGGATTGTTGGCCGTAATCATACGCATGCAACTCAAAGTAAACTTATGATATTGATGAATGTTATTATTATATCTACAAATTACATGTATGTTTTTATTTTTTATTTTTTAGTTTTATATGCTATTGCCAATAACCGTGGAATAGAATTATAATTGAAACCAGTAAAGGACCAGATTGAAAGCCGAGGGCATATTCGAATGCCCATAAGGTATGGTTGGGGCTACCATTTAAAAGGCCCAAGACTGGGTCTGGATTTTAGGCTGGAAGTATTGGGGCCAAGGTCAGGGCCTAGTCCCGACCCAATTTGACTTGGCCTGTTTTCATCCTTAACAAATGAAAACTTATTTTTTAAAAATGATAACAAGAATCTGTCACCGTTCAAGCAAAGATAACAAGAAATTGCGATACTTGCATGTCCAAATTTTTTTCGATTAAGACCCCAAGCTCGTTCACCAACCATCACGATAGAAGATTCATGTTGGTGACACATCCCTACATGATTCATGAGCTCTCCAAGAACTCAAAATGGCTTCCAAGCTTTTCTAGTGCGAGGAAGGAGGAGAGGAAAAACTTTACTTTAAGAGTGAGAGATTCTCCCTCAAAAAGGTTTAAAAATATCCCTGCAAGAGATCTTAGATGCTTGATCTTTGATCTCTCTTGTTGGAATTTCTTGGTGTTGATATAGTACTTTGAGAGGGGAGGAGAGGACCCTTTTATAGTGCAAGGGGTTATCCAAATCATAGCAGCGTTCGAAATTCATGTTGTAACCCAAGTATAACCCTAAACACAAAATTATAAGATGGCACGTTCACTTGTTGCTCTAATCTCATTGGAAATTTAGATTTTATTTCAAATCTTACCCTAAAAGAAGGTGGGTCTATTATGATCAAACTCTAAGAATTTGATTTGGCTTTTAATCCAATTTTGGATCAAACCCGTATTAGGAATGTATGTCCTTAAGACAATTATTATACTTTTAATATATACCTTGTTCAAAATAATAATATACTATTTAGTATGCATTCTCTTTGCGATTATCTTTTACGAACTGCTGAGTACGTTGATGTGTTCATATTGCAGGGATAAAGTCCTTGGACTTATGTGATGAACATTGGAATCATGATTAGATTTTGATAATGAGGTCCAATGTATCTGCTTAAATATATGTCCTAAATGTTTCTGGTCAAAGGAATATCAATGCAAGACATCGATATTTTGGATAAACCAGTGTACATTGATCTATACCATCAGATGATAATGGCTGGTCACATAACCACTCGATATGGGGACATTGTTAGACACTGCACATGTGCTTGTTGGGAAACACATTCACAGAGTGACGCGTCAAGATGCTTCTGTATGGTATACATACTCTGAATGTCAATAGAAGCAATCAGGTGACAGTTGGTGCAGCATGGTCCTTACGACCAGAGATGTGCAAAAGGACCTTGTACGTGCAAAGCTTGAAAATAGCACCCATGAGGCTATTGGATATGGACGACATAAATACACCCATGAGGGGATGTATGAGGGTATACGGACCTCAGATGTTGCGTGCACGAAGGCGTGCGCGAAGGGAACCTTTTCTCGTGTGAAAAGGACCACTCGATAAGTGGAAAAAGCCACTCGATAAGTGGAAAAAGCCACTTTATAAGTGCAAAATGGCACTTGATAAGTGGATAAAGAAGAAGATAAATGAATGTGCTAATATAGGCTAATAAGCTTATATTTAGTTATTTCCTACAATAACTACCCCTAAAGCCTATAAATAGGACCCAAGGGTAAGGCATTCATACACACTTTCCATGCCATAAGTTTGCATAAGGCATCCTTATGTTCTTCTTCTCCCTTCCATTAAAATCCTCTTCTAGTTAGAGATTTAGGCGGTGAAACTCTGCTTCGATCCTCCGTGACGAAGTATCGACCGTTGTGGCGAATCCGAGGGCAAAGTTCCGAGATTACGGTGCCGTGTACGGAAGCGTAAGTTTCGACTTTATTATTCGATCCTAACGTCCTTGTTTTGACAGGATCCAACATTGGTATCAGAGCCATACGGTTCGCCCCGGTCAAACCGCCGCCCCGTCGAACCGATGAACGAGGCGTTGTCTTTTTCACGAATGGGTATCCTACCATTACGGATATGGTAGGAACGCTTCGTGACGGAGAGAACGCAGCGGTTGTTCTTTTCACGTTAGGGTCTCCTACCATTACGGATATGGTAGGAACTCTCCGTGACGGGAAGAACCGACCGTTCATATCGTCAAGCTCGCTCTCTTCATGGATGCTGAGTCTCCATTCATAGGGAATGTGAACTCTCTTCATGTAGAGCGCGTAGTTTACGAATTTTAAAGTATGTTAATTTTTTATTTTGGCACACGGCCATTAGAGAATAACTACTTTCTCGACGAACGGGTGCTTCATCGACGAACGGGTGCTTCATCGAGGAAGAAGATGGTAGTTATTCCCATTGGGGAAGATAACTTTTGGTGCATGATCACCATGGCCAAATGGGCTATGGAGGCAACGCATCCCCCCTCCTCATGCGGAGGGGGTTGGCTACGGCCAATAACCACCACGGCCACCCCTCCGACGGGGGTGTGCGGCCAACCCCATGCAAGGGGGGTGGCCGGCCATGGCCATATGGGCCATGGCCGACCAAGGCAATAAGACCATGGCCCGGCCATGGCCGGCCTAGCCATGGCCCGACCTGGCCGGCCACGGCCAGGGCCAGGGGGCCCTGGCCGTGGCCGAGGCCAGGCCTGGCCGAGACCAGGCCAGGGCCAGGGGGCCCTGGCCGGCCTCGGCCAAGGCCAGGGGCCGGCCTGGTCGGCCCTGGCAGAGGCCAGGGCCAGGCCCTGGCCGGCCCTGGCCGGCCTCGGCCAGGGCAGAGGCCCTGGCCGAGGGGCCAGGGCCCCTGGCCAGCCAGGGCAGAGGCCCTTGGCCGGCCCTTAGCCAGCCCCGGCCAGGGCAGAGGCCCTGGCCAAGGGGGTGCCAAATAATTGATTGGTCGGTATTGGTCGACCAATTTAGCCAGAGGCTTTGACAATGGTTTCGGCCCCGGCAACCTACAAGCCTAGCCCATACGGGGCCGACGGAAGTCATCTGCGGCAAAATTCTCCAATAAGGGGGAAATGCCTGGATCCACACGGGAGCCGATGACGATAGTTTGCAGAAAAATCCCCAAAAGGGGGACCCGACCTTGGCACGGCTACGACTCATCCCAGCAAATGGCTTGAAGTACCGGATATTTCACTAGTATCATAAGGGTACTAAGTTGAAATATACATTTTTTGAAAAATACGTTTTCTAACGTTTTGAAAAATATGTTTTCAAAAACGCTTTTCCGCTGCAAAGTACTATAAGAGTACTTTTATTTGATAAAGTGATGGGGAAATACTGAAAGTTACTCTAGATGGTGATTGGAAACGTAGTGACCTTTCCGATTCTGGGGTAACATCTTCAGTATTTTTCGAAAGTAACTTATCAAATTATAAATGTCGTTCCAAGTGGGAGTTGAAATTAGAACTATCCAAATGGGATATTCTATTATAACTTCAAATGGGAATTATATTTTAAGAATTTTTCAATGCAATGTTTTTGATCAAACCTTCGGTTTTTGTGTCTTTTGCAGCATTTTAAAAGTAAAATGTCTTCCGCTTCAAAGAATATCGTCGCTGAGTTAAACAGAGGTGAAAAAATCAACGGCGATAATTACAAACTTTGGTCCATCAAGATACAATATGTTCTAGAGGAGTAAGAAGTGCTCGAAACTCTAAAGAACGTTATGATTGAACCCGAGTTGGGCACTACGGCTCAACACAGACGAGACAAGGAAGCTTTTGATGCTTGGTCTCGGAAGAATAAGATAGCGCGCATTACGTTATTGAGCAGTATGGCTGATGACATAATGCGCATCTTCCGAGAACATGACTTAGCCATGGACATATGGTCCAAGCTTGAGGAGAAGTTTGGTGGCACATCGGTGTCCAAACTTCGCGCCTTAACTATAAGATTTGATTCATACAAGAAACATCTAGATCATTCCATGGGGAAACATCTGTGACATATGGCGAATCTAATCTCAGAGTTAAAGGACGCAGGTCATGTGCTCACTGATGAGCAACAAATCCAAGCAGTCATACGTTCCCTACCAAATGGGTGGGACCAAATGAAGATGCATCTCACTCACAATGAGAGCATCAAGACCTTCAGCGATGTTTTCAAGCACCTCGAATTAGAGGAAGAGCGGCTTGCGGCTGCCAAGCCAAGTGCAGAAGTGCACATGGTTGCTAGTTCCTCACACGGGGGAAAGAAAAGGGAAGATCGTTCGAAGTCTACCTATGAACATAATAAGCAACTTGAGTCTACCAAGAAACCCAAACACAAGGGTGGGCACAAGAAATGGCACAAGAAGAAAGACTTGAAGAGGATCAAGTGCTTCAAGTGCAACAAGCTCGGTCACTATGCTCGTTCGTGTACGAGTGGAAGCGACGAGGTGCCACCGACCACATAGCAAGGGACAAACGGTCCTTCGTGGAGTATCACCGGATACCCCAAGGAACGAAGTGGATCTATGTAGGAAATAACACACGTGTTGAAGTGAAAGGCGTTGGGACTTGCAAGCTAGTCTTGGACAACAGCCGCACTCTCCTACTTCATGATGTCCTCTTCGCTCCAGATATTCGAAGGAATATAATTTCTGTGGTCGTGTTAATGGGTCTTGGCTATAACTGGTTTTTTCATGATTGTAATGTGGACTTAAGTTGTAATAATACTCTTATTGGTACTGGGTTTGTATTTAAAGGATTTATTGTAATGAGTACAATGTATGATTCCTCGTGTAATGAAAATTTCTTTTTGCAAATTCTAAGACTTATGAGTCTGATGTGATTTGTTGGCACGCAAGGCTTGGTCATATTGGACCAACGCGTATGGATAGACTTGCCAAACGTGGCCTTCTATCCAATGTTTCAAAGGTTGAAATGTCGACCTGCGAACATTGCCTAGTGGAAAAATCTTGTCGCAAGCCGTTTGGAACCGGCACAAGGGCCGAGGTTCCATTACATCTTATCCATTCGGACATATGTGGTCCGATGAATGTCAAGACAAGACGCGGTAAGTCATATTTTATCACTTTTATTGATAATTTCACCCGATTCGGACATATCTATTTGATATCCCAAAAAAGTGAAGCATTGGCTTGCTTTAAAAACTATATGAGTTTAGTGAAGAATCAATTAGATCGCAAGATTAAGGTCTTACGAACCGATAGGGACGGTAAATATCAATCAACAAGTTTTAAGGAACTTTGTGATGAAAAAGGCATAGTACATCAGGTAACTATGCCTTATACTCCTCAACAAAATGGTGTTGCAGAAAGGAGAAATAGGACTTTAATGGAAATGGTCCGTTCAATGATGGCGCAAGCTAACTTGCCAATCACCTTTTGGGGTGATGCATTATTGACGGCCGCTTTCATTTTAAACCGCGTACCCTCGAAATCAGTTAGCTCCACTCCTTATGAGTTGTGGAACCAAAGGTCTCCTGACTTAAACATTTTGAAACCTTGGGGTTGTGCATCCTACGCACATATTTCCTCCCATAAGTATGGCAAACTTGGGCCAAGGGGAAGGAAATGTATCTGTCACGACCTGCTTCCCAAAGATGGAGGCGAGACGTGAAAAGGTCCGCACGAGAGTGGAGCTGTGAAGCCCCAAAACCGATAAGCGTCAATAAAACATAAGCAGGTCCCTGTAACCACAAACGGAACAACAATAATAACACAAGGGGAGACAGAAATAAAATCTCATATCTCAAAATTTGTCCAACATGATAAATCAAGTTCAACATCCAGAAAAGCCACCAGGCTAAAAGAAAGAGTCTAAAGGCCCAGAACAAGGCCAACAAAAGGAACAACGTAACAAAGTATAGGTGCTACGCACCGACAACAAAACATCAGTCTAAACAAAAGGGAAAACACAACAAAGACACTAGGACTGGTCCCCAGTGTCCACGTACTCCTCGCCAAACACAGGCTCGGGCTCGGCGTCAGTAAACACCTCGTCCTCAACAAAGTACTCAGGCTCAGGATCTAACCTGTGTCACCCAAAAGAGTAAAGGGGCACATGTCAGCAAGTCTAAAAGACTTGGGCAAGGAACTGAAAGTAAGGCAACTAGCAACCTAGCAGTTATAGTATGCATGACATGGCAGATATAACATGAGTGCTCAAGCAAGACATGGTGAAACAATGAGTGCAAGAGAACAATTATCGGGACAAGTCAAGAGTAGCCAAGCTACTAACGATCTCAATCTTTTCACTAGTCACGTTTCAAGTTGTTTGTAGATGTTTACGCCTTACAGCTGAACGGTTTGGCATTCACGCTGATTGGCCGCTTAACACTACCCCAGAACCTAGAGTTTACGCCTTACCACTGCAGTTGCTGATCGGGCAGACTCTCAGTCGATTGGCCGCTTAACTCTTACCCCCAATACCCACATGTGAACGAGCCAGGGTCCCTGCACACGAGCTCAGTAAATGAGCCAGGGTTGCCCCGCACAGGAGCTCGCAATCTAGTTCACGACTCATAAGCATTTGGCGTAGGGGTGCACCTAGCCGGAAACAAGTATATCAGGCATTAGCTATCAACCAACACATGGCCTGCTTCTGGAACACGAGCCAGGAAACACAAGTATTGTAGCGAAGCTACGCAATCATGGAACACTTAAAGAATGCAATGACATGACAAATAATTTGCGTACCGTTAATGGAATTTAAACATGACATGGTAATTGTGCAACATCATAAATGTCGGATCTAGCTTCGTTGTCAAGATAGTTCCTAAATTTGCGCCTAGGCGAGTATCATTTCGTCGCCTAGCCTCTTTTACGCCTACAACAAGCAAATGGCCTAAGACATGGCCTAAAACCCTAAGTGGCAAGTTTCACTTGCCTAGCACCGAGCATGACGATCAACGAGGGTTCGTCACACGGACGCTAATCTAGGGGAAGTCGCTGTTATGGAGAAACAATCATCAAAACAACATTCATTTCATTAGGGTTTCACGAAAACACAATGGGTTATACAAACGTCAAGAGATCGATTTATTACCGTGAAGAAGCGGAGGAACGATGCCGAGCAACCACGGCAACGGAAGAAACGCTCCGGGGAACCTAGGGTTCAGATCTGGAAAGGATGGGGAAAATATGGAGAAATGGGTTTTGATGTGGATTTTGGGGATTTGATGAAAGATTGAGGAAGATGAGAGGTAGAATGTGTTAAGTGAGGGTTTGGATGATGGATTTTGGGCTTGGGATGAAGGAATAAGGGTTTGAGGTAGAAGGGGGCTCAATGGGGGAGAAACTAGGTTTAGAGTTGAAGAAGAAGGAGAAGAAAACGTTTGGGAGGGGTTTAAATAGGAAGTGCTCGCGGTTGCCTAGAAATTAGGGTTTCGACACTGATTAGTCGGTCAGAGAACAACCACTGACCGACTAGTTTGGGAACTAGTCGGTCGGTTGACCAACGCAGACCGACTAAGTCCAAACAGTAACTCCTGTACAAAAATAGGATTTAGATTTAGTCGGTCAAAGAACAACTACTGACCGACTAGTTTCGAATCTAGTCGGTCGATGAACGTGCTTAGACCGACTAAGAATGAACAGTACATGGTTGTACAAAAGAACTAAGAATTAGTCGGTCTGAGTACAAAACTTAACCGACTAGTTTAACAACTAGTCGGTCGAAAGATGAACTTAGACCGACTAAGAATGAACAGTAACTGGTACCAAAAATAGTTAAAGAGTTAGTCGGTTAAAGAAGCATTGCCGACCGACTAGTTTGCAACCTAGTCGGTCAACCAACGCTCTTAGACCGACTAACGATAAATAGTAACTCCTGAGAAATTTACAAAGCCAACTAGTCGGTTCAAGAAGGTTTTCCGACTGACTGGATCGTCATCTAGTCGGTCGGTGCCCCTTCTTACACCGGCTAATGAGCACCAAAAGTTCCGAAGTGGAGCGCGAAGCTCCAGGATCGATTCCTAAGACTCCTAGGCTTGATCTAACAATAAGATATGACCGATATGAAGCCC
Source organism: Scilla litardierei (assembly GCA_030789695.1). NCBI lineage: Eukaryota > Viridiplantae > Streptophyta > Magnoliopsida > Asparagales > Asparagaceae > Scilla > Scilla litardierei. The sequence continues at coordinate 26,669,146 of CM061135.1, forward strand.
GTCACGAATGACTTACTCCGAAATCGACGATCAATGGAAGAAGCTAAGAAAATACGACGAAACGATCGAAAATGAAAGCTACGGGGACGAAAACCACACATGAGGAGAAAATCCACCAAAACATATAATATAATATAATAAATCCAGATACATGAAAACCAGTCGTTACATCCTCCCCAACTTAAGAAAAATTCCGTCCTCAGAATTTCCCAATACTCACGTGTCCGGGAACAAAAGTGGGAAACGCTCTCGCATCTCATCCTCATTCTCCCAAGTAGACTCTCCAGGCGAGCCGTGTCGCCACATCACCCTCACAAGGTTGACAATCTTGTTCCGAAGTGGCTTCTGACGACTGTCCAGAATCTGCACTGGCTACTGGTTATACGTCATATCGGGACGAACGGTAATCTCCGAGAAATCCACAGCATGAGACGGATCGCTAATGTATCGACGAAGCTGCGACACATGGAAAACATCGTGAACTCCTTCCAAAGATGGCGGCAAGGCTAAGCGGTAAGCTACCTCGCCAACTTTCTCCAGAATGTCAAACGGTCCAATGTATCGCGGGCTCAACTTCCCTCGCTTCCCAAAGCAAATCACACCACGATTTGGGGAAATCTTCAAGAACACATGGTCGCCCGGCTGAAACTCCAAAGGACGACGTTTAGCATCCGCCCAATGCTTAAAACGGTCCTGAGCAATTCTCAACCTCTCCCGAATGTTCCTGACAATATCCATGGCATCCACGATCATCTCAGGTCCCAACAGCTCCCGATCACCAACGTCATCCCAACTCAATGGCGATCGACATTTCCTCCCATAAATAGCGGCGAAAGGCGTCATGCCAATACTCGCCTGGAAGCTGTTGTTGTAAGAGAACTCCACCAAGTGTAGATGGTCCTCCCACGAACCCTTGAAATCCAACATGCACGCCCTCAGCATGTCCTCCAAGATCTGAATCGTCCTCTCGAACTGGCCATCCGTCTGCGGATGGTACGCCGTGCTGAAACTCAGACGCGTACCCAAACTCTTCTGCAAACTCTGCCAAAACTGAGATGTGAACCTCGTGTTCCTGTCTGACACGATACTCACGGGGACTCCGTGAAGTCGTACGACCTCCTGCACGATCCACGTTACATCACTATCCAAACTAGAAAAAGGAAATAAAAACGGAGAGCAAAAGAATTTACCTCCATATATCTCCTCGCTAGCACCTCAGTGGACTGTCCCACTCGGAACGGAATAAAGTGCACGGATTTGGTCAATCGATCTACGATCACCCAAATCGCGTCATTCTGCTTCAGACTCCGAGGCAGTCCAGTCACAAAATCCATAGTGATGTGTTGCCATTTCCACTCCGGAATCGGAAGTGGTTGTAGCAACCCGGCCGCACGCTGATGCTCCGCCTTCACTTGCTGGCAAACCAAACGCTTGGCTACACTCCGAGCCACGCTCCTCTTCATGCCATGCCATCAATAGATCAGACGAAGGTCCTAGTACATCTTGGTCCCACCAGGATGCACAGAATACGGCGAACTGTGTGCCTCCACCATCAACTCCTCTCTAATATCCTCAGCTGGCACACACAACCTGGCTCCCGACCTCAGCGAGCCATCCTCATGAATCAAAAAGTCAGTCCGCAGACCGGCTTCTACCTGCTCCCGAATCTTCACCAGCTTCGGATCCTCAGCCTGGCCAGCCTTGATCCGATCCACAATCGTCGACTGTATCTGCATACACATCAACGAAGAAGCCTCCCCAGGAAGAACAATCTCAACACCAGACTCGCAAAAATCCTGCTGCAATCTCCACTGCGAAGTCAAAATCATCACCGCTGGAATCCTACTCAGCGCATCAGGAACCACATTCACCTTGCCAGGGTGATACCGCAAATCAATCTCATAATCCGCCATGAGCTCCAACCATCGACGATGTCGCATGTTGAGCTCCTTCTGAGTAAAAATATACTTCAAGCTTTTATGATCGGTGAAAATCTTCACTTTCTCACTCAGCAGGAAGTGCCTCCAAATCTTAAGGGCAAACACAACAGCAGCCAACTCCAAATCATGCGTCGGGTAATTCTTTTCATGAACCTTGAGCTGACGAGAAGCATAAGCCACAACATGCCCGTGCTGATGCAACACACAACCGAGACCCTTGCCAGAAGCATCGCAAAAGATCTCAAATCCACCGCTGCGATCAGGCACAACAAGAATAGGGGCAGTCGTCAACCTCTCCCTCAGAACACCAAAATCATTCTCACAATCACCCGACCAAACAAAATGTACATCCTTCCGCGTCAACCTGGTCATCGACTCAGCAATACAGGAAAAGTCCTTAATGAAGCGCCGATAGTAACCAGCAAGTCCAAGGAAACTCCGAATCTCAGACGCTGACGACGGAACAGGCCACTCTCTGATGGCCCTAATCTTCTCGGGATCCACTGAAATACCATCTCCAGTCACCACATACCCGAGGAAAGCAACTCTGTCCAGCCAAAACTCGCACTTCGAAAACTTGGCATACAGCCGATGCTTCCTCAAAATCTCCAATACCGCCCTCTAGTGCGAGGCATGCTCCTCCACCGACTTTGAATAGATCAGAATGTCGTCAATAAAGATAACGACAAACTTATCCAAAAAGTCGTAGAAAATTAGGTTCATCAGATTCATGAAAACTGCGGGTGCATTTGTCACGCCGAAAGGCATAACCACTAACTCATAGTGTCCATACTTCGTCCTGAACGCTGTCTTCTGAACATCATCCTTCTTGACCTTCAACTGATGGTAACCACTCCTCAAATCCAATTTAGAAAACACCCTTGAACCTCCAAGCTGATCAAAAATATCATCGATGCGAGGCAACGGGTATTTATTCTTGATGGTCACCGCATTCAACTCCCGATAGTCCACGCACATGCGACGCGAACCATCCTTCTTCTTCACCAGCAGCACCGGTGCTCCCCACGGAGACACACTAGGGTTGATGTAACCCTTCTGCAAAAGCTCATCCAGCTGCTTGCGCAATTCCTCCAACTCAGCGGGTGACATACGATAAGGCGCCTTCGAAATTGGCTGCGCTCCCGGAACTAGATCAATAGAAAATTCTAGAGCTCGATCAGGTGGCAAACCAGACATCTCCTCAGGGAAGACATCATCATAATCCCGCACCACAGCTGGCCTCTCCAACTCCATCTGCATAGCCACAACCTCCACCGGCCTAGCCCGAAACCTGACAGGACCAAGCGAGCTGCTACCTCGACTGAACTCAAATACTGGATGTCCGGGAATCTCAAACACCACCTTCTTCCTCCGACAGTCGATCGTAGCATAGAAGCTTGCAAGCCAGTCCATCCCAAGGACCGCATCATAGTTGATGATGTCGTGGACAATGAAATCAGCGTAAAGCTCATGTCCACAGACCACCAACGAGCAAGAATTGCAACCAAGATGCACCGAGACCACTCCATTCCCTGTAACGATATTCCAACTCTTGGGAAGAGGGGACGTCGATAAGGAATGCTTCTCCATGAAGCTTCGAGAAATAATGCACATCGATGCACCATAGTCAAAGAGGACTCGTGCAGGAAATGTGCACACCAAAACCACACCTAATAAGAAATTAACAATCAAACCCTATTCTAGCAAACAATCATGTTCAAGCAAACAACACAATCTAACAATCAAAACCAGCTAGGAAAGTAACAGCTAGATTGAGGATTACCTGCGATAACCTCATCCACAGCCTCGCTCTCCACAGCGGTCATCAGAAAAGCCTGTCTCCTCGGTGGAATAGCCTGCTGAAAAGCCTGCCTCTGTGGAACAAGAGCTGCTCCACGCCCAGCAGGAACAGACGCTCGCTGCTGCAACGGCTGTGCTGCAACAGGTGCCCTCCGCAGCTTATTCGCATGCCGACAATCCTTCGCGACATGGGAAGCATCACCACAAACCAAACACTGGCCCAGAAACTTCCTACACTGATCCTTGATGTGGCCAAGCTTGCCACAGAAATGGCAAGTCTTCTGAATAGGCCCTCCTGGCCTCTTGAACTGAGCTGGCTGATTAGGCTTGAAACCAGGCCTAACCACCGCCCTGGCCTGCTCCATAGGCCTCTTCCCAGCACCAGAAACATGTCCTCTCCTCTGACTCAGGTTCAGCTCCTGCCTCCTCGCAGTGACCAGAACCTTCTGATAAGAGTCCAGATCAGAGGAAGACACAAAACTCTGGAGCTCCAAAGCAAGTCCCTGCAGGAACCTCTGAGCCCTCTCATCAGCATCCTGCACCATCTTCGGTGCGAACCGGCTCAGCCTAGTGAACTCTTGGTGGTACAGGTCCACCGTCAAGCTCCCTTGCTTCAGATCAATAAAGCGCTGCAGCATCTCCTTCCTAGCAGCCTTCGGAAAGAACTCCTCATCAAACCTGGACTTAAAGGTAGTCCAAGCTATCGGCTCCACCAACATCTTCTCTTCCGCATCCCACCAGTTCCGAGCGTTATCCTTGAGTTGCCTCTTCGCCAGATCAACCCATCCAGCCGGGGTGATCTTGGCCATCTTCAAATTATCCTCTATGTTCCGAATCCACTCATCGGCAGCCAGAGGACCCTCAGACCCATCAAAATATGCGGGACCCAGCTCCCGAAATTGCTTCGCTCCCGGCTCGGAGCGAGGGGCATCCGGAAGTGCCCGGGCAGCTCGAGCAAGTGGAGCATTCTGAACTTGCAGGAGCACGCCCTGCTGCACCTGCATCATCTGGAGCATCATCCGCATCATCTCTCCGTTGGTGGGTTCCCGCTCAGGCTCCTCATCATGAGGGGGCGCACCACTACCTCCACCACGGGTGAGTCGCCTTCCTGCCATCTAATGACACAGAAAACGAAGCAGATTAGACTCATAGCTTATGACTCGGACGTCGAACTTAGTTTATTGGACATTCTAATATTATTATCGTCACTCCGATAATCGCAGTTACAGAAGGACCTGCATGGGCCACCAACAAAACCTGTCACGACCCGCTTCCCAAAGATGGAGGCGAGACGTGAAAAGGTCCGCGCGAGAGTGAAGCTGTGAAGCCCCAAACCCGATAAGCGTCAATAAAACATAAGCAGGTCCCTGTAACCACAAACGGAACAACAATAATAACACAAGGGGAGACAGAAATAAAATCTCATATCTCAAAATTTGTCCAACATGATAAATCAAGTTCAACATCCAGAAAAGCCACCAGTCTAAAAGAAAGAGTCTAAAGGCCCAGAACAAGGCCAACAAAAGGAACAACGTAACAAAGTATAGGTGCTACGCATCGACAACAAAACAGCAGTCTAAACAAAAGGGAAAACACAACAAAGACACTAAGACTGGTCCCCAGTGTCCACGTACTCCTCGCCAAACACAGGCTAGGGCTCGGCGTCAGCAAACACTTCGTCCTCAACAAAGTACTCAGGCTCAGGATCTAACATGTGTCACCCAAAAGAGTAAAGGGGCACATGTCAGCAAGTCTAAAAGACTTGGGCAAGGAACTGAAAGTAAAGCAACTAGCAACCTAGCAGTTATAGTATGCATGACATGGCAGATATAACATGAGTGCTCAAGCAAGACATGGTGAAACAATGAGTGCAAGAGAACAATTATCGGGACAAGTCAAGAGTAGCCAAGCTACTAACGATCTCAATCTTTTCACTAGTCACGTTTCAAGTTGTTTGTAGATGTTTACGCCTTACAGCTGAACGGTTTGGCATTCACACTGATTGGCCGCTTAACACTACCCCAGAACCCAGAGTTTACGCCTTACCACTGCAGTTGCTGATCGGGCAGACTCCCAGTCGATTAGCCGCTTAACTCTTACCCCCAATACCCACATGTGAACGAGCCAGGGTCCCTGCACACGAGCTCAGTAAATGAGCCAGGGTTGCCCCGCACAGGAGCTCGCAATCTAGTTCACATCTCATAAGCATTTGGCGTAGGGGTGCACCTAGCCGGAAACAAGTATATCGAGCATTGGCTATCAACCAACACATGGCCCGCTTCTGGAACACGAGCCAGGAAACACAAGTATTGTAGCGAAGCTACGCAATCACGGAACACTTAAAGAATGCAATGACATGACAAATAATTTGCGTACCGTTAATGGAATTTAAACATGACATGGTAATTGTGCAACATGATAAATGTCGGATCTAGCTTCGTTGTCAAGATAGTTCCTAAATTTGCGCCTAGGTGAGTATCATTTCGTCGCCTAGCCTCTTTTACGCCTACAACAAGCAAATGGCCTAAGACATGGCCTAAAACCCTAAGTGGCAAGTTTCACTTGCCTAGCACCGAGCATGACGATCAACGAGGGTTCGTCACACGGACGCTAATCTAGGGGAAGTCGCTGTTATGGAGAAACAATCATCAAAACAACATTCATTTCATTAAGGTTTCACGAAAACACAATGGGTTATGCAAACGTCAAGAGATCGATTTATTACCGTGAAGAAGCGGAGGAACGATGCCGAGCAACCACGGCAACAGAAGAAATGCTCCGGGGAACCTAGGGTTCAGATCTGGAAAGGATGGGGAAAATATGGAGAAATGGGGTTTGATGTGGATTTTGGGGATTTAATGAAAGATTGAGAAAGATGAGAGGTAGAATGTGTTAAGTGAGGGTTTGGATGATGGATTTTGGGCTTGGGATGAAGGAATAAGGGTTTGAGGTAGAAGGGGGCTCAATGTGGGAGAAACTAGGTTTAGAGTTGAAGAAGATGAAGAAGAAAACGTTTGGGAGGGGTTTAAATAGGAAGTGCTGGCGGCTGCCCAGAAATTAGGGTTTCGACACTGATTAGTCGGTCAGAGAACAACCACTGACCGACTAGTTTGGGAACTAGTCGGTCGGTTGACCAACACAGAACGACTAAGTCCAAACAGTAACTCATGTACAAAAATAGGATTTAGATTTAGTCGGTCAAAGAACTACTACTGACCGACTAGTTTCGAATCTAGTCGGTCGATGAACGTGCTTAGACCGACTAAGAATGAACAGTACATGGCTGTACAGAAGAACTAAGAATTAGTCGGTCTGAGTACAAAACTTAACCGACTAGTTTAACAACTAGTCGGTCGAAAGATGAACTTAGACTGACTAAGAATGAACAGTAACTGGTACCAAAAATAGTTAAAGAGTTAGTCGGTTAAAGAAGCATTGCCGACCAACTAGTTTGCAACCTAGTCAGTCAACCAACGCTCTTAGACCGACTAACGATAAACAGTAACTCCTGAGAAATTTACAAAACCAACTAGTCGGTTCAAGAAGGTTTTTCGACCGACTGGATCGTCATCTAGTCGGTCGGTGCCCCTTCTTACACCGGCTAATGAGCACCAAAAGTTCTGAAATGGAGCGCGAAGCTCCGGGATCGATTCCTAAGACTCCTAGGCTTGATCTAACAATAAGATATGACCGATATGAAGCCCGTCACGAATGACTTACTCCGAAATCGACGATCAACAGAAGAAGCTAAGAAAATACGACGAAACGATCGAAAATGAAAGCTACGAGGACGAAAACCACACATGAGGAGAAAATCCACCAAAACATTTAAAATAATATAATAAATCCATATACATGAAAACCAGTCGTTACAGTATCTTTATACGATACGCAGAAAACTCCAAAGGTTATGTTTTTGTTAGTCAGGAAGACAATGGTGGGCTAATTGAGTTTGAGTCGAGGGATGTCACTTTCTTGGAAAACGAGTTTCCAAAACAGGGCGAGATAAGTCAGGACTTATCTCTATTTGAGATTTATGATCAAGAAGGATTACCTCATTCGAGTGGGAGAATTCTTGGTGAAAACGAAAATACGTTTCAACCTTCACCAATGGATTATACGAATGACGATTATCCTATTCCATACGGGAATAATGATCCAAGTGGGAGCAATTCTAACGACATTCCAAGTGGGAGTGATATTAGAATTGATCTAAATTCGAGTCAACAAGGACTTGAAGAATCTCAAATACGACGTAGTAGTCGTACAAAGTTGGCTCCTATAAGATTTGAGGATGAATTTCTGCAAACCTTTATGACTTTACTACAAGAAGATGACGAGCCTGCTACTTTCAAACAGGCCGTATCTTGCCCTGCTAAAGACAAATGGATGGAAGCGATGCAAGAGGAGTTAAAATCCATGAAAGTTAACCAAGTCTGGGACTTAGTTGACTTACCCAGAGGACGTAGAGCTATTGGGAACAAATGGGTTCTCAAGATCAAGCATAAGGCTGATGGCTCTATTGACAGATATAAAGCTCGCCTTGTCGCAAAAGGTTTTACGCAACAGGAAGGGATAGACTACGAAGAGACCTTCTCACCTGTTGTTCGTTTTACCTCGATTCGCCTGATTCTGGCAATGGTAGCTTGCTTAGACCTCGAATTACATCAAATGGATGTAAAGACTGCCTTTCTCAATGGAAAATTGGACGAGGAGATCTATATGGAACAACCAACAGGGTTTGTAAAAGAAGGAAACGAACATAAGGTTTGTAAACTTCTTAAATCCATATATGGTCTTAAACAATCCTCGAGGCAATGGTATATACGATTTCAAGAAGTTGTCTTATCAAATGGTTTTACCATGCTTGATGAAGATAACTGCGTATATATCAAGAGGATTAAAAGCAAGTATGTTATCATGTCTCTATATGTAGATGACAATTTAATAGCCAGAAATGACAAGGGCTTTGTGATGGATATCAAGGCTTGGCTTTCATCAGTTTTTGAGATGAAAGACATGGGAGAAGCCGCATATATCCTTGGAGTTAAGATTTCAAGGAATCGTTCGAAGAAACTTCTTTCTCTTTCACAGGAGACTTATATAAAGAAGGTTCTAGAACGATTTTATATGCAGGACTGCAAGTCCATTGATACTCCTATAAGCAAAAGCGATAATTTATGTCTGAAATCATGTCCTAAGAACCAAAAGGAGAAAGAGATTATGGAAAAAGTTCCATATTCCAGTGCAGTTGGTAGTCTTATGTACGCTATGATGTGTACAAGACCGGACATCTGTTTTGCCGTTGGAATGGTAAGTCGTTACCAATCCAACCCAGGGCAAGTACACTGGAAAGCGGTTAAGAGGATAATGCGGTATCTCAAAGGAACTGCAGACTTTGCTTTATGCTATCAAGGAGATGCCTTGAGGCTCGAAGGCTACACTGATGCTGATTGGGCGGGTGATCTCGATGAGCGACGATCGACCTCAGGATATGTTTTTCTACTCGGATCTGGTGCAATATCCTGGAGTAGCAAGAAACAATCCTGCATCACACTTTCAACTATGGAAGCCGAGTTTGTAGCATTTAGCATGGCAGTCCAAGAGGCTGTTTGGCTTAGGAAATTCTTAGACAGGCTAATTGATGCAAGTGACTCAGGTGCTGTACCTATACACAGCGACAGTCAAGCATCTATAGCTTATGTCAAAGATCCTAAATTTCATTGTAAGACCAAACACATAGATATCCACTACAAATTTGCAAAAGACTATGATAAGACCAAGAAGGTAGACATAAGGTACATATCTACGCATGAGATGGTAGCGGATCCGCTTACAAAGGCGATCCCCAGAGATGTGTTTTATAAACACTTATCATCTCATGGATTGCGTAAGAGCTGAGTTGTACCAATATAAATTCCCATGTCTGTAAATGATCAAATTTAATAAAAGAATAAGTTCTTTTTCAAACATTGCATATGAATTTCTTGAGAAATGTTTGTGTACATTTTTGAAATCTCAGCTATACTTTCTAGTATGTCGGATAGATTGAGGTTGGCTCTCTCACATGAGCAACCGCCTTATTCTATCAGACGGATAGAATAGAGATGAGACCTGTTTAAAGTCAAAATCATCAGACGGATGATTTAGAGTCATGACTTAAACAAAATGTTCGCATGAAAGATCTGCATCATATGGATGCTTACAGAAGATCTAAGAGGATTTTGAAATCCTATCTGTCTAAATGCGGGATGTGAGTCCAAAGGATTATTTGAGTAGAAAAAGGGACTCAAAGTCAGACATTGTGGTGTCTGATCATCATCCTTACAACATCATTGAGACATACACTCCCTGGGAAAGGAGCGATGTTGTAATACGTATTCATACTACGTATGCATTTTTGATCATTGGGTTAGAATATTAAATAAGTTTACTATTATGTGAGACCCAAAGACCACATGGGTCTTAATTCATTACCCTTATGGACTCTAATTGGTTCCTTTAGATTTGACCGGGTGATTGCTATCTTAGCATGTTACTTATGGACTATGGTTAATTCGGTCCGGCAGGGCATGTTAGAAAAGCAAGTCAAGTCAAGATCGAAAGGATCACAAGAAGAGGAAGATTAATTTCGCATTCACATTTGGACTTTAAAGATTCAAAGCTGGCCAGCCAATTGCAATCCAGATGGGATTCAATTGTTGAATATAAAGTATAAGAAATGTGAAGAAATAATCTAGGGTAAAGCATGCGTTGATCTACTCAACTTTGCACCTCGAGGAGTGTTGTGTATCTCTAACAAGTGCACAACAGCGGACTCTATGCGCATGACGGTCACACGGCCTATTTCTCGGTATGATAAACATAAGAGTTAGAGGAAAATAAGTTTCCTTACAATCCCCTCAAGTGTGAGTGGGAGATGTTGGATATGGATGACATAAATACACCCATGAGGGGATGTTTGAGGGTATACGGACCTCAGATGTCGCGTGCACAAAGGCGTGCGTGAAGGGAACCTTTTCTCGTGTGAAAAGGACCACTCGATAAGTGGAAAAAGCCACTCGATAAGTGGAAAAAGCCACTTTATAAGTGCAAAATGGCACTTGATAAGTGGATAAAGAAGAAGATAAATGAATGTGCTAATATAGGCTAATAAGCTTATATTTAGTTATTTCCTACAATAACTACCCCTAAAGCCTATAAATAGGACCCAATGGTAAGGCATTCATACACACTTTCCATGCCATAAGTTTGCATAAGGCATCCTTATGTTCTTCTTCTCCCTTCCATTAAAATCCTCTTCTAGTTAGAGATTTAGGCAGTGAAACTCTGCTTCGATCCTCCGTGACGAAGTATCGACCGTTGTGGCGAATCCGAGGGCAAAGTTCCGAGATTACGGTGCCGCGTACGCAAGCGTAAGTCTCGACTTTATTATTCGATCCTAACGTCCTTGTTTTGACAGGATCCAACAGAGGCGGGGGGGGGGATGAATAGGGTGTAGGCACAAATTAAAGGATTAAGAGCAAAACAACCAACCCAAATCACAGAATAATGCAAGCAATGATTTTTCAACGGAGTGGCTCCACACCTAGGCTTAATACCTCTACTCTGATCCCAAATCCTTTGAGTATTTCACCCTGTTTTATAACCAAAAAGATAAAAACAAACTCGATCATACTTCCGGGTAGTGATCACACTGTATAAGATATCGTTCATAAAATTAAGCACAAAGATAGCTCATAGGTGAAGCTATTCACTAATATAATCTATCAGCAAAATAAAAACTAAAAGAAGTCTGGTGTAGATCATCCCTCAATGAGCTTTTAGGCACAAAATGTGTTAGATTCCGATGTGTGTAGAGAAAGATATCGCCTTTTAAGATCCATGTCTGCAAATCTCCTTTCTTCTTATTCCTCGAGCACTTGAAGCTTGAATGGATGGAGAGCTTGGGCCGTCTAGCAAGGATGTAGATCTCTGAAATTTTTTCTAGATGCTTCACTTAATTGTTCTCCAATAGATGGATCTCTCTTTTTATAGGGGATGAGGAGTTTTCTTCAAATTAGAATTCTTAGTCTTCTAACCTTACTTCAAATCTTCAATTCAATCTTCATCAATTTGATAAACCTCAATAATTTGGAAACACCTCTTTGGATAAACCTTCAATTTGTTTAGAAACTCCTCCAAATTGTTTGAAGTCAAACCTGTGTGTTTGACTGGTCAAATTGGTCAAATTATAAACAGGGATTCTGCAGCTTGGCACGGCCGTGTGCCAATTTGGCACGGCTGTGTTGGTTGAACTTCGTCCTTCATGTAGAATTTGAAAATCTGGCATGGCCCTGTGCTAGTTTTGCATGACCGTGTGATCGCCTGCAGGAAATTTCACAAGTTATTTTTTATTTTTGACACAGATGTGTCGGCTCTAGCATGGCAATGTGTTAGTCTAGAAGAAATCTTTGAATGTCGTGTTGCTTTGGATCTTCTATGCACACTTAATATTCTGATACACATAGATGTGAGGAAATCTTTAAAGGCCGTGTTGCTTTGGCTCTTCTTTGCACACTTCATATTCTGATACGCACGGCCGTGCAGCTGACACGCACTGTCGTGCAACCCCTGTTTTTGCACATATAATTGTCGTTTGACCTTCGATTGACTTGAAACTTACTAGATAGGCATATTAGTTCTATATGAATTGTTTGGCATCATCAAAATAAAGTTTTAGTTTCAGTTAGTGGGTTAACTTAGGTCAACAATCTCCCCTTTTTTGATGATGGCAAGCGCACATTGAAAAATTGAGATTCAAAAATAAAGAGCAAGTCATATGGTGTACATGTTCATGAATCATCATGCAGAGCTCCCCTAGCTATGTGTTCTTATGAAGAATGTGACAAGCTCCCCCCAAACTATGCATCTCAATGTCTGTCTCATTTTTTCTACTTCTCCCCCTTTAAAAATGGTCATCAATATCATTGAAGTAACAAGGAATAAGACATGAATCAATACTAGCATATCAAAGAAGTACAAAATTGACGATGACGATCATATGAATGCTTTTCTCCCCATGAACTCAAATTATGAACAATGTTGTGAGCATTGAAAGCATACATCAATTATATGAAAATAATATGGAGACATCATCATATAAAATACTTGGGCAATTGGATAATGCTTAGAGACTAAGAATTCAAATCATAGATTTTTCCTAAACATATTGTGAACTTGCATCTTTTATTATATAATAATTAAGCAAAGTTTAGGGAGACATCCAATCATAGGATACCATGGTGTTAAATTTTGGGTCCTTTGGAGTTGAGGTGTGCTAAGTGGTTACTTCATCTACCATATATCACACACATTACTCAACAAACCCCTGAAATCCGGTTACTAGCCACTGGTATTAAAAGAAATTGACATATATGTAAGTATTTTGCTTTATGGTTCTTTGGCCAATTCTCTTCTTTCAATTTTTTCTGTTTCTTCATTTTGTCTCTTTTCTTTCTTTCTTTCTATGTTTGTATTTCAGAATAGTGATGCATGAAGGCATCGACATATTCAACTCATACTACTCAATTTGTCCAAAGAGAATTATGTGCACAATAAGTGTAGCGACAATTAAAGGTTTGATTTCTTAGAGTCTAAACACCGTCCAATTATCTTCATAAATTATATAACTCAAGCAACTCATTAAATCCAAGCAATTTGGCATGCTAATAAATTACACTATATTATTCATAATTCAAGCATGGGGTTTTACATAAATAAGAGATAACATCATCAAAATCATTTTTAATGTTCTTAAGATGTATAGCATGGTTCATATCAAATACTCAACAATGTTCAATAGTATTAATGATGGATATGCATGCACATACAATATATGGGCTAGCCTATAATGACATGAAGCAATGATCAAAGGTAGAGGCAAGATATAATGTTTAAGCATATGTATGTGCATGTATAAGTGTGCTAGTGCTCAATTAGTGACATAATCCCCTACTCTCTTTGAATAAAACAATTCTTTTTGAGCTAAGGGTTTGGTGAAGATGTGCGCTAATTGTTTTTTTGGGTATCAACATAGTTTAAAGAGATATCTTTCTTATCAACATGATCTCGTAGAAAGCGATGATGAATATCAATATGCTTAGTCCTAGAGTGTAGAACTAGATTTTTAAATAGGTTTATAGTACTCTTGTTATCACACCAAATGGTTGTTGGTTGGAAATTAAGACTATAATCTCGAAGGGTTTGTCTCATCCATTGAATTTGAGCACAACAACAACCCGCCGAAACATATTCAGCTTCGGTTGTATTCAACGCTATGAAGTTTTGCTTCTTGGAGAACCAAGAGACTAGAGACATACTGTTGTGTTCATGTGGAAGTTTTACACTTATAAACCGCAAGCGCACGGCTGTCATCGTAGCATTAACGGGTCGTCCGCAGAGAGGTTGGGTAATTGGCTGCTAGCTCAATTCTAGGCCGTGGTTAGCTACGTAAGTGATATGTGAAGTGTGTATGTAATAGGGAGAAACAAATAGAATAAAAAGTAATCTAGGGCTAGGTGTCACCCAATTGTGGATTGGACACAAAGTGACTTGGATTGGACACAAAGTAATCTAGGGCTAGGTGTCACCCAATTGTGGATTGGACACAAAGTGACTTGGATTGATCGATTGTTGAACTCATTGGATAGAGAGAGGTCGTCTAATCTAAGGGTATTCTTTTACACCCCCACTTCTGTGACACATGATAAGATATCTCCTTGAATTAACCCTACCCCATACTTCCGTGGTGCATGATAGGACTACTTAGCCCGTATCGATACCAACGTCAATCGTGCATCGATACACGCTAGGTGCATTATGTCTGACAAATATTCCCAATCTTCATCCACGTAACTTCTGCGGATTAGGATTAGGATCTATGTTAGGAGGGCTCTTATCGAATACCGACGTCAATCGTGCATTCAATAGTATCGATCAATACATTCAAAAACCCTGGATTAACCCCGACATCAATCATGAATTAATCTAATTACCCACGAAGGAGGAATTCGAATTGCAATGATAATAATCATCCTAGCATATCTCTAATCATCATTCATACAACAACCAACCAAAACTCATTAATGCATGCTCAAACCCACAATTAAGGACCCACCAAACCCGAGATTAAAATCCTACTCACTACACATGAGATTAACAAAGATTCAATGAAGAGATAGCAAAACATATAAAAATTATCGAAACAAAGAAGGAGAAACTTATCTTGATGGTTGCAATACAAACATATGAAGATTACAAGCTTGCGTCGATCAAAGAACGCCTTCAAAAACCTAATCTAACCTATCCATACTCCTAAACCTAAGAAAAAATATGAAAAAGGTGAAGAAAATGCCTCTAATGGCCGGAACCCCTTCAAAACAGCGCCCAAAACCCTTAAGTAACCCCTTGGAAACTCTAACAGGTCACGAAAAACCTGACCCGATGCGGCCGCGTGGAGCAATCCATGCGGTCACGTCAGAATTCCAGATTCGTAGCATCGTTTTACAGAAAATGTATAAAATCACTCTGATCTCAGAAAAATACAAATAAATATGCATTGGAATCGGGACTAGATGATCTTCGAAGAAAAAAATAAGGATAAGTGAAGATAACCACAGGGTTATGAGCCGATCTTCAATCTTTGTCAGGGTTGTGCGTTTCCTTGTGATATCTCCTCCATGAGGTAGTGTGGGATAGCCACGCGACCGCGTGGATCCTCTTCTCTTTGGCTTAGGTTGAGGCTTCTATGCGGTTGCATCGGGATCCATGCTGTCGCGTCGAAAATGTTTGCAAGAGTTCCAGAGATTTGGCTTACCCGGTCGCGTCGTCAGGAGAAACGATCGCGTCGTTCTGGCTCTCCAAGCTCCAAAATCTCCTTTCAACATGGTCGCGTGCGTCATTCTTACACGGTCACATCAAATGCTAGGAAACTTGCCTTTCCTTGCTTCACGCATTCGTGTGGGGAAACCACACGACCGTGTCGATGGCTCCTCAGCTTCCACTCAGAGATTGGGTTGTCTTTGAGCGACGTGACCATTTGTGTCACCACAAATGATCGCGTGGGACATGAAAACCATCATTTCAACCCTATCCATCTTATTCCTCAGTCTCGCTTCTTCCTTTCACCTTTTTGACTCAAATTGGCCCCTTTTAACCGTATTTCAACCTGCAATGCTCACAAACACCCAAAGAGTGAAAAAGAACGAAATGGGGTCAAGTGGTGTATAAAATATGGGTTTGTGTGATATAATGCATGGATAAACCCCACTAAATATGCGTAAAATAACCACTCATCACATACCTAACAGTTGGCAAGAGCCCGTAGTATTCTTACGATCGGTCCTAGTTTCTGCAAAATCCACATCAAAATATCCAGCGAGCTCAAAAGATATGGAACAAGGGTACCATAGACCAAAATCTAAAGTTCCTTTAACATGCCTAATAATTTGTTTTAAAAAAGAAATATGGGCCTCTTAAGACATGAATGAAACCGAGCACATAGACACACACTAAACATTATACCGGGCCTACTAGATGTCAAATATAATTGGCTACCTATCATACCTCACTATATGTGCTCGTCTACCTTCTTTCCATTTTCGTCTTTGTACACTTTGGCCGTCATTGACATTGGGGTAGATCATTCCTTTGCATTGTCAAGACCGAATTTCTTCACCAATTTCCTTGCATATTTTTCTTGATTAATGAAAATTTCATCCTCACATTGTTTGATTTGCAACTCAAGTATGAATGTGAGTTCTCCCATCAAGCTCATTTCAAATTCCGTAGACATGCACTTAGCAAATTTCTCACACAAAGACTTGTTAGTAGCACCGAAAACAATATCATCAATATAAATTTGCACTATTAGTGGATATTTATTTGATGTTTAACAAATAAGGTTTTATCCTCCTTTTGATGGTAAAATTATTTTCAAGCAACAATTTACTTAATCTCTCATACTAAGCTCTAGAAGCTTGTTTGAGTCCATACAAAGCATGTTTAAGCTTGAGAATATAATCCGGGTGGTTGAAGCATCTTCAAACCTAGGAGGTTGTTTGACATAGACTTCCTTTAATAAAACCCCATTCAAGAAAGCACTCTTGACGTCCATTTGGTAGATTTTGAATTTCATGAAACTAGCGAATGCTAAAAGCATCCAAATTGCTTCCAATTTTGACATGGGAGCACAGATTTCATCAAAGTCAATCCATTCCTCTTGGTTGTATCCTTGAGCAACCAATCTAGCTTTATTTTGAATAACATTGCCCAATTCATTAAGGTTGTTTCTAAATAACCATTTAATACCTATGATCGTTTGGTGTTTGGGTTTGGGAACAAGTTCCCAAACTTTATTCCTCTCAAATTGTGACAATTCCTCCGGTATTGCCATAATCCAATAGGAGTCTTCCAACACACTATCAACATTTTAAGGTTCTAAAATGGATATAGAGGCAAATTAACCATTAAAATAAGGCTACTTCTAGTGCGTATTCCTTCCGCCGTGTCTCCAAGGATTTGGTCTTTAGGATGGTCCTTCATTAATGGCCAATCCTTTGGAAGCTCTTATGATGGTGTTGGTTCATCTTCTACCCTTAGTGCACCATCATTGTTGTCCCTTTGTTCATTGGAATTGCTAGTGATCAACTCCAATCCTTCAAGTTCACCTACAATTTCAGGAGATTCTGCAACACTAGAAGAATTGTCAATAGCACTTTTCTCATCAGATTTAACATGCACATTTTCTTGGATAGTAAGAGTCCTTTTGTTGAATACTCTATATGATTTGCTAAGTGAAGAGTATCCAAAAAATACCCTCATCAGATTTAGCATCAAATTTATCCTAGTTGTCGGCTACTTTCAAAATATAGCACTTGCATATTTTGAAAACAGGTCGAGAAACCCGTTTCGAATCGCCCAGTTACACTCTTGGAGAATCAGCTGATTGATGCGGTCGCATCGCAGGTCGACGCGACCGTGTCGATATCATGAAATGATGTTTCACTCCCAATCGAAGTGGTTGAGTTGAGAGTCTTGAAATGGTCGCGTCGATGCATTGAAATAAAGCTCTTTCTCCAAATCGACGCGGTCGCGTCGAATCATCGAAACGGCCTATTGACCTCCCCCAACTTACTGTTTTAAATAGCCGATCAACCACGATTTACGCAGTCGTTTGGCTCAATGCAAACGACAGTGTCAATCCCCATTCTTAGGGGCTCCTTATTCCTTTCCACATGGCCGTGTGACGTCTTGTGAAACGATCGCATGGTTTCTTTAGATGAGGCCTTCGGTGTTGCAATCCACACGACCGTGTGGAATGCAACACATGGTCGTGTCACCTTATTTTACTCCATGTCTTCATCTCTTGAGCTCCAAAAAATCTCCAATAATTCACTGAAAAATATATGAAGTACAATTAAGCTATGGAGATGATATTTTGTACATAGAAAAATGATTGGCTCATAATAATGGTGATATTCATAAAACAAATCCATCGGGGCCCAACTATTCATGGGCTATTCACAAAATAAATGAATTTGAGGGGAAATATACGCAATATCCATCATAATCAAACACCCATTTTGTGCAAACTGTAGGATAATCTGTGGGTCGGGTAATTTACCAACATTGTTCCTAACGAACTGGTTCAACTCATCTTGTATGGCCAAAACCCAACTCTCCTCTCTTAATGCAGTATCTATATCTTTAGGCTCTATTTAAGATAAAAAATCCACATAAAGGCATAGAGCACAAAGATTCTTAAAAGAGGAACGAGTTCGTATACCTTCCGTAGGCTCACCAATAATCAAGTCAGGTGGGTGATTGGGATCAAACCTAAGCTTTCCTCTGTCAACTTCTTCCTCTTGAACATCTTGTGTGCCAGCATCCTCTTGTCTTTCATGTTGTTCCTCATTTTTCCTTGGTTGCTTTCTTGCTCTACATTTTCTCCTCCTTCATTTTCCCTGTAATCCAAAGACTCCTTTTCAAATTCATCAAATTTAACATGAATAGGTTTAATGATAGTTAATATGAATTTACTATAGATCCTGTATGCTCTGCTCCTTGTTGAATAGCCCACGAACACTCCTTCATCTGATTTGGATTCGAATGTATCAAGTTAATCTCCAGTGTTTAGTATATAGCACCGCATCCAAATACTTTGAAATATGAAATGTTAGGAGTGTTGTCGTGCCAAAGTTCATAAGAAGTTTTGTTCACCATAGGCCTAATCATTACTCTATTGCACACATAGCATGCAGTATTAATTGTCTCGGACCAAAAATACATAGGCAATTCATATTCATTTAGCATACTCCTAGACATCTCTTTTAATGTTCGATTCTTTCTTTCGACCACTTCATTTCGTTGGGGTGTTATAGAAGAAAAGAATTCATGTAAAATTCCCTTTTCAAGAAAATAATTTTCAAAATAGCATTTTCAAACTCGCCACCATGATTACTTCTAATTTTTACAATAGTAGCATTTTTCTCTTTTGAAACCTATGTATAAATTTTTTGAAAATTTTCAAAGAAATCTGATTTTTTGGTTAGGAAGTAGACCCATGTGTACATAGAGAAATCATCAACCAAGACTAAGCAAAACTTCTTACCACATGGGCTAGCAATATCGATGGGTCCAAATAAATCCATGTGCAATAGCTCTAATGTGTGTGTGGTGCCAATTTCTTTTATACTAGTAAATGTAGATCTAGTTTGCTTACCTTTTATGCATTCCACACACAACTTACCATTCTCATAAGTCTAATGTGGTAGTCCTCTTACCAAGCTTTTATTTTCACGTTTCTTTAACAATCCCATGCTTGCTTGTGCTAATCTCATGTGCCATAAAGTGGCTTCTTCTTCACTGACAAGCAAGCATTTAGAAACCGTTAGTTCTTCAATCATGATTGTATAAACATTATTCTTTCTATTAGCTGTAATAATAACAATACCAGTAAAACTATCGATAATTCTGCAAAATTTTGAATCAAATTCAACTCTCGTACCTTTGTCACACAGTTGGCTAAACAGATGAGGTTGGGTGTTAGATTTTCCACCCATAGGATGTCTGTAAGTTGAAAGGTATTGTTTCCTACAACACCCTGTCCAATTACCTTACATCTTCCATTGTCCCCTAAAGTAATGCTTCATTCTTCTTGCTTTAAAGGCTAAAGAACTTTCGCTATTCACAGTCACGTGTCTTGAGCAGCCAGAGTCTAAGTACCACTCACACTATTGTCCCTTAGCTATGCCATGTACCTACACATAGGAAGAACAAGATATGTGTGACCTAGGAATCCAAATAGGTCTACCTATGTTAGTCACTGTGCCTTTTGGAACCCATATTTGTTTAAACTTTATATTTTTGTTCCTGTACATGCAATTGTAATATGTATGACCAACACACCCACATGTATAGTACTTAGGAAACATGCTTTTTTCCTTTTGCAGTATCTTTTTGAGTCTTTATGTTTGTTTTAGGATTTTCTTTATTTTTAGACCAATATCCTAAACCCACGCCTATTGTTGCCATGCATTTGATATCCACGAATAATGTCTAATGATTGTTTTCCAACTTCAAATGTTTTAATGGTGACCTCTAGGTCAAAGACTTTAGATTTCAGGTACATATTCTCATTTACAAGCATGATGCATTTACTAATAAACGCCCTTTTATTTTTTTCTTCGCTCTTTTTATAATTCACCATTTTATTTTCTAGCTTAATAACTTTTTCTTTACAGGCTTTATTCTCATTCTCTAGTCTAGGACATGCTTTACATTCAACTTTTTCATGCGTAATAGATTTTTCTTTTTTAATCTTTACAATATTAGCTTTGAGAGAATCATTTTCAGCTTTCAGAATTTCATCATCTAGAGACATTTGGCAATTTTCATGTTGCAATTTATAATTTACCTCTCTTAGTGATTCAACAATGGATTTCAAGTTATCTATTTCCTCATGTATGTTTTCACAAATATTAACTAGCTCGGCCATAGAATAAGATTGTACCTCAGATTGTCTTTCCTCAAGATCTCCCATTAAGCATAAAGATGAGTGGGAAGTCTTCTCCTGAACCTCATCCTCATTATCGTCATCCCAAGTAACTGCCAAAGATTTTCCCTTCTTCTCTGCAGAGTTGCTCTTGACCTGTGGGCAGTTCTTCATGAAATGTTCATATTTCCTGAACTGAAAACAATGTAAAGACTTAATTGTATTCTATTCAGATGAAGTATTTGCAGGATTAAATTTATTAAAGCGATTGAACCTTTTGGACATATCTGCTCTCCCCTGAGGAGTCTTGATGTATCTCTTGAATCCTCTAACCATCAGTGATTGCTTCTCATCAAGCTCATCATCACTTTCTTCTTCTGCTTTAAAATCTAGTGCCTTGGGGGTCTTGGTCTCAGATTTTTCCCTTGATTCAATGGTCTTCAATTCAATCTCATGGGACATTAAGTTTCCTATCAATTTCTCCACTCTTAGTTTTGCAAGATCTCTAGCCTCTTGGATAGCAGTCACTTTAGGGCAGAAGGAGCTTGGCAGAGCTCTCAAAATCGTGCTTACTTGCTCCAAGCTCAAATATGGTTTTCCAATGGTATTTGAATTATACATAATATCTATAAACCTTGTTAACTTCTCCTTGATGGATTGTGTGAGTAGCATGCGAAAGCATTCATATTCAATGCTCCAAAGGGCCAATCTAGACTTCTTTACCTGCGACGTTCCCTCATGTGTCACCTCCAGCGTATGCCAAATTTCCTGCGCAGTTAAACATTGGAAAATACGATTAAGTTCAGTTTTATCTAAAGCACATATGATAGCATTCATAGCTCTACCATTCAAAGAATAATTTTCCTATTATCATCATCCCATTTATATTCAGGTTTTGGAATTTCAGAGTCTTCATTTTTATTAATCATGGGAGGTTTGTAGCCTTTCTCAACAACACTCCAGATATCATAATCACCTAACGCTAGATATATTTTCATTCTAGCTTTCCAATATGCAAAATCTATGCCATTAAACTTAGGGAGTCTAACTGTAGACTGGCCTTCAGCAAAAGCTGAATCAGAGATATTCATGGTTCTCTAGCTTAGATCCTCTAACTTGCTCTGATACCATTTGTTGGATCGTGATCTAAGCCTAGAGGGGGGTGAATATGCTTATAAATGATTTTGCAAATATAAAAAATTATTCCTACTCAATCACACAATCTCAGAGCAAATATGTGCAGATAAAAATATCACAGAAGCAAACACAGAGTACACATGAAATTTATCATGGTTCCGTCGCCCCAATGACATACTCCAGCCCCAAAGTAATTACTAGAATAATAATGTCAAGATACACCATACACGAAACTTCGCACCCCAACACTCATCTCACCAAGTCGGCACCTCACTCAGCAAAGTGTCAAACACTACTACTTTAGCAAATACTTTCTCATGACTAGCCCCAACTAATAAGAGACTAAAATAACCCTAAAAGTGCAAATAAAAATAATAAAAAGATCTACCAAACAATATCACAAATATAAATAAGATGAAGAGTTTAGAGTGCTTAGTTTGTGATGTCTGAATAGTCACTGTCGATCAGCACGTCATTAGCTTCGTGCTGGCTCAAACGGTATCTCAATCTGATGTCTGGATCCCAAGTTATCACTCCTCGCAGTTGATTATGCAAATTAAACTCTGAAGTTATCTGTGTGTACAGCAATCCTTTGTTGGCACGTGAAATTTGTGGGTCAGCGAGGCAAATGTGTGGACTGTTTCTCAGTCAGCAGGGAAGCTTAGCTCTGTGTGCTCTGTTGCGGGTTATGTGCAAATCAATTCATCTTCATGTACCAACAATTCAAATGGCACTAAGAACTTGTGGGCCTGACTCGTGTGTTTGTTGCTCTTCGCTGCTGGGTTGTCTCGGCAAGAAGAGCTTTGAAGTGATCGTGCTTGCTGCAGGAAAAACTATAGATGTCACGGCCCTTGACGGTGTCTCAGCTACTTGATGATGTCTCAGCAGTAAGGGGATGTCTCGACAGTAAGTTTGTGTCTCGGCCTGCAAGGTAGTGTCTTGGCTTCTTGATGGGTGTCACAGTAGAAAGGGGATCACGACGGTAAGGGGATCACGCCAGCAAATAATTCACGACAGCAAGAGTTCCACGGCAGGAAAGATTTCACAGCATGACGGCGACAAGGAGTTCACAGCACGACGTCAACAAGGAGTTCACGGCAACACTATGTTGTAGGTGGTTTGCAGGGTATCGCCGGTAGGAGTCTTAGGGTGCCGCAGTTTTGTCCTGCCACAGCCTTGAAGCTTGGGATTTTGCAGAGACAGTGGAGAGTACTTGGCCGTGGGCTTCCTTGTGAAAGGATTTGATGGCTTTAGCCTAGGGTTTTCACATAGATGGGTTGCGACAAGTAGATGCTAGGGGTTTTCTTCAAGATGATGCTTGCAGCAATGAAGGCTTTGCCTTGGGAAAACTTGCGGCAATAGAGGCTAGGGCTCTCTCTTAGGGTTCCTAAGACCTCTAGTTTGTGGGTGGGTGGGGGGGGGGGGGGGGGGGGGGGGGGGTGTGTGTGTGTGTGTGTGTGTGTGAATCGAATCTTCATGTGAGATCATTTCGCACCGTGCGAAATGATTTTTAGTTTTTCTTGAAATTTTTATCAAAAATTCTTTTTCCCACCTTCATTATATGTTGTTATACACCCCCTCAAAAAGTAATCGTTGAGAAATAATACCATTTGGCCTTCGATCTAGGCATTTCAACAAATTCGCACGTTTTGAGACCGTTAAATTTGTAACGGGTGGATAGATGCTCTTATCCCCCTAGGGTTCACCCATTAATTTTCCTATGATATATAATTGTATGGATTAAACATCAAAAAAAGAATTTTGGAAAAAAATTTCAAAACCAAGATAAAAATCTTTTCGCACGGAGCGAAAAGCCCTTTTTCGCATTTGAAGATTACCATATATATATATATATATATATATATATATATATATATATATATATAGCAATCTTCGGGTGCGAAAAAACCCGTGCGAAAACTTTTTTTTTATTTTTTTCAAATTTTTTTTCAAAAATTTTTTTTTGATGTTTAATCCATACAATTATATACCCCAGGGAAAATAATGGATGAACCTGTTGGGGATTAGAGCACCCATCCACCCGTTACAAATTTAACGGTCTCAAAACGTGTGAATTTGATGAAATGCCTTGATCGAAGGCCAAATGACATTATTTCTCAACCATTATTTTTTGCGGGGGTCTAACAACATATAATGAGGGTGGAAAAAATAATTTTTGAAAAAAAAATTTCAAAGAAAGATAAAAACATTTTCGCACCGTGCGAAATGTTCTCACATGAAGATTTACACACACACATATGATATATATGATGCCCGATTTTTGCGGTCCTGGCGATTTTGGTGATTCTGGACAGGGTTTTGAACAGGGGGCAGATCTGGCTCTTCAGGCGGCGCAACTATTGGCGAGATTGATCGAGGTGTTCATCGTGTATAGGATGTCGACGGCTCTGCCTCTGGCGGTCTAGGGATGCTCGGGTTATTGGCAGGGATTTTGATGCTCGGGTTGTTGATGCTGGCAATAGTGGCGAGGCCATTGTAGGAGGTGGATCGGGTGCTGGCAAATCCAGTGCTACCGAAGAGATCAATGTTGGAGCCTCTAGCACTGGCGACGGTGGGGTAGTTGCTGATGCTGGAAGCGGGGGCGAGGAAATGGTTGGAATTGGATCGGGTACAGGCAAACCCAGTTCTTCCGTTGCGATCAGGGTTGGAGGCGCAACCTCTGGGGGCGGCCGCGATGAGGAATGGCAGAGGGTCCATTATGGGAAAAATCGAAGCAGGGGAGGCCCCTCTGATAAATTTGTCCGATTCAATGTTGGGAGAGGTCCTCAACGTGAGGGTGGCTCAAATAGGAATTGGAGATCAATTCATGACCAAAAATTATCATACAGACGACCTGTATCAAATTGGAAGGACGAAACTGCTGCTGCTAAAATGGGGGGGGGGGGCGGGGGGGGCACAATGTGTCTGATAGATTTCCTGTGAGGCCTGTTTCTGCTATTAGAGTCAATCCTACAGTTGGTAAGAAATCGTGGGTAGACATCTGTGCTACTAGACGGAAGTATGCAGATCCTTTGGTCATGACCCATATCCTGCCGACATTACATGAAGACGGAGTGGAGAAGATTAAAGTAGCGGACTCCATCGTTGAAACCGGAGCCTTTCGTTGGTAGCACACACTCGTGGGCTACGTGTTGGGTGATGTGCCATATTTTGGGCAAATCAAAGCTTGGGCAGATAGACTTTAGCGTATCAAAGAAGGCCTCCGTATTTTCTCTCGAGAGAATGGTTATTTCTACTTCAGGTTCGACAATGAAGAAGATCGTGATTCTATTTTGCATGGGGGTCCCTGGCTATTTGATGGGCGGTTGGTGGTGCTACAAAAATGGACTTCAAATACCCAGCATGATTGTGATATCCTGACAGCTGTGCCTGTTTGAGTGCAATTCCATAATCTTCCCCTATCTATGTGGACTATGGAAATTTTTAATCTATTGGCAAGTGCAGTTGGTGTGCCTATTTGTCTTGACAAAGCTACGGCTAATCTGGATAGAATCTCATATGCCAGATGCTTGGTGGAAGTTGATGGAAAGAATGATCTCCAGAGGAGTGTATTAATTGAGAGGGATGACTTATCCTCAATTAGTATAAGGTTAATTTTTAGATTTAGGGTAATTTTTAGAAATAATATCAATTTTCGACCAAAAAAAATTTTATTCTTAAAAATCGACCAAGTTTCGCCACGTCGGCGGCGAGGCGGGTGGGATTGGACAATACCGCACTTGCCAAGTGCGGCATTTTTGGCCGCACTTGCCAAGTGCGGCCAAAATCTGGCCGCACTTGGCAAGTGCGGCCAAAATAAGCTCTTCTACTGCCTTAGTACTTTAGTTGGCATATTTTGGCATATTTTGGCAAGTATAGGCCTCAGCATTTTGGCCGCACTTGGCAAGTGCGGCCAAAAATGCCACACTTGCCAAGTGCGGCCAAAAATGCCACACTTGGCAAGTGCGGTATTATTCACACTAGCATGCGCGGCCACGCGCCTCGCCGCTGACGTGTCGAAACTTGGTCGATTTTTTAAAATAAATTTTTTATTGGTCGAAAATTGATATTATTTCTAAAACTTAACCTAAATCTAAAAATTACCCTTAGTATAAATGTTAAATATGAAGGTGAACCTCCTCGATGCGCTGGATGTGCTTGTTTTGGGCATTTGGACATCCAATGTCCTATGAAAATCAGGGCTAAGGAGACACCAGTAGAGGCCCCTTCAATCCAAAGGTATGCTAAGTCCGTAGCTGGGATAGTTGATAGTACCTCTATTCCAACCTCTGCCACATCTCAACTTATTATGCCAAATAATCTGATCTTGAAGGTGGGTGAGCTGGACCAACCTTTGCTTGTGAATTCTGTGATCAAGTCTTTGCAACAAGAGCCTATGGGTGAATGTAGGTATTCTAAGAATCTGGGAACTAAAGCTTCGGTCCAAGCTCCTAGTCTGAATGATCAGGCAACTAATTCCAATTTGATACTGAGCCGAAGCACCCCTCAAGTGCACAGTACATCAACATCAATTCCATATGTCCAGGTGCCTATATCCCAATTGATACAGAGCCATCAACATCCGGTTCTTGATCAACATAATGAGGAATCTGATCCCCCAGAGGTTCCTACTACCTCAAATAAAGATTGGGATGTAGATCATGCTGCCCTCAGAGCTGCGGCCCCCCAACCTAAGCTTTAAGTCTGTTCAGGTACAGTCTTCGGAAATTAGGAGAAGCACTCGGCGTACTGGACCTCCCAGTGTTCAGCCGCCCCCCAATCTCTTTAATGTCCATCTTTTTCTGGAATACGAGAGGTCTGAATAATGTTTCTCGGTGCTCAGACCTGAAATCCAGAATTAGATTGCTCAACCCTTCCATAGTGTGTTTGCTGGAAACGAAAGTGGAAGCTCTCAATGATGAAAGGATTGCTAGGTGTTTTCCTAAAAACTGGGGCTGTTTGGATAACAGAGCTTGCCACAAGTGGGGACGGATTGTAATCTACTACAATAGCTCGATCTGGAGCTGCTCTAATTCTCTTGCCTCTCCCCAACGTGTTACTACAATTTTCAAAAATTCGGGGGGCCTTACTATTGGGTTAACTACGGTATGTGGGCTTAACCTTGCCACTTCCCGAACGGGGCTCTGGAAGGACATTTCATTAGATTCCAAAAGTTTTATTAACTCTCCCTTGGTGGTAGGAGAAGATTTCAATTGTGTTCGCAATGTCAATGAGAATTGGGGGGGGGGGGGGGGGGGGGGGGGGGGGGGGGGAGGCGAGCGGTGGATCCTATTGCTATGGACGCTTTCAATTCTTGCCTTGGAAGCTGCCAACTAATCGAACTGAATAGTATTGGTAATATTATGAGCTGGAGCAATAGACGAAATGGTGCTTCTCGTATTGCGGCTCATTTAGACAGAGTGCTATGCAACACCCCCTGGATTGATCTTTTGCCACTTGCGTACCTGGAATATCTCCCGGCGAGCACTAGCGACCATTCTGCAATGCATGTTCAGCTACTTTCTAAGGTACCCACCTTCCCGAAGCCTTTTAAATTTTTTAATTCTTGGTCTTCTTTTTCCGGATTCCATGACATCATAAGAAATAACTGTAGGTTCTAATATGAAGCGGCTGTTCAATAATCTAAAGCATTTGAAGGTCATTCTCAGATCTTGGGCCGCCCAGAACAATTCTGCAATTAATTCCAATAAATGCCTCCAGGAGCTTTATTCCATACATCAAAACCCGCATTTACATACTAGTTTGCATTTGCAATCCTTAGAGAGAAGTGCAATTTTTAATCTTGCTCATTCTATGGAGGTGGAGGAGGAGGATCTGAGACAGAAGAGTAGACAAAATTGGTTAACTCTGGGGGATAGTAACTCAAATTCTTCTATACTGCTATGAAGGCGAGGCAATGTCACAATAACCTCAGCCATCTTATTAATGATAATGGGAACAGGAATCTGAATTCTGCAGATTTAAGGAAGGATGCCCCCACTTATTTTAAGAATTTATATAATCAAATTGATTTCATTCAACGTTTGATTCAAAGAACTGCGCTTAGCCTCCCCGCTCATGAAACGGCTCTGCTGCAATGGATGGCAGAGGGTCCGTAGTACCTGAAGCACTGGAGTGATCCAGTAGCCGGGAAGGGGCCTAGAAGTGCCTACTACTACACCACACTACACGTCGGCTCTACACATTTACAGAGCTAACCCATGTCCAGTGTCTGGTAGAACGTTGGGGGCTTCAATCCTGACTCCTTATCCCCATCTCATCCCAGGCTAACAGAGCCTTACTTATTCAGGGGAGAGAGTGGAGCCTCGAGAAGCACTCTTGAGAGGGCGTAGCAAGCGCCTTGGCCCCTCTTCATTCTATACAGGGGTCTCTGCCCACATGGAAGCGGGGCATGATGATTATTGGAATATCTTTCCTAACCTCATTCCAAAGCGTAAACTTACTTCGGAGGCTACAAATTGGATGGATAGGAACGTGTCTGCTTCTGAGATCAAGAATGCGGTTTTTCAAATTGAGAAAGACAAAGCATCTGGGCCTGATGGCTTTAATGTTTATTTTTTTAGAATGCTTGGGGAATAGTGGGAGAGGATGTTATTAGGGGCATTTCTTCATTTTTCACGTCAGGAAACATGCTCCATCATATTAATCACACTTTTCTGATGCTTGTTCCGAAAAATTCAAATGCTATGGGATTGGGTGATTATAGGCCTATTGCCTGCTGCAACGTCATCTACAAAATTATCAGCAAGGTCTTGTGTAATAGGCTGAAACATGTGATATCAGATCTTATTTCTCCAAACCAGGATGCCTTTCTCAAGGGCAGATTGTTTTCTAATTGTACTCTAATTGCCCACGAACATATCCGTGACTTCAGTAATCCAATGGGGGCCAGAACATGTATCAAATTGGATCTTCGCAAGGCATTTGATAGTGTGAACAGAGAATTTATCTATTTTCTCCTCCATCAAATGGGGTTTGGTCGCAGATTCATCAACTGGATTACACAATGCATTGCCACTCCTTTATTCTCTGTTCTTATTGAGGGTTCCCCTGAGGGATATTTTACTTCTAACAGAGGTCTTCGCCAAGGTGACCCTCTTTCACCTTATCTCTTTGTTCTAGTTATGGAGGCCTTCCCTCTTCTCATGGCCAGAGCTGAATCTTCCAGATCTATTCAGCCTATGAGAAGGTCTGGGGCAATTTCTCACCTGTTATTTGCAGACGACCTGTTAGTTTTTTGCCGCGCCAACACACATTCGATAAAGGGTCTTAAGGACATATTGGCCATTTTCAATCTTTATTCGGGCCACCATATTAATTGGAACAAAAGCTCGGCAATTTTCAGTAAAGGAGTGAGGAACCCAAGGGGTCTGGCTGATATGCTTGGCATTAAAATGGTTTCTAGTCTGACAACTTATCTGGGCCTTCCCCTTTCTTCCAACTACCCGAAAGCCTCTTTGTTCAGTCGCCTTGTGGACAGATGCAAAAGAGATTATTGGGTTGGTCGTCCTCGCTGTTATCCATTTCTGGTAGGATTGAACTGGTACGCTCTGTTATTTATGGGATGGTCTCCTTCTGGATGCAGGCTTATTGCATCCCCCCCTCTGTACTCCGTACTATCTCTTCTGCGTGCAGAAAATTTATTTGGGGCAATCTTAATATATGGGCTTGGAAGGACCTTTGTGTGCCAAAGAAAGAAGGGGGAGTGGGACTGAGACTCTTGGAGAACCTGAATGTTGCTTCTGGAATCCGTCTAACTTGGAGAATGCTTGGCACTAACGGAGTTTGGGCAAATTATATGAGGAATCATTATGATGCTATTAAGAAAGATTTCTATACTACCAAATCTAGACCAACTCAATCTGGTACTTGGAAGTTCCTTCTTAGATACCGTCAATTTTCACAAAAGCTTATCAAATGAACTCTGGGCGATGGTACTGATACTTCGTTTTGGTTTGACAATTGGCATCTCAAGGGGCCGCTTTATCTCCTTCACCCCCAACCCCAGGTACAAAGAAGAACTGGGTTAGTGATTTTTGGACCCCCGAAGGGTGGCCAGATATTGATAGTATTCGAGCCTTGCTCCCCATTTTGCGACAAGTTAAACCTGTGCAGGGCTTGGACTCCTGGAGCTGGGCAGATGGCCGGCCTTTTAGCTTCAGTTCGGCATGGAAGGGAACTCGAAATGCTGGGCCGAATTTCCAATACTTTGCGACAATCTGGTATCCTAATCATGTGCCTAAGATGTCGCTTTGTCTGCTAAGAGCAATTCGTGACAAGCTTCCAACCAAAGACCACCTTATCAAAAGGGGCTTGTCGGTAGATAAAAACTGTGTTCTCTGCGTAGGTAATGTGCCAGAATCTACTAGACACATCTTCTTTGAATGTGAGTACTCCCGTTATATTCTCAGTCGGAGTTTGCTGAAGTTGGGATACACTGGGACTGTGCCTTTATCTCTGGCAAGTACCTGCAATTTAATTAACTCGAGATACAAGCTTTCGGACCCTGTGGGCTCCCTTGCTAAATCAGTGTTTATCTTCCATGGTATGGCACATATGGAAGCAGCGAAACAAGCGAATCTTTCAGGGGATTCAAGGGGAGAAAACTATGGTATTTGCAGACTTGCAGCTGATGTAGTCATTGCTCAGAGGAAACTGGATTTCGATGGAGTAACCGACTTGACCCCCTTTTCGAATTGGGGGATCATTGATATTGGTTAAATGTATATCTCACTGTAGTTTAGATTTCTGGCTTTATTTTTGTATATTCATGGAATGTCGATTTGAGTGGATGATTGTTGGAGGTAGTGGGTTGCGGTGCTTGTGCCCTCTCCCCACTCTTCCTACCAACTCCTGCTTAGATGAGGCGTTTACTCTTTGTAACTTATTCTGGAATAATAAAGATTGCTTTTAATTGTGTGTGTGTGTGTGTGTGTGTGTGTGTGTGTGTGTGTGTGTGTGTATAGGAAACGGGAAATAGGGTATCACAGGAGAGAATCTCTCCAAGGTCGGTCAAAAAACTCCAATCTCCACATGTTTTTTGGAAGATCCGAGCCATTCATCTCGATCTCCACCCTCCAAAACACATACACACCAATTTTCAGCCCGATCCGAGGTGTTTTGCCCGTTCATCCACCCGACCCAAATTTAACGGTTTCGCATGAACTTAACTTTTGGGTCGGGTGGATGAACGGGCAAAACACCTCGAATCGGGCTGAAAATTGGTGGGTATGTGTTTTGGAGGGTGGAGATCGAGATGAATGGCTCGGATCTTCCAAAAAACATGTGGAGATTGGAGTTTTTTTTACCGACCCAGGAGAGATTCTCTCCTGTGGCACCATATTTCCCGTTTCCTCATATATACATACATACATACATACATACATACATACATACTAGTCATAACCCGTGCCTACAGGCACGGTTAATTTAAGATTTCTACCGCGAAATCTTTGTTACCCGAAAAATTATTTCTACAGCCAAAATTTAATAGAACAATAAATTAGCGTAAAAATATTTAGCGGCACGGGCACTTTCGGCGTGGAACAACAAATTCGGCGCAGGCGCCTTTGGCACGGAACAACAAATACGGCATCGAACAACAAATTTGGCGCACGCGCCTTCGGCACGAAACAACAAATTAACGTAAAAAAATTGCGCGGGCGCCCTCGGTGCGGACGTGGAACAACAACCAAAATAACAAACCTCAGCGTATTTTTACGCTAATTTGTTGTTCTGGTAAATTGTTTTACGCTAAATTTTTTATTTTGTTTAATTTAATGGATCAGGCTTCTCCACAATCTTTTCTAAGGCACTTCTAATTTCAAAGTTTAGGTTCTCAAGACACTTTTTCCCCAAATTTAATCTCCACAATTTTTCCCAATGCACTTCTAATTTCAAAGTTTAGGTTCCCAAGGCACTTTTCTCCCCAATTTAATCTCCACAATCTTTCCCAAGACACTTCTAATTTCAAATTTTTGGGTCCCAAGACACTTTTCCCATCAAAATTTAAGTTTTTCCACTAAAATTTTACAAGGGATTAATGTAGAGCAGATG
The DNA here is from genome assembly GCA_030789695.1 of Scilla litardierei. Lineage (NCBI taxonomy): Eukaryota > Viridiplantae > Streptophyta > Magnoliopsida > Asparagales > Asparagaceae > Scilla > Scilla litardierei. Next base: position 26,701,135 of record CM061135.1, read on the forward strand.
GCACCTGATCCAATGGATCAGGTGCAATACACAAAAAGGTGGGACCCAACGAGTACCAGCCTATGTGGGGGCTTGTACTTTCCACCTTTTTTGTGTCTTGGCATCTGATCCATTGGATCAGGTGCTAGCTTTTCTACATTAAATCCATTTTACAAACTCCAATCTCAACCATTGATTTACCAAGATCAAAGCTCAGCCCTCTTTATATTGTTCCAGTCAGCCCTATGATTCAAAAACGTTGTCAAATGTATAATAGAGAGAGAGAGAGAGAGAGAGAGAGAGAGAGAGAGATATATATATATATATATATATATATATATATATATATATATATATATATATATATATATATATAGGAAAATTTTCAAATGAGAACATTTCGCACCGTGCGAAAATGTTTTTAGTTTTTTTTTGAAATTTTTTTTTTCAAAAATTCTTTTTCCCACCCTCATTATATGTTGTTATACCCCCCTCAAAAAATAATCAATGAGAAATAATGTCATTTGGCCTTCGATCAAGGCATTTCATCAAATTCGCACGTTTTGAGACCGTTAAATTTGTAACGGGTGGATGGGTGCTCTAATCCCCAACGGGTTCACCCATTATTTTCCCTGGGGTATATAATTGTATGGATTAAACATCAAAAAAAGAATTTTTGAAAAAAAAAATTTCAAAAAAAAGATAAAAATCTTTTCGCACGGTGCGAAAAGCCTCTTTTTCGCAACCGAAGATCGCCATATATATATATATATATATATATATATATATATATATATATATATATATATATATATATATATATATATATATATATATATATATAATAAAAGAGGGATGTTCTCAAGAGAAATTGGATAAGAGATATTGGAAAAGAGAAATTGGATAAGAGATATCTATATTATAAAAGAGGGATGTTATCAAGAGAAATTGGATAAGAGATATTTGACAAGAGAAATTGGATAAGAAATATCTATATTATAAGGAAGGGATGTTATCAAGAGAAATTGGATAAGAGATATCTATATTATAAAAGAGCGATGTTATCAAGAGAAATTGGATAAGAGATATTGGACATGAGAAATTGGATAAGAGATATCTATATTATAAAAGAGGGATGTTATCAAGAGAAATTGGATAAGAGATATTGGACAAGAGAAATTGGATAAGAGATATCTATATTATAAAAGAGGGATGTTATCAAGAGAAATTGGATAAGAGATATTGGAAAAGAGAAATTAGATAAGAGATATCTATATTATAAAAGAGGGATGTAATCAAGAGAAATTGGATTAGAGATATTGGAAAAGAGAAATTGGATAAGAGATATCTATATTATAAAAGAGGGATGTTGTCAAGAGAAATTGGATAAGAGATATTGGAAAAGAGAAATTGGATAAGAGAGATCTATATTATAAGGGAGGGATGTTATCAAGAGAAATTGGATAAGAGATATCTATATTATAAAAGAGCGATGTTATCAAGAGAAATTGGATAAGAGATATTGGACATGAGAAATTGGATAAGAGATATCTATATTATAAAAGAGGGATGTTATCAAGAGAAATTGGATAAGAGATATTGGACAAGAGAAATTGGATAAGAGATATCTATATTATAAAAGAGGGATGTTATCAAGAGAAATTGGATAAGAGATATTGAAAAAGAGAAATTGGATAAGAGATATCTATATTATAAAAGAGGGATGTTATCAAGAGAAATTGGATAAGAGATATTGAAAAAGAGAAATTGGATAAGAGATATCTATATTATAAAAGAGGGTTGTTATCAAGAGAAATTGGATAAGAGATATTGGAAAAGAGAAATTGGATAAGAGATATCTATATTATAAAAGAGGGATGTTATCAAGAGAAATTGGATAAGAGATATTGGAAAAGAGAAATTGGATAAGAGATATCTATATTATAAAAGAGGGATGTTATCAAGAGAAATTGGATAAGAGATATTGGACAAGAGAAATTGGATAAGAGATATCTATATTATAAGAGAGGGATGTTATCAAGAGAAATTGGATAAGAGATATCTATATTATAAAAGAGGGATGTTATCAAGAGAAATTGGATAAGAGATATTGGAAAAGAGAAATTGGATAAGAGATATCTATATTATAAAAGAGGGATGTTATCAAGAGAAATTGGATAAGAGATATTGGACAAGAGAAATTGGATAAGAGATATCTATATTATAAAAGAGGGATGTTATCAAGAGAAATTGGATAAGAGATATTGGAAAAGAGAAATTGGATAAGAGATATCTATATTATAAAAGAGGGATGTTGTCAAGAGAAATTGGATAAGAGATATTGGAAAAGAGAAATTGGATAAGAGATATCTATATTATAAAAGAGGGATGTTGTCAAGAGAAATTGGATAAGAGATATTGGAAAAGAGAAATTGGATAAGAGATATCTATATTATAAGGGAGGGATGTTATCAAGAGAAATTGGATAAGAGATATCTATATTATAAAAGAGCGATGTTATCAAGAGAAATTGGATAAGAGATATTGGACATGAGAAATTGGATAAGAGATATCTATATTATAAAAGAGGGATGTTATCAAGAGAAATTGGATAAGAGATATTGGACAAGAGAAATTGGATAAGAGATATGTATATTATAAAAGAGGGATGTTATATAGAGAAATTGGATAAGAGATATTGGAAAAGAAAAATTGGATAAGAGATATCTATATTATAAAAGCGGGATGCTATCAAGAGAAATTGGATAAGAGAAATTGGACATGAGAAATTGGATAAGAGATATCTATATTATAAAATGGATGTTATCAAGAGAAATTGGATTAGAGATATTGGAAAAGATAAATTGGATAAGAGATATCTATATTATAAAAGAGGGATGTTATCAAGAGAAATTGAATAAGAGATATTGGACAATAGAAATTGGATAAGAGTGATGTTATCAAGAGAAATTGGATAAGAGATATATATATTACAAACGAGAGATGTTATCAAGAGAAATTGGATAAGAGATATTGGACAAGAGAAATTGGATAAGGGATATCTATTATATAAAAGACGGATGTTATCACGAGAAATTGATAAGAGAATTTGGACATGAGAAATTGGATAAGAGAATTTGGATATCTATTATACATTTGACAGCGATTTTTGAATCCTAGGGCTGACTAGGACAAGCTGACTAGGACAAAGGGGTTGATAAAAGACGGCCAGGATTTGATCTTGATAAATCAACGACAAGGATTCAATCTTGATAAAACTATTGGGGGATAGTTTTTATTTTCGGGTACCCTTTGGGGGGAAAACCGAAAACTAGAAATTTAAACGGGAACACGCAATTGTAGTTAATGTTGGGAAAAAAGCTCAGCCATCAAGACAATTTTTGGGGAACACGCAATTGCAACCATAATTTTTGGGGAAAATGCAATTGCTGCCATCTGTGTGCCATAATTTTTGGGGAAAATGCAATTACAGCCATCTGCGTGTTGCAGCCATAATTGCAGCCATCTCTATCACCCCATTCCCCAATTAAAACCTCAGTGGTAACGCTCTTCACGGTGCCTTCATCAAGAAGAGATCAGCGGGTTTTTGGGGGAGAGCAAAATCGGCTCTTGAAGAGAGCAGCAACCATGGAGAGAGCAAATTAAGAGAGCATAAAGTAAACATGAAGAGAGCAATAACGGCATCAAGCTCTCCAAGCGCATCTACTCCGACAAGGACCAAGCCACGTCGGCAGCGCCTCCGAGGCCGGCGGCGATGGACAGATCTCGCGGTGATAAATGAACCCAGGAATCTCACACACGCTAGCGTCCTCTCTCACCAAAAGATTCATCGGTGTCCCTGATCGTCGAGCGAGTTCATCTTTTGTGGGCCCCCACAACTGGGATCCTTTAATCTCTCTGCATGGTTCCAAACCGCCGTTAAAACCCCTCTCTCTCAACTCCGACGCCTTCACACTGAAAGCAAACATGAAGGACTCCGATCTGCTACCGATCTCATCCCCCACCGCAATGAAACTTTTCAGAAAAGGGCGCTACAAGATCTACGCTCTCCTCACGATCCTCCTCCTCGCCTGATGGTCATTGCTCACCGACACCGTCGCCCTTAAAACCTCGGCCGGTGCCGACCCCGCCGCTGCCACCCGAACCGATCTCGACATCTTGGTCCGAAACACTGTCGAAATCGTTGATCAATCGCAGATGCTCCGTGTTCTTTGCTCTTATTCGTTGTTTGTTGTTGCTATTCTTAGGAGGTGGAGGAGAGGGAGAAAGTGGTCAGAAAATGGTGGGAGGTTTACTCTCACAATCGCCAGATTCGACTGTCGAGATTTTGGAGAGAGGCGTTCGAGACTACGTAGGAGGAGCTTGCCAGCGATGCGTCGAAAGTTAGGGAACACGCGATCTCTGAGATCGCACGAATGTCGATGCAAAGGATTGTAGATCTGGAGACCCATCCTACTGATTCGAAGGTACAGAGTCAGTGGTTCTTCTGAAATTTGAAGATAAATCTTAGATTTAATTACTTAAAGTTGTTTACTTTTTTTACTCGAAAGTGCAAGAGCATTTATGTTGCAATTGTTAGTTTCCAGATCTTGGTTGATATAATGAAGGTATGTGATGAACTTATTTGCTTTCTTGCAAGGTGAAAGTTTCATAGAAAATTTGGCCAGCCACGTCGAAAGTTGCATAGTGCAAGAGGATGTTTTAGTGTGTAGCAGTATGTCCAGCTTTGTTGATTGTTTTGCTTTAATATGAGATTCTGACTTAAACTGTTCCAATGAGAATTTAAGTGTGCTAAAGAATAAAGAAGACACGCATATAATTCATGTTTTTATTTTTAAACATGAAAATAAGAAGCACACATCTTCTGAATGATAACGAAATTGAAAGGAATGAAGTAATATCTGCAAATTTCCAATTACATGCCAGAGTATTGTACTGTAACTGAAGTCAGGAATGAGCGATTTCTAATGCTTTTACAATTGTATAGAGTTTCTTTGGACTCATTATCACATCCTCCTAAATGTGTGCTTGGTTAACCAAGCCTAAAATCTTACTTTCCAGATTACATGGCATTGTATTCTCCCAAGTTAATACTGCAATCAGTACCAGACATGTATTTTACAGATTTGGTAGAGGAGTAAAATTCTTCATGTATATCCACCCCGGCCACCACGATCCATTCCTCTTCCTCACCCAAACGATCGTCCCAACTGATCAATCAACGACGCTCCCGCCCTCACCTTCATCGGAAGTTCCCATCGTAGCCAAATAAAATCATAGGGAACCAATCTTCTCAGATGATCGCTTGCTTTGGAGGTTAGTGTCTCTTCTCTTTTTGTTGTTTTGGAAGTATGCTAAGTTTTTTATGATTAGACTTTTGAAGAATGTACATCTGTGATTTTTTTGGGGATTTTTGAAGAAGTACAACCTGATCTCATCATATTCAGGTAGTAGAGGGGTAAGGAGATAGAATCATAATTTCTGTGAAATATAGAGTCAAATAAAATTATAAGCTTTATTGGTTGAAATATAGAAAAGATACTTTCTAATTTCTGTGAATTTTTTTGCTTTTTTTATGTCGTTGGGGTAAGGAGATAGAAATCAAAATAAATTAATGTATATAATTTCTCCTCTTTGGATGACAGATGTTGATGAAGCTGAGGAGTTAGCACATCTTCTGGAAATCAAAGCTTAAACCATTTTATACTGTATTGAGCTTTTTGACTGTATTGAGCTTTTTGATTTACGATGATGTGCGTCCTCAAAATTTGACGATGTGCGTGAGTGAGATTCCTGGGTGATTCCATAGCAATTCTGAGTGATGGGATTCCTGAGATTCCGGCGACGATGGACAGATCTCGCGGTGATTTACGATGATGTGTGTGCCTCAAAATTTGCATACGATGATGTGGTTGACAGATGTTTTTTAATTGAAAGGTTGGTTTATTGGACGAGAATTTGATTGTTTTATGCCCAATTTTGGTGTATGAGGGTATAGATGTTGTTGTGTGTTTTATGTAACTAATGTGGGATCATATGATTATGATCTTATAGATTTTTTATTAGTTAAACATTGCTATGGCATAAATCAAATTCTGAGTGATGCAGAATAGAACAGAAAGTTGCAATTTTTTTAAACATGGTATGGTACAGATTTCTTTAGTGTTATAATAAGTAGCAATGGTTAAATATAATGTGAAATCATTGCTATAAGTATATGTTGATGTGCATTAGGTTGATGAAAACAATTACAAGTGGGCATAGATTTAACATCTATTTTGAATTAGTGTACATGTTGCCTTTTGGAGATTGTTGCTTACTACAAAGAAAATGAGGTAAGAGACATGATTATGGATAAACTTTAGAGCTACATGTATATCAATTGCTGCTTACTACCAGAATTGTTTGGTAGAAATTTGCAGTATATTGGAAGATTTTGAGGATACGAAGATGTGGGTTAAGATTCTAAAGATTTTTGAGATCCATATTTTGTTATATTCATGTGAAATGTAAAAAATTATATTATTTTCTCATTTGTGCGATTTTCCATTGCAGTGTTATGCAAGACACAATAAAATGTGATGTGAAATAAAGGCAAAAATTTGTAAAGGTTGATTTTATGCCCCTTTTCTCTAGATACACACCACTACCACATCATTATATCAATTGCTGCAAGCTTATGGTATTTTTTAAGTTAACTAAATTTCGAGGGTTCGCATGGAAAATGTGGATGATGCCTATTACATTTCAATTTACTTGCAGGTAAGGAGTTGGGTTTGGTTATGTGTATAGTTGGGTTTGGTTATGTGTATTCAGGATTTTGATTCCAACCCGAATTTTTGATTATGTGTCAAATCCTCATTTGTATAGGCTGAATTTTTATGATATGCTGGTTTGTGATCACACTAATGTTTTGTGAGCTGCTGGTTTGTGATGGCATTAATGGGTTGTGTGATTATTATGATTTACTGCAATCCTCATTTGTGTAGGCTAAATTTTTATGATCAGCTCCAAGCCTATACAAATTGAGCTCCCAGTAATGGTTTCTGATATGCATCCAGGCTGACTTTTTTGTTCCAATCTGTTGTGCAAAGTCCTCTTCATATGCTTTACATGCATTCTTAAATTTGTATGATAACTTGACATAAATTGCCAACACAAGCGCACTAATCCAATCCAATATAGAAATAGCCAGAACGACGCCTACGATCATTTTGGTGGAGTGATCCATCATGAACACTACAGTGATAGGAAAACATTTTGACACTAAAACGTCCAGTGTGAATACTGACAAATTTTTTATCAATCACAAATAAAAAAAACCTTGAACTAAATTCTCTAAGGAAACTAACGCTTTCCGTTCTACGGTCCCTCGGAGCGAAGGGTTAGGCAGGTAGTACGGGCCCTCTGACTTCCAGCTATGTGCTGTGTGCTACTCATTTTGAGGAGAACTGAAGCTACTGGGAATTAAATTTTAGGTAGGAACTAAATTTTTTTGGATGAATTAAATAATAATTATTGTGATTTAATTATTGTTGTTTGTTTCAAATTAGGGGATCCAAGATTTTGAGGGGTGAAATATTTTGAATGAACAAGGAAACTAAATTTTGGGAGGGCTAAATTTTATGGAAGAACTAAAAAACAATTACCACGCTTTAATTATTGTCATTCGTTTAAAATTAGGGGATCCAAGATTTTAAGAGGGGCAATATTTTAAATGAATCGTGCCTGTAGGACACATGTTAAATCTTACGGGAACTAAATTTTAGGGAGACCTAAATTATTTGAGGGAACTAAATTCTCTGTTATGAACTAAATTTTGTGGGTCTTAACATTTTTGGGGAAATAAATAACAAGTGTTGTGATATACTTATTGTTTTTCGTCTAAAATTAGGGGATCTATTTCTTTGAGGGGGAATATTTAAAATGAACCGTGCCCTAAGGGCACGGGTTATGACTAGTATATATATATATATATATATATATATATATATATATATATATATATATATATATATTATAAAAGAGGGATGTTATCAAGAGAAATTGAATAAGAGATATTGGAAAATAGAAATTGGATAAGAGTGATGTTATCAAAAGAAATTGGATAAGAGATATCTATATTACAAACGAGAGATGTTATCAAGAGAAATTGGATAAGAGATATTGGACACGAGAAATTGGATAAGAGATATCTATTATATAAAAGACGGATGTTATCAAGAGAAATTGATAAGACAATTTGGACATGAGAAATTGGATAAGAGAATTTGGATATCTATTATATAAAACAGGGAAATTGGATAAGAGAAAATATAAGAGATGAGATTTTGAGGGATAAAAGAGGAGGTGTGGAATTTTGCACATACAACCCCGGTTTTTGTATTTTTGCCCATGGACCCTCCCCACACACCCACCCACACTTTTTATTCTCACCCCTTCCGACCATTTTTTTCCAGTTCTTTGAAGATTTTGAATCTTATCCTACTAGGACAAATCTTTGTCCTACGTAGCAAGTTTGTCCTAGGTGGTAATGACAATTTTTGGGGGACTTAAATTTTGGGGGAAAACTTAAATTTGGCGGGAAACTTGAAATTTTGTGGTAAAACTTGAAATTTGGGGGAACTTGAAATTTGTGGGGGAGAAAAACTCAGCCATTAAATAAACCGTGCCCAATGGGCACGGGTAATCTATTATATAAAAGACGGATGTTATTAAGAGAAATTGATAAGAGAATTTGGACATGAGAAATTGGATAAGAGAATTTGGATATCTATTATATAAAACAGGGAAATTGGATAAGAGAAAATAGAAGAGATGAGATTTTGAGGGATAAAAGAGGAGGTGTGGAATTTTGCACTTACAACCCCGGTTTTTGTATTTTTGCCCATGGACCCTCCCCACCCACCCACCCACACTTTTTATTCTCACCCCTTCTGACCATTTTTTTCCAGTTCTTTGAAGATTTTGAATCTTATCCTACTAGGACAAATCTTTGTCCTACGTAGCAAGTTTGTCCTAGGTGGTAATGACAATTTTGGGGGGACTTAAATTTTGGGGGAAAACTTAAATTTGGAGGGAAACATAAAATTTTGTGGGAAAACTTGAAATTTGGGGGAACTTGAAATTTGTGGGGGAGAAAAACTCAGCCATTAAATAAACCGTGCCCTATGGGCACGGGTAATGACTAGTCTATTATATAAAACAGGGAAATTGAATAAGAGAAAATATAAGAGATGAGATTTTGAGGAATAAATGATGAGATTGGGAATTTTGCACATACAACCCCGGTTTTTGTATTTTGGCATATGGACCCTCCCCCACACACACCCACACTTTTTATTCTCACCCCTTCCGGCCATTTTTTTTCCAGTTCTATGAAGATTTTGAATCTTATCCTACTTGGACAAAGCTTTGTCCTACGTGGCATGTTTGTCCTTGGTGGTAATGACAATTTTGGGGGGACTTAAATTTTGGGGGAAAACTTAAATTTGGGGGGAAACTTGAAATTTTGTGGGAAAACTTGAAATTTGGGGGAACTTGAAATTTGTAGGGGAGAAAAACTCAGCCATTAAATAAACCGTGCCCTATGGGCACGGGTAATGACTAGTATATATATATAGGCAAAGGTGCCTGAGAACGTGCCCGGGTAACATACCTACACACATCCCCTCTCCGGGTAGTTTTAAAGTATTTTTTGAATTATTTTTTGCAGTAGGTAGTTCTACATGTTAGGTAGCCCTCCACAAAATTTCAAGTCAAACAAACACTATTTGGGCATCGAAACATCCATCACAAAAAATTGCAAAAAAAAATTCCAGAATTCTGGACAGTTTTGCGCAACGTTTTTGTGATGGATGTTTCGATACCCAAATGGTGTTTGTTTGACTTGAAATTTTGTGGGGGGTACCTAACATGTAGAGCTAACATATGCAAAAAACAAATTCAAAAAAAATTAAAATCCATTGGAGAGGGTTTGTGCGCAGGTAATAATACCTGTGCACGTTCTTAGGTGCATTTTTGCGCGAGAGCACGCACACACATATTCCTAAGGTCACTATGGATATGAATATGCCCCTAGAGGACTCTGTGAATTTGAGGAATTCTCCCGTGGTTCCACCCTCTTCTGTTAGTACTCTTGGAAACGTTAATGATGCTTCAGCCTCTATTATCCATCCTGAGAGGCCTATGTCTACTATCGTTGCCGTTGATGATAGGCCACCTATTACTTTGCTGAGGGTAATGTGGAGTGGTAGGTCCAAGTTAATAAATGGCTTAAGAAGCGTCTTGCTAGTCTTCGTCCTCAACATAAACCTCTACATAAGAAATCTATAAATCCTAAGATGATTCCTAGCCCTAAGAAAGGCTCTTCTCTGGTTGGCCCTAGGAGAAGTGAGCGTGGTATGAAGGGCTCCCCCATGCTTTAATATGCCTATCTTTGCCTGGAACGTCTGTGGATTGAATAAAGCAGCGTGGCATCAAGATCTCCGGGGTCTTCTTAAGCATCATTTTCCTTCATTGGTTGGTCTTTTAGAAACCAAAATTAGAAAGGAGAGCTCTCAACATGTTCTATCTTTCTTCCCAAGTGACTGGTCTGCTATTAATAACTATGCGAACTCTGATGGAGGCAGAATTTGGGTATTATGGGACGTCAGGATCTGGTCTTGCATGACTCTTCATTACTCTGATCAGTTAATATCTATCTCTGCTACTAATAAGGGTGGTTTCAAGTGCATTGTCTCTTTTGTTTATGGTGCAAATCTATTGGCCTCTCGTACCGCCCTCTGGTCAGATCTTCTCTACACTCAGTCCTTTATTGGTAACTCCCCCTGGGCAGTCACGGGTGACTTTAATTCTGTAAGATTTATAGAAGAAAATATTGGTGGTAGGCCTATATCCAAAACTACCATGGATCCTTTCAATAATTGCATTCAGATTTGTGGCCTTATGGATCTTAAATGTGTTGGTAGTACTTGGAGATGGAATAACCATTCTGAAGGGATACGACATATTTCTGCTAGACTGGACATGATTCTCTGTAACTCTAGTTGGATTAACCTTCTTCCATCTTCACATGATTGTTATCTGCCTCCCTTTACCAGTGATCATTCTCATATACTGCTTCGATTGGGCGATTATTCTATGTCGAGGCCTAAACCTTTCATGTTCTTTAACTATAAGTCTCATCATTCAGACTTTCATGCAGTTTTGCTTAGAGTTTGGAGTACCACTATTTTATGTGTGCCTCGATATCAGATAGCATATAAACTTAAGAGGCTGAAGTGTCTTCTTAAATCCTGGTCTCATTGTTTGATTGTCAAGCCCCGTTCCCCAGAATACCCGGCATTTAAATTTTTTTCCAAGTATCCTGAAGCGTGAGTGTGATGAGAGAGGAAAAGAGAGAGAAAAAGAAGGAACTGAATAAGCAGGCCACTGCACACATGCTGGGATAGTACAAGTGCAGCTTCATTAAAATATCAAACAACTCAAGAATAACATAGAACAACAACAAATTTATATAAAAACTTTCATGTACATACATAGCCCAAGTGCACCACTACACATACACCGCCACTCTCCACTTCCTAAGACAACCATGTCACACCACAACTACAACTCATATTAAGTGCTATCCCTGAAACCCGACTCCAAGTCACCATCAACCATGCTGCCCCTGCTACCTAAAAAATAAGGAGGAGCACGTCAATTAGTGCCCCAGTAGAAACCAACTTGGATTTAGAACACCGTTCTAAGGTTATTAATCCACAAGACAAGGCAATGGAACTAAGGCATGCGAACTAAGTAACGTAATGAAAGTAAATAGCTAAGTAAAGGGATCATACCTGCGGTCCAAGGTCGAGCTGCTGCAAGAAAAGGGTTAGCACGAATAATAATAATAATAATAACATAAGTGTTCAGGCAACCATTATCTAATAAGATAAGTGCAAATGCCTGAGGCATGACACAGAGTCCAAAGAAACAGGCAAAGGGAAGGGAAACTGCTGCCAGCAGAAGGAGTAACACGCAAATTCTTATTTTTATTATTTTATAATTGAATTAATTGGAACTTGGGTAAACTGTGAGATACCAGGGCCTGGACTTCACCCCAAATTTGGGTGAATATAGCATACGACACAATGGACACGTGCACTGTATAACACCGGTCCTCTCAGCTCCCTCGTTCCTGGCAGGAGTGAGGTTCTCCACATAACAACACAACCTCCGTATGCCTCCTCCACTCCCGGTAAAGGCGACTGGGTATAAAATCCCCTCCACTCCCGGTAAAGGCGAGTGGGTATAAATATCATATATCACATAATCATTTTCCCCAACTTCTCAGTCCAGGCCTCATATCCACAATTTACTCAAATCCTACCTAAACCCAGGTTTTGCTAACTCACACTCATTAGAGAGGATTGAGACTTATTCAATTTATAAGTTAACATCATAAGTGACACGTTAGGGGTCATGATGGCATGATGGACATATCACCTTAGCTGTCCATCATTAAACATAGGGTCATGCACTCATGTGACATGCCTTCTATCACAACACATCATCCATTCACAATTACTTTGTATCCATGCCGTTCAAGCCACTAACTTCACCAATTATCAATGTGGCTCAAGGCCAACACTAACATATGCACATTCCTCAAATGACCGGATATTGACTTCATTGAGGCATTTCATCGAACACATGACGAGTGTCATTCATATCAAGCAACACAATAATATTTACATGTGCAAAGGGCATGAACATTCATTGCACCACACAACCATATTAAGCAAGAATAATGAAGGCCAATTAACCACAATTAATGAGTAAGAACTGCACTTAATAAATTCAGCGTGCTGAAATTGCAGGAAGTGACAATACATGGCCATATAACATCTGTTTTCATTGAGAATTTGACAGATTGTCCCAAATGAAAGTTATAGATATATTAGTCCTGAATTCACAGATAAAATATCGTGCACAAATATCAAGTAGATGATTTATGGTGAATTATTTGGTGAAGTGTGTCAAGTCTGTCTTCCAGACAGATTTTAGAGCCTATAAAGATTGCTGTTTTGGACATGTTCTAGCCAGAATTTCGAAAGGTAAGCACTCTGATGAAATTATAGATAAACCTGTTAAGTTTTCGAAGAGACCAAGAACATCAAATTCCATTGTGTGTGCAGGTATTTAGATCAATTTTGCTGAACTGTGTCAAAACTGAAAAACAAACAGACAGGTTGTAAAGATGGATTTGTTTCTCCTAAATTCTGAATTGAGAACTGTGTCAAAACTGAAAAACAAACAGACAGGTTGTAAAGATGGATTTGTTTCTCATAAATTCTGAATTGAACATATATAAAAATTTATATGATTTTGGGGTAAAACTTCAAGATCTACATGTACATATTTTCTTTGAAACCCAATTCAAACTACAGTAACCAGAATTGAAGCAATAATAGACATCAGATTTTCAGAATTCCTAAGGAGTTGCTTTTACTAAGAATTTCAAGGGGAAATTTGTGAAATTAAGCCATGGCATGTAAATTTTACTATCCCTATCACATATTGTATACAAACATGCTATAAATACATGATCACAGGAACCAATTTTTGGAGTTCCAAGTACAAGTAGATTCCTAACTCAAACTTGAATTTTCCTCTTTTTCTTCTCCTTTCTTCTCTACTTTCTTCTCTCTCCAAGAAAGCTTGAATTCCTTTCAATTGTAAATGGAAATTAGGGTTTCTAATTGAAGATTAAGGGGGAAATAGGAAGAGGGTGACCGGCCTAATTAGGAAAGGAAAGGAAAAGGGAGAGAGAGGAGAGAAAATGAGAGAATGAGAGAATTTTCTAGGTTTTCCCCTTCTCTTCTTATCTCTACTTATTCTTTTCTTCTCTTCCAAGAAAGGAATATTCCAAGGGAATATTCCATGAGGAAAGAACCAATATACCCCTCCATCGTCTAGGTATTTACAAGTTTGCCATTACTTTATGCACACCCCACTTTAGGATGTACGCACAACAGCTTTAGTCCAAATGACCGTTTTACCCCTTGCCTTTCTAAAAATTTACGGAGGTTGCCATTAACCCCTAACCCCTTTCACACTAGCATGGCTCCCCTTACATACATCCACGCACATCCATGCATGCATACATGCTTCACACACACACGTCTAACACATTCCTGTTGTTTTACACCCACGACGTCATTTGCACTTCTCCCGCATTCACATTTCACATTCTCTTCCCTTAGCCACATATTACAGCCTAATCCCCCTTGCACTACGTCACATACATCGATATCTATGTTTATTTCATGCCCACGTATGCATCGTAGGTAGAAATACCACGTGTGTTCAGTAGAATACTTGTACATTGCAAAATAGGACATGTCATCCTACCCACCTTAAAATAAAGTCTGTCCTCAGGCTTTCTAGGGTGTGAACCCTGCCCAATGTCAACTAGGTATGATGGTCTTCTACCCATGAAGTACAAGCAAGATTACATACTTATGCCGCACGTATATACACTATATATTTCACTGTCATCCATACACATCTGAATCACATACATATCACGGATACGTCCTACTATTTGTATAATAGCACATCCACATCGCCATATGCACTTACTGCGTACACTTACATATATGTCTTTCACATAAACATTTAGACACACATATTCACACACTAACATATTCATCACACACCACAATAAGTCTCTATACGTATTATTACACGTATTTAGATCACTACTCATATCCATGTGCATACGACATCACATCGTATCCATATCACGATTCCTTCAAGTATAACGACTTATATTCTACTTGTTTATATATATACTAGTCATAACCCATGCCCGCGGGCACGATTCATTTAACATTTCTCCGCGAAATTTTTGTTCCCCGAAAAATTATTTACACAGCCAAAATTAAACAGAACAATGCGTAAAAATATTTAGTGGCATATGCACCTTCGGCACGGGCGTCTTCGACATGGAACAACAAATTCGACGTCGAACAACAAATTCGGCGCCCGGTCCTTCGGCGTCCGGTCCTTCGGCGCATAACAACAAATCTTTGTAAAAAAATTGGCGCGGGCGCCTTCGGCGCCGAACAACGGAACAACAAATTCGGCATCGAACAATAAATTTGGCGTCCGTGCCTTTGGGGCAGAACAACAAATCTTTGTAACAACAAATTCGGCGCCCGCGCCTTTGGCGCAGAACAACGGAACAACAAATTCGGAGTTGAACAACAAATTTGGCGTCCACGCCTTCGACGCAGAACAACAAATCTTTGTAAAAAAATTTAGCGGGCGTCGAAGACAACAAGCATCAAGGTATTTTTACGCTAATTTGTCGTTCCGCTAAATTGTTTTACGCTAAATTTTTTATTTTGTTTAATTTAATGGATCATGATTCTCCACAATATTTCCCAAGGCACTTTTAATTTCAAAGTTTAGGTTTCCAATGCAGTTTTCCCTCCAAATTTAATCTACACAATCTTTCCCAATGCACTTTTCCCACCAAATTTAATTTTCACACTCTTTTCCAAGGCACTTCTAATTTCAAAGTTTATATTCCCAAGGCATTTTCCTCCAAATTTTTCACAAAATCCAATCTCAACTATTGATTTACAAAGATCAAATCTCAGCCACTCTTTATCTTGTCCTAGTCAGCCCTAGAATTCAAAATTCGTTGTCAAATGTATAATAGATATATAATGATCTTTGGGTGCGAAAAAACCCGTGCGAAAACTTTTTATTTTATTTTTTTGCAATTTTTTTTCAAATTTTTTTTGATGTTTAATCCATACAATTATATACCCCAGGGAAAATAATGGGTGAACCCGTTGGGGATTAGAGCACCCATCCACCCGTTACAAATTTAACGGTCTCAAAACGTGCGAATTTGATGAAATGCCTTGATCGAAGACCAAATGACATTATTTCTCAACCATTATTTTTGAGGGGGGTATAACAACAGACAATGAGGGTGGAAAAAAGAATTTTTGAAATTTTTTTCAAAAAAAAGATAAAAACATTTTCGCACCATGCGAAATGTTCTCATTTGAAAATTTTCTTATATATATATATACACACATATACATATACGCCTATATCCATGCACCGACACACCGCTATACACATCAATTTACACACCATGCTTGGCAAACCGGGTCACCATCACGGTGTCACACCGTATGTACATCGGACCCCTAAACACTCAATACTCAGTCATCAGGGTTTACTCACAATTACTTATATGCACATAAATATCTATAAGCACACAATATTTAGTCACATCCATACATACACCTACGACACGTACTAACACATGCATCATCAAGTCATATGGGGCCGACGATAATAACTATAGATAAATATACACATAATTTTACATTCATAGCGATGCACCTACTGCCTCACACAGATAGGCACATATACTTCACACAATACTCACTAGATTGCACAAACATAATATGTTCCCCGTATATGTTATATTTAACTAGTCTTACATATCCCACGCACATACTGCCACAATAGTCCAATAGATTCAAATATACATTTATTCATCACACACGTACAAATATACACAACACACACACACACATATCTCAATACCCACATATCAAATAGTTTCAAACACTTATATTCATCAGACAAGTGTATACACACACACACACACTCTCTCTCTCTCTCTCTCTCTCTCTCTCTCTCTCTCTCTCTCTCTCTCTCTCTCTCTCTCTCTCTCTCTCTCTCTCTCTTATGTTCCATATCTATCACATTTACATCCATGTTGCATATTTATATACATACACACATGCTATGGTACAGACCTATATATACACACATACATACAAGAATACATTTTTCCAAGGCTCACCAAGATACACCTGGATTGACAATCCTATAGGATAGATCAGCATATAAACAAACAAAGATATTTACCAGTATATATATTCATTCATCCAATATACATATCATTATGTATGCTCCTACTGCACACTACATAAACATGAACACATCCCTACACTCTATTGTGACATGTATAATAGAAATTCATACAACTAGAATACATATTCACGTATACGCAACAAGCAATACTCCACATAGATATTCCACAAGCACATACTCATTATACACCTACAGATGTATAAGTATCAATACCATACTTAGATTTCTGCATCTGCATACAGCCAAATACATGTACACACATACACGCAAGAATGTTATACTAATAGTAGATATGCACACAGACATGCATACGTATTAGGACCCATGCACCATGCACACACATTAACATATATGGACACACGCCCATTCACACACACCATACATATCCTACTGTTACACACCCATACAGTCAAGCTACTCATATTATTCTAGCAGGTAGTCAATAGCTACCCATACCATTATATACATAACATCCAATATATCCACACTTTTACTAGCATACTAGTACATACACAAATAGTTACATTTCAATATTCATACACATACATACACATATAACCACTCACAAGACATACACCAATGCACATTCAATAATAACAACACACATACACAATCATACCACGCTTGCTACAACACACCTACAAATATTTAAGTATCTCATATACCAATACACAATCCCCCCTCATGACAATGCACTACATATACATACAAATGGTCCAATAGACACCATTCTACGGGTAAGCGTATATGCACATGTATACATATACCATAACTCCACTTAACCGTGCAAACCCATAGCCATCCCACTTATACATGCACTGTATAATCTCAAATTCTCACATTCATCACATTCTACATATGATACACATCGCACTTATATCCTTATCTCATGTTAGGCATGTAGAGGAATATGTCCTCGGATCATTTGTATTTGATGCAAATGAAAATTTAAGCCTAGATAGGGACTAATTTGCATATGATGTAAAAGAGATTAAATGTGTCTTAAATTTTTTAAGACTATATTTAATTAAATAAACGTGTTGAAAAGGTTACCTAGATGACGGGATCGTCCCGCTCTAAACGCAGGTTCAAACCGCGTCAAAAACGGAGTCCAAATGCACAAGTTATAGCCAAAACAAGTCAGCCCAAACTGTTGGGCTGAAACCAGCGAAAATGGAGGCCCACCAAGCCCGAATTTTCTGGTTAGGGTTTTTTGAAACCTGGGATTTTCTTGACGGCTACGTTTCTAAGAGAAGCATGACTTTTGGCTAACTTTGGACTATTGTTTGAAGGGTCAAACGAACTCCGATTGACGAACGGTTTTTTTCCTATGCGTTCACCATTGAACGCCCTTCGTATTGATAGAAGTTCAACGGTGAGGGAGTTAAAATTCACGGAAGTTTAGCCTTTATGAAAGGCAAACTAAATTGAATTAATTAACTCCAACTTCAGTCCCACATCGGAAATTGAGTAGAGGGGAGGGGTCAGCCGCCTATATAAATAGGGGTCTGCCACATTCCTCTAAACTCGTCCCAAGCTCTAGATCTGAGCGGCTCTCGTAAATGTTGGAGCACGCTCGGATCTAAGCTAAATTAATATTTCTCCTCTCCCTATAAATTTATGCCTTGCTCCTGAGGGCTCTAGCAAAGCGGCGAAGGAGTTCGGATTCAGATCCGAAATCTAGGCGGAGGTTTCACTCGCGTGAAACTTTCTTCGGCGGTGGGTGGCTCGGCGACACGGGGATTGATCGCTTCGGGATGCGGAGCGGTTCGAGGAGCGGTGCAGGGAGCGGTTCAAGGAGCGGCTCGGCGTGAGACGGGAGCAGCTCAGAAGACGGCGCGGAACATCTCGCCTGCCCCAGGGCTGAGATTCCGGGTATGTGTTTAAGTTTTCATTTAATTATTCGCAGTAGTCAGATCCACCCCAAGTTGGCAGAGATCCTGGCTAATAGGGTCTGGTTCCTTAGGGTTGCATGTTAATTAGATTAACATAAAATTTTTCCGCTGCATTTCTGTCTATGTTTCGTCCGACTTAGGACGGGACTAGAGTTTTTGTGCCCTAAGGGTCCCAGAAAACCCTGCATTGGTATCAGAACCATCTCTGTATGCTGATCTAGGACTGCGAATTTATTATTTGAATGCTTTTACAGAAAAATGTATTCTTTAAATTTATGCGATAATTTTAAATTTTTTTAGTTTAAAAATTTTATATGATAAATTTTAAACATGAAAGTTTTAAAATGGAATTTTTAAATTTATGTGATAAATTTTAAAATTGTTTTAAAGCTTTAAAACTTTATGCGATAAGTTTAAAATGTTGTTTAAAATTTTATGTGATAAATTTTAAACATGGAATTTTTTAAATGATGTTTTAAATTTATAAGATATTTTTAAAAACTGATTTTAAAAGTTTAAAATTTTTATGCGATAAATATTTTAAAGTAGCATGCAAATGTTATGATTTTTTAAACAAGCTTTTACTTTATGAGATAAAATAAAATGTTTTAAAAATCGTATTTTTAAATTTAAATGTTAAATTTAAGTATGCATGCTAAAATTGTTTATGTGATAAACTTTAGTCTATTTAATTGTTAAATAGTTGTACACTTTTTATGCGATAAAATTAGTGTAAATTTTTAATGGCTATGTCTTCTTGTCCCTTATTTGATAACACAAGACAACCCTTTAGGTTAGCCATTAAATAATGATTAAAATTTATTACTTGAATTTTAATGACATGCTGTGTTTTAATAAAACATTAACAACACTTCAAGACCTAATTCCTGATTAGGGTAGTCCCTTTAATGAATTTTTAATTCTAATTGTTATAATTAATTTTCATTAAAGGACTTCGCTTTTAGCGTTGTTAATAAAATTTATTAAAAATCCTAATAATGATTAGGATAGCACGTGAAGCTTATAGTTGATAAGGACTTAATAAAAGTTATTAAACAGATCCTAAAATTTTGAATTTAAGGATGCAAATAGTTGATAGGATTAATTAGTTGTTAATAAAAGCTGTTTAGTCTATGGCACACATACAAAAATGACAAGCTTCATTCAATGGACCATGATCCAGTCAATGTGCTTGGCTAAGAGTTCTGGGTCAACCCTTGCTAGTACAAGGGGCAGTGATCCTGGCTTAGTCAATTCCCTGGCTGTGTTCCGCTGGACCGCAATGTCGCGAATCATGATTGTATGACACCCTGGACTATATCTAGTCAATGCGTTATAAATCTTATTAAAGATTAATTCGTATCCCTCCTTGATTTTGGAGCTTGGTAACTCAAAGAAGACAATTATAGTTGTTGAGTCTCCTCAAGCTGTGACTTGTTTTTCTTTAAGGAACAAACTCCAACATACATGTGATGTAGTCTAGACTTGACCCAAATCGATGCGTCGGGTCTCCTCGAGTATCGATCTAAGTCAAATCTGGACACGAAATCAAGGGTCTGACTAGACCAGTCATTATGATTTGTTGAGTCTCCTCAAGATCATAAGTGACTGTGGGTAAAAATCGACAGGGAATCACATGTGATGTGATTGACCAAGAGTTAGTCTACCAGTCATGGAACCAATCAACTTGTTGAGTCTCCTCAAGGTTGTGAGGTTCAGGATGATTGGATCCCTCTTTCACTAATTTTTAAATTCGATTAAATCGTTCGTTATTAAGCTTTAAAACGATCGTAAAAATAGTGGGAGGATATAGATAGATGAAAGCCCATCTACCTATATTTAATATTGAACATATGCAAAAACTAGGGCAAGATTATGTTTACCGAAGGAATCAAAATATAATATTGGAATAAGTTAACTGGTCAAATAGTTGATTAATTGAATATCAAGTTAAATTCTAATTGATGGAATTAAACTATATTCTCGTTGACATTAAATGACCTTCTAAAGAACAGACTTAAGAAATATGATTTCATTAAGTTCTGGGTCCAACAAATAAATTAAAGCTATATGTCACTCTTCTCTATATGAGGCAGCTTGAACATATAGGATATTCGAAGTATGTTTCTCCCTACAACTTGTCGAGCTACCCTCAAAATTGTATGGACAAACAATTCCGATCCGTAAAGTTCGAGAATTCGATCAAACCGTTTGAGTCGAATACGAGTGCATGAGTGGTGCAAGACTATGTATCCCAACCGGATCTTGAGACAAGCAACTTCTTGAGCTAAACTCGAGATTGCAAAGCTCAAGCGTTTGGATACATAAGATGCTTGCATAGCTATTTATGTTGGGTTAATTAATATCTAAATGTGATTTAGAAAAGGAAGAAGGCACTCCGGAAAGTCAATTGAGAAAGTTAGTTTAATTTATCATTAGTAAAGGCATAAGTAGGAGGAAATGAAAATGTGATATATTTTGATGTCACGATTTCAGAATAAATAGTTATACAAAAACGTCTAACACATTTTTTTTGACGAATGTCGTCACCTTGCTTCGGAAGCAATGTTTTGTGTTAAGTAATTTGTAATAACTATATATATATATTAAATGTTAATATATAAATACACAAGATAGTAGCAAACTTGTATGGAAAAATAGACTAGGCCGTATCGAGAGACTAACCTTCACAAGTCACATAAAGAGGGGTCTGACCTCTCGTATTATGAAGTCTGTGGACACTTGTGAGTCTTAGCCTCTTAGATAGAATGGCCGAAACCCATCTGTAAGACAGAGGGAGAATGAGTTGTCGAACTCAGTCTGGTACATAGTGATGAACCTGAGTCTAGATTAACCAAATCAAGTTATTCGTATATTTTATTAAGACACGTGTTCTTGATAAAACACAATTCTGATAAAATAAAGAACGAAATGATTAAAGTATTTAAATTGATTCGATTAGATCGAATGGTCAAATACTTAGCTACATAAAATCTTGCGAAACTAAAAGAAAATGTGATTTTCTCTTAGGTCAAGTCTGTAAACACATCCGTGTGTTAAAAGGTATGAATCACACTTAGTCAGACTTGGTGTGATCCATTGTAAGTGACTGTGAGTTAAGTCCTCCTTCTGGGTTAAGTCCCATATAGTAATGCCTAGGTTTTGCTAATGTCCTGTGAGGACATTATCAATAAGATATTCATTAAATCAATCATTAGGAAGTTGTATAATTACTCGAATTTCGTGAGACGAAGAGTCGATTTAAACATCATAACTGATGATGACTTAGTCAACTTCCGGGATGAAATTCGAAGTAGTAACTCCGATTTATAACTTGATGCAATCAGAATAGGTCCATGTGCGTAAATAAATTTTGGAATTTAGTTTACGTACCCAAGGAAAATGTTTCCTCACTTTCTGCAAGTAAATCTTTACGTTGAAAGATTGGTGCAGAAAAGAAAGTAGTGAAGTGCAATCATGTTGGTCGAGAACGGTTTTCATCCTAATTCCTATAAAATGGATTATGTTGAAACCGTCTTGCCAGTAGATGTGCACAGATCTACTCGGACCAAACTCGATGTAAAACGCTTAAGTTGACCATGAAAATTGGAGCATTCACTTATAAGTTCATTTTTCTAAATATGATTTAGACGGACCAACTTATATGAATTAGCCAGATAGTTTTCAAGGTCAGTGGGAGCGTATAAATTACATGCGAGGCATCAAAGGGATGGAACATATATTTTGACAAAGTGATCAAAAGAGTTTGATTCTTTATCAGAAATAAATATGAGCCATTTGAAATGACCAGTAACTAATTTAAATGATTATCGTAAGGTACGATGAATTGGATAAGATCCAAGTAAATTAAAATATTATGGATTCTGAAAGACCAAATGAATTATTTGAATGAGATTCAAATGGTTGGTCTAAACATAGAAACCCTTAAGTCTATAATGTAGACGGTTTTAGCAGATCCACTCATGAAGGCTCTACCACATGAAGTCGGGAAAACTTATGTGTAAAAACGGTATGAGATACCGAGATAAATGGGCCTGAGTGCAAGTGGGAGATGTTGAGAGATGATACCCTTGAGGCTATCTATCTTCATGTGTGCATAGCACAAACATCTTGTTCGAAATAACAGTAAGCTGTTTGGTAAAAATTTATCTAAGTTATGTTATAATGTAGTTAACATTAGATATTAACTTAGGTAAAGTCCTGAGACTTTATGCAAGGTCAAACAGGTATCGAGATGAGTATCTCGATCATGGAGAACTGTTTGACCGTCTGTAGCATAAGTCTAAAAAGGGTTCGTGGTCGTAGATGTTTCGAGACTAGGATATCGAAACATCGGATAGACCATTGTGTCTTAGTCTTCACCGTATAGCGGTGGCGATGATCTCATGATCGCTTGACTTGGCGAAGTCGTTGGCAAGACACAGGTGCTCATTAGAGAATGAGTTCACTGAACGATCCACAAGAGTTATCATATGGTTATATTGATCAATCTGTCAATGATGACTCTGAGTGATGATAGGCTAGTTGGTATTTTGACTTGAGGTCATTTTGACGAACCTGTGCGTGAACGGTGCCACTTAGATCAAATGACCTAGCTTCGAGGCAAGCCACGTCGAAAGGTCTTTGATTGGGTGACACTTGAAGCGTTT
This sequence comes from Scilla litardierei, assembly GCA_030789695.1. NCBI lineage: Eukaryota > Viridiplantae > Streptophyta > Magnoliopsida > Asparagales > Asparagaceae > Scilla > Scilla litardierei. Next base: position 26,724,659 of record CM061135.1, read on the forward strand.
GAGGAGAGTAATGACCAAGAGAGGATTCGTCTCTCCTGGTCAATGGGAGTTAGTGTCGTAGGGTTAGTTCAATCTTTGGTAAAAACTCTGGCCAGAGTATGTTGGAACAAGTCCAACATGATTTGACTAAAGATTGATAGAAACTAACCGGAGTCAAGTTATTGGGGTTGACAGTTTGACTGTACCCTAGACTTGATCTACACGACATAGTTTAGACGAAGAGACTATAACTGCGGAATTCATCACGGAAACAGTCAGGGTGGTCCCGACAATACTCATGTCAATGAGTTAACCACATAATAATGATTCCTGAAGCAGGGACGGCAACCACTGCTCGTGGTCACTGCCGTATAGGGCTTCGAGCCCAACCTGTTGTAAGGGTCAGGCTGTAGGGTCTCACACAGAGTGTGACCTTCGTCTAGTAATAGGTAGAAATTAGTTAGGGAGAATAATTTGCATTTGATGCAAGGGATAAAATATTGCAAAAGATGTTTGCAATCATCTCCTGCATTCGGGATAAATGATCCTGAGTTCAAGTGGGAGATGTAGAGGAATATGTCCTCGGATCATTTGTATTTGATGCAAATGAAAATTTAAGCCTAGATAGGGACTAATTTGCATATGATGTAAAAGAGATTAAATGTGTCTTAAATTTTTTAAGACAATATTTAATTAAATAAACGTGTTGAAAAGGTTACCTAGATGACGGGATCGTCCCGCTCTAAACGCAGGTTCAAACCGCGTCAAAAACGGAGTCCAAATGCACAAGTTATAGCCAAAACAAGTCAGCCCAAACTGTTGGGCTGAAACCAGCGAAAATGGAGGCCCACCAAGCCTGAATTTTCTGGTTAGGGTTTTTTGAAACCTGGGATTTTCTTGACGGCTACGTTTCTAAGAGAAGCATTACTTTTGGCTAACTTTGGACTATTGTTTGAAGGGTCAAACGAACTCCGATTGACGAACGGTTTTTTCCTATGCGTTCACCATTGAACGCCCTTCATATTGATAGGTTGTATCAATCATGAAGTTCAACGGTGAGGGAGTTAAAATTCACGGAAGTTTAGCCTTTGTGAAAGGCAAACTAAATTGAATTAATTAACTCCAACTTCAGTCCCACATCGGAAATTGAGTAGAGGGGAGGGGTCAGCCGCCTATATAAATAGGGGTCTGCCACATTCCTCTAAACTCGTCCCAAGCTCTAGATCTGAGCGGCTCTCGTAAATGTTGGAGCACGCTCGGATCTAAGCTAAATTAATATTTCTCCTCTCCCTATAAATTTCTGCCTTGCTCCTGAGGGCTCTAGCAAAGCCGCGAAGGAGTTCGGATTCAGATCCGAAATCTAGGCGGAGGTTTCACTCACGTGGAACTTTCTTCGGCGGTGGGTGGCTCGGCGACACGGGGATTGATCGCTTCGGGATGCGGAGCGGTTCGAGGAGCGGTGCGGGGAGCGGTTCAAGGAGCGGCTCGGCGTGAGACGGGAGCAGCTCGGAAGACGGCGCGGAACATCTCGCCTGCCCCAGGGCTGAGATTCCTGGTATGTGTTTAAGTTTTCATTTAATTATTCGCAGTAGTTAGATCCCTCTTGGGGTGGTCAGATCCACCCCAAGTTGGCAGAGATCCTGGCTAATAGGGTCTGGTTCCTTAGGGTTGCATGTTAATTAGATTAACATAAAATTTTTCCGCTGCATTTCTGTCTATGTTTCGTCCGACTTAGGACGGGACTAGAGTTTTTGTGCCCTAAGGGTCCCAGAAAACCCTGCAAGGCACGGTATAGAGCTAAGTGCCTAAACTTAGGGTTGACGGGTCTAGAGCACCCCTACCCACCTTAGGATACACCTACTCCAAACACCCTAGGGCATTACTCATACTACCTATACGCCCATTACTTATCTATATCACTACATACACACCATATATAACCATAGCACAACACCTATCTTTCCGCAATAATACAACACACAACCATATACCCAAGTAAAACAATATACCAATTCCAATAGGCACATAGGTAGCACATACACATATTCTCAGTTATTCAAATCTAACACATGAGGAATGCATACACTAGCAATGTAACACTAGCGATATATATATATATATATATATATATATATATATATATATATATATATATATATATATATATATATATATATATATATATATATATATATATATATAGACACACACACACACACACACACACACACACACACACACACACCAATATCCCAACCGATATCTACACCACCTATTTATACAAGCACACATATATTCACACGCATGCACTTTCCCACATATGTCCAAAGACAATGGGGACACTCCACTACTCTATCCATACAAGGAGAGACATACACACATTGGTGTACTCCTCATTTGAAACACAACTATAATTTAGGAGATAGTGAACCGCATACATGCACTCACATCACATACGTACACACCCTCGCCCACGTCTCTACAAACATATAATATCACCGCTAGCTGATATGTATCCACCAGTACACATCCACCAATAAATATATACTTATCACATATACCTCAGAGTCACACAAGTATAACACATACCTACTCACATACCCGTATCATGTATCTCTATAGAGACAATATATGTATACGCTCAAGTATTTACCCACCTAGTATAAACGGCCACACACTATAATCATTCAAGATACTTGTAACTTTCATGTCATTCAAATATAAATACATATACTGACTACAAGTATACCACAACATATATAATTCTAATATACAAGCACAACAAACACACTTATACACGTGGATTCACACAATTATAAATACACCCATATATCCAGAAATACTCATCTATAGTATAATACATCGCAGGAAGTTCATCCCTGAACTCCCAAAAGCTAGGGGTTCAAGGGTGGATCACTTAAGGCTCTAAGGTCACTACCCACCTTAGGGCTAAGGTATCCCAATCACCTACTGAAGCATTACATGTACTATCCTTACGCACATCGCAGTGCGGTGGCCTGCATGAGCCGCCAAAAACTGACATGCCCCGTTCCCCAGAATACCCGGCATTTAAATTTTTTTCCAAGTATCCTGAAGAGTGAGGGTGGTGAGAGAGGAAAAGAGAGAGAAAAAGAAGGAACTGGATAAGCAAGCCACTGCGCACATGCTGGGATAGTACAAGTGCAGCTTCATTAAAATATCAAACAACTCATGAATAACATAGAACAACAACAAATTTATATAAGAACTTTCATGTACATACATAGCCCAAGTGCACCACTACGCATACACCGCCACTCTCCACCTCCCAAGATAACCATGTCACACCACAACTACAACTCATATTAAGTGCTATCCCTGAAACCTGACTCCAAGTCACCACCAACCATGCTGCCCCTGCAACCTGAAAAATAAGGAGGAGCACGTCAATGCGTGCCCCAGTAGAAAGCAACTTGGATTTGGAACACCATTCTAAGGTTATTAATCCACAAGACAAGGTAAGGAAACTAAGGTATGCAAACTAAGTAACGTAATGAAAGTAAATAGCTAAGTAAGGGGATCATACCAGCGGTCCAAGGTCGAGCTGCTGCAAGAAAAGGGTTAGCACGAATAATAATAATAATAGTAATAATAACACAAGTGTTCAGGCAACCATTATCTAATAAGATAAGTACAAGTGCCTGAGGCATGACACAAGTCACGAAGAAACAGGCAAAGGGAAGGGAAAGTGCTGCCAGCAGAAGGAGTAACACGCAAATTCTTATTTTTACTATTTTATAATTAAATTAATTAGAACTTGGGTAAACTGTGTGATACCAGGAACTGGACTTCACCCCAAATTTGGGGTGAATATAGCACATGGCGCAATGGACACGGACACTGTATAACATCGGGCCTCTCAGCTCTCCCGTCCCTGGCAGGAGTGAGGATCTCCACATAACAACACAACCTCCGTATGCCCCCTCCACTCCCGGTAAAGGCGAGTGGGTATAAAATCTCCTCCACTCCTAGTAAAGGCGAGTGGGTATAAATATCACATATCACATAATCATTTCCCCCAACTTCTCAGTCCAGGCCTCATATCCACAATTTACTCAAATCAGTGTTCTAAAAATCGGCCTGGGCGGCCGCCTAGGCGGCGCCTAGGCGCTAGGCGGCCAGTAAACGCTCCGAGTATGGCCTGGGCGGTCAATCTGGGCGTTTTTGGGATTAATCGGCCGCCTAAGCGTTCTGGGCGGTGTCTGGGCGCTCTGGGCGGTTCATAGGCGGTTCCTAGGCGGTTCCTGGGCGGTGTCTGGGCGTTTTTGGTAAATGGCTTAATTGCACAAGAGTATCTTTTAAATTTTATTTTGTTGCACACAAATACTCTAAAGTAGGTAAACTGGATTTGATTTAGTATGTATTAAATATTTGATGTATTTTAAATAATATATATATATATATTTATATATAAACATAAATATAGTATATAAAAATAAATAAAATAATTAAAAAATGCAAATCCGCCTAGGCCGATTAATCCCCGATTAATGCTCTGGGCGCTAGGCGCTAGCAATCCGAACGCCTAGCGCCTAGCGTTTTTTACAACCTTGACTCAAATCCCACCTAAACCCGAGTTTTGCTAACTCACACTCATTAGAGAGGATTGAGACTTATTCAATTTATAAGGTAATATCATAAGTGACACGTTAGGGGTCATTATGGCATGGTGGACATATCACCTTAGCCGTCCATCATTAAACATAGGGTCATGCACTCACGTGACATACCCTCTATCACAACACATCATCCATTCACAATTACAATGTGTCCATGTCGTTCAAGCCTCTAACTTCACCAATTATCAATGTGGCTCAAGGCCAACACTAACACATGCACATTCCTCAAATTACCGGATATGGCCTTCGTTGAGGCATTTCATCGAACACATGACGGGCGTCATTCATATCAAAGCAACACAATAACATTTACACGTGCCAAGAGCATGTACATTCATTTCACCACACAACCATATTAAGCAAGAATAATGAAGGCCAATTAACCACAATTAATGAGTAAGAACTGCACTTAATGAATTTAGCGTGCTGAAATTGCAGAAAGTGATAATACATGGCTATATAACACAGTTTTCATTGAAAATTTGACTAATTGTTCTAAATGAAAGTTATAGATATATTAGTCCTGAATTCGTAGATAAAATTTCGTGCACGAATATCAAGTAGGTGATTTATGGTGAATTATTTGGTGAAGTGTATCAAGTCTGTCTTTAAGACAGATTTCAAAGCCTATAAAGATTGCTGTTTTTGGGCATGTTTCAGCCAGAATTTCGAAATATAAGCACTCTGATTAAACTATAGATAAACTTGTTAAGTTTGCAACGAGACCAAGAAAATCAAATTCCAATTTGTGTGCATGTATTTAGATCAATTTTGCTGAACTGTGTCAAAACTGAAAAACAAACAGACAGGTTGTAAAGATGGATTTTTCTCCTAAATTCTGAATTGAACATATATCAAAATTTACATGATTTTGGGGTAGAACTTCAAGATCTACATGTACATATTTGTTTCGAAATCCAATTCAAACTACAGTAACCAGAATTGAAGCAACAATTGACATCAGATTTTCAGAATTCCAAAGGAGTTGCTTTTACTAAGAATTTCAAGGGGAAATTTGTGAACTTAAGCCATGGCATGTAACTTTTACTATCCCTATCACATATTGTATAAAAACATGCTATAAAAACATAATCACAAGAACTAATTTATGGAGTTCCAAGTACAAGTAGATTCCTACCTCAAACTTGAATTTTCTTCTTTTTCTTCTCTTCTTTCTTCTGTACTTTCTTCTCTCTTCAAGAGAGCTTGAATTCCTTTCAATTGAAAATGGAAATTAGGGTTTTTAATTGAAGATTAAGGGGAAAATAGGAAGAGGGTGGCCGGCCTAATTATGAAATGAAAGGAAAATGGAGAGAGAAGGAGAGAAAATGAGAGAATGAGAGAATTTTCTAGGGTTTTCCCTTCTCTTCTTATCTCTTCCTTTTCTTTTCTTCTCTTCCAAGAAAGGAATATTCCAAGGGAATATTCCATGAGGAAAGAACCAAAATACCTCTCCATCGTCTAGGTATTTACAAGTTTGCAATTACTTTATGCACACACCACTTTAGGATGTACACACAACAGCTTTAGTCCAAATGACCGTTTTGCCCCTCGCCTTTCTAAAAATTTACGGGGGTTGTCATTGACCCCAAACCCCTTTCACACTAGCATGGCTCCCCTTACACACATCCACGTGCATCCATGCATGTATACATGCTTCACACACACGCGTCTAACACATTCCTGTTGTTTTACACCCACGACGTCATTTGCACTTCTCCCGCATTCACATTTCGAATTCTCTTCCCTTAGCCACATATTACGGCCTAATCCTCCTTGCACTACGTCACATACATCGATATCTATGCTTATTTTATGCCCACGTTTGCATCGTAGGTAGAAATACCATGTGTGTTCAGTAGAATACCCGTACAGTGCAAAATAGGGCATGACATTGATTGATGACATTGCTTCCCACATCAAAGACTTAAGAATGAGACATGCTGAGATACTGGCTAATGATGATGTATATCCTGATTCAGCACACAAAAAACATTTAGCCCAGCTTGGTAGAGAACTGAATCATTGACATCAGATGGAGGAGTTTAAGTGGCTGCAGAAGAGTAGAATATCTTGGCTCTCTGATGGCGATAGGAACATAACTTTTTTCTTCTCTGCCACAAATGCCAGGTATTTCAAGAACTCCCTTTCTCATTTATTAACTCTGACGGTTCCCCTTTTGACCACAGTGCAAACATTCAGAGTACATCCCCCTCCTTTTATGAAAATCTCTTCAATCAGTCTGATTACTGGAATGTGTTCCCATATTTCCCTGTTAAAAAGTAGTTGACATCTTCTAGGGTAGATTGGCTAATTCGTCCTATTTCTCCGGCAAAAAACAAGAATGCAGATTTCTAATTGGGGGCAGATAAGGCTCCAGGTCCTGATGGCTTTAATGCTTTTTTCTATTAGACGAATGGGGACACAATATGCTATGATGTTATAAGGGCAGATAATTCCTTCTTTCATCTGGCAGGCTCCTTAAAGAAGTCAACCATACTTTTCTATGTCTAGTGCCTAAGTCTGATTCAGCTTCCACACTCAATAACTATAGGCTTATCTCATGCTGCAATGTTCTCTATAAATTTATCTCTAAGGTTCTTTGTAATAGGTTGCAGAAGGTTATTTCGGATATTATATCTCCCCATCAAGCAGCCTTTCTCAAGGGTCGTCTCATCAGTGACTGTTCCCTTTTAGCCCATAAATTGGTTAGGGACTTCAATAAACCCATGGAAAGTTGCTTATGCCCCAAGGTAGATGTCACGCCCCGCTTCCCAAAAACGGTGGAAGCGAGAGCGTTACAAAGGTCCGTATGAACTGGAGCGGTGAAGCTCGAGTTCATTACGCGTCTGTGATAACAACTTGCAGGGTTCTTGCTTGCTTTCCAGAACAATAAAAACATTATTAAATTACACGCCACAATCCAGAAGTTCGCACGCAGAAATAAAAATACAAGACAAGGCCTCCGCAGGGCCAAAGAAATACAACAGCGACATACATCAATAAAAGATACAAATAGCAAATCCAGAGGGTAACAGCAATAATCCGAGCTCTAGTCCTCCGCGGGGAGTGACTCAGCGTCAACGGCAAATTCCTGACTTTTCAAGTCAGGTGTCTCGAACAGATCTTCCTGGTACGCAGGCTCGGGATCTGACATACATTCCAAAAACACGAATGTATGTCAGCAAGGGTCTGTAAGAAAAGGTTAGCCGACCCAAGGCAAGGTGTAATAATAACGAAATATGAAATTTTGCGCAAGATGTCTACAACATGGTTATAAAAAATTTAAAGAAAGTAAAGTATTTTTAAGCATGGCAGTTCTACGAAATTTAAAACAACTTAGCAGTTCTAATGTATTTAAAACAAGTGGGCAGTTTTAAAGTACGACTAAATTTGTGACAATCATTTCCATTTTCATGCAATGTTTATCTAGCATGCTTAGGGTTCTCGCCTTTAAGACGTGATGAGTAAGTCATTCTTCTCGCGGGGGTATAATCACGATTGATACTAACCCACCGTATAGGTGATGTTCTTAAAGACATGACCCTTTCATACGCTTAGCGACCGCTCAACCCTAACCCCACCCGAAAATGTGCTGAAACACGGGCCAGCCTAATCACGAATGCACGTGTTCACGAAATTGAGATGTTTGCCTTGAAGCAAACGATTTTTACGAATTCAAGTTGTTCAAAGTGTTCCGTCAATGTCCATAGTACTAAGCAATTCAAGAGTGCGTTTTAATCAGGTGTGTGTATGGCATGAAGTGACGCGTATTGAGATTTAATACATTCTAAAACAAGGGAAATCAGCTTTTAAATGGATTAACAATTTAAAAGATTTACAGTTCAAGGTAGCACACTTGCCTGACTTGGGATGATTTTGGGTGTCCAAGCAATTTATGGAAAAATACACGACGTATCTGCGTTATTAAACATACAATATCAGACCAGTCAAACACAACCGATCAAACTAACAACCTATAATTTAACAACCTAGGTTTAACTTGCTAGTTAATAAACCCAACCCAATAACATAATTTTAATCCCAATACCCATTTTAAAATCCAATAAGTTAGTTCATGTGAACTATACCCAATAAGCTAATTCCTCAAACCCATTTACTTAAAACCCTAAGGCTATACCCAATACCCATTAACATGGCACCCAATACCCAATTACATCATACTCAAGTTATAATACCCAAACCCAATGGCAATAAACTTAAACCCCAAAACCCATTAAGAATTAAAACCCAATAAGCTATACCTCTTCTCCTCATATTCTGTTCCTCTTCTTCTTTTCTTCACAGCAGCTTCTGACTTCCTTTCTTTTTTTTCCTTTTTTTTGTTTGCAGGGCTCACGGCAGAGGGGGCTAGGGCTCGCGACGGCCTGAGGGGGCGGCGGCAAGGGCAGAGGCGACGGCCTGAGGGGGCGCGGCGCTGCTGCTGCTGCGGGGAGGCGTGCGCGACGGCGTAAGGCGGCGACGGCCAGCTAGGGCACGGCGGCGGCGGCGGCTAGGGACGGCGCGTGCGGCGATTAGGGCAGCGGGAGGCGCTGCCTGGGGAGGAGAGGCACATGAGAGAGGGGAGAGAGGGGAGAGAGTTGTATAGATCTGAACTGATTTCAGATCTCCCTTCTTCTCCTCTCAATTTCTGTTTTCAGTTTGATTTTCTGATTTTTGGTTTGATTTTGGACGTGGATTTTTGTGGCTGATTGTTTGATTTGGGTTGTTGGATTGTTTTGATTTGGAATTACTGTTTTGGGGTTGTTTTGATTTGGTTGGAAGTGTTTTCAAAATGGTTGGGATTTGCAGGGAGAGAGTTTGCTATGTAGTTCCTCCCTCGACGATGTTTGCCGCAGTTGAAATACAAACAGTGAAGGTGGAGACAAATTGAAGAGGGGAGCTGGATGTGGGGGAAGGGAAATGAAGGCCTGGTTGGATCTCACCTAAACATTAGGTGGGATTCAATAGGTTAGGTAAGTTAATAATTTAATTAGGGGTAATTAATTAGGGTTAAGATTTAATTAATTACGCCATGGTAAAAATTAGAAATCCGAGACGTGCTTGCGTCGACACGTAGAAGTAGGACTCGCGCACGAAAACATCCGGATAATCAAAACAAAGTACGGCACACAACGAAATCAAGACGCATAGAAATACTGTTCGTTACACTCTACCCACCTTAAGAAAATTCCATCCTCGGAATTCTTATCAACTAAAGAGTAGAGAACAAATATGGATAACGTTCTCGCATTTCATCTTCCCGCTCCCAGGTGGACTCTCCAGGTGAGTCACGACGCCACATTACCTTGACTAGACTAACAGTCCTGTTCCTGATGATTCTCTGGCGTCGACCTAGAATTTCCACCGGTTGCTGCTCATACGTCAGATCTGGCCGAACCGTAATCTCTGAGTAGTCTACAGCGTGAGAAGGGTCGCTGATATAACGACGGAGTTGAGACACATGAAAGACATCATGAACTACCTCTAAGGATGGCGGCAGTACTAAGCGATAAGCTACCTCTCCAACTCGCTCTAGCACATCGAAGGGTCCAATGTATCTCGGACTAAGCTTGCCTCGCTTCCCGAAGCGGATCACTCCTTGATTCGGTGAGATCTTCAGGAATACATGATCTCATGGCTGAAACTCTAGAGGACGCCGTTTAGCATCCGCCCAATGCTTATAACGGTCCTGAGCGATCTGAAGCTTGTCTCTGATATCTCGCACAACATCAACTGCTTCGACTATCATCTATGGCCCCAAAAGCTCTCTATCACCAATGTCATCCCAACTCAGTGGCGATTGACATTTCCTCCCGTAGAGAGCAGCAAATGGTGCCATGCCAATGCTCGCCTGATAGCTATTGTTGTAGGAGAACTCCACCAGATGCAGATGATCCTCCCACGAGCCTTTGAGATCCAACATGCAAGCTCTCAACATATCCTCCAGTATCTGAATAGTGCACTCCGACTGTCCATCAGTCTGCGGGTGATACGCAGTACTGAATTTCAGACTGGTACCCAGGTTGGTCTGCAGACTCTTCTAGAACTGAGAGGTGAATCTCGTATCTCGGTCAGATACAACGCTCACGGGAACTCCATGCAGTCGTACGATCTCCTACACGACATGTTACACATCACAACCTATACTAGAAAGAATCATAAAGGTATGAGTTAGATCACTACCTCCATATACTTCCTCGCCAGTATCTCCGTGGATTTGCCTACTCGAAATGGTATGAAGTGTGCAGACTTGGTCAATCGATCAACGATGACCCAGATTGCGTCATTCTGCCTGGTGCTCCGAGGTAAGCCAGTCACGAAGTCCATCGTGATGTGTTGCCACTTCCACTCTGGGATTGGCAAAGGTTGTAGCAGTCCAGCAATGCGATGATGCTCTGCCTTCACTTGCTGGCACACAAGACATTTGGCAACGCTCCGTGCCACGCTCCTCTTCATTCCGTGCCACCAGAAATTCTGACGAAGATCCTTGTACATCTTCGTACCTCCAGGATGAATAGAATAAGGCGAACTGTGAGCCTCATTCATCAACTCCTCTCTGACATCTCCTGCAGGCACGCAGATCCTGCTACCATATCTCAAAGATCCATCCGCGTGAATCAGAAAATCTGTCCGAAGTCCTGCTTTGACTTGCTCTCTGATCTTCTTCAACTTAGCATCTCCATCTTGAGCAGTCTTGATTCGATCCACAATCGTCGATTGAATCTGCATGTTCATCAACGATGATGTGACTCCTGGTAGTACAGCTTCAACATTCATCCTTCGCAGATCCTGCTGCAATCTCCACTGAGCTGTGAGAATCATCACTTCGGGCAGTCGACTCAAGACATCCGGTACAACATTCACCTTCCCTGGATGATACTGAAGGTCGATGTCATAGTCAGCCATCAATTCCAACCATCTGCGCTGTCTCATATTCAGCTCCTTCTGAGTGAATATATATTTCAAACTTTTGTGATCAGTGAAAATTTTCACTTTTTCACTCAGTAAGAAATGCCTCCAAATCTTCAAAGCAAAGATGACGGCAGCCAACTCTAAGTCGTGAGTCGGATAATTCTTCTTGTGGATCTTCAACTGTTGAGAAGCATAAGCGATTACATGACCATGCTGGTGTAGAACACATCCAAGTCCCTTGCCTGATGCGTCGCAGAAAATCTCGAAGCCTCCGCTTCTGTCCGGAATAGCTAAGACTGGTGCAGATGTCAGTCTCTCTCTCAAAGTAGAAAGAGCTTGCTCACAAGAGTCTGACCAACTGAACTTAACATCCTTCCTCGTCAATCTCGTCATCGGCTCAGCTATTCTCCAGAAGTCTTTGATGAATCTGCGATAATACCCCGCCAATCCAAGGAAACTTCTAATATCAGATGCTGATCGAGGCGTAGGCCATTCATTGACTGCCTTGACCTTCTCCTGATCCACTGATATACCAGCTCCTGATACCACATGCCCAAGGAATGCAATTCTGTCCAACCAGAGTTCGCATTTGCTGAACTTGGCATATAGTCTATGATGACGGAGCGTCTCCAATACCATCTTTAAGTGCTCTGCATGCTCCTCCTCGCTCCTCGAGTACACCAAGATATCATCTATGAAGATCACCACGAATTTGTCGAGAAAGTCGTAAAAGATAAGGTTCATGAGGTTCATGAACACAGCAGGGGCATTGGTCACACCGAAAGGCATAACCACAAATTCGTAATGCCCGTACTTGGTCCGAAAGGCTGTCTTGGACCCATCTTCCTTCTTGACTTTCACCTGATGGTATCCGCTCCAGAGATCCAACTTCGAGAATACTCTCGATCCACCAAGCTGGTCAAAGATGTCGTCAATACGGGGCAACGGGTACTTGTTCTTCACTGTGACCTTGTTCAGCTCACGATAGTCAATGCACATCCTCCTCGACACTTCCTTCTTCTTCACCAACAAAACAGGTGCTCCCCAGGGAGAAACACTAGGATGAATGAAACCCTTCTCCAATAGTTCATCCAACTGTTTCCTCAGCTCTTCTAGCTCTACAGGGGCCATGCGGTAAGGCGCCTTCGAAATCGGTTGAGCTCCTGGCATAAGATCAATGCCGAACTCCAATGCTCGATCAGGCGGCAGTCCAGAAATGTCTTCCGGGAAGACGTCTTCAAAATCTCGCACTACTGCAGGCTTCTCTGTATCAACTATCAACGATGCAACAATCGGTCCACTCGGCTGGGCCCGGAATCTGACTGGTCCAAACGAACGACCTCCACTAACGAACTCGAACACCGGGTGATCAGGAATTTCAAATACCACCTTCTTCCTGTGACAGTCAATCGTGGCATAGAAAGCTCCTAACCAATCAATGCCGAGAACAGCATCAAAGTTGGGTAGATCATGGACAATAAAGTTAGCATATAACTCATGTCCACTAATCACCAACGGACATGGTCTACATCCCAGAGCGACTTTCACTACACCATTCCCAGTGGTGATGTTCCAACACTTGGGAAGAGTGAAGGTGGGAATCGAATGTTCACATACAAACTTCCGGGATATGATGCACGTGGAAGCCCCCGAATCAAATAGGGTCAGGGCTGGGTGAGAGGAAACTAAGATGACACCTAAGATATACTATAACTAAGTTAAGCATGGTGATCTAATCAAGCATGAATGTATAAAATCGACGACTAGGTCTAGAAGTTACCTGCGATCACGTCATCCTCAGCTTCTGCCTCTACAGCAGTCATGGTAAACACCCGGCGCTTCGGCTGATTGGCCTGCTGAAAGGCTCGATTCTGTGGAACCAGAGGTGGTCCACGCTGTCCAGGTGTAGGTCCCATCTGCTGAGCGGATCTGGGAGCTCCAGGGGGTGTTGGTCGAGTGCTGAGGGGGCAGTCTCTAGCAGCATGAGCGGGCGATCCACAGACTAAGCACTGATTCAATATCCTCCTGCAGTCTTTCTTCATATGTCCTAGCTTGCCACAGAAGCTGCAAGTCATCTGAACTCGGCTGGGCCCAGGTGCAGCTGGCCTCTTAAATTGGGTAGTGTGAACAGGACGAACCATAGGCCTGGGTGCACTCCTCTGCGGCTCCATCGGGCGCTTGCCCGTTCCAGCTGAAGGTTCCTCGGGGAGTCTCTCCACAATCTCATGCTCACGAGCACAATCCAGAACGTCCTGAAGTGTCATCGGTCTTGCCGAGCTCATCGAGGCTTGGACCTTGCGATTCAGGCCCTTGCGAAACTGAAACGCACAGTCGTCAGGGTCTTCAACCATGTGAGGTGCAAAACGGCTAAGCATAGCAAACTCAGCCTCGTACTCGTCCACGGTCATATCTCCTTGGACCAGGTTAGCGAAACGTTGCTGAAGCTCTCTCTTGGCTGCTTTGGGAAAATACTTAGCATCGAACCTTTCCCTAAACATGCCCCAAGAGATCGGTCTGACCAGACGTTTCTCCTCCAATTGCCACCAGCTCCTGGCGTTGTCGGTCAACTGTAGTTTCGCTACATCAACCCATCCAGCCTGAGGAATACGTGCAGCACTCAGCTTATCTTCAGTCCATTGAACCCATTCATCAGCTCCTAGAGGCCCTTCTCTTCAAGAGAAGCTCTTGGGCTGCAACTCCTGGAACTGTTTAACTCCTGGTTCTGCCTTAGGGGGTGGTGGTTCAACTGGTGCAGCCTTCTGTCCCTGCTGGATCAGTTGCTGCTGAACCTCAAGCATATCCTTCATGACCCCAAGGATCTGGTGGATTCCATCGTCTCTAACTCCATCGGCACCGGCTCCACGTCGAGGGTTGCGTCTTCCTGCCATACTGAGACAGAAAACCTCAATCAACCTCCTATACATGGTTGTTTTAGATGCTTGGCTAATAATAACATTCTTATTGTTCTGAATTTTCGCAGATGCAAGACCTGCATGGGCCACCACTAAAACCTGTCACGCCCCGCTTCCCAAAAACGGTGGAAGCGAGAGCGTTACAAAGGTCCGCATGAACTGGAGCGGTGAAGCTCGAGTTCATTACGCGTCTGTGATAACAACTTGCAGGGTTCTTGCTTGCTTTCCAGAACAATAAAAACATTATTAAATTACATGCCACAATCCAGAAGTTCGCACGCAGAAATAAAAATACAAGACAAGGCCTCAGCAGGGCCAAAGAAATACAACAGCCACATACATCAATAAAAGATACAAATAGAAAATCCAGAGGGTAACAGCAATAGTCCGAGCTCTAGTCCTCCGCGGGGAGTGACTCAGCGTCAACGGCAAATTCCTGACTTTCCAAGTCAGGTGTCTCGAACAGATCTTCCTGGTACGCAGGCTCGGGATCTGACATACATTCCAAAAACACGAATGTATGTCAGCAAGGGTCTGCAAGAAAAGGTTAGCCGACCCAAGGCAAGGTGTAATAATAACGAAATATGAAATTTTGCGCAAGATGTCTACAACATGGTTATAACAAATTTAAAGAAAGTAAAGTACTTTTAAGCATGGCAGTTCTACGAAATTTAAAACAACTTAGCAGTTCTAATGTATTTAAAACAAGTGGTCAGTTTTAAAGTACGACTAAATTTGTGACAATCATTTCCATTTTCATGCAATGTTTATCTAGCATGCTTAGGGTTCTCGCCTTTAAGACGTGATGAGTAAGTCATTCTTCTCGCGGGGGTATAATCGCGATTGATACTAACCCACCGTATAGGTGGTTTTCTTAAAGACATGACCCTTTCATACGCTTAGCGACCGCTCAACCCTAACCCCACCCGAAAATGTGCTGAAACACGGGCCAGCCTAATCACGAATGCGCGTGTTCACGAAATCGAGATGTTTGCCTTGAAGCAAACGATTTTTACGAATTCAAGTTGTTCAAAGTGTTCCGTCAATGTCCATAGTACTAAGCAATTCAAGAGTGCGTTTTAATCAGGTGTGTGTATGGCATGAAGTGACGCGTATTGAGATTTAATACATTCTAAAACAAGGGAAATCAGCTTTTAAATGGAGTAACAATTTAAAAGATTTACAGTTCAAGGTAGCACACTTGCCTGACTTGGGATGATTTTGGGTGTCCAAGCAATTTATGGAAAAATACACGACGTATCTGCGTTATTAAACATACAATATCAGACGAGTCAAACACAACCGATCAAACTAACAACCTATAATTTAACAACCTAGGTTTAACTTGCTAGTTAATAAACCCAACCCAATAACACAATTTTAAACCCAATACCCATTTTAAAATCCCATAAGTTAGTTTATGTGAACTATACCCAATAAGCTAATTCCTCAAACCCATTTACTTAAAACCCTAAGGCTATACCAAATACCCATTAACATGGCACCCAATACCCAATTACATCATACTCAAGTTATAATACCCAAACCCAATGGCAATAAACTTAAACCCCAAAACCCATTAAGAATTAAAACCCAATAAGCTATACCTCTTCTCCTCCTATTCTCTTCCTCTTCTTCTTTTCTTCACAGCAGCTTCTGACTTCCTTTCTTTTTTTCCTTTTTTTTTGTTTGCAGGGCTCACGGCAGAGGGGGCTAGGGCTCGGGACGGCCTGAGGGGGCGGCGGCAAGTGCAGAGGCGGCGGCCTGAGGGGGCGGCGGCGCTGCTGCTGCTGCGGGGAGGCGCGCACGACGACGTAAGGCGGCGGCGGCCAGCTAGGGGCGGTGCGTGCGGCGATTAGGGCAGCGGGAGGCGCGGCCTGGGGAGGAGAGGCACATGAGAGAGGGGAGAGAGGGGAGAGAGTTGTATAGATCTGAACTGATTTCAGATCTCCCTTCTTCTCCTCTCAATTTCTGTTTTAAGTTTGATTTTCTGATTTTTGGTTTGATTTTGGACGTGGATTTTTGTGGCTGATTGTATGATTTGGGTTGTTGGATTGTTTTGATTTGGAATTGCTGATTTGGGTTTGTTTTGATTTGGTTGGAAGTGTTTTCAAAATGGTTGGGATTTGCAGGGAGAGAGTTTGATGTGTAGTTCCTCCCTCGACGATGTTTGCTGCAGTTGAAATACAAACAGTGAAGGGGGAGACAAATTGAAGAGGGGAGCTGGATGTGGGGGAAGGGAAATGAAGGCCTGGTTGGATCTCACCTAAACATTCAGTGGGATTCAATAGGTTAGGTAAGTTAATAATTTAATTAGGGGTAATTAATTAAGGTTAAGATTTAATTAATTACGCCATGGTAAAAATTAGAAATCCGAGATGCGCTTGCGTCGACGCGTAGAAGTAGGACTCGCGCACGAAAACATCCGGATAATCAAAACAAAGTACGGCACACAACGAAATCAAGACGCCTAGAAATACTGGTCGTTACAGTAGATCTGAAGAAGGCTTTTGATTCAGTTAACCGAGAATTCATTTACTTTATGATGCATCGCATGGGTTTTCCCCCTCTTAGATCGTCTGGATCAAGGAGTGCATATCTAGCCCCACTTTCTATGTGCTCATTAATGGATCCCCATCTGGGATTTTCTCTAGTAATAGGGGTATTAGGCAAGGTGACCCTATATCTCCTTACCTTTTTGTGTTGGTTATGGAATTTTTCTCGATCACGATGGATCTTGCGGTTTTAGAGGGCCTGATCAAACGAATGAAGAGGTACTCTATTCTGACCCCCTCGCACCTTCTTTTTGTTGTTGATTTACTTGTTTTCTGCCATGGAGATGTGAGGGCTGCAGGAAATCTTTTTGGTATTTTTGATTCCCTTAGTAATGTTGTGGGGCTACATATTAATAAAGGAAAAAGCAAACTTTTCTGTAGTAAAGATTGCCAGAACCCTGGGGAGATAGCAGATATTATTGGTGTGACCCTTGGTACCCTGCCAATTCGCTACCTTGGCGTGCCCTTTTCTATTTCATATCCCAAGGCGAGGTACTATTCTTCCCTTATTGACAAATGCAGGAAGTAATTCACCGGCTGGTTTTCTAAGCTCTTATCGTTGGCTGACAGAGTTGAGCTTATTCGCTCTGTGATAAATAACTTATCTTCTTATTTGAGCCTTTCCTTCAAGTTCCCTCTCTCTGTCATTCGAATTATTGAGCAGCTCTGTGCTAATTTTCTTTGGAATAACAAGATGCGTGTTTGGAGTTGTTCTAGTATCTGCAAGCCCAAAAGGGAAGGATGGCTTGGACTTGTAGAATTGCTGATATCAGCAAAGCTGCATGGATTCGTCTTTTCTGGAGGTTTATGCACTCTGATTCTCTATGGGCCAAGTATATGAGAAGCACATATACTCTGAATGGTACTGATCTCCCTTTCTCCCCAGCTCATTCAGGTAACTGGAAATTTATCTTGCCTTCCAAATAATTAGCAGCTCCCTTTTACGAAGATAATAATCATCCCATATCCCCTTCTCGTCGATGGACACCTTCCCTCTAATTTTTCACTTACGTCAGCTTAGGAAGTAATTCGTCTTGTGTCTGTTGTTGCTTCTTATCACGATACAGTTTAGTTCCCTAAATGATGCCCTAAAATTCTACCTGTCTTCTTAGGGCACTGAATGATAAGTTGCTGATTTTTGACAATCTTATTAAGCGGAATGTTTTAGTTGCTAATATCTCTTATGTCTTATGTCAGCATCCTATGGAATCTATTAAGCATCTCTTTTTTGAATGTCTCTTTACATTATTATATATGTGAGTTACGTAGATTGAAGCTGTGTCTCCCCCCTGGGCCTATTGTGCACAAGCCCAAGCAAGGGGACAATGCAAATTCAGATGGTTTATCTGGAAACCCATTAACCGAGTGGTGCTCCCATGTTACGCGTGTGTAAGGGTCAACCCATTAAATGGGTGTGTGCACCTGCGATACACGTACAGCAGGGGGCAAAATCTCAAATTTGTGCTTCATGGTTGCACGCGAATTGGATCTCGTTTTGCATCTCCTTATAATTTTTGATGATCGTTTCATGTCAGTCTTACTTGATTTGACTTGGCTAGAGCTTTGTATCAGCCTGACTTGAACTGACTGGTCTTTGTCAGAAATCTTTATCTGTTTTACCCAAAAAATCACAAACATGAAACCCAAAACGGCTAGTTTCTTGTCTCCCTTAATAGAGATTAGTGTTGAACCAATGAAGATCAATACCATCATCTTCCTCTTGAAATACCAAAACCCAATACTTCTCACTAGTCTCATTCGATTTATCATGCGAGAAGGAATTGACAGTTGCTGCTACATGCTGGAGTTCTGTATTGAGGTTGTATACTGGAGGATAGTACGTGCCATGTACGGAACATTAACACCGAGGGTTGAAAAGCTACCTTAATTTAAGGACAATGCCTAGCATGCCTCGACCACGACAGGTCCATTTTTCTTAAACTGAAACAGTAACTTCATCCTAGTTTGTGTCAATATTTTCCAACGTCTATAACAGGATATCTCATTCCATCTTTTGGAGTTTTCTCAACTAGGGTTGGGATAACCTGACATAATATGACTCTCAAATTACGTGTAAAATCAGCAGTTATTTTTGTCACACATTGATCAATAACATATCAAAAGTTCGAGAAGTGTCATCGTCACATTTCATGCCTCATGCACATGACATGCATCCCATGGCTACGCATGCATGCATGCCACCATACGTGAGGCTTCAATACTGAACCTGAGGTCCCCATCACTTGACCAGGTCCCTTCTTCACACGTAGTAGAAAGATCAAAGTCCGTATTAATGGACAGAAAAAGGACCCCATTCCCGAAAGACTTCCACCTTGCTAATTGCCCGGTCCCCTGATGGCTCCTGGCTGTCTGCCTGTGACTGCCCCTCTCCCTTTCTTCCCCTCAATATCCTTGGTCGATGCTAATCCTGCTTCTAACGACACATATTAATTTTAATCAAGAAAATAGCAGGGCACGATGACTATGTGTAGCTAGTCGTCATAACTCGTGCAGCTGACAATGTAGAATTCTGCTAGAGGGAGCTCTCATGTGCTTGATTTTTAGGTCATGTGGCAACCTGTGGGCCTTGATCTTGAAGAGCCATGATTAATGTGGCAAGTTGTATCGAGTGTACGTATAGCCACAAATTGAACGAGTAGGATACGTTCAGAGCCATATATCATCGAACAGTAACGCTTAACATTAGCTTTGAAGAGTTCCACTCCCTCAATCATTTGAATGAGCATTAGCTTTGAAGGGGGGTTACCACGACGTCTGCTTTTAGTCTTTACTAAAAGCTAGCCATAAAGCAAATTATACAGACAGAAAAACAAAACCAAAAACAAAAACAAGTTGCAAAAAAGTCTGGTGGGCTGATCAAAACCTGTAGCAAACCAGAAGTTAGAGAGGAGCAGCGAAAAGGAGAACTTAAAGCTGGGAGGCATCTCCATCTTCTGGCTATAATTTCAAGGACGCGTTGGCACACAGATGTTCGTTTGCTTCGATACAAGGGAAAGCCATTTGCAATCATCCTCGTTAAAGGATCAAGTGGGAAGAAAATATTGCCTGCAACTGGGGTCGCATGCATACAACAAGGTTAACAATAAAGGAAGTGGTTTGTAGTCTCTCTCATTGGTAGATCTCATCAACATGGTATCCGTCGACACTGTACCTCTATTTCTATCCCTTTGAATAGTGTTCATCCATATTTGAAGTTGTGGATTTTTTTAAATTACTCAAAAAAATTCAAAAATATCATGAAAAAACATGAAAAAATTTGGCTTTTTTAAAACTGCCAACACACGAATCTAACAACACACAGAGTTTAATCTGAGATTCATCAAAGTTGAATTATTTGCCTGTTGATCAGTGCATGTACCATGCTAGTGCTATAACATACATGATTGAAGTGAACGTCAATTTTCTTGAATTTACATTTTTGTCCTTGACAGCAGGCCAACGAAAACGGTGATGAATCTTCTCCCAAATCAGTTTTAAATCGCATAAGAATGTTCTCGAGTTTTGGATTTGACCTGCCCTTGTTCTCTAATTAATACTGCACCTAACGCATTGACAACCTTGGAAAAGAAGCATGTAATTTAGTTGAGAATCTCTTTTTAATAATATTATTATATCTTTAAATTACAGTAAATATCATATAATAATTATCCTTTACAAAAACTTCGTTATTTCAATCAACACGTGCAATCACGGGATGTTTTTATGATATTTCTGTTTTTGGAGCACTTGTGAATTTTGAATGTTGATTTTAAGATCAAGATTATATATTTGTTCGTTTCACTTTTGTTCTTGAGCGCAATAGAGAAGGAAATTTAAAATAAATGGTATTGTTTTGTAATTTAAAATTTTGATGGTAATAGTGAAAAGGGATAAAGCTAGATCCGTACAAACCAGCCAAGGCAATATTATGCAAGAAACAAAGATACAACTTTATTTTCTAAATATAGTAATTAATATCTTAACAGGGCAAGCAAATGAAATTCAAGGAAAAGGCCAGATCAACACAAAAAAACTCTCAACACCCAGTTCTCATTGAGAAATGTAGGGGAAAAAAAAGCTTCATTCTCAAATCCCTCTACAAAACATCATAGCATTCAGAAGGAAAATTACAAGTAATATTACCAAACATTCTCATAAAAAGGGAAAAAAAAAGCTACTGGCATGTTTAGCATATCAACCTCGCCGGAGCATGTACTCCGGCGTGGCGACCGCGGTTTTCTGCTGGATCTTCAGCTGCTCGTAGAACCTCTTGATGAACTCCTCCGCCTCCTTGTCGACCATCCCATCGTCGGCGACCCCATCTTCCTTTATGGGGAACGGAGAGTCCGTGATCCTAACTCGCCTCACCGTCATCGGGCTCCGTCCGAGCCCCGCCGGCATCGGGGACGGGGTGTTGCTGTTGAGCATCTCGAAGGCCCTTGCGATCGCGGCGACGGCCTCGTAGTCGTAGGGGCCGCGCCTGTGGGCCTTGCGCCTGCCGAGATGAGAGGGCGCGTACGCCGGCGTGTTGCTGCAGCTGAACTCGACGTGCCGCGGGCTGAAGAAGGAATGGGCGGGGTCCATGGACTTGCAGGAGAAGGAATGGTACGCGGCGCCCGGGCTGCCGACGGCTTTTCCGGCGGCCTTCCACCGCTTGAGGAGGAGGTGGAGATCCATCAGCCTTCGCTTTGAGGTGATGCCCTTTCGGATCATGCAGTAGACGGCCCTGAGAATGTGAAGGATCTTCTTGGATATTGTAGGCTCAGTGCTGCTCGACTCCATTTCTTTGCTTTAATTGGGTTGGCTTTGGGCGAGCAAGGGAGGGGAGAGGGTATTAAAAGGGCGAGTAAGGTGTTCATTAGTCTGGTCAATTTAGAGGCGGCTCCGGCTCACAGATTGAATGAGTAGGGTATGCCCGGAATAGACTTGAAAGAAATCGTTACACAACAGTTGATATGTATGGTATGAGTCAAAGGTTTATTTGGCCCGTTAAAAAGCACACCTGTGCTATTTGAGTTATTAGCCTAACACGGTCGAATGGTGGTGAAAGGTCCAGTTGTGGATGGTTGCCGACCATGTCGATCCCAATCAAGCTCACTAGTGGAAATCAGGACGTTACCTACGGATTTTGCAGTGATGTATCCGTGGATAAAGAATATCCCTGATGGTACACGGGCTTTAGCTCCCCATTACTACGAGTAATGGGGACTTTTGGTCTCCTTGAGGCCTTTCATCTCCTCCCCTATATCAATATATAGAGAACCATGGCCTATGGCCATGGTTACTCATTCCTTTGGCTATGAAAGCTTCTCTCTCTATCTCTTGAATCCAATTATCTTATAACACGTTATCAGCACGTGTTCTCCTCTTGAGCACAAATTTTTCAACAACATTTTCATCCCATACGCGAAAGGAATCTATAGTTGCTGCGGCGAGGAATCTATTGGTTGCAGCGTTGCGGCATCCTCAACGCGTTCAGGAGCTCGGATTTTTATCTACGGTTCTAATCTACGGTCGTCCCTAGATCATCGATCTAGAGGTAAAATTCTATTTCCCGTAGATTACAATACATGATAATTTTTACATTGTTAAAGTACAAGTAAAAATTAAAATGAAAAAAAAAACCCCCCCTACTCTAATCTCCCGCGCCGCCGCCGCACCCCCCCAGTCGGGGGGGGGGGGGGGGGGGGGGGGGGGGGGGGGGGGCCTCTGTCGCTGACCCGCCGCCCCCCCCCCCCCCCCCGTCGGGGGGTGGGGGTGGGGGTGGGGCTCTGTCGATGACCCGCCGCCGCCCCCCCAGTCGGGGGGCCTCTGTCGCTGGACCGCCGCCCCCCCAGTCGGGGGGGGGGGGGGGGGGGGGGGGGGGGGGGGCTCTGTCGCAGCGCCAACCCCCCAGCGGGGGGGTTTCCTCCGGCAGCGCCGCCCCTGACGGGGGGGGGGGGGATTCGCAGCGCCCACCCACCCCCCCAGCGGGGGGGGGGGGGTTTCCTCCGGCAGCGCCCCCCCTGACGGGGGGGGGGATTCGCAGCGTCAACCCCCCCCCCCAACGGGGGGGGGGGGGGGGGGGGGGGGGTTCCTCCGGCAGCGCCGCCCCTTGACGGGGGGCCGATCTACAGAGCCCCCCCCCCCAGCGGGGGGGGGGGGGGGGGGGGGGGGGGGGGGGGGTTCCTTCGGCAGCGCCCCCCCTGACGGGGGGGGGGGGGGGGGGGGATCGGCAGCACACCCCCCCAACGGGGGGGCTCTTCTCTGTTGCTTTCCACCCTTGCGGGGCAGCAGGGGAGGGTATTTTACTCTGGCTGCTGTGTGAGGGGGTTTTCTGGCCACCGCCAGACCCAAATCAGTAACTAATGGGGTGGAGATTGTGGGGACAGACTTACAGATTTTGGGGATTATTGGGGTTTCTCCAACCTAAAGTAGGCTAAATTTAATTAAAAATGATATTTGGGCCAGAAGCCCATTTGTGAGTATCAATAACAAAATTTTTTTAAATTGGGCATGCAGCTCATATTAAATTATATTTAGCCTACTAAATAATTGCCTGAAGCCAACTCTTTAACGGGACTCTCCACTGAGTAAAATAAAAAAAAATTTATTCTCTATATTCCTTGTTGACCAATTATTTTATACATCCCTCTTGCATATTATAATCTATGTTTTACTAGGACTCTATTTTTCAAATTATAACTATCTCAAAGATCCTGAGACCGCTCTGCCGTTAGTCAACTAATCTAACGGTGTATGACGTTTCCACGTGGTCTACGAGATAATTATATTTTCTAGCTTCCTTTACAAACATGTTTTGCTTGAGATATATGCGTGGTTGTTCATTTTTATGCCAGTAGCATATTTATAACTGCGTGGATGTTTAAATAAGTAAAAATGTGTTTTTCGGGATCGGCCATTGTATACCTATTTACATTCCTGCACTTTTATTTTTCTTTTGAGAGAATTTGTAAGTGAGGAAATTTGTATTAAAAGCCAAAGCTCGGTGCAACAGCATATGAAGACGGAGATATAGGGACCCAGTTTGGGTTTCCAAAGTTGTATTTTTCTTTTTCTCTTATGGACTGTAAACGAACTTTGGACTGTGTACTATTTTGGGTATCTGGCCGATCCCCACATTTTTACTTGTTAATTTCTTTGTGCATGAATATTTGAATTTTAATTAATTCATGCTCATTTTAAATTCCGTAGATAAAATGGCAAAATTGGCAAGCGTCGATTTCGAAGTCCTTGACTCTGCAGGGACAAATTACCTGAGTTGGCGAGTGGACCTGAAGTTCCACTTGCGTTCGATGGCCCTCCTTGGGTCCATTTTGGCTCCTTCCTCGGCCCCAGCAGCGACCGAAGCTTCTGCTACATCTAGCAGCAGCCCTACAACCACTGTATCCGATGTAGATAAGGCGAAATCCATAATCTACATTAGGAAACATATAGATCGGACCTTGAAGGCCGAATACTTAACGGTTGAGGACCCAAAGGACCTTTGGACAACGCTGGAAACACGGTATAAACATCAAATTGATGTTATATTACCCCGTGCCAGTTATGAGTGGGAAAACCTCAGACTTCAGGACTATAATTCCGTCGCTGAGTATAATTCTGCACTTCATAACATCACCTCACGCCTGAAGTTGTGCGGTGAAGAAGTGACAAAACAACGCATGTTGGAAAAAACATTTACCTCGTTTCACGAGAAAGATGCAATCCTCATGCAGCAGTATCGTGAACGCAACTTCACGAAATTCTCTGATCTGCTCTCATGCCTACTTAGGGCAGAGCAAAATCGAGATTTACTGCTTGCAACTCATAACTTGCGTCCAGCTGGCACTGTCCCAATCCCTGAAGCCAACCATGTTTCTCCCCAGAAGTGGAAAAACAAGAGGAAGCCTAAAAACACTAATGGGAAAGCGGTAATGAAGCAACCAAGAGGTGCAGCTCCCCAGACAAACAAAAACAATAAAGGGAAACGAAACTTCACTTGGAAGCGAAAGAACACCGAGCACGTTTCACTTCCAAAGAAGACCTGGGAGGACAAATGCCATAGATGCGGCATGACTGGACATTGGTCCAGAAACTGCCGCACTCCTCGCCACCTACAGGATTTATACCTGGCGAGCCAGAAGTCTCGACCTGAGACAAACTTGGCTGGTGTACTGCCGCCAACTGTCTTTACTGCTAAAGACTTCGAGAACGACGACCTACTCGATTGAGCACTATCTTTTATCTATGCATTTAGAATTCGATGTATCTTCATCTTTATTTTGCTTTAGTACGATCTTTTATTTTCGAATGTTATCTACATTTTCGCTCAAATAAAATTTCATTTTTGCTTATATAGATGATGTCTGAGTGCCTAGTGGACAGTGCCTCAACGCACACAATCCTTCGCGATCATTGCTATTTTAATAGAGTAATAAATATGACGGTCCTGTTATCAAAATTTCAGGACTGTCCCAAATAATCGAAGGATCTGGTGAAGCAATTATATTGCTCCCAAATAACACAAGACTTCTAATAAAAAATGCATTATTCTCTCCTAAATCAAATATGAATCTCGTAAGTTTCAAGGATTTTCGTTTAAACGGATATCACTTAGAAACCAGAGATGAAAATAAGGTTGAATATCTGATTGTCACTCGTCATAAAGATGACCAGAAGATCATCTGCGAGCGATTCAAGGGACTCCCGTCGGGTCTCTACCAAACATACATTCAACCAATAGAAGCTAATATGACTGAGCACCAGACGTGCCAATCACTGCCAGAGTTCCAACTTTGGCACAATAGACTTGGTCACCCTGGAACAGCAATGATGCGACACATCATCACTGAATCCCGTGGACACAAATTTAAGAACCTGAAGATTCTTCAAAACGGTGAATTTCCTTGTCTCCCTTGTTTCAAGGGAAAACTTATAACGAGACCATCCCTCTTGAAAGTGGGATTAGAGTCTCCTGGCTTCCTTGAGAGAATTCATGGTGACATTTGCGGGCCTATTCACCCCGCAAGTGGCCCATTTCGGTACTTCATGGTACTGATTGATGCATCAACCAAATGGTCTTATGTGTGCCTTTTGTCCACCCGCAACCTAGCTTTTTCAAAGCTATTGGCACAAATAATTAGGTTGCGTGCTCATTTTTCCGATAACCATATCAAGAAACTACGTCTTGATAATGCGGGAGAATTTACTTCACAAGTCTTCGAAGACTATTGCCGGGCAACTGGATTTGAAGTTGAACATCCTGTAGCACATGTTCACACCCAAAACGGATTAGCTGAGTCCCTTATAAAGAGACTCCAGTGGATTGCACGTCCATTGTTTATGCAATCCCAGTTGCCTGTGGATGCTTGGGGGCATGCTATTTTACATGCCGCATCACTTATTAGGATAAGACCCTCTGGAGGTCACACTTTATCCCCGATGCAACTAGCATACGACGCACCTCCAGATATCTCTCATTTGAGAGTGTTTGGTTGTGCGGTGTATGTCCCAATAGCACCACCTCAGAGGACCAAAATGGGTCCTCAGCGTCGTCTCGGTATATATATTGGGTTTGATTCACCCTCTATTATCAGATACCTTGAACCCCTGACGGGTGACGCATTCAAGGCACGTTTTTCAGACTGTGAATTTAATGAGAAAAGTTTTCCAAAACTGGGCACACAGTCTAAGAAGCCAGAAGCTTCTGAGACCATTAGTTGGGACCAGAAGTCTTTGTCCCTTTACGATCCGCGTACTAATCTGTGTGAAGATGAGATCCTGAAGATCCTTCACATCCAGAATACAGTACATCTATTACCGGATAAATTCACGGACAACAAGAAGATTGTCCATTCACACGTCCCTGCTGCCAATACGCCAGCTAGGATTGACATCCCCATAGATGGATGCAATCCACCGACAGCAGATTTGGCTGTACCTCAAATGAAAAGAGGACGCCCACCAGGTTCAAAAGATAAAGTTCCTCGAAAGAGGAAGACTCCTGGTGATACTAAGATTATCCCTCCACAGGATGCTGAGCTCAGACCAGCTACTTCTCCCCTCCTGATTTCCCCAGCAGAGGAAACAATAGGAGAAACATCATTAAATTTTGTACGTACTGGAGAAGTACTGGACAGAAATAGCATAGTCGTCGACGACGATTTTGCGTTCGATATTGCCGTTCACGTCACTGAATATGACGATGACGTCGAACCACGATCTTTAGCGGAATGTAAACGCAGAGATGATTGGCCAAAGTGGGACGAGGCAATAAGAGTAGAGCTGGACTCACTCTTGAAACGCAAAGTCTTTGGACCAGTAGTCCAAACACCAGTAGGTGTAAAACCTGTGGGATATAAGTGGGTTTTCATAAGAAAAAGAGATGAAAATAATGTGATCGTTCGCTATAAGGCACGCCTTGTAGCCCAGGGATTTTCCCAAAGACCGGGGATTGATTACGAAGATACGTATTCTTCGGTCATGGATTCGATCACTTTCCGATTTCTAATAAGCCTAACTTCTCTGGAAAGCCTAGAAATGCAGCTCATGGACGTTGTGACTGCATATCTATATGGCGATATAGATAAAAGTATCTATATGAGTCTCCCTGATGGGTTTAATCTACCCCAAGAGATGAAAGAGATACCTCGGGATGTATTCTCTGTAAGGCTACATAGATCATTATATGGTCTAAAACAATCGGGAAAGATGTGGTATAACAGACTTAGTGACTTCCTTGCACAACAAGGATTCACGAATAACGAAGTCCGCCCTTGTATCTTTATCAAAAGAACGGGAACAGGATTCGTCATCATGTCTGTATATGTAGATGACTTAAATCTCATAGGATCTCCTGCAGAGATCAAAGAGATATCTGAAAGCCTTAAACATACTTTTGAAATGAAAGACCTAGGCAAAACAAAGTATTGTCTTGGCTTACAGATAGAACACCTAAGAGGTGGAATCCTATTACACCAATCTAATTACACAAAGAAACTTCTACACAAGTTTCATATGGATAAATGTCATCCTTTAGGTACTCCTATGATCGTAAGATCACTAGATGTACAAAAGGACCCCTTCTGGCCACTGGAAGAGGGGGAGGAGATACTGGGTCCTGAAGTACCCTACCTCAGTGCCATTAGAGCACTTCTATATCTGGCTAACTGTACGCGTCCCGATATAGTGTTTACAGTTAATCTTCTAGCCAGACACAGTGCAGCGCCCACAAAGTGCCACTGGAACGGAGTAAAGCATCTTCTGCAATACCTTCAGGGTTCCATTGATATTGGACTTTACTACCAGAGAGGTGCCTCCCCCAAATTGTTTGGTTATGCTGATGCATGTTATCTCTCTGATCCGCACACGGCAAAATCCCAAACAGGTTTTGTTTTTACCTACGGAGGTACTGCTATCTCCTGGAGATCGGTGAAGCAAACCACAACAGCTACATCATCCAACCATTCAGAGCTCATTGCGATCCACGAAGCAAGCAGAGAGTGTTATTGGCTACGATCCGTCGTCCAACACATTCTTCAATCTACTGGCCTGAAGACCGGTGATTTGGAGCCTACCGTTCTGTTTGAAGATAATGCTGCATGCATTGCTCAACTTCAAAAAGGCTACATCAAGGGCGACATGACGAAGCACATATCTCCCAAGTTTTTCTGGACACATGAGCTAAAGGAGGACAAGCAGATCGAAGTTCAGCAGATACAGTCCTGCAATAACTTAGCTGATCTTTTTACTAAGTCTTTGCCCAAATGTATTTTTGTAAAACTTGTAAAGAACATTGGCATGCGACAACTGAAAGACCTGCAAGCCTGAAGCTTGTACGGATCAGGGGGAGTAACCTGTGGGTTGCACTCTTTTCCCTTAAGCTGTTGGGTTTTTCCCACTGGGGTTTCCACAGCTAAGGTTTTAACGAGGCAAACACTCTTACTCTGGATCCAGAAGTATCCACCCCTCTTTGCCTCAAATGCTGAGACCAAAGTGATGAATGGGTAAGGGGGAGTGTTATGAATGAGGGAGGCCTTTGGCCTCCCCTCCTTCATTACCCACTATCATTAGTCCCCATTACTATGAGTAATGGGGACTCTTGGTCTCCTTGAGGCCTTTCATCTCCTCCCCTATATCAATATATAGAGAACCATGGCCTATGGCCATGGTTACTCATTCCTTTGGCTATGAAAGCTTCTCTCTCTATCTCTTGAATCCAATTATCTTATAACAGGTATGATATTATTTTATTAATTTTCTTTTACTCTCTTTGTGGGCCCGCTTGACATCCCACATGAAATAGGAGATGCTTACCATGTGTCCAAATCTGGTCATCCGCCAGTAGAATATAAACATTCGACCACAGACTATCGGCCACGAACGAATTCGTGGCCGATAAAGGTTTGTCTGCCATGGAATCATCACTTGCTGATGATTCGTGGCCAAAAAAAGAAATCGACAACGGAATAATAGCCACGGACAAATCCGTGGCCGATAGGTCTTCATCGGCCACGGATTCGTCCATGGCAAAAGAGTTGGAGTCAAGAATGTACGATGCAAATATGTCCGTGGTTTTTGACTTTCTGCCACGAATATATATGTGGCTGATATTTTTTATCGACCACTAACCGTTTCAATATTGGCCACAGATACGTTTGTTCATGAAAGTAAAAAATATCATGTGACAGTTTTCTGTAACGGATATGTATGTGGTCGATAGTTTTGTCGGCCACAGATTTGTATGTGGCTAAAAAGTCGTGGCTGTTTCTTAAAAAACCCCTAAATTAGGGAAGCTCGCGAGAGTCCTCATTTGCTTCGAAATTTCATGCGCGCTCTCTCAAAATTCCTCATCTCTTCACGCTAGTGCCCGTCTTTGCTGCTGCTGCTGCCGCCGCCGTTGCCGCCCGTCAACAACGGCATGCCGCCACCACCGCCACTTCGTCAAGGTTGCTCCCTCACTCACTCACTCACTCCCTCCCTCCCTCTCCCTCTCTTTGAGGCCCAAGCTAAAATGATCGGATGGGGACGAGGGGGTGACGGCCCCCCTCTGCCGCTCCAGCTCACCCTCTCCTCCTTTTGACCTGAAGGTGGAGAGGGAGAGATGGGGCGGCGGCGGTGCCTCCGACCCCTTCGGCCCTTCCCTCTCAACCACCACGTACCTCCCTCTCCACCCGCCGACGACCATGCTCTCCATCTCCTCCTTCGGATGGAAGGAGGGGGGGGGGGGGGAGCAATGGCTTCAGCAGGTGCTGCTGACCCCTCAACCTCCCATACCCTATGTTAGTTCTTGTGTTTAAGACTAACGTTATTTTGATGATGATCAATATACTATATTATTGTGCTAATCAGTCTTATGTTTTAGTCTCAATTTATCTTAATGACTATCTGTTGATGAGATACAACATAATGCATGGAGGATGATGCAATGGTTTTATTAAAGACCTCTAAGACTGATGGAGTGCTCAAGCTTGGATGAAGTCAAGAAGATCATCTAATGAAGCCAAAGCTTGGAGCATGATGATGGATTGAAATCTAGAGGAGCAATGCCAAATCTTGGAGCTTGATGAAGGGAAGCTCATCAAGAGGTACCAAAGCTTGGATGATGTTGAGGAGCATCAAGGTATCATGAGCTTGAAGACATAAACTCTAGGAGATGCAGTTTGTAATCCATGTAATTTCAATTACTTGCATTTCTCTTTTTGAGTCTATGATTATTGTAATGCCTTGATAGATGGTCATACGCTCATGCATATGCATTTATCCATCTCAGTGAGTCTTAGGATTATCATATATATCATCCCGTTAGGTTCACCACGCCTTAAATTCTTACTGGAGTTTTTAGCTCTCCCACAGTCGACAGATGAAGGCACGATAGGCGACTGGATGACTTCCAGGCACTGGCCTAGTCTTCTACATCCGACTGGTATGCACAGCACAACTTAATAGTTTTATTGACTCTGTGTTGAGCTTTTTGCCTCAGTCGACTGAAGTTCATTTTACAGTCGCCTGTCCTCCAATAGCCGCCTGTGAATTACTCTACAGTCGTCTGTGCGCAACTTGCATTTTCTGGGCTTCATCCCAAATTTTCAAGTCAGTCGACTGATGAAGTATTTACAGTCGCCTGTATAGTTACAGTCGCCTATGAAATGGTCATCTATCGTCTGAAGGCGTATGTGTGAAAGTTGCATTTTTCTCATCTCCCTTCTATCCTATGTGACAGTCGACTGCTGAAGGATATACATGCGCCTGCCCATTTTACAGTCGCCTGTGTAGTCTTCTACAGTCGAATATCCTGGCTCATATTGTAGCTGTTGGGAATTTTATAGTCGTTGACCAGTCGACTGTCAGTTGTTCATCAGGCAGCTGTCGGTGCCATAAACTGCCAAAATCTAGCCGTTGCAGATTTCTTCCCTTTGGGTTTTTGGTTAGTTTTATGGGCTCTTCTTGGCTTCCTATTTATAGGAGATGGCTTAGTTCATTTAGAACACTTGAAAGGGTTAGGAAATCATAGAAGATCATTGAATCTCTTCTCTAAGCCACTCCTCCCCCATTCCCTCATTAGACCTTCAATCTTATGCTATAACATCTAAGCTCTAGGGAAATTCATCAAGTGATTTCAATCTCATTCTTTTCTTGGGGAACATCTTTCTTCTCTTCATGCATACACTCAAGTGAAAAGTGTTAGGATTTATTCCTAAAAGAGAGAAAGATCGACAAGTGTAATCAAAGAAAATCTCAAGCACTTGGTCATCAACACTAGCATGCCTTCTTCTTCACATTGGTAAGATCATATCAAGGCATATGTAAGTGTTATTTCGTTTCATCTTTTGCGAAACTCTTAATTCTCTTTGTGGGAATTAGTTACTTTCTTTGTGAGAGTTACTCTCTGTGTGGAAGTTTATGTCTCTGTGTGGGAGCACGAGTCTCTCTGTGAGAGAGCAAGGATATCTCTTTGTGGGAATCCAAAATCCTCTGTGTGAGATTGTATTCACTTATCTTTGTGGGAATTATAGTGAATATTGGAGTGGATGGACGTACCCAAGTTTTGGGAAATCATGGTAAAATCCTTGTGTTTGCGATTGTTGTTGTTGAGCACTATGTTTAATTTCCGCTGCTTATTGTACTGTAATTTTAGTAATTTTTAATTAAACACTTTGCTTTCCATTACACTATTCACTCCCCTCTAGTGTGTGTAGCCTCGTAAGGTCCCTTACAATTAGTACCATAGCCTTGGTTTGGTGGCTTTTGCAAGCATGACTTCTAAGTCTCAACAACCCATCTCTCTTCCTCCCGTATTCAAAGGCAAACACTTCTCAATATGGAGGAAGAACATGTTCAACAGACTTGATGTGCATGAGAAGTCAGAGTTTATTACCTCAGATGCTCAAGTTTGGAATGCATTGCTCAATGCCATCTCTCCAAAAATTTCAATGAAAGTAATTGATTTAGGGACGTCAGACGAGATATGGAATTGTCTTGATGACGAATATGGTGGAGAGGAACCTTGCGATGATGAGAGCATCGTTGGTAATGAGGTATCTCGTAACTCTCTCATTCAACGTAGTGATTTTATTGAAAATTGTAATGCGTTGTTTATGAACTCTCCTAATGCTAAAAAGTTTATGCCTAAAGAGAGATGCTCACTCACACACACATCTCAATCATCCAAACCTTATGATGATACAAATTTTATTGCTTGGAGTAAAGAAAAATTTCCTCTTGATTCTCACGCGTGTATGTTGAGCAAAGAGAATGACTCTCATAAAGCTCGTATTGAGTATGATCGTGATTTTCACAAATATGTGGAAGAGAGTCTGTATGCATCGCATAATGTTGAACTCAATTCTTTGACCGAGAAAGATACTCTTCTTTCTCAATTGAGTGCCTTGAGAGATGAGAATGCTTCTCTCAAACTCCAAATGGAGAAGATGCACTCGGAGTGTGATTACAACATTTTAAGTTATGAGATATTGGCTCCCAAGTCAAAATGTTGTGAGCTTAGCTCATGTCTATCCAAGAGGGATGACATCGTTTCTTCACTTTTGAAGAAATATGAGCTATTGTCTACTCAAATTGAAAAATTCAAATTGAGTAAGGACAAGGTTTTGGGATCATCTTCATTGAAGGTTGTTTACGGGTGTTTTCTCACCACAGTTCGTTGACCGTCGGCTGTGCGGTCAACGTGGTCAAGGAGCCGACTTGGGGGTCCCTTGGGATCACCGAGCCCGCTTGTTCTCGACGTGGGAGGAAGGAGGGTCGGGCGCAAACGGAGGAGTCCCCAGGTTGCGTCGATCATCTGCCTTCGGGGAGCTGAGGAGAAGCCTCGGCTCGGTGAGTCGCGCTCGGCCTCGGCTGGGTTGCGCTCGGCCTCGGTCGGATCCACGTCAAGGGGTAGCCTCGGTGCCTTGCAAGCGGGTTGGAGCTTGAGCAGCCGTCCGCCTGACGACTGCGATGGGGGTAGCCGACCGACGCTGAGGGGTAGCCTCTGTGCCTCGGATATCTTCTTCCTGGACAGATGAGGAAACTCGTCAGGGAGGCCAGACCTAGGTTCCGGCCAAATCCCCTCCGATGCCTAAGTCAGATCAAGGTCTGAAAGGATACTCGGCGGGGGAGATCTGGCTTGTAAGGAAGCCGGAACGTCAACCCCAGCGGCACGAGTTTGGGGGAGGGAGGAAATGGAGTGGCGAAATCCTAGGTCGTTGATGGAGTACCTCTCTGTTGATTACCTGAGTCTCGATCCCTTTCTCTGTTGTCCTGTCCTTCCCCTTATAGGGTCCCTCGTGATTGCCCCACGTCCTGCCTCCTCTCGCGTCCCCACGATCCGCCTCCGCCTCCTCCCACTCGTGCGTAGTGGAGGGGTGGCCCATTAACGGGTCCGTTTATGGCCATTATGGGATTGCGGATTCCGAGGGGCGGTTAATCTGGCCGAATGGGGGCTAGTCGGGTGCCCCGAGGGCGAAGTGGCTGGGCCTTCAGCTCCGTCCGTGGGCCCTTCCGGGCGGGCCCGTCTTCTCTAGTGGGTGTCTCCTTTGAGGTTGGGCCATGGGCCGTTGTAATTCGGGCTGGCCCAAATTAGTCGTAACAATTGCCCCCATCGCCCGGGCCGTTCGGCTTCCGTCGGTTCGGTTCGGGTGATGTGACTCTTTCATGATCCGACGGGTGCGTCAGTCGAGGTCCCGCTATTAAATGAATGTCATTATTACCGCTCCGTTTGAACTTCAGTTGGTGCAGTTTTCGAAGCATCGCCGCCGTCTCGATGTCGCCACGTGCTCTCCCTTGACGGTTCAGATCCAACCATCATCCTCTATATATACGCACCGATCCCTCGAGCTTCAACTCTTTCGCGCTCATTCCTTCTTGATCTCCGTTCTTCCATCTTCTTCTTCCCGACATCTGCCCTCTTCCCAGCTCTTATCAAGGTAATTCTTCCACTCTTTAACTCGGGCTATGGCCATGCTTAGAATAGGTGATACACGTCTTGGCGGACCGACGCCTGGTCCCAATCGTGCCCATCCTTCGAGGCTCAAAGCTCCTTCGCCGACCCCGGGGGTCCTGGATAAAGGGAAAGGAAAGTTTCTTCCGGATCCTGTTGGGGATGATGTGGCCTCGTCTTCCGAGCGATTAGGCATCCCTCCATCGATCCTCCGGTCGTCGTCTATGGCCCCCTTCTTAGTCACTAGGGAAATACGAGAGAGGTACTTATGTCATCCCTATGACGTCCGGATTCCCTTTGGAGACGAGCGGATCTGCTTCCCGCGGAGTAACGAGGTCGACGTCTACGTCGAGATGTTCCATCTGGGGCTCTGCTTCCCCCTTCACCCTTTTATCATTCATTTCACGGATTCCTTGAAAGTCGCCTTGTGCCAGCTAACGCCATCCTCTGTCGCGGTGCTGACCGGGTTCATTACGCTTTGTGTCACTCACGGCCTGGAGCCGTCTCTCCCCCTCCTCTTTCACTTTTACTGGATCCAGACTGTTGTTGAATATTGGACTCCCCGGATTTGGTTTTGGATGATGAGCAAACATAAATAATTCATGATCTAACAATTTGTGAGCGCAGTATTGGAGATCGTCGCCAATTTCACGTGAACATTCAAAGCGACATCTCAACACTTTCCAAAGCTCATTTTCATGCCTAAAGCTTCGTTGAAGCTCTTGCGACGCTTTGTAAGTAATGAAGATTCAATCGAAGCTCTCAAAGACCGTTTATTAAGGTTTTATTTATAGTCTTTTAGTTTCGATTGATAGAATGTTAAGCCTTGAGTATATCTTACGTTTCTATCTTCATTACTCTCATTTCGTAGCTCTAGGATTCTTGCACAAGTTCACTCTAACTTCCTCGAAGCGTCGCGCTTCGATTCGGACTTTGTTGTGCATGTTAGTTGGTACAAGAACAAGTACTGACCGACTAGATGGTGATCTAGTCAGTCGGCCACTGTTCTTGGACCGACTAGTTTCTGTCAGTTAATTCTTAGCTCTTTACTGTTTACAGTTAGTCGGTCTATGTTGACTCACCGACCGACTAGTTTGTGAACTAGTCGGTCAGTGATGCTTCTTTGACCGACTAGTTGAGACTGACTGTTCACTCTAAAATTCTCCTAAGCTACTGTTTACCGTTAGTCGGTCTAAGAACGTTTGATGACCGACTAGTTGACAATCTAGTCGGTCAACTTTTGTTCTTGGACCGACTAAGTCAACTTGCCTTCAGACTATGTTGTTTTGCCTCTTAGTCGGTCTACGTTCATTGGATGACCGACTAGTTGTGAAACTAGTCGGTCAGACAGTGTTCTTGGACCGACTAGTTTTCTAGGTCTGAAATTCTATCTCTTCTCAGATCTGCTCTTAGTCGGTCCATGCTTTATGACTGACCGACTAGTTGATGAACTAGTCGGTCAGTGAGTGTTCTTTGACCGACTAGATCTCACAGATTTCTTTCCGTTGGAGATTGACCTAACTTGTTTTTATGGGACCCTATAAATACGAACCTAGGTCATTTCTATCTTAAATAGAGCTGTCATTAAGAGATTCATTGAGTTCTAAAGAGATAGCTATTCTCCCTCAAATCTAAAGCTCTCTTCCTCACAAGAAACCCATTCTCTCTCATTTCTAGATCTAGAGAGAAGCTTGTTCTTGGTGAGCTCTTCAAGCTATTGCTTGATTCAAGTTTCCAAATCTTCCCTAGGCACCCATTGCTGCTCATTTCCTTGGTGCTAGGGTTTGGTAACTTCATCTTCCTCAAATCCTTCATTCCACCTTTTGGGTAAGAAAAACTCAAGGTATAGGATTTTGTGGTAAGAGTATTTATTTCATATTAAACTCTTTTATATTGCTTATTGGCTCTCTCGATTGTGAGAGAAGTTTGTGATCCCGGGTTGTGGGATTCACTTTGCCATTGCATGTATGATTTGATCTTGTGAAGGTTTTTCACAAGATATTCATAGTGGAAATCTTGAGTTAGGGTTTCTAACTCAAGTATCCGGAAGGGATCCGGGTGGTTGGGACGTAGGATCACCGGGAACAAGTCGGGGAGACTTGGGTGGATCCGAACCCATTAACTTCATTTGTTAGCATTGTTAATTTCATTGTTGTCATTCAATTTAAGCTTCCGCAAATTGACTTGGTAGTTGTGTGCAATTTAATTTGGAATAATACGCCTTATTATTTTAAAGTACTATTCACCCCCCCTCTAGTACTTGTGCAGTAGCTGGTAGGGCATTACATTTGGTATCAGAGCCAGATACTCAGCTATGTCTGCCAACGACAACAAGACCGTGCCTCCACCTTCCAACTACGACACCTTCAGGAACCGTGAAGGAGCGTCATCGGTGATGGAAGGACATTCCTCTACAAGGCCTCCATTCTTCAACGGTACCAACTACGGGTACTGGAAATGTCGGATGGAAACCTTCCTCCGAAGTGCATCTTTATGGAGGACTACAATGAAGGAGTACAACGAGCCCGAAGAAGAAGATTTTGAGAAATGGACTACCGCAGAGGTCGCCGCGGAGGTAAGCAATGCCAAGGCAATGAACGCCTTGCAATGCGCATTGGAGCCCGAGGATTTCAATAAGATATGCACATGTAAGAGTGCATATCAAATTTGGAACTCTCTCCTCATACTACATGAAGGGACGAGTCGGGTAAGAGACTCTAAACTCGTTGTCGTAACCAAAGATTACGAAATGTTTCACATGCAACAGGGCGAGAAGATGAAAGAATATTACGCTCGCTTCGTTGACATAATAAACGAGTTAGAGGCCCTCGGCAAGATCTACACTCAAAAGGAGAAGTGCTTAAAGCTTATTGAAGGACTTCCCTCTTCTTGGGAAAAACGTACCTTCGCCATCGAGGAAGGCAATGACATGAACAAATATACCGTAGTTCAACTAATGGGTACTTTGATGTCATACGAGGTACGCAAAGATAGCAAGGTGAAGCTACAAGAAAAGATGAAGTCATATTTGAACCTAGATGCGCCTAAGAAAAAGGCGATTGCATTCAAGGCGGCTTCATCCACATCTTCCGATGATGAAGACTCGGAAAACGAGTTGGACTTGGAGTCCATGGCACTCATGGCCAAGAAGTTCAACCGTTTCTTCCGGAAAGGTAACTTCAAGACCAAAGGTAAATTTGGTTCTTCTAACGCCTCTTCCTCTCCTTTGTGTTTCAAGTGCAATAAGCCAGGACACATGAAAGCGGAGTGTCCTCTCAACAAACAAAAGGAGAAGTGGAAGGCGCCAAAATTCGATAAGTCCAAGAAATACAAGAAGGGGTACAAGAAAGGACTTGTCGGAGCAACATTCACCGACTCCGAGGATTCCTCAAGCGGAGAGTCGGATGATGAGAAAGTGGAGCAAGCACATATGTGCTTCATGTCAAGAGAGGAGAACGATCAAGGATCCTCCTCTTCCGATGATAGTAATGACGAAAGCGATGAGGTAACGATGGATGATCTTAGAAATGCTAACTCTCAACTTTGGTCAAAATACACTAAGTTAGTAAATAGATATACTAAGGTAAAAGATGACCTAGCTAGCATTCAAACATCGCCTAAGAATATCATCACCAACAACGACACCGTTGTTGAAGAGTTAAGAAATGAGATTGTGAATCTCAAATCTAAACTTGAACATGTTAGCATTGAGGATGCGGAAGAACATGAGATAGCGGATTTAACTTCTCAAAACTCGACTTTGAGTATTGAGAACGAGAATCTTAAATCTCATGTTTATGTGCTCACATCGCAAATATCCGCTTTGGATACTTCTTTGCGTTCTCTCAAAGAGAAATATGAGGACACATTGGGCCGAATCAACAAATTCAACAAGGGTAAGGGCCATTTGGATAATATCCTAAAAGATTTACTTCCGGCCAAACACCACATTGGCTTGGGGTATATGATGGGAAATTCATCCAAGTCGGTCACTACTTTTGTTAGGCCAACTTCCGAAGCCTCAACGAGTGGGAGTAAACACTCTATTGGTAGTTCATCTACCAATGGTGCTTCCACCTCGTCCACACCCTCTTTCGGAAAGAAACCCACTTTGGGTGGACCTCCAAAGAAGGGGCATGCCTACATGTACACTAATAACATGCCACGTAGGAACACACGTCCTACTCCACCGTCTCACACTTATGATGATTTTTATGCAACACATTCCCGGGCACGTGCACACCAAGTGAGACACCCTCACGCACGTGTTTCCACACATGCATATGTACACCCACCTCATCATATGAATAATTCTTTTCGTGCACCATTCCATCATGTCCCGTATGCCTATCCACAACATGCATCACGTAGAAATCAACGTAGCATGCATGCACCCAATAGGATGATGGCTCCCAAAATTTTCACTATTTGGAGCCCAAAGGACACAAGCATGGACGAAAAACAAATGTACATGAATGCTTATTTTTCGGATGTTGTGCATAGTAAGAATTATGTGGGGAAGTCTAAGTCCACTTGGACTTGGCTTCCAAAGGTCTAATCCCTTGGACCCAATGACCTTGGGTACCATGATATGAAAGTGTCTATCTTTAGGTACTCAAGGAAAAGAAAAAGAAAAGGAGCATCAAATTTAAATTTAGCTCCAAAGGGAATTGGATACTCGATAGCGGGTGCTCCAAACACATGACGGGTGACGCTCGTTTGCTCTCCGGAGTGGTTCCCATTGCGAATGGAAACCGCGTCGTATTTGGAGGCAACGAGAGCGGAACCATCATAGGTGTTGGTAAAGTCGGTAACCCTTCTAAACCATTAATTAGTGACGTTTATCTTGTTAGTGGTTTAAATCATAATCTTATTTCAATAAGTCAACTTTGTGACAAAGGTTACAAAGTTAGCTTTGCGAAAGGATTGTGTCACATTTTAAGAAAGGATAAAGAAAAATTATTATTTTCCGGAACTCGTCGTAAAGACATCTATATTTTGGATCTTCCGAAGTCATATGAACAATGTCTCGTTGCCAACACAAGTGAACAACACTTATGGCATCGACGCTTTGGACATGTGAACTTTGGAACACTATATAAGCTTTCAAAATTGAATTCTATTAAAGGTTTTCCGAAGCTTGTTTTTGAAAAGAAAAGTTTTTGTGATTGTTGTCAACGCGGCAAGCTTCCTAAATCTTCATTTAAACCTAAGAAAAGCATCTCTACTAAACGGCCACTAGAGCTATTACATCTAGATTTATTTGGGCCAACTAGAGTAGCTTCCTTAGGAAATGCAAGGTACGGACTTGTCATCGTAGATGACTATTCAAGATTTACTTGGGTATTTTCATTGTGTAATAAAAATGAAGCTTTTGAAAACTTCACAATTTTTGTTAAGAAAGTACAAAATCTCTTAGGAACCACCATTGTCACTATTCGTAGTGATCATGGAGGTGAATTTGAGAATGAGTCTTTTGAGACATTTTGTGATGAAGTTGGTATTACTCACACCTTCTCTTTCCCTCGTGCACCTCCTCAAAATGGTGTAGTTGAGAGAAAGAATAGGACGCTAGTGGAGTGTGCTCGCACTATGCTTGATGATAGCCAACTTGGCCATCATTTTTGGGCGGAAGCGGTACACACCGCTTGCTATGTGTTTAATAGAATACTTTTGAGGCCCGGCACTAAACAAACTTGTTATGAATTGTTGTTTGGTAGGTTGCCTCAAGTTAAACATTTTCGTGTTTTTGGTTCGAAATGTTTTATTAAGAACACATATGGTAGTTTGGACAAATTCGATCCGAGATCCGATGAGGGGATTTTTGTTGGATATTCTACGCGTAGCAAAGCCTACCGGATATTCAACAAACGAACCTCAACGATCGAGGAATCGCTTCATGTCTCATTTAATGAAGGATTTGTTCCAACTAGAATTTCAAATGATAATGATTCTATGGATGTTTTATGTGATTCGTTTGAAAATTCTAAGTCTAATGATTCTATTGATTCTATTGAGACTAACCCAACTAATGAAGTTGTTGAGAATGTTCCAAGTGATCAAGGTATTCCCAAACGGCTTCATTCGGTTCGTGACCATCCCCATGAGCAAGTCATTGGCAATATCTATGATAGTGTCAAGACGAGATCCCAAGTTCACCGCTTCACAAATTGTGCCTTTGCCTCATCGATAGAGCCAAAGAATATTAATGAAGCATGCGAAGATAGCGCTTGGATCTTAGCCATGGAGGAGGAGCTCATTCAATTCGAGAGGAATGAAGTTTGGGAGCTTGTTCCATTGCCATCGAAGAACCACACCGTCATAGGGACAAAGTGGATCTTCAAGAACAAAACCGACGAAAACCAAGTCGTCGTCCGGAACAAAGCTCGGTTAGTAGCTCAAGGCTATCGTCAAGAGGAAGGTATCGATTTCGAAGAATCTTTCGCTCCGGTAGCTAGATTAGAATCAATTAGATTACTTTTGTCTTTTGCATGCCATAAGAATTTTAAATTATTTCAAATGGATGTTAAAAGTGCATTTTTAAACGGAGATGTCGTTGAGGAAGTTTACGTTTCTCAACCTCCGGGCTTCGTAAATGAAAAATTTCCAAATCACGTTTTTAAACTAAAGAAAGCTCTTTATGGTTTGAGACAAGCTCCTCGAGCTTGGTATGATCGCCTAAAGAATTTTCTTTTGGATTTGAATTTTAAAATGGGCGAAGCCGATTCAACACTTTTTATTAAGCATGTGAATAATGATATTTTATTAGTTCAAATTTATGTTGATGATATCATTTTCGGTGCTACTAACTTCGCTCTTTGCGAAGAGTTTTCTAATGTGATGAAGGAACAATTTGAGATGAGCCACATGGGCGAACTCAAATATTTCTTAGGTCTCCAAATTCGCCAAATGAACGATGCAATCTTCATCCACCAAACGAAGTACACGGTGGAGTTGCTAAAGCGATTTGGAATGGAGAATGCCTCCGGGAAAAAGACTCCAATGAGCACGACTACGCATCTTGACAAGGATACGGGCGGTAAGGATGTAGACATTCGTCTATATCGAGGTATGATAGGTAGTTTGCTTTATCTTACCGCAAGTAGGCCCGATATTATGTTTGCCGTATGTATATGTGCTCGTTATCAGTCTCAACCTAAGGAGTCTCACTTAGTAGCGGTAAAGCGTATTTTTCGCTATCTAAGTTACACATTAGATTTTGGATTACTTTATCCGAGATCTAGCACATATGAGTTAGTCTCATATAGTGACGCTGATTATGCGGGATGCAAATCTGACAGGAAAAGTACTAGTGGCACTTGCCATTTTATAGGAAATTCTCTTGTCTCTTGGTTTTCCAAGAAGCAAAATTCCGTATCACTTTCAACCACCGAGGCGGAATATATTGCCGCCGGTGCCGCGTGTGCTCAAGTTCTTTGGATGAGACACACACTTAAAGACTTTGGTATAAATTGTGATACTTGCCATATCATGGTTGACAACCAAAGTGCAATATGTCTTTCCAAGAACCCGGTACATCATTCCCGTTCGAAACACATAGATGTCCGACACCACTTTTTAGATGATCATGTTGCTAAAAAGGACATCATTCTAGTGTACGTTGAAACCCAAAAGCAAATCGCCGATATTTTCACGAAACCCCTAAAGGAGGACTCCTTTGTGCGGTTGCGTCGAGAATTGGGGATTATGGGTGAATCCGAGATATAGGATTCATGTTTCATTCAATAATTTTGCATGCTATTATTTTTGGCAATATCTCATTCATGCTAGAATTATTGGATTTTTCGGGAATTTTATGTGATATCTTGATTTTTCGTTCGATTTGTGCGTAATCGTCAAATTTCTGTTTTTCGATGATTAATGGGGTAGTTTCGATGTTTATTGAGAGTTTTGAGATTTATCGTCCAAGCGTATTATGGAGAGAACTTGATTTTCAAGTTTTTGACTCTTTAGTCGGTTCATGTTCAGTGACCGACCGACTAGATTGAGATCTAGTGGGTCAGTACTTGAACGCAGACCGACTAAATCTTGTCAGTAATTCTTGGATTCAGCCACTGTTTGCAACTAGTCGGTTCAAGCTCATTGACCGACCGACTAGATCGTGATCTAGTCGGTCAGTGCTTGAACTGTGACCGACTAGTTGTGCCAGGGGCTGTTTGGTCATTTGAGAAATCGACCGACTTAAACTCAGTTTAGTCGATCGATTTTCATTCTAATCGATCGAAATCTCTTCTCTCTCCGCTCAAAACCCCGACCTCCCTCGAAACCCTTCGACTTCCGATCGATCTCCGGCCATTTTTCCGGCCATCTCCGTCGATCTCCTCCGTCGGCCCCTCGTTCTAGGTGATCTCCTCTCCTCCTAGGGTTAGATTTCATTTCCTAGAGCTAGGGCTTGCTCGGTTTCTAGGGTTCTTAGGGTTTATTTTTTTTCGGCTAGGGCTTCTTCGTTTGATCTCCTTGTCCCGTGTCTTGCTTCGACTATGGCAAGAACACGCATTCCGATCACTCCCTCTAGCCCCTCTCCGATGACCGTTGATCCAATCTCTTCGGATCCCGAGCATCCAACCCCTCCGAAGCGTAGAGCCAAGACCACCCATCCTTCGTCGTCTTCGCCTCCTCTCAAGAAGAAGAGGACGACGACCGCTCAACCTAGAGGTCAACCGAAACCCAAACCCAAGCCTAAGCCAAAGGCCAAAATTCTTGCTTCTCAATCTTCGTTCCATACTCCTACCGATTCTGATACGGAGTATAACCCCGAGACCGAGACTCATAGGGAACCCACTCCTCCTATTCATCCCGAGTCTAGCACCCACCCTCGTACGTCTACCCGTAAGCCAAAGGGAAAGGGTCCGATGCCGGTGGGCGGTGTCGATATTTCCTTATGTCGCGATGACCCTTTGTGTCTCGCGGCGTATAACCGTATCGAACATTGCCCGCTGCTTCTGGAGCATTTCGTCCAGTTTAGCGACTTCATAGGGTTAGCTGATCTTCTGTCGTCGTCGGGTCTTCTCGATTACCTTCGATATGACCCGAAGGCGAATCCTCACCCCTACCCTAGATTAGTGAAGCTTTTCTATGCTAATAGGATCCGGGGTCAGTATGATCAGACCCACTCTGTTGAGACGACCGTTTTGGGGACTCCTATAGTCCTCACTGCGGAAATCTTAGGAGAGATTTTGGGTATCTCTTCGTCTGGCCTTCTTCCTTCTGATATCTCGGTAGATGATATTTCTTCTCTTGATCAGACCATCCTTTCAGAGATTTTCCATCAGATTCCTCCTGCCATGATTGGCGTGCCATCTAAATCTCTCAAGCCAAATGCATGGGTCCTAAATCTGATTCTGAAGTCGTGCTTGCTTCCCAAGTACGGCTCCTCTTCTTTACCATCCCAGCCATTTTTGAAGCTTATCTATGCGATCTTCATGGGGAGCTCGATTAATTGGGCTCGAATTATACTCGATAAGATTGACTCTTTCGAGTGTATTCGAAAGTCCAATAAATCGGCTCATATCCCATTTCCTTGCATGTTGACCCTCGTGTTTCGTCATTTTCGTGTCACATTGCCTCGTGACGATGAGCGTCCCCTTGGTCCTCCCCTGAATGCGACGGCCGTCAAGAAATCTCTTGCGGTGCTTCGTCACGTTCAGAGGACGACACCTTCTGTGTCTGTCCCTGCCTCTGCCAGTGCCTCTGCTACTCCCGTTGCCACCCTTGATGATGTCCTACGGATACTTCGTCGTCACGAGTCCCGCTTGGCTCGTACCGAGGAGGTAGTCTGCC
The DNA here is from genome assembly GCA_030789695.1 of Scilla litardierei. Lineage (NCBI taxonomy): Eukaryota > Viridiplantae > Streptophyta > Magnoliopsida > Asparagales > Asparagaceae > Scilla > Scilla litardierei. The sequence goes on from CM061135.1 coordinate 26,768,895, forward strand.
GTATGGCTCGTCGGATGGGTGTTGAGCTTCCTCCTTCCGTGTCTGAGGATGAGGAGTTTGATGAGATGGCTGAGGAGGACATTGAGGAGCTCTGTCGTGCTTCGACTCGTGCCCCCGAGGGCACTTCTGCTGGTACTGCTACTGCTGGTACTTCCACTTCTGCTCCTGGAGTTGCCACCTCTTCCGGTGTTCCAGAACCATCTGCTGCAGCTCTTCAGCCTTCTGAGCCTGCTGCTGACCCAGTTTCCGAGCCTGCTCATGTATCTGCTGCTGCTGCTTCTGTCGAGACTCATGCTGCTGTTGAGCCTGTTGCTGAGATCTCGACTCCTGCCCCGACGATTCCATCTGTTGAGACACATCTTCTCCCTGCAGAGCCTGAGTCCACTCCGTCGACTGGACCCACGGACGCTGCAGATCCAGCCTCATCCTCGTGATCGTTGTTCCGAGGACTCTCCATATACGCTTTGGATGATATATTCTAGTGAGAGTGTCTTGGGTTAGGATGGGGTTGAGAGATGCTTTGATGTATTTTTTTTGTGCTTTCTGGTTGTCGGTGTTGGATTTTATGATGATGATGATGTATTTCTTTTTGATGATATGTAGCGCTTGATATGATGTATCTCATATATTCGATGTGATATTTTTTGGATGTACTCATGTTGTCTATATATATATATATGTTCATCATCGTTCACTTTATCTTTTATTCATCGTGCAAATTTTAATATTCGTTGAATATATTTGAAATGTGATATCGAATCGACGCATAAAAAGTTGGTTAAATGGATTTAAATTCTGTAATATTATAGAATTGTTCTCCGTGCACAAAATTAACCAAGAAAATTGAATATTGAAGAGTATGTTTCTTTATTCAAGAAATGAATAATGATTTGGTGTTTTTGATGATTTTGATTTTTTTTGATAATGGAAAATTTGGCACACCTTGTTTTGATTTCCACAATTTTTCCCTTGGTGTCAAGTTGGTCCATTGCCTTTGTCTACGACTACCGATGTTGGATTTTACATTTCCTAATTGTTGTCGTTGTATGCCCCCCATTTTTGGGATAATGCCAAAGGGGGAGAGATAATGATAATAAATAGCGCAAATGAAAATTTAACTCAATTTCCAAGAATCTAGTTTGATATGCTAGATTCAGGGGGAGTTAAGATACATATAAGGATTTTCAAAATCCGATATTTCAAAAATCAATTCACTTTATTTATCTTACTAGTCTGCTTGATGCAATTCATTTATATTCATTTCAGAATTAACGTGTCATCAATGCAGGGGGAGTAAGTATTTTACATTTGAATTATTATCTTTGATTATTATTTATGTTGGTTTGTCATCACCAAAAAGGGGGAGAATGTTGAATATTGGACTCCCCGGATTTGGTTTTGGATGATGAGCAAACATACATAATTCATGATCTAACAATTTGTGAGCGCAGTATTGGAGATCGTCGCCAATTTCACGTGAACATTCAAAGCGACATCTCAACACTTTCCAAAGCTCATTTTCATGCCTAAAGCTTCGTTGAAGCTCTTGCGACGCTTTGGAAGTAATGAAGATTCAATCGAAGCTCTCAAAGACCGTTTATTAAGGTTTTATTTATAGTCTTTTAGTTTCGATTGATAGAATGTTAAGCCTTGAGTATATCTTACGTTTCTATCTTCATTACGCTCATTTCGTAGCTCTAGGATTCTTGCACAAGTTCACTCTAACTTCCTCGAAGCGTCGCGCTTCGATTCGGACTTTGTTGTGCATGTTAGTTGGTACAAGAACAAGTACTGACCGACTAGATGGTGATCTAGTCGGTCGGCCACTGTTCTTGGACCGACTAGTTTCTGTCAGTTAATTCTTAGCTCTTTACTGTTTACAGTTAGTCGGTCTATGTTGACTCACCGACCGACTAGTTTGTGAACTAGTCGATCAGTGATGCTTCTTTGACCGACTAGTTGAGACTGACTGTTCACTCTAAAATTCTCCTAAGCTACTGTTTACCGTTAGTCGGTCTAAGAATGTTTGATGACCGACTAGTTGACAATCTAGTCGGTCAACTTTTGTTCTTGGACCGACTAAGTCAACTTGCCTTCTGACTATGTTGTTTTGCCTCTTAGTCGGTCTACGTTCATTGGATGACCGACTAGTTGTGAAACTAGTCGGTCAGACAATGTTCTTGGACCGACTAGTTTTCTAGGTCTGAAATTCTATCTCTTCTCAGATCTGCTCTTAGTCGGTCCATGCTTTGTGACTGACCGACTAGTTGATGAACTAGTCGGTCAGTGAGTGTTCTTTGACCGACTAGATCTCACAGATTTCTTTCCGTTGGAGATTGACCTAACTTGTTTTTATGGGACCCTATAAATACGAACCTAGGTCATTTCTATCTTAAATAGAGCTGTCATTAAGAGATTCATTGAGTTCTAAAGAGATAGCTATTCTCCCTCAAATCTAAAGCTCTCTTCCTCACAAGAAACCCATTCTCTCTCATTTCTAGATCTAGAGAGAAGCTTGTTCTTGGTGAGCTCTTCAAGCTATTGCTTGATTCAAGTTTCCAAATCTTCCCTAGGCACCCATTGCTGCTCATTTCCTTGGTGCTAGGGTTTGGTAACTTCATCTTCCTCAAATCCTTCATTCCACCTTTTGGGTAAGAAAAACTCAAGGTATAGGATTTTGTGGTAAGAGTATTTATTTCATATTAAACTCTTTTATATTGCTTATTGGCTCTCTCGGTTGTGAGAGAAGTTTGTGATCCCGGGTTGTGGGATTCACTTTGCCATTGCATGTATGATTTGATCTTGTGAAGGTTTTTCACAAGATATTCATAGTGGAAATCTTGAGTTAGGGTTTCTAACTCAAGTATCCGGAAGGGATCCGGGTGGTTGGGACGTAGGATCACCGGGAACAAGTCGGGGAGACTTGGGTGGATCCGAACCCATTAACTTCATTTGTTAGCATTGTTAATTTCATTGTTGTCATTCAATTTAAGCTTCCGCAAATTGACTTGGTAGTTGTGTGCAATTTAATTTGGAATAATACGCCTTATTATTTTAAAGTACTATTCACCCCCCCCTCTAGTACTTGTGCAGTAGCTGGTAGGGCATTACAACTGTTGGCCTCGGATCTTGGCTACACCTCCGATCCCGTGCGGGGCGGGTGTGCCTGCTCGGACTGCCCCCTCGGCTTATGACCGGTCATCATGCCCGTCGGCTGGGGGAGTTGCCCCCAGCCTTAGGAGCGGTCGGCTCCGCTCGGTCTGCGGGGGAGAGCACCCCTCGGCTTATGACTGGTCGTCGTGCTCGTCAGCTGGGGGAGTTGCCCTCAGCCTTAGGAGCGGGCGGTTCTGCTCGGTCTGCGCGGGTAAGTGATTCGGGTTCAATATTACATATTTAACCCCCCATTTAGCCCTATTTCGTGCTCATGTGATGCTATATTGTTCTCTAAGACACACGTATTTTGTACATAATTATTTATTAGAGAAAACAACTTATTTGAGCACAAAATAGGAATTAATGGAGTATTTCTGCACTTTTTATATTTTTCCTATCTTGGTCTTGATCTCACGATTCCAACGACTATTTATTTGTATTTTTCTGAGATCTGTGCTAATTATTGTGAATTTTTGAATACAGAATACCAATTAAATGGAGAAATACACCCAAAATACAAGAAAATACGGTCGCTGCCCAATCAACATGCGACACGTGGCAGCAATTCGGTGCTTCCCGCGTGATCCAATGGCCCATCGACACGAAGTAAGCGGCGTGAGATCGACCGTTGGATCTTGATCCAACGGTCCAAATTCGAGGCCTTCGAAACGAAATACATGTCGACGTGGTATATTGTGGTCCATCCGATGGCGATCCAACGATCCGCACTGAATAGGAGCCGATCAGCACACGTGGTCAGTCTCAATCGTTAGATCAAGATCTGACGGTCCACATCGACTCCGCCTCGTCTTCTGAAGGAGCTGTACAGCGGCGACGTGGCCGACTTCTGTTCGTCGATTTCTAATCCAACGGTGCGCAACACAGCGGACGAAGAGCGGATCGGGCGGTATTTTGAGCGACGTGGCGTGATGTAGACCATCCGATTATGATCCAACGGCTGAAGACAACTCCGATTTGGATTCGAATGAAGCGGGCGCGCGAATCTCAAAGCCCACGTGGCGCATCCAGATTTAATCTCGCCTCCGATCGAACGGCCAGGAGTGAAGCGGGTAGCGGATTGTGGGTTTCGAACCCGATAAGCGCTATAAACCCGCAATACCTCTATTTAAGGTATTCCTAGGGGTTTTGGGCGTATTCAAGCAGATTCTGGCGTATTTTGAGCGTATTGGAGGCTCTAGGAGCCATATTTCGCCACCACAAAATTCTGTAAAATTCCAAAGGCTATTTTCTTATTTCCAGAGAGTTTTGGTGTCTTTTCAAGGATATTTGGTGATGAATTCTAAACTTGTATCCCGTATTTGACGCTTTTCTATCGTATTTGGCTATTAAATTGATGTATTTTGCTATGAACGTTGTTTATTCTTGCACCATGAGTAGGTAATTCTTATTGTGCATGGTATGGCGTAGTTAGGGGATATTATTTGTGTTCGTTTGGTTAAATAATCCTTGTGCTAAACCGTTAAACGTCATTAAAGTTGTAATCTTTGTTCGTAAATCGTCTTTTTCATCTTCCAAAAGAAGTGATTGAGTTGATAATCGCCCCAAAAGGGTGAGTTTTGATCTCCCCAAAAGGAAGTTTCATATCGTAGTTTTGATCTCTCCAAAAGAGAGTTTCATATCGTATTATAACTTTAGCGACGATCTTATTGAATATTGTGCTTGAACCCCCCAAAAGGGTATCTTCCGATGAGTTGCTCCCAAAAGGAGAATTCATTGAGTTATATTGGATATTTTCCGGTGAATTACTCTCAAAAAGAGAATTCATTGTGTTATATTCATCAACCAAATTAATACGAATCATTGATCCTGACGAACCTATACCATGTGCATACTTTTTATAGATATTTTCTTATACGACTTTTCTTTGTTCGTATTGTTCGCACATCACCATCACGTAATTTCACACCATCATCACCATCATTAGTGAAGTGGTTATTTTCTCATTGTTGGCTTTCTATTTGGTTTGAGTTGTGGTTGCAACAGATTTTCTCCTGAGGATTCGACATCTGGACTCCCAGATTATATTACTTGTACGGACTCTTGCGCTTGAGAGAGAGCACCTTTTCGGAGCCTATCAAGTTTTTGGCGCCGTTGCCGGGGAGGAATGGTTTGTGACTACAGTTTATTTCATTTAGAGGACCTTCAGTGAGATCTTTCCACTTTACTGTATATAAATTTTTATTTAATTTTTTGTACATAAACTTTTGTTTTTTAAATGGATTATATGAATTTCTATTGCACGAACAATCTGTATGATGCACGGTATGCTAATGCACACAAACATAGGATGGAAAAGCTCAAGATTGTAAATTTTAATCAAACTGATTGTGAAACTTTCTTTCAGGCCTGGAGGAGGTTCACAAACATAGTATCGAGCTATCCGCAGCATGGGTACACAAATGAAGAGCTTATGGTGTCCTTCCTAGATGGACTACGACCACAGCTGCAGGAATTATTGGGAGGCATGACGCCGACAGAGGCGTGGGAATACAGGAGTCTCTGTAAGAAAATGAAGAAACCATGGAAGAGACTTCAGAGAGCGATTCAACGGAGCCTTCGTGCCTTGATCAAGAAGAGCAAAGCGTAGACGTACCTTTGCAATCCTTGAAAGAGGAAGCTTACCTGATTATTCAGACACAGGAGGCCACATCCCTTCAATTCCAAGAGAATTTCCTTGCTCGGAGTCCGCAGATTCAAAAATCTATTGAAGACCTTAATGTGATTGCCACTTGCTTAGAAGAAAATAATTCTTTTGAAATTCAACTTCAAGAATCTAATACGAATTTATCTTCTATTGCAGGAAAATCGAGCAAGCCATGTCACGTTGAGGACACGAATAAAAATATCCACATGGCAGAAAGTGTGTGCAAAAGAGAGGAGGAGCTAGCAATTTTGGATGAACGAGAGGAGGAGACAACTAGGGACAATGGTTTTGAGATTATCGCCATGGAGTCAGAACCACGCCCTCCTCCAGTTTTGTCCCAAAATCATTTACCCCTCTCCCAATTGATTGAGCATCATACCGAGAGTAGTGCATATCTTTCAGGGAGTATTCGTCAACTCGCTTTAATTTATTTCAACTATTTTGATGACTACATTTGGACTATTTTTGTTGAAAAGAATCGTAAACTAATTTGGACTGACATGACTCATCTCTTGCAGGAAACTGGTAAACATCTTATTGAGATGCTTGGAGTTGTATTGATGGAGTCCAAATTAGATTCTTGAGGAAAAATAAGCGCCGAGGAGCGCAAGGAGCAAATTGAACAACTTCCTCCACAATTAAAGATTCGGGATCCGCCATTTGATCACGGTGTGTTCTTTCCAGTAGTGTAGATTTTTATATGCTTTCTAGGTTGCTTGATTTGAATAAACTCGTACCCCTTTCGACATTGAGGACAATGTCCATCTTTAGTTGGGGGGTGTGTATGAGACCTTAGATTTTTTTAGATAAGAATAAATCACCAAATCTCATCATTTAAAACTCCTTCATATGCCTCAAATACGGATGATTACGCATTAATTGAGTTCTAAAAATTGTTTATGGCTTGATTAAATTATTTTTCCTTCATGGAATTACCGTTAATATGCTATTCATGAAAATTTTCAATTTCCATGATTAATATCTCGAAATAGTTTGAATTTATTTCATGCATGCTAGTGATGAAAAATCTTAAGTATACACGATTTAAAAGAATAGTCTTCTAGTTGAAGAGGAATTTGGCCTTGGTTATTAATGTTTATGTTCGAAAATATGGGCGTTGAGTTGCTTACAAAGAAAAAAAGAAAAGAAACGAAGAGAAAGAAAAGAAAAGAAAAAATTTTCGCTAATAAATAACTTGGTTGGCTCGAGTAGTGCAGTCCGAGGGGTCCTTTTTGTCCTAATGCCCTATTATCGTCTGATTTGGGAGCCATTGACAGGAAACTCACTCATTTGATGGAGCGATCCAAGTTATACATTTTTCTGTGAATGTTGCTTGATGCGCGTTACGCAGAACTAATAAAAGAAAAGAAATGGTGAATATACTAAGCAACTTCAATACCCTTGTCCTGAATGATTGTTTTGATAGGACAATTCCTTGGAAACAAGAAAACTAGAGAAAAACGACGTGTTATACTTTCGCTTGCGCAAAACGATGCTTGTATGTTATTTATTCATACTAAATTAGAGAAGATATCATGTGATTGATTTTGTTCATGGATGTGTATATTAATGGTCAAGATCATGTTGGAATGCGTATTATTGAGCCATGCCATGAGCAATTTGAAAGAATTTATTGTCTTATTAATCATCCGTATTTATCCCTATTTTTGCTAGAGACTAGCAAATCGCTAGTTGGGGGGTGTGATTCGGGTTCAATATTACATATTTAACCCCCCATTTAGCCCTATTTTGTGCTCATGTGATGCTATATTGTTCTCTAAGACATACGTATTTTATACACAATTATTTATTAGAGAAAACATCTTATTTGAGCACAAAAAAGGAATTAATGGAGTATTTCTGCACTTTTTATATTTTTCCTAACTTGGTCTTGATCTCACGATTCCAATGACTATTTATTTGTATTTTTCTGAGATCTGTGCTAATTACTATGAATTTTTGAATGCAGAATACCAATTAAATGGACAAATACACCCAAAATACAAGAAAATACGGTCGCTGCCCAATCAACACGCAACACGTGGCGGCAATCCGGCGCTTCCTGCGTGATCCAACGGCCCAGTGACACGAAGTAAGCGGCGTGAGATCGACCGTTGGATCTTGATCCAACGGTCCAAATTCGAGGCCTTCGAAACGAAATACATGTCGACGTGGCAGATTGTGGTCCATCTGATGGCGATCCGACGATCCGCACTGAATAGGAGCCGATCAGCACACGCGGGCAATCTCGACTGTTAGATCAAGATCTGACGGTCAACATCGACTCCGCCTCGTCTTCTGAAGGAGCTGTACAGCGGCGACGTGGCCGACTTCTGTCCGTCGATTTCTAATCCAACGGTGCGCAACGCAGCGGACGAAGAGCGGATCGGGTGGGATTTTGAGCGACGTGGCGTGATGTAGACCATCCGATTATGATCCAACGGCTGAAGACAACTCCGATTTGGATTCGGATGAAGCGGGCGCGCGAATCTCAAAGCCCACGTGGCGAATCCAGATTTAATCCCGCCTCCGATCGAACAGCCAGGAGTGAAGCGGGTAGCGGATTGCGGGTTTCGAACCCGATAAGCGCTATAACCTCGCAATACCTCTATTTAAGGTAATCCTAGGGGTTTTGGGCGTATTCAAGCAGGTTCTGGCGTATTTTGAGCGTATTGGAGGCTCTAGGAGCCGTATTTCGCCACCACAAAATTCTGTAAAATTCCAAAGGCTATTTTCTTATTTCCAGAGAGTTTTGGTGTCTTTTCAAGGATATTTGGTGATGAATTCTAAACTTCTATCCCGTATTTGACGCTTTTCTATCGTATTTGGCTATTAAATTGATGTATTTTGCTATGAACACTGTTTATTCTTGCACCATGAGTAGCTAATTCTTATTTTGCATGGTATGGCGTAGTTAGGGGATATTATTTGTGTTCGTTTGGTTGAATAATCCTTGTGCTAAACCGTTAAACGTCATTAAAGTTGTAATCTTTGTTCGTAAATCCTCTTTTTCATCTTCCAAAAGAAGTGATTGAGTTGATGATCGTCCCAAAAGGGTGAGTTTTGATCTCCCCAAAAGGGAGTTTCATATCGTAGTTTTGATCTCTCCAAAAGAGAGTTTCATATCGTATTATAACTTTAGCGACGATCTTATTGAATATTGTGCTTGAACCCCCAAAAGGGTATCTTCCGATGAATTGCTCCCAAAAGGAGAATTCATTGAGTTATATTGGGTATTTTCCGGTGAATTGCTCCCAAAAGGAGAATTCATTGCGTTATACTTCTCAAACAAATTAATACGAATTATTGATCCTAACGAACCCATACCATGTGCAAACTTTTCCTCGATACTTTCATACATACTTTTCTTCGTTCACATGGTTCACCACGATCAATTCCATTCACATCACCCTCATTATTAAAGTGGTTATTTTCTCGTTGTTGGCTTTCTATTTGATTTGAGTTGTGGTTGCAACAGATTTCCTCCTAAGGATTCGACATCTGGACTCCCAGATTATATTACTTGTACGGACTCTTGCGCTTGAGAGAGAGCACCTTTTCGGAGCCCATCAGTAAGCACCCCTCGGCTTATGACCGGCCGTCGTGCTCGTCGGCTGGGGGAGTTGCCCCCAGCCTTAGGAGCGGGCGGTCCGCTTCGGTCCTCGGGCTCGACTGGCGAATTCTGTTGGGGGGGTGGCGACATTCCTCTCACTTAATGGTTAACCGTGGTTGCCTTGATTGAGCCCTCATATGTGTCCCGAATTGTCTGCTCAAAACAGGTGATCGAATTTGCACTGACAGTGTATGCCTTCATTTCCATGAGACAATACATTTGGAGTAATGAAAAAAGGAAAAGGTGACAAGAGACAGGGGAGGTTCTGGCAGGGTATCCCTCCCCCGGCGAAGCGGTGGCTGTTTACTCTATCCCCTCACTCGATGATACGCGTAACCGTCTGGACCGCGTTCTCCCTTTTTCCCTTGTCGTGCTGTTTGGACGTCCCTTCTCCCGAGGCGGGGTCGTTGGCGGAGTTCTTCAGGTGCCCCAGCTCACAAGCTTCTCGATGTCTTTCTTCAGGTGCCAACAGTCGTTGGTATCGTGGCCGTTGTCTTTGTGGTACTTGCAGTACTTCTCTTCATCCCTCCCGCCTTTCCTCATTCTTCGGGGAGGTCGGCTCATATGTCCCTCCTTATGGGCTTGCGCTAGGATCACGTCCGGGGCGGCGGTCATCGAGGAGTGCCGGGGCTCTTCCCTCCGTGGTCTTTCTCTGGCCCTCTTCTCTTGTCGATGTTCCTCCGTGCCGCGACGCTCGTTCTCATCGCGCTTGGTCCTGCGCCTGGTCTTACCCTCATCCACGGCCAGGGCCTCTTCTATCAGCATGAAGCGTTCTGCTCGGGCCATAATTCCGGTGAGGTCCTTCGGTGGGTCGCTGCGTAGCGATTTCTTCAAGCCCCTATGTCGTAGGCCCTTTTTCAGGGCCGCCTTCACAACCAGCTCAGGGCAGCCATCCACGCTCAATCACTCCACGTTGAAGCGACGCATGAAGTGTCTCAGAGATTCGGCCGGTCCCTGCACCACATTGAACAAGTTCCAAATCAGGTTTTACCTGTCGCCCGACCATAAATTGCTTGCAAAACAACTGGGTGAGCTCCTCGAAGCTGTCTATCGACCGACCGGGCAGGCTGAGGTACCAGGTCCGCGCAGCCCCCCGTAGGGTGGAGTAGAAGCCCCTGCAGAGCAGGGTGTCATCGGCCCCCTGGAATGCCATGGCCCCCTCATAGTCCATCACATGATCCGCGGGGTCGCTAACGCCGTTGTATTTCTCCAGTGTCGGTACCTTGAAGTTCGGGGGTATCCGCGCCTCGGTTATCCTCCGAGTCAGGGGGCATCGTTCTCCGCTGATGCACCCGGGTCGCTCCCCTTCGCCCGCCTCCTTGCCGTTTGGCTGCAACGAGGGGGCCGACGGGAGCTTGACCTCATCTTGGGTCTTCGCCAGCTTGGGTGCCGGATTCGATCGGCGCGAACATTCTTTCCGGTTCTTCTGGTGGTGGGCTTTTGCTCGTCGGCTTCCTCCGCTCTGGTAAGACCGGACGCTCGTCGATTGGTGATCATCCTGCCTACGTTTGTTCGATCCCGGATGTGCAGACGAGGCCGTCCTCGAGACGTCGTCCGTCCGCTTCGAGTCCCCCCATTTCCCTCCCTAAACGAGGTGGGAGTGGGAGACCACGCCGGGGAAAAACCGGGCATGGTGAACCTCCTTTTCGTGTTCTGCACTCCTTTTCCGTGGTCGGCAACCACGGCGGAGCGAAGAGGTCGGCGACCCTCTTCCTGGCGGTAGGCCCGTCCCTCCCCACCATCGGGGGTGGGAGTGTTGCTAACGAGCTGTTGAATCGTCGCGACTAAAGTTTGGATGTTGGTGTTGGTCTCCTGCGCGTAGGCTCGGAGTTGCCCCTGCGTGGCCAGCCGGGCGTCGTCGGTCTCCTCGGCAGCGCAGCCGTTTGGGTTCTCGACGGGGGCGTGGTACGTGCCCTCCTCCGGGATGGATGGCATGCACCTTAGGCCATTGCTGATGGGTTCCATCTTGGTGGTTTGACGTGGGTGTTAATTCGGTTCCCACAGACGGCGCCAGATGTTTACGGGTGTTTTCTCACCACAGTTCGTTGACCGTCGGCTGTGCGGTCAACATGGTCAAGGGGCCGACTTGGGGGTCCCTTGGGATCACCGAGCCCGCTTTTTTTCGGCATGGGAGGAAGGAGGGTCGGGCGCAAACGGGGGAGTCCCCAGGTTGCGTCGATCCTCTGCCTTCGGGGAGCTGAGGAGAAGCCTCGGCTCGGTGAGTCGCGCTCGGCCTCGGCTGGGTCACGCTCGGCCTCGGTCGGATCCGCGTCGAGGGGTAGCCTCGGCGCATTGCAAGTGGGTTGGAGCTTGAGCAGCCGTCCGCCTGACGACTGCGATGGGGGTAGCCAACCGACGTTGAGGGGTAGCCTCGGCACCTCGGATATCTTCTTCCTGGACAGATGAGGAAACTCGTCAGGGAGGCCAGACCTAGGTTCCGGCCAAATCCCCTCCGATGCCTAAGTCAGATCAAGGTCTGAAAGGATACTCGGCGGGGGAGATCCGGCTTGTAAGGAAGCCGGAACGTCAACCCCGGCGGCACGAGTTTGGGGGAGGGAGGAAATGGAGTGGCGAAAGCCTAGGTCGTTGATGAGTATCTCTCTGTTGATTACCTGAGTCTCGATCCCTTTCTCCGTTGTCCTGGCCTTCCCCTTATAGGGTCCCTCGTGATTGCCCCACGTCCTGCCTCCTCTCGCGTCCCCACGATTCGCCTCCGCCTCCTCCCACTCGTGCGTAGTGGAGGGGTGGCCCATTAACAGGTCCGTTTATGGCCATTATGGGATTGCGGATTCTGAGGGGCGGTTAATCTGGCCGAATAGGGGCTAGTCGGGTGCCCCCGAGGGCGAAGTGGCTGGGCCTTCAGCTCCGTCTGTGGGTCCTTCCGGGCGGGCCCGTCTTCTCTAGTGGGTGTCTCTTTTGAGGTTGGGCCGTGGGCCGTTGTAATTCAGGCTGGCCCAAATTAGTCGTAACAAAGGTGAACAAACCAATCTCTTCTCTTAGAAGCACCCAAATAAATTTTGTGGGGAGCATTCTAATGAGAAAGTCACGTCCAACTCTTTTGGCCTAAAATCAACTATTATTTCTTAGCCAAATAGAAATCATGCATATATGTATACCTCATTGCATAAGAAGTCTATTCAAAAACTTATTGTTGTGAATGCTTCTTCATATGTTGATATGCATGATAAATCTACCCATAGGAATAAATACTTTGTTTGCATGATAGAATTGATCATAAACCTTTGCATGCTTCACATGTTCCTATGCATGGTAGAATTGCTTGTATGAATGCTTCTAATGCCAAATCTCATGTTTCACACACGGTGCACGCCAATATTTATGTTTCACCTCATAAGCATGCATCCTCACCTCTTACTCATGCCTTAACCTCACCTCTTCTTAAGAATCCTAAATCACTTTCTTTGTGGATTCCTAAGAATGTTTCTAGGCTTGATAATAATTCGTATATAGATTCATATGTTCGTAATGTTATATTTTCATATGACTATATATGGAAACCAAACTTTACTTTTGTTTGGTTTTCAACTTGCTAGCTCACCCACATTGTTATTCATTGCTTGGGTACCATGCTTGTATGTTTACATTTTGTACCCACATTTTTGTGAGTGTGTCCATTATTCCCATGTTTGCATGTTTTGTATGATTATGGGGGAGTATGGAATTTTTGCTTGCTAGCATTATTTTTCCATTCATATGTCACATTGAATGTCATTAACATTATATTTGTGCATATGAGATGGTTATTTCTCTTGCCCTTGGTTTTCCTATTTGGCTATTACCCATCTTTTTGATATGCCAATGGGGGGAGAGAAATAGGCTATGTAAAAATATACCTTGTGCTTTTTATGCATTATTATCAATTGGTATGTTTTTGCATAGCAACCATCAATATGATTGGTGCTTTGCTTGTTTATATTTTATGCACATTTGCATATTGATTGGGGGAGTTTATTAGCACACATTGTTTAGCAAATTTGTGGGGAGCTAGTTAACAAGTATATCTAACTACTGAAAAAAATTCGTGCGCTGTCAGCTCAGGCCCATATTCCTCATATATATATATATATATATTGCAAGATAAGTTAGTAGGTGTTGCGGGGTAGAACTCGCGTACAATGAATTTGTATTAGGGGGAACCAAGGGCACGGTGGTTATGTTAAGGAAGGGATTATGGTAGGCTATTTGACAGGTGATTAGAGGGGTGATGCAGCTAAGCTTGTCATTGGAGCAGACCACGGAATCGAATCCGACCGGATGCAGAGAAGGGGCCGAACTGCCTAGGTTGAGGGCGAGCACGACTGGTGATGACGAGCTAACCTGCGCAAGGAGAAACTCGTCAGAAAGGCCGGGTTGGGGTCCAACCCTTAGCCTCTCCGATGCCTAAGTCAGTAATAGGACTTAAAGCGGGGGCTAGGCACGCAGGTCGGACTGAGGGTGAGTCGACCGTACGTGACGAGCTATGAGTAGAAGAAAAAAGATGTGGACGACCTTTGCTCTTGCCTCTTGTGTGTGAATAAGGAGATTGAGAGTGAATTTTCTCCCCCCTTCACCGTAAGAAGTGAGGGGGTATTTATACCTGAAGGGAGGCGGTTCGGTAGGGCTGACCTGGCATGCTGACCCGACGTGCTGAGCTGGCCCTGCTGTCAGCGGAAGCTTCGGATGAGGATGTCAGGAACAGGAGTGCCTGCCACGCTTTTGTCAGACGGTGCAGCGGTCCGGGGTGCTTTTGTCAGGGTGTCAGGGCATTAAGTGTCAGGGTGTCAGGACCGAAAGCATTAAGTGTCAGGGTGTCAGGGCCGAAAGCATTAAGTGTCAGGGTGTCAGGGCCGAAAGCATTAAGTGTCAGGGTGTCAGGGCCGAAAGCATTAAGTGTCAGGGTGTCAGGGCCGAAAGCATTAAGTGTCAGGGGGCGCAGCGGCTAGGGGTGCTTTGTCAGATGGTCGGGCGGCGATAGTGTCAGTAGCGTCCTTGTACTAGATTGTTTGTCGTGTCCAATGTGCCAAAGATCAGTCACGTAGCTCGTCACCGTAGCTTGGCCCCCTTAGCTCGCCCCGTCCCCTTAGCTCGGCCCGTCACTGTAGCTCGGCCCCCTTAGCTCGGCCCGTCACCGTAGCTCGGCCCCCCTAAGTTCGTCACCGTAGCTCGTCACCGTAGTTCGGCCCCCTTAGCTCGGCCCATCACCGTAGCTCGGCCCCCTTAGCTCGCCCCGTCCCCTTAGCTCGGCCCGTTACCGTAGCTCGGCCCCCTTAGCTAGGCCCGTCACCGTGGCTCGCCCCCCTTAGCTCGGCCCGTCATCGTAGCTCGCCCCCCTTAGCTCGGCCCGTCACCGTAGCTCGCCCCCCTTAGCTCGGCCCGTCACCGTAGCTCGGCCCCCTTAGCTCACCAGAGGTCGTCACGGGCTATCAGCGGCCGAGGCAGAGTGCGTCGTTCCCATAGTCGCGTCAGACTCTAGAATCGACAGGCGCCCTGTGGCCCTCTATCGTTCGGGTGTGAAGCACCCTGTCGCTGGGTTGACCGTCCTTCCAGAGGGAGGGACGAGCCGGCGGGGTATTTAGGCGGTCTGGGATGGAAGGTCGGACTATCACGATCTTTAGGTCGTAACAATTGCCCTCGTCATTCGGGCTCGAGTTGGAAGCCCGGCTCGACGCGAATGACGTATCACCTTCCCTCCTGGGAATAGCACGTTGGGTCTACCTACCCCGGAGTCTTTACTTGAGGGGGAACGAGCACGTAGCTCGGCCCGTGCCCTTCTTTGGTTTGGGTGGCAGGGACAGATCCAACCCCAGAGTCTTCGTAGGGGGGAGGGAGTCGTAGCTCGGTCGTGCCCTTTTTCGCCAGTTTGGGAGGCGAAGCGTTTTAGGCTTGCCTCGGAGGTCTTCAAGATCGCGGGTACAGAGCGGCCGAAGCCTCCCTCATATTTCCCCCTCCAGTTTGGGTGGCGAGCTGACGAGCTGCCCCGAAGGTTAGCAAGATAGCGGGTACAGAGTGGCCAAAGCCTCCCCCGCATTTTGCCCCTCCAGTTTGGGTGGCGAGCTGACGAGCTGCCCCGAAGGTTTGCAAGATAGCGGGTACAGAGTGGCCAAAGCCTCCCCCGCATTTTGCCCCTCCAGTTTGGGTGGCGAGCTGACGAGCTGCCCTGGAGGTCTTCGAGATCGCGGGTACATAGTGGCCAAAGCCTCCCCCGCATTTCCCCCTCCAGTTTGGGTGGCGAGCTGACGAGCTGCCCCGGAGGTCTTCACTTGATCGCGGGTACAGAGTGGCCAAAGCCTCCCCCGCATTTTGCCCCTCTAGTTTGGGTGGCGAGCTGACAAGCTGCCCCGGAGGTCTTCAAGATCGCGGGTACATAGTGGCCAAAGCATCCCCCGCATTTCCCCCTCCAGTTTGGGTGGCGAGCTGACGAGCTGCCCCGAAGGTCTGCAAGATAGCGGGTACAGAGTGGCCAAAGCCTCCCCCGCATTTTGCCCCTCCAGTTTGGATGGCGAGCTGACGAGCTGCCCTGGAGGTCTTCGAGATCGCGGGTACATAGTGGCCAAAGCCTCCCCCGCATTTCCCCCTCCAGTTTGGGTGGCGAGCAGACGAGCTGCCCCGAAGGTCTGCAAGATAGCGGGTACAGAGTGGCCAAAGCCTCCCTCGCATTTTTCCCCTCCAGTTTGGATGTCGAGCTGACGAGCTGCCCTGGAGGTCTTCGAGATCACGGGTACATAGTGGCCAAAGCCTCCCCCGCATTTCCCCCTCCAGTTTGGGTGGCGAGCTGACGAGCTGCCCCGGAGGTCTTATAGTGGCCAAAGCCTCCCCCGCATTTCCCCCTCCAGTTTGGGTGGCGAGCTGACGAGCTGCCCCGGAGGTCTTCACTTGATCGCGGGTACAGAGCGGCCGAAGCCTCCCCCGCATTTTGCCCCTCCAGTTTGGGTGGCGAGCAGACGAGCTGCCCCGAAGGTCTGCAAGATAGCGGGTACAGAGTGGCCAAAGCCTCCCCCGCATTTTGCCCCTCCAGTTTGGATAGCGAGCTGACGATGTAACGACTAGTTTTTGTATGATTTGATTATCAGTGGGTTCTGCTTGTGATGGTGGGTTCTCTCCTTGTGTGGTTCCCATTTCCATAGTTCTCGCTTTCATTCATCTCGTTGAGATTTCCTAGCTTTCGTTTTCATTCCTTTTCATGCGATCTTCTAGCTTCTTCCTTAGAATCATTGAACTCGGAGTAAGTCACTCGTGACGAGCTTCATATCGATCATATCTTAGCGATAGGTTGATCCTAGAAACCTTAGAATTCATCCCGGACCTTCGCGCTCCATTTCGAGACTTTTTCGTGCACGTTAGTTGGTTCAAGAAGATCAACCGACCGACTAGATTCCAATTTAGTCGGTCAGGAAATCAACTGGAACCGACTAGTTCATTCAATCAATTATTCTGGAGTTACTGTTTACTCTTAGTCGGTCTAAGAACAACCATCGACCGACTAGATGCTAAACTAGTCGGTCAGGAATCCTTCTCAGACCGACTAACTCTCATTTCCTTGATCTCTCTCAAAATTCAGCCTTTAGTCGGTCAATGAACACTCACCGACCGACTAGTTCTCAAACTAGTCGGTTGACAAGCCTTCACAGACCGACTAACTCATAGTCCAGTTTTCCTGAGCGAGCTACTGTTTACTCTTAGTCGGTCCATGTTGAACGACCGACCGACTAGATCCTCAACTAGTCGGTCACCAATCCTTCTTTGACCGACTAATCAGCCCAGGAAACCCTAGTTTTGCCCTAGCCGCCACACTCTTCTATAAATACGCCCCAAACGTTTTCTTCTTCTTCCTCATCACCCCAAACCCTAATTTCTCCCCCATTGAGCCCCCTTCTTCCCCAAACCATTGATCCTTCATCCCAAGCTCATCCATCATCATCCAAACCCTCATTTCACATATCCTACCTCTCCTCAACCTCAAACCCTCATCAAATCCCCAAAAGCCTCATCTAAACCCATTTCTCCAGATTTCCCCCATTTCCAGATCTGAGCCGGATTGTTCTTCCGTCGCCATGGTTCTCGGCGTCGTTCCTCCGCTTCTTCACGGGTAGTATTCTTCCTCTAATAATCTCATAACCCACACTTGATATTTGTGAAACCCTAATAAAATGGATCATTAGAAATCGTAGGGTTCGATTGTGAATACGGATTAGTTACCATTCTAATGTTGTTTTTCCATGACAGTGATCCATTCCAGTAGATAACAAATTTGTGTGATGTGCCTACGTTGATCGTTCTCCTCGGTGCCAGGCAAGTGAAACTTGCATCTTTTGATTTGGGCCATGTCTTAGGCCATTTACCTTGCTTTAGCGTAAAAGAGACTAGACGGTGAAAGGATAGCCGTCTAGACGCCATTGATCTAGCTTGACAACGAAGCTTGGTCCGTCACCTTCATCATGCTTGTATGTCACGTTTACTTTCCCTAAACGGTACGCGTATTAACTGTTCATGTCATCCATGCATCCTTAACTGCTGTTGCATTTTAACTGCCACGTTTAATTTCAATTAACGGTACGCGAATATGTTCATGTCATTGCATTTTGCCTGTCACGTTTAATTTCAATTAACGGTACGCGAATATGTTCATGTCATTGCATTTTGCCTGTCACGTTTAAATACAATTAACGGTACACGAATATCTGCTCATGTCATTGCATGCTTGAATACTCATCGTGTTTGCGTAGCATCGCTACATACTAGTGCTACTTGTTCCGGCTAGGTGCACCCCTACGCCATACTTATCAAATACACTTTCTGGCTCGTGTTCCAGAAGACGAGCTCATCACAGCCTGCGGGCAATAGGGCACTCGTTGAGTGATCCCTTGTACTTGATACTTGAACACAGCCTGCGGGCAATAGGGCACTCGTCGAGTGATCCCTTGTACCTTACTTGTTACTTGACAATACTTGTCACACTTACCACTTGTACTTATCCGTGTTTTACTTGTAAAACTTGTTATCCATGACATACTTGTTACTTGCTACTTGTACTTTACTTGTCACTTCCATACTACACTTGCCCTGCCATGCATCATACTATAACTGCTAGGTTGTTAGTTTACCTTTCTTTCAGTTTCCTTGCACAAGTCTTTCCAGACTTGCTGACATGTGCCCCTCTCTCTTTTGGGTGTCACATGTTAGACCCAGAGCCAGAGCTTTGTTGCAGGGGATATGGTGTTGCTGATGCTGCTGTTTGCTGTGGTGGTGAGTGGACACCAGGGGCCTGTCTTGAAGACCGCTCGTGTTCACTTCTTTGTTTAGGTTTGCTGTTAGTTGTTGGTGCGTGGCACCTTTGTATGTATGTTATACCTTGTTGGCCATGTTTGGGCCTTAGACTCTTTTTCCTATAGCCTGGTGGTTTTTCTGTGATATTGTAATTCATTCAATGGATATTCAGAGATTTCTCTTTTGTCTCTCTCCTTTATTATTATTGTTGTTTCGTTTGCGTTGCAAGGACCTGCCATATGATAATTTATACGCTTATCAGACTTGGAGTTTCACAGCTTTCAAGTCTGAGCGGACCTTCTCATGTCTCGCCTCCACATTTTTGGGAAGCGGGGCGTGACAGGTTTTGTTGGTGGCCTATGCAGGTCCATTTGCAAATGCGAACTATCGGAACAACTATAATAATTAAAGAATATCCATTAAATGAATTAGAACATCCAAATTATAAGCCCGGAGTCTAGGTTTTTAGCGTCCCTATGTCTTAGGTGGCTAATAGACGTGTTAGAGCACCTGTCCCAGCTTGATAGGAAATCCATTAGGACAGGACTATAGTGAGACTTAGTTAGAAGTTTGTGCTTGCTAGTTAGAGGCCTCTGATTGTTTGTTAGACTCCATGCTAGTGATTGATATGATAGTCTTAAAAGTTACCTTAGTGGTTCCTGTCTAGCTCCGACCATGATAGACTCCTAGGATTTCTTTAGCCGTTCGCTTGGGTTCATCGATTTCGGGCCCAACGGAACATGATCTTGCTTCTCTTAGAACCTTCCTGAGATCTATATATTCTAACACATTAGAAGCTTTAGTGTTAAGGTTCCCTTGGCCTTTAGTTAACCCGATGATTAGAACCCCCCTGATTCAATCTTTCCTGGTCACTACACTTTGGTGTTACTGACCGTAGATCTTCATCATGGTTTTCTTGCATCGTGATTTAGGCTCATTCAATTCACATAAACCACTTCCCTTGTCCTCAATTCACATGACCACCTCATTACAAGTATCCTTGATCTTTCAAATGTTTTCCGTTGCAAATCTTGATTCTTCCAAAGTTATTTTCGAATGCTTTCCTTATTTGAAGTTTCACTCAATTTAAATTTTGTTCTAAACTTCTTTAAATATGTCTCTCTAAAATTTCGATGGAGTTAAAAGTCGTTCTTGAATTTTGAAGACCTTTGGTCATAAATTTTAAAATTACTATCTTGTACTATTTCTTCTAACAATGTATCTTTCGCATTTCGATTTTTAAACTTTATTACTATCCTGATGGTTCGATATACCGTCCTTTTTCCTAACTACAAAAATTTATTTTAACCACTTATCTTACATACCTTTAGGGAAATTTTTCCAAACTAAATGGACTTCAACTAATTTTTGTATATATCAATTATAGGTTCGTCGTACTCGTACTTCAAAAGTTTTTTTATACCGACACGTTCTTATGGCGAATCCTTATTTCCCTAAAAGTATCTTCGATCTTCTTCTTTCGTTAAGTTTAAATTTGTTCGAAACACTTTTGATATATGTAAGGTTTGATGCTCATTCGCCGACTTAAATTATTTATGTTTTTAAATATCGAAACTTGTGTTGAGATTTTTAGATTAGAATTTTATAATATTTTCAGCATATGCTTTCGTATCGATATGAATGTCTTGTCCCTTTTCATATACCAATTTCATTCTGAACCGTATTTCTATTTTCCTAACTCGATTCATAATTTCTTTTCTTACTTGTGCCATTAAAATTCTATTCGAAAACACCTCGTGCTTACTCTTAATAAACTTTTCAAGTCCCTTTGGACTTCGGCTTTTAGCAAGTCGATTTTATGCTCAACATTTTCCATATTTCAGACTTTTTGTAATTAAATAAAAAAAATTTACTATTTCGAAATCATTCCTGACTTAGACCCTTCATAAAACGGTTTAAAAGTTTTAATACTAACTTGATGAGTTTAAATATCCTTTTCTCTTTCCATACTACTAAGATATTATCTTTCCATTCACCATACACACTTTTAAGATGATTTCTAAAAAAATGACTTCAATTATTTTTATATATCGGTACCACGTTCGTTTTGCTCGTACATTAAGATCTTGTATAAATCAATTTTTGTTGGCAAATCCGGATTTCTCTAAAAGTATTTTCGATATGGTTTATTTGGAATTTCTCTTCGGTTTTAAAACTTGTAAGTTTTTAGCATGGGCCTAAATTTTCACACTATAGTTGATCGGATTTCATTCTTTGAATTTCGAAATTTTGTCGAAATATTGTATTAAGCTACTGCCGTACAATATTTTCGAACTTCTCCGTTGCAAATCTTGAACCTTCTGAAAGTATCTTTTCGACTTTCTGATTCCTAAGTTTAAATTTGTTCGAACTTCAATATATATACTTCTACCTCATACCCTTTCGTTGACTTAAATTTATTTTTGTATTTCGAAAGTTTTAACGAGATTTGATTACTGTTTTATAATGTTTTTCCAGCCTTACTTTCATACCTATTTAAATATCTCGTCCCTTTTCATATATCAATTTAAATTCTGAGATTACTAATTTTTCCCAAATTCGATTTATGAAGTTTTTCCTTTCTTATTTATGTCGTTCAAATGATTCATCACGCTCCCTTAATATACCTTCCAAGTCACACATGATTTCAGCTTTCAACAAACCAAGGATATGTTCAACATTTTATCTATTCCAATTTTTGGAAAATTACGTTTTCGTAACCATTTTCTGACCTGGACCTTCCATAATTTGGTTTTAAAAGCTTATTACGAATTTTGATAAACCTACTACTAAGTTTTCCGTTCACCATACATGCTTTTAGAAAATTTCTAAACTAAATCGAATTTCGAATATTTTTATAACAGTGCTAGGCTCATTAGCTCGTATGTTAAGAGCTTTGTGTAAAACAGTCTCTTTTTGGCAAATCCTGATTCCTCTAAAAGTAGTTTCAATATTGATTACTTTAAATTTTCCCTGGCTTAAGGATTTTGAAAGCATTCAACCTGAGTTTAAATTTTTCAATTAATTTCATTTCATTTCGAAACCTTGCAAACGTTATTAAGTTACTACTGTGTAATATTTTCTAAACTACGACCTCAAGATTCGTGTAAATGATTTACTTCCTTTTTATGACTTTGTGTAAGCCAATAAACCGTTTCCTCCTATTATGTATATTCGACTCAAACTTATCTCAACCAATTTGTTTTATCGACCTCTAAATATTTTTATATGAAAATGGACTCCAACTTTTGAAGTATAACGATTTTCAAACTTTTCGTATTTTAGAATATGTTAATTACACTATTTTCCATGTGTCCTAATGGAGCATCATTACATCATTACACGACCGTTTTCATGCTTATCGATCCTTCTATTCGTTACGCTTTTGATTTCGATTTCTTTCCTTTTGTTTAGCCAATAGAGCTTGTCGTTGCCTGTGTCAACCTTGTTATAGTTTGGTGGGCCCATTAGTTAAGTGGTTATGTCGTCGTAGTGTTGATTTCGTGGTGTGTATATAGTGGTATGGGTGTTGGCGTTTGTGTGTTGTGTGTAGGTAATTTTCTGCTTGAGTATGATGTGATATACGTATGATAACAGAATGATAATTTTGATTGGTACTACTTGTTTTATGAGATGTCGTATGCGTGTATATCAGGAGGTATACCCGACTATTGCATCTCTTAAACTTGTATGTAGTTGATGTGTTGATATGATGATTATAAATGGATGGATATGGTGTGAAAATATGTGATACGTGGATGTGCATGCCTTGGAGTGGATTGGTATGTGTATGGATACTGTATTACGTATATAAATATCCTGCTATGATTTGAGTCTCACTCAAGCTTGAGTGGGTATACTCTATGTACTTTGGTATAATTGTATGTGGTGGTGAATAGTGATGGATGATGTATGTATGGTGTTTGAGTTATTTGTGCTTGGTTGTGTTACGCACACGATTGTGGGTGGCTATACCAATATATAGTTATAGGACTAAATGTGAGGTGAAAATATGGTGAAATATTTGCATGTATTTGAATGACTAAATAAATGTGAAATTATTTTCAAATAAGAGAGGCTTGGTTATTTTCTTATAGTAAGTAATAAGTGTTTATTGTTATATAAATATATTGACTATATATATGTGATTGAAATACGTGTATGAAATTGATTGACTATAATAAGTATGAGTGTACTATGTGCATTAAAATATGTGTGTAGTGGTAGTAATATTTGATTTCTAGTGCATATATATATAAGCACTCGAAATGAAAGTACTTGGTTGAATTTATGATGTGATATTGGTTGAGGGTAGTTACCCGAGCGACTATATATATGTTATAAAGTCCGAGGACGGACTTTATTCTAAGGTGGGTAGGATGTAACGACTGGTTTTTGTATGATTTGATTATCAGTGGGTTCTGCTTGTGATGGTGGGTTCTCTCCTTGTGTGGTTCCCATTTCCATAGTTCTCGCTTTCATTCATCTCGTTGAGATTTCCTAGCTTTCGTTTTCATTCCTTTTCATGCGATCTTCTAGCTTCTTCCTTAGAATCATTGAACTCGGAGTAAGTCACTCGTGACGAGCTTCATATCGATCATATCTTAGCGGTAGGTTGATCCTAGAAACCTTAGAATTCATCCCGGACCTTCGCGCTCCATTTCGAGACTTTTTCGTGCACGTTAGTTGGTTCAAGAAGATCAACCGACCGACTAGATTCCAATTTAGTCGGTCAGGAAATCAACTGGAACCGACTAGTTCATTCAATCAATTATTCTGGAGTTACTGTTTACTCTTAGTCGGTCTAAGAACAACCATCGACCGACTAGATGCTAAACTAGTCGGTCAGGAATCCTTCTCAGACCGACTAACTCTCATTTCTTTGATCTCTCTCAGAATTCAGCCTTTAGTCGGTCAATGAACACTCACCGACCGACTAGTTCTCAAACTAGTCGGTAGACAAGCCTTCACAGACCGACTAACTCATAGTCCAGTTTTCCTGAGCGAGCTACTGTTTACTCTTAGTCGGTCCATGTTGAACGACCGACCGACTAGATCCTCAACTAGTCAGTCACCAATCCTTCTTTGACCGACTAATCAGCCCAGGAAACCCTAGTTTTGCCCTAGCCGCCACACTCTTCTATAAATACGCCCCAAACGTTTTCTTCTTCTTCCTCATCACCCCAAACCCTAATTTCTCCCCCATTGAGCCCCCTTCTTCCCCAAACCATTGATCCTTCATCCCAAGCTCATCCATCATCATCCAAACCCTCATTTCACATATCCTACCTCTCCTCAACCTCAAACCCTCATCAAATCCCCAAAAGCCTCATCTAAACCCATTTCTCCAGATTTCCCCCATTTCCAGATCTGAGCCGGATTGTTCTTCCGTCGCCATGGTTCTCGGCGTCGTTCCTCCGCTTCTTCACGGGTAGTATTCTTCCTCTAATAATCTCATAACCCACATTTGATATTTGTGAAACCCTAATAAAATGGATCATTAGAAATCGTAGGGTTCGATTGTGAATACGGATTAGTTACCATTCTAATGTTGTTTTTCCATGACAGTGATCCATTCCAGTAGATAACAAATTTGTGTGATGTGCCTACGTTGATCGTTCTCCTCGGTGCCAGGCAAGTGAAACTTGCATCTTTTGATTTGGGCCATGTCTTAGGCCATTTACCTTGCTTTAGCGTAAAAGAGACTAGACGGTGAAAGGATAGCCGTCTAGACGCCATTGATCTAGCTTGACAACGAAGCTTGGTCCGTCACCTTCATCATGCTTGTATGTCACGTTTACTTTCCCTAAACGGTACGCGTATTAACTGTTCATGTCATCCATGCATCCTTAACTGCTGTTGCATTTTAACTGCCACGTTTAATTTCAATTAACGGTACGCGAATATGTTCATGTCATTGCATTTTGCCTGTCACGTTTAATTTCAATTAACGGTACGCGAATATGTTCATGTCATTGCATTTTGCCTGTCACGTTTAAATACAATTAACGATACACGAATATCTGCTCATGTCATTGCATGCTTGAATACTCATCGTGTTTGTGTAGCATCGCTACATACTAATGCTACTTGTTCCGGCTAGGTGCACCCCTACGCCATACTTATCAAATACACTTTCTGGCTCGTGTTCCAGAAGACGAGCTCATCACAGCCTGCGGGCAATAGGGCACTTGTTGAGTGATCCCTTGTACTTGATACTTGAACACAGCCTGCGGGCAATAGGGCACTCGTCGAGTGATCCCTTGTACCTTACTTGTTACTTGACAATACTTGTCACACTTACCACTTGTACTTGTCCGTGTTTTACTTGTAAAACTTGTTATCCATGACATACTTGTTACTTGCTACTTGTACTTTACTTGTCACTTCCATACTACACTTGCCCTGCCATGCATCATACTATAACTGCTAGGTTGTTAGTTTACCTTTCTTTCAGTTTCCTTGCACAAGTCTTTCCAGACTTGCTCACATTTGCCCCTCTCTCTTTTGGGTGTCACATGTTAGACCCAGAGCCAGAGCTTTGTTGCAGGGGATATGGTGTTGCTGATGCTGCTGTTTGCTATGGTGGTGAGTGGACACCAGGGGCCTGTCTTGAAGACCGCTCGTGTTCACTTCTTTGTTTAGGTTTGCTGTTAGTTGTTGGTGCGTGGCACCTTTGTATGTATGTTATACCTTGTTGGCCATGTTTGGGCCTTAGACTCTTTTTCCTTTAGCCTGGGGGTTTTTCTGTGATATTGTAATTCATTCAATGGATATTCAGAGATTTCTCTTTTGTCTCTCTCCTTTATTATTATTGTTGTTTCGTTTGCGTTGCAAGGACCTGCCATATGATAATTTATACGCTTATCAGACTTGGAGTTTCACAGCTTTCAAGTCTGAGCGGACCTTCTCATGTCTCGCCTCCACATTTTTGGGAAGCGGGGCGTGACAGACGAGCTGCCCTGGAGGTCTTCAAGATCGCGGGTACATAGTGGCCAAAGCCTCCCCCGCATTTCCCCCTCCAGTTTGGGTGGCGAGCTGACGAGCTGCCCCGGAGGTCTTCACTTGATCGCGGGTACAGAGCGGCCGAAGCCTCCCCCGCATTTTGCCCCTCCAGTTTGGGTGGCGAGCAGACGAGCTGCCCCGAAGGTCTACAAGATAGCGGGTATAGAGTGGCCAAAGCCTCCCCCGCATTTTGCCCCTCCAGTTTGGATGGCGAGCTGACGAGCTGCCCTGGAGGTCTTCGAGATCGCGGGTACATAGTGGCCAAAGCCTCCCCCGCATTTCCCCCTCCAGTTTGGGTGGCGAGCTGACGAGCTGCCCCGAAGGTCTGCAAGATAGCGGGTACAGAGTGGCCAAAGCCTCCCTCGCATTTTTCCCCTCCAGTTTGGATGTCGAGCTGACGAGCTGCCCTGGAGGTCTTCGAGATCGCGGGTACATAGTGGCCAAAGCATCCCCCGCATTTCCCCCTCCAGTTTGGGTGGCGAGCTGACGAGCTGCCCCCGAGGTCTTCACTTGATCGCGGGTACAGAGCGGCCGAAGCCTCCCCCGCATTTTGCCCCTCCAGTTTGGGTTGCGAGCAGACGAGCTGCCCCGAAGGTCTGCAAGATAGCGGGTACAGAGTGGCCAAAGCCTCCCCCGCATTTTGCCCCTCCAGTTTGGATAGCGAGCTGACGAGCTGCCCTGGAGGTCTTCAAGATCGCGGGTACATAGTGGCCAAAGCCTCCCCCGCATTTCCCCGTCCAGTTTGGGTGGCGAGCTGACGAGCTGCCCCGGAGGTCTTCACTTGATCGCGTGAACAGAGTGGCCAAAGCCTCCCCTGCATTTCCCCCTCCAGTTTGGGTGGCGAGCTGACGAGCTGCCCCGAAGGTCTGCAAGATAGCGGGTACAGAGTGGCCAAAGCCTCCCCCGCATTTTGCCCCTCCAGTTTGGGTGGCCAGCTGACGAGCTGCCCTGGAGGTCTTCGAGATCGCGGGTACATAGTGGCCAAAGCCTCCCCCGAATTTCCCCCTCCAGTTTGGGTGGCGAGCTGACGAGCTGCCCCGGAGGTCTTCACTTGATCGCGGGTACATAGTGGCCAAAGCCTCCCCTGCATTTCCCCCTCCAGTTTGGGTGGCGAGCTGACGAGCTACCCCGAAGGTTTGCAAGATAGCGGGTACAGAGTGGCCAAAGCCTCCCCCACATTTTGCCCCTCCAGTTTGGATGTCGAGCTGACGAGCTGCCCTGGAGGTCTGCAAGATAGCGGGTACAGAGTGGCCAAAGCCTCCCCGCATTTTGCCCCTCCAGTTTGGGTGGCCAGCTGACGAGCTGCTCTGGAGGTCTTCGAGATCGCGGGTACATAGTGGCCAAAGCCTCCCCCGAATTTCCCCCTCCAGTTTGGGTGGCGAGCTGACGAGCTGCCCCGGAGGTCTTCACTTGATCGCGGGTACATAGTGGCCAAAGCCTCCCCCGCATTTCCCCCTCCAGTTTGGGTGGCGAGCTGACGAGCTGCCCCGAAGGTTTGCAAGATAGCGGGTACAGAGTGGCCAAAGCCTCCGCCGCATTTTGCCCCTCTAGTTTGGGTGGCGAGCTGACGAGCTGCCCCGGAGGTCTTCAAGATCGCGGGAACATAGTGGCCAAAGCCTCCCCCGTATTTCCCCCTCCAGTTTGGGTGGCGAGCTGACGAGCTGCCCCGAAGGTCTGCAAGATAGCGGGTACAGAGTGGCCAAAGCCTCCCACGCATTTTGCCCCTCCAGTTTGGGTGGCGAGCTGATGAGCTGCCCTGGAGGACTTCGAGATCGCGGGTACATAGTGGCCAAAGCCTTCCCCGCATTTCCCCCTCCAGTTTGGGTGGCGAGCTGACGAGCTGCCCCGGAGGTCTTCACTTGATCGCGGGTACAGAGTGGCCAAAGCCTCCCCCGCATTTCCCCCTCCAGTTTGGGTGGCGAGCTGACGAGCTGCCCCGAAGGTCTGCAAGATAGCGGGTACAGAGTGGCCAAAGCCTCCCCCGCATTTTGCCCCTCCAGTTTGGATGGCGAGCTGACGAGCTGCCCTGGAGGTCTTCGAGATCGCGGGTACATAGTGGCCAAAGCCTCCCCCGCATTTCCCCCTCCAGTTTGGGTGAAGAGCTGACGAGCTACCCCGAAGGTCTTCACTTGATCGCGGGTACATAGTGGCCAAAGCCTCCCCCGCATTTCCCCCTCCAGTTTGGGTGGCGAGCTGACAAGCTGCCCCGGAGGTCTTCACTTGATCGCGGGTACAGAGCGGCCGAAGCCTCCCCCGCATTTTGCCCCTCCAGTTTAGATGGCGAGCTGACGAGCTGCCCTGGAGGTCTTCGAGATAGCGGGTACATAGTGGCCAAAGCCTCCCCCGCGTTTCCCCCTCCAGTTTGGGTGGCGAGCTGACGAGCTGCCCCGGAGGTCTTCACTTGATCGCGGGGTTGGGGTCCAACCCTTAGTCAGGGTCTCGGTGATTGGTATGTGATTTGACATGGGTGTGACCCTTCGTTCCCACAGACGGCGCCAATTGTTGCGGGGTAGAACTCGGGTACAATGAATTTGTATTAGGGGGAACCAAGGGCACGGTGGTTATGTTAAGGAAGGGATTATGGTAGGCTATTTGACAGGTGATTAGAGGGGTGATGCAGCTAAGCTTGTCATTGGAGCAGACCACGGAATCGAATCCGACCGGATGCAGAGAAGGGGCCGAACTGCCTAGGTTGAGGGCGAGCACGACTGGTGATGACGAGCTAACCTGCGCAAGGAGAAACTCGTCAGAAAGGCCGGGTTGGGGTCCAACCCTTAGCCTCTCCGATGCCTAAGTCAGTAATAGGACTTAAAGCGGGGGCTAGGCACGCAGGTCGGACTGAGGGTGAGTCGACCGTACGTGACGAGCTATGAGTAGAAGAAAAAAGATGTGGACGACCTTTGCTCTTGCCTCTTGTGTGTGAATAAGGAGATTGAGAGTGAATTTTCTCCCCCCTTCACCGTAAGAAGTGAGGGGGTATTTATACCTGAAGGGAGGCGGTTCGGTAGGGCTGACCTGGCATGCTGACCCGACGTGCTGAGCTGGCCCTGCTGTCAGCGGAAGCTTCGGACGAGGATGTCAGGAACAGGAGTGCCTGCCACGCTTTTGTCAGACGGTGCAGCGGTCCGGGGTGCTTTTGTCAGGGTGTCAGGGTGTCAGGGCATTAAGTGTCAGGGTGTCAGGACCGAAAGCATTAAGTGTCAGGGTGTCAGGGCCGAAAGCATTAAGTGTCAGGGTGTCAGGGCCGAAAGCATTAAGTGCCAGGGTGTCAGGGCCGAAAGCATTAAGTGTCAGGGGGCGCAGCGGTTAGGGGGTGCTTTGTCAGATGGTCGGGCGGTGATAGTGTCAGTAGCGTCCTTGTACTAGATTGTTTGTCGTGTCCAATGTGCCAAAGATCAGTCACGTAGCTCGTCACCGTAGCTTGGCCCCCTTAGCTCGCCCCGTCCCCTTAGCTCGGCCCGTCACCGTAGCTCGGCCCCCTTAGCTCGGCCCGTCACCGTAGCTCGGCCCCCTAAGTTCGTCACTGTAGCTCGTCACCGTAGTTCGGCCCCCTTAGCTCGGCCCATCACTGTAGCTCGGCCCCCTTAGCTCGCCCCGTCCCCTTAGCTCGGCCCGTTACCGTAGCTCGGCCCCCTTAGCTAGGCCCGTCACCGTAGCTCGGCCCGTCACCGTAGCTCGCCCCCCTTAGCTCGGCCCGTCACCGTAGCTCGCCCCCCTTAGCTCGGCCCGTCACCGTAGCTCGCCCCCCCTTAGCTCGGTCCGTCACCGTAGCTCGGCCCCCTTAGCTCACCAGAGGTCGTCACGGGCTATCAGCGGCCGAGGCAGAGTGCGTCGTTCCCATAGTCGCGTCAGACTCTAGAATCGACAGGCGCCCTGTGGCCCTCTATCGTTCGGGTGTGGAGCGCCCTGTCGCTGGGTTGACCGTCCTTCCAGAGGGAGGGACGAGCCGGCGGGGTATTTAGGCGGTCTGGGATGGAAGGTCGGACTATCACGATCTTTAGGTCGTAACAGTAGGTATATTAATGAAAAATCAAAGATACAAGGTGGTTGATCACAGATTACAAGGCGCAATGACTAGGGGAGAGGACACAAGCGTCGTCACCCTAGATCATATTGCCTAGTAACAATGATCAGAACCACAGAACCAATATATTACAGCTGGAAAATAAAGAAAAAAATAAAAAGGGGTAGTGGGATTCGAACCTGGGTCTCAACCGAGACAGCCGGGTGATTCAACCACTAGGATGAGCACCGGAGCTCCATCATATATATATATATATATATATATATATATATATATATATATATATATATATATATATATATATATATATATATATGTGGTAATCATCACCTGTGAAAGGATTTTGCACGCAGCTGCGTACGAAAATGATTTTTAGCCATCTGATTTGATCCGATGGCTCGTAAACATTTCCCTTTTAGCTGTCGGGGGCCCGTGAGAAATAACTCCATTAGAAAATTACGTGAACTGCCCATGCCTTTTCCCCAAGTCTCCCCGAGTCTCTCGTTCGTGCTTCTCAGTCGCAATGGTGCCTGAACCCTCGTCTTCCTCTCCTCTGCAAGCAATAAATCATGAACCCCGCTAGATCTTTGCCCTTTATCTCATCAGAACCCGCTTGTCTCCTGAACGTCACTTGCTCTCAAATCGTTGCCCTTTGTTCATTATACATATGTTACATCGTATTTACGACAAAGCTTTAATGATGATGATATATCATATATATGACATATATGACACATATTATGTGACATATGATATGTCTGTTTGTGGTGGATGGAGTGGTGGGTGATTTAACATATATCATGTGTTACATATACGTATACGTATATGTACGTATACGTATATGTACGTATACGTATATGTACGTATACGTATATATATATATATATATGACATATATGACATATGTGTATCATATATGTCATATTTGGGACAAAGCTATGACGACGACGACATATGATATATAATGATGATATATCATATTTATGACATATATGACATATATGTCGTATATATATCATATTTATAACATATGATATGTGTGTGTGAAGCGGGGTGGGGGTAATTTAAGATGGGATTAATGTAGAGCAGGTGGCAGCTGATCCAATGGATCAGGTGCAAGACACAAAAAGGTGGGACCCAGCGAGTACAAGCTCATGTGGAGGCTTGTACTTCCCACCTTTTTTGTGTCTTAGCAACTGATCCATTGGATCAGGTGCCACGTTTTCTACATTAAATCCATCTAAGATATATCATGTCATATATATGACATATGTGTCATATGTGTCACATATGGCATATACATGACATATATGTATATGTGACATGTATATGACATTGCATATTACATATGATATGTGTGGGTGGGGGGATGGTGGGGGTAATTTAAGATATATCATGCCATATATGCAACATATTTGTCATATATGTCATATATGTCAAATTATGACATATATGTCACATATCTCCTATATGACACATAGGATCAAGTAGCATTTAGGAAATGCGAAATATTATCAAGTATAACATGTTGGTAAAATTGCAGATTGTAGGAGGATGGTGCTATTAAGGACAGAGAAAGAAAAGACTTATCGGTTTGCCGAGGCGTGCTAGGCACTGTCCTTAAGAGTAGATTTCCGCCCCTCAGAGTGTGAACTCGGTGCAAGGCAGGTCCAGCGGCTACCCTCCAGGATTCAACGGCAACGGCCTTTTAAGTGTGTACTCACAATACAAGGCTCCAGCGAGCAGCAACTGATCTTCGATCTCGCAGGCAGAGGAAAAGGAACAGCAACAGGTTGACAACAGAAAGGGATCTGATGCAACAGAGGATGTGCAGAACAGGGAAGCTGTTCGTGTTTGCGGGAGGCAGAGGCGATCAAGCAACATGGCGGAAGGTTGAAGTTTTCGCAGTCTCTAAAACTCTTGGAATTTTGAGTTTATATAGAGCAAGAGAAATGACTGTTGGAATTCAGCCATAACTCGGTCATTAAAAGATAAAAGAGCCGTGGCGAAATTAAAACAGCCAATAAATGAAATTATAGCTGTTGAGACATTAAACAGGCTATTAAGGAGAATATGGCTGTTGGAGAATTTAATGAGCCATCAATACGAAAATAGTTGTTGCAAAATTAAACAGCTATTAAAACAAAAGATATGGCTGTTGAAAACATAATTGGCTTTTAATATTCTTTAAAACAAAATGGCTAAAAATTATGATGCAAAACTCGGGCACTCCACGCGCGCACCCCCCTGCGCAGGCGCGACGCCAGCGTACACACGCTAAGGTTTTTCGGATCCGACGCCCACATTTTCCATTCGGTTCAACCCGGTTTGGGCTCGGCCCCTTGCTTGGGCTCATGCACACGCGAGCTACCCCCAAGTCCTAGCCCATTAATAAGTCCAATAGTCCATTTATAAGAAGTCTCTTATAAACCCAACCAAGTGAGTTTTCCCATCCAATGTGGGACTAAAGTTTAGCTTTGAATTGAATGAAATATCCAACATAACATAGGATGAAGCATATGGTACGTAATCAATATGAAATGGTATATAGGATCAAGAATCATATAGGATCCAAATAATATTTATTAATATGATCAAGTACCAATTGCGTATATGGAAAAAAAAAACCTAACGCAAGCACGCGCGCACACAAGAGTGTTGTTATTCTCACCACAGGAATTTATGACTACACCACACTACTTGCTATATTTTTAACATCAGATGTTCGGATTTGGAGATCCGAACGGCTCTAATACTTTTATTCTTCTGTTCGGAATTGCAAAGCCGCACAGTATAATAAAATGTGCATTGTGTTCGAATTTACATATGTATTGTATTAGTTCCGCTCGGATCTCCAAATCCGAACATCTGATGTTAAAAAAAATAGATGAGGTGAATCAAGTAGTACGGTGTATTCATAAATTCCTGTGGTGCGAATAACAAAACTCCGCACACAAACATCCCCAACCCCCAAAACCCCCCGGCTAGATCCCCCATCCCTCGGCTGCGTCGCAGAGCTGCTTCAAGCAGCTGGCAGAAGTAGCTTGGGGAGCTGCGTCTGCCTGCTGCAACTCCTGCTGAGGCGCAGGGGGGATTGATTTGTTTGTGTGCGCTTGCGTTAAGTTAAAGATTTGGTTTTTTTTGCGGGTGTGGCTTGTGTGCTTGCATTAAGGCGGCAAGGATATGTTCAAAAGGAACACCAAATTAACAACAATGGACAATAATTGAACTTAGCTACCGACCACAAGACTATTAACAACAATGAACAAAATTGCAGGAGTGTGCTCACAGGGACATCAAGAACCAGGGGATATATTCCAAATCTCTAGGGAGATAATCGCGGTGCCTTGGGAGGCATGAGCGTACTTTTTCGCCCCAAATAGAATAAAGATCAGACAAAAGAAAAGGGTAAAACAAAGCAGCTGCGGCTGAAGAAATTGTGCTTTATTCCATGGCTTTAATCTGCTTGTGCCAACGTAATTGCAGTTTCTTCCTTCACTTCCGGTGCTTTTTCTTTTTTACGTCCATTTTAATTGAGAATTAAGGCAATTTGCCCCCATACATGCATCAAACTTATGCTTCAACAAACACATTAACTGCCCTCATCATTGTAGATTAAGCTTTTGAAAACTTTAACACAATTCAATAAGCACTTCCCCTGTTGGGTAAGATATGGCGGGGGCCAGTTAGTACCTTAGTCGCGGAGGAAGGAATCTCCGTTCAATTCTTAAAGCCCAGCTCCCTGCGCATGCCATGCAACAGCATTCGGCTCTTTGAGCACGCACTTGGATTCTTTCTAACTTTACACCCACAAAATCCAATGGGCATGCAGTCCAATTATATATGCGCTTAGATTCTTAACAGAACACTTCATCCAAGTTGAAGCAAAGCCACAATATGAGAAGATCATAATGAAAGTGAGTACAAAAGAGTATTGAGTCTGTTAATAGTTGCAAGTTTTGAGCTTATCCTTCTTGTAGAGGAAAAAACTGTAGCTATAGTAGCTCTCCATGAAGAGTCATCTCCGTGTTGATCATATTCTCACCAGAGAGGGGACCCAAGAAATTAGTGCGGCAAATAATACACCTGAACTAATTATCTTATTTGGATGGGATCTGCCCTAATTACCCAACTGAGCTTATCCAATGGCAAAGCAAAGGCATAGAGAAAAGCACTCAATGGACGTATAGTTTATTAGCCAGGCTTTGCTTAATAGTGGACAAAAAGAAGAGAGGAAAAGTTATAATAAAGTTTGTTTCTCCTTTAACTGGCATGAACTCTTTGGGATGTGACCTGGTTGGGTCACCAAGTTGATGGACTGTATATCGTTCCTTATCTCAGTTTGGGATTCTTAAGCTTACCAAATATATTGCCACCGAACGGTCAAATGAAGCAAACATGATTTCACTACGTGTTTAGGTGTCATCTAGGCATAACAAACTCAAAAAAATGTTCCGTCGTTTATGAGTTATTTTTATCCGCCACAGTGGCGTAACCAGGATTTATTTTTGCCCTGTGCAAAAATAAGGATGATGCAACGGGTAATTTCAATGAATAACAAAATGAAAAAAACTGACAAAAGACCGTGGTCCATCGACATTTAACTCTACTTCCCAGTGGGACAACCCGTGATCAATTCCCGGTGGACGCGGCCATTAACCAGCTTTTCGATGTATCAAAAAACGAAAAAAAATTAAATGCTAAAAGCATAGCTAATGCATTTCCAACTCAATCAAAATAAATCAGAATATCATATGATTTTAATAAAATTCAAATATGCAGTCATCCTAGAAGCATGATCATATCCATCGAGGCTTCATTTGGATGAAGAATTTTTTTTAAATAACTTAAAAGAAGTGGGTATTCTTCTTCTTTTTAAATAAAATGTCATCTTTCCGAAGCATAAAAAAATGAATAAAATGTCCAAATTTTCGAACCATCAAGTCCCAAAAATTATTCCATTTACAAACAGTAGTTATTAGCTCTCAAAATTTACATGAACATGAAAAGACGTGTCATTAAATCATGTTCAACAACAGAAGCAAAAAGAGCAAAAATAAATAAATCAATAAAAAAAAATAAAAGGATTTCAAATATCAGCACTCAGTAGTCATTTGCTGAGTCATTTACTTCTCGCCAAAACACAATTATTTCAAGTAGATTTAAACCAAAAGCACACACTTTTTGAAAGTACTGAACAACTTCCTAAAACTCACGCTAGAGACGATGCCGGTGTGTGGTACGGCGTCTCTGCACCCTCGTCCTTATCGGATCCAAACACAAACCCCTTCACCAATTGCAAATCCAAGTTCGCCTCTTCCCTGATCGTGTACAAAACCATCGACGGGCCCAATCTGCACATCGCCCTCCACCACTCTAGATCGCACTCCTCTGGCGGAGGCTATGTACTGCCACGTTGTTTGCTTCTTGAAAGGGACCTATGCCATGTATCATTGAAAGGGACCAAACTAATTATTATTATTTTTGATTTGTCAAGAGATCAAACTAATTTTTTTTTTTTGTTTTTCTTGCCCTGGGCAGCTGCCCAGGGCAAGTTGAATTTGGTTACGCCCCGATTCCGCCGGCCGAACATCAAGATCGATTTCCCCAACATGTAAAATTGAACTGGTTTTTATGCAAGCACACGTTCAAAAGTTCAAGTATTGCAGCCAATATTTTTGAAGAAAATTGAGCATGCTCTTAATATATAGCTTTGTACAGGACATATACAGGCAAACCTAGTACATTTGAACCCTCAGCTGATCATAGAACTTCCTGATGAACTCCTCAGCCTGTTGATCGATTTTGCCGTCAACGTTTTCTTCTTTGTTTGGAAATGGCGAGTCGGTTACCCTCGGCTTTCTCACAACCCGGCGTGGGGTACCCCACATTGCTGCGGGCGAAGGGGAAGGCGCAACGGACCCGGCGTCTGCATCCTCGACATGGTTCAGCATCTCGTAGGCTCTCGCAATGACAGCAGCAGTGGCCTTATAGTCGCGATTCTTGCGCCTGTTAACGTGAAAAAACGAGGGCGTGTTGGTGCAGCTGAACTCAACTCCCCGCGGACCGTAGAAGGATGCGGTGGCATTCTGATGATGATGATGACTGTTGAAGGTCAAGATGTTGGCTATGGCTTTGCCCGCGATTCTGCCGCGCTGTAGGAGGAGCTGGAGGTCGAGCATGAGCTTGGTCTTGGAGACGATGCCCCTTCGGATCATGTAGCACACAACCTCAGCGATGTGCCGTAGCTTCTTCGCCATAGTTTTGATCTCCTTTGATGGCTTACTGCAAGAAGAGTGTTGAAGGCAAGACTGTTGAATTAGATTTGTTGGATGGTTGGAAGAAGTGGGGGGAAGGGTGTCCGGGTATTTAAAGGGCTAAGCGGGCGGGCTCACTCGTAAAATTTCAAGGGTACTTTTCGCATTAAATTACTGGACAATTACGGACGAGTCCTTCATTTGTAACAATATTGTTACTTAAGTGATCATATGGGATGAGATTGCTTAATGCCCTCGCTGGGAAATTAGCATAAGCTGGTTGAGCGCCGGAGGTTGCCTCTGGCATGGGCAAAGGGGAAAAGATGATGGCCCGCCTGCAAGTGGTTGGGTTTGGATGGAATGATGACGGCCGCCGTCTGGTCCACCTGGCACCAGACTGGAACCGCAAGGTTCGTAAACTGAGTTCAGTATTTTGATGTTTTTTTTGTATTAACATCTATATTATAATTGAGGGCAGATTTTGAATTTGTCTAATGTGACAATGTCACATCAAGTTTTGATGGGAAATTTTTGGGTTGAAGAGAAATTTGTTAGGAATACACAAAAACATTGAAATTAGGAATAGCCTTTTAATATTAGTTATGGAAAAAATGTTGTGCACACACACAATCTCATCTTGGGAATGAACGCGACCTGTGTGAGAATGAACGCGGGAGATGCTGCCAACTCATTAATCCGCGTTGCAAAACCTTGTAAAATTTCGATCCCATCTGCTGATATTTCAGGGGAAACTAATAATTATTGATGTTTGTTTAAAATTAGTGGGTCAAAGATTTTTAAATGAACAGTGTCCCACGGTCACGTGTTATATGTATATGAAGCCCGCGCCGGAGGCGCCCGCTAAATTTTTTAACGCTGATTTGTTATTCCGCGCCGAAGGCGCCCGCGCCGAAGGCGCCCGCGCCGAAGGCGCCCGCGCCGAAGGCGCCCGCGCCGAAGGCGCCCGCGCCGAAGGCGCCCGCGCCGAAGGCGCCCGCGCCGAAGGCGCCCGCGCCCGGTAAATTTTTTAACGCTGAGTTGTTGTTCCTCGCCTAAGGCACCCGCGTCGATATTGATAAATTTTTTAACGCTGAGTTGTTGTTCCTCGCCTAAGGCACCCGCGTCGATATTGTTGTTTTACGTCGAATTTGTTATTCTGCGCCGCAGGCACCCACGTCGAATTTGGTGTTCTGTGTCGAATGCGCATGCGCTGAATTTGTTGTTCTGCGCCGAAGGAGCCCGCGCCATTTTTTAACGCTGATTTGTTGTTCCGCGCCGAAGGCGCCCGATAAATTTTTTAACGCTGAGTTGTTGTTCCTCGCCTAAGGCACCCGCGTCGATATTGATAAATTTTTTAACGCTGAGTTGTTGTTCCTCGCCTAAGGCACCCGCGTCGATATTGTTGTTTTACGTCGAATTTGTTATTCTGCGCCGCAGGCACCCACGTCGAATTTGGTGTTCTGTGTCGAAGGCGCATGCGCTGAATTTGTTGTTCTGCGCCGAAGGAGCCAGCGCCATTTTTTAACGCTGATTTGTTGTTCCGCGCCTAAGGCACCTGCGTCGAAATTTTTGTTTTACGTCGAATTTGTTGTTCAGTGTCAAAGGCACCCACGTCGAATTTGGTGTTCTGTGTCGAAGGCGCATGCGCTGAATTTGTTGTTCCGCACCGAAGACACCCACGCCGAAGGCGCCTGTGCCACTAAATATTGTAAGCAAATTTGTTTTTCTTTTAAATTTTGGTTTTGAAAAAAAAATTTCGGGGAACAAAGATTTCGCAAGGGAAAATTTTAAATGAATCGTGCCCGCGGGCACGGGTTATGACGCGGGCACGGGTTATGACTAGTCTATATTACATTTGATAACTGTTTTTGAATTATAGGACTGATTAGGACAAGCTGACTATGACAAAAGGATTGATAGAAGAACGGCTGAGATTTAATTTTGAGAAATGAATGGTTGGGATGAGATTTTGTGGAAAGTTTTGGAGGGAAGCACATTAATGGGGAAATGAAAGTTTTTGGAGAAATGATGAAATGGGGAAATGAAAGTTTTTAGGGAAATGAAAGTTTTTGAGAAATGAAAATTTCTGGAGAATAGCAGAGTGCACGCAATTAATGCATTTTTAGGGGAAAAAACGTTAACTTGCACTTAATACTGCAGATCGAATACTGCGGCAGATCGAATGATCTCTCTCTCTCTCTCTCTCTCTCAACGCGGGACCCGCCGGCTCTTTGATGCATGTGACAATAATTACCCGTGTCGAAAGCACCCGCTAAATTTTTTAAACGCTACTTTGTTATTCTGTGTCGAATTTGTTGTTTCGCGCCGAAGTCGCCAGTGCCGCTAAATATTTTTACGGTAATTTGTTGTTCTACGCAATTTTGACCGTGGAAATAATTTTTTGGAGAATAAGGATTTTGCGGGAGAAAATCTTAATTGAACCGTGCTTGCGGACACGGTTTATGACTAGTCTATTATACATTTGATGACCTTTTTGAATTCTAGGGCTGGCTAGGACAAGCAGATTAATTAGGACAACATGGTTGATAGAAAGACTGCTGAGATTTACTCTAAAGAAATCAATGGTTGAGATGAGTGTTTGTGAACAATTTTGGGGGTTGGAAATTTTGTATTTGGGGGGGGGACAACTTTGGGAATTTAATATAACTGAGTGTGTGGGAACTTGCAGCAATGTGAGCGTTTAATTTCGTACAATTAATATAGCTGAGTGTGTGGGAACTTGAATCCTATTTGATTTCGCAGATGGAGGGGCTTTTGATTCTTTGATTAAACATCTTGCAGCAGATACAAAACATCCTGAGGTCCATTCATTTAATTAAATTATCACCCTCAACGGTGCACCAACTTGACATTACTTCCATCTCTCTGACGTGGGGGCCAATTAAGTGGGATGGGCGCCAAAAGCGTCCGCGCAAATTTTTTATTTGCTAATTTATTGTTTCGTGCCAAAGGCACCCGCCCCGAATTTTTTGTTCTGTGTTGAAGGCGGCCGTATCGCTAAATATTTTTACGATAATTTGTTGTTTTGTTAAATTTTAGTTGTGGAAAATTTTTTTTTGGGGAACAAAGATTTCACGGGGGAAAATCTTAAATTTTGAATCTATATATTAAAACACAACTGTTTTTGAATTTTAGGGCTGACTAGGACAAGATAAATAGTGGTTAGGATTTGTTCTTGAAGAATGGAAGGTTGAGATGAGTTTGAGAAAGTTTTGCCGGGAATCAATTTAGTTGAAAAACTCAAAATTTTGAAATTTTTATGGAAAAACGTAACATCCAATGGCATCTCACACATTATCCAATGTCATTTGTAAGTATGAAAAAACGCAGCATCTAATGTCATGAAAAATGTAGAGCATTTGAGTCAGTTGGAGCCGAACCAACTTTGCTTAGCTGGGTCACACAGTCCCCATTCATAGACTGAACGTCCAAATTCACATCCGCCTAACCCGTACAAGAAAAATTCGAAGAAAGTATAGATAGATAAAAATGGAGTCTTGAAATGGACAGTGAGCTTTTAATGGCACCAGACAAACTATTAACAGTTATTATATAGGTGCAAAATATTGTTTTGTCTTATTATTTTATAATTATTTGTTCATTTCACATTCCATTGTCCATTTTTGTTCGTTTAAATTTAGTTCGCGTTGAAGCTAAATTTTTGTTCGTTTAAATTTTTGAGAGGGAAATAATTTTTGGGGAGAACAAAGATTTTGAAGAGATAGCTTAAATGAACCGTGCCGTAGCTAAATTTTTGTTCGTTTAAATTTTGGAGGTGGCAATTATTTTTGGGGAGAACAAGATTTTGAGGTGATATCTTAAATGAACCGTGCCTGAGGGCAAGGGCCCGCGCCTAATGCGACCGTTAAATGTTTTTACACTGATTTGTTGTTTCGCGCCAAAGACGTCCGCGCCAAATTTGTTGTTATGTGTCAAAGGCGCATGCGCCGAATTTGTTGTTCCGCGCCGAAGGCGCTCATGCCGAAGGCACCCGTGCTGCTAAATATTTTTATGCTAATTTCTTGTTACTTTAAATTTTAATAATTTTTAGGAACAAAGATTTCGAGGGAAAAAATCTTAAATGAACCGTGCCTGCGGGCAAGGTTTATGACTAGTTTATTATACAAGGATTAAGCATCTATTATACAAGGATTAAACATGGGTGCGCCACCTCATCTCGGTGGGGCTCCAAAAGTCATCCAAAAAATCCAAAAGTGCACCCACATTCAAAGACCCCTAATTCAAATAACTTTCCTCTATTATCCCCTGACGATACCGACACATACACACCCACAGTTCTCACTCCTTTCGGTTGCGCGTGTGCAAATTCTGTTTATGTGGGTTTTTTGCGCCGTGCATTGTATGTACGTGCAATTTCTAGTATTGTTTTAATAAAGGTACTTAGGCTTATGGAACCCACAGTGGAAAAAATAACTGTAACGACTGTTTTCTTGTATAGATTATATATATATATATATATTTGGTTGTCTTCTCTTTGGTTGTGATTTCCTTTCTCCGTCTCCGTAGTTTTCGTTCGTTTCGTCGTGTTTTCCTAGCTTCTTCCGTTGATCGTCGATTTCGGAGTAAGTCATTCGTGACGGGCTTCATATCGCTCAT
This sequence comes from Scilla litardierei, assembly GCA_030789695.1. Taxonomy (NCBI): domain Eukaryota; kingdom Viridiplantae; phylum Streptophyta; class Magnoliopsida; order Asparagales; family Asparagaceae; genus Scilla; species Scilla litardierei. The sequence continues at coordinate 26,809,514 of CM061135.1, forward strand.
ATCTTAGAGGTAGGTTGATCTTAGAAGCCGTAGGAATCTTCCCGAAGCTTCGTGCTTCAATTCGGCACTTTCAGTGCACGTTAGTTGGTTCAAGAAGGAGAACCAACCGACTAGATTCCAATCTAGTCGGTCAGGAACTCTTCTCAAACCGACTAGTTCATTGAATCAATTATTCAGGAGTTACTGTTTATCGTTAGTCGGTCTAAGAACATTTGTCGACCGACTAGATGAGAAACTAGTCGGTCAGCAATCGTTCTTTAACCGACTAGCTCTATGATCATTTTTGATACCAAGTACTATTCATTCTTAGTCGGTCTAAGAACGTTCGTCGACCGACTAGATGAGAAACTAGTCGGTCAGTAGTTGTTCTTTGACCGACTAAATCTAAATCCTATTTTTCGTCAGGAGTCACTGTTTACACTTAGTCGGTCTGCGTTGGTCAACCGACCGACTAGTTCCCAAACTAGTCGATCAGTGGTTGATCTTTGACCGACTAATCAGTGTCGAAACCCTAATTTCTGGGCAGCCGCCGGATTCTTCCTATAAATAGAACCGATCACTTTCATTTTCTTTCTTTTCTCCTGAGCCATTGTCTTCCCCAAATCCTTCTCCATCTTCCCCAAACCCTTCCTCATTCATCTCAAGCCTATCTCCACCATCCCAAGCTCCATCTCACATCCATTGGCCAAGCTTCAATCTCCTCTTCAAAACCCCATTTAATCCATTTTTCTCCAGATTTTCCCCGTCATTTCAGATCTGAGCCGTGGTTCCCGGATCGTTCATCCGTTGTCGTGGTTGCTCGGCGTCGATCTTCCGCTTCTATACGGTAGTGTTCGATCCTTTAATGTTTTCACAACCCACATGTTGGAAGCAACGATCTAGGACCTTGGTTTGATGATGACAAACGTGTCAGTATATCTAATGTGTGTGCTCAGTATGTTTCAGGCGTGGCAAAATGATATACTTTCGATATTTGGCGGATTTGCTATTCGTATAGCAAATTGGGAGAGATGGAGTGTTTGTGCACAAAGAAGTGTGACTTGGTCAATGAAGAGCAAAGTTGGACTTGGTCCAAAGAAATAAAGAGATTGAGCCCAATTTGAATTACAAATGGAGGCGATCCGATCATTTAGCTAGACTTGCAACACAATTCTTATTCAAATCATTTTTAGTTGCTAACAAATCCTCACCATATCCCTATTCCAATTCATATCCTTACTCCTAGTTGGATACAAATTTCATGCCCCTTGATTTAAGGGATTCTCTCTTAGCCCTAGTCTTATCCCTAGCCGTACAAACAAAAACCATAGGGCCACTCCTATATAAACCCGTATCTAGGGGTGATAATGTGTGGTGGCTGAAAAAATTATTTGCGGCAGCAATACTTCTCAAAGCTTTAAATCTTCTCGCTGCCATCTCTCAAAACACAAAAAAAAAACAAGTTCACGAAACCCTATCTCTATTCTTAAGCCGCCAGCATCTAACAAAGCCTACAACCGCCCACATCTCTTAAGGCCAAAGCAGAAGAGATCTCACCGACGTGAGGAAGCCACCGTCGCCAAAGCAATCTGCTGATCCACCGCCGCCGTGACGAGGTCGCCCACGGAGCCTTCACTGCTGAAGAAGCCTCCGCCGTTGAGTGCACATCAACGAAGAAGAAGAAGACGAGGACGGAGAAGTTGATGCTGTCGTCGAGTTGAAGAAATCGCCGTTGATGTGCCCGCTGCCGAATACGAAGGAGGTGAACACCGTCGCCATCGGAGATCTCGCAGCACGACGCTGAGAAGAAGTCGCTGTACTTGGCGCCTTGTCGCCTTGCCGTCGAGGAGGGACCAACCGAGCCTTCGTCACCGCAGAGAACACCATGCCACGAAGTTGCCGAGAACGAGGCCGAAGACGACACAGAAGAAGTCGGCGTCGTCGTCGCTGGTTTCATTGCCGGAGTTGCTGTCGTTGCTGAGTCGAGGAAGACGACGTAGCCACCGACGATCATCTCGAAGCTCCGCATCCGCTGCTGCACGAGGATCCGCCGCCGAACGAAGAAGTATTGCTGCACGACGGAGAACAGCAAGAGGAGCTCCCACCGCCTGCGATCCCTAGTCGAAGTCGGAGGCGTCATCGCTACTGCACCGAATCGGAGAAGCCGCTGCTCGCGTCGTTGTCGCTATCTTGTGGAGCCACCGCCGTCATCGCCAAAGAAGAATTCGCCGCTCGGAGATCCAGAGTTGCCGTCGGGATCGCCGCTGTTCGAGAGGAGCTCACCACCGCTGCGAAGTCATCGGAGAAGTCGGTGATGTCCACTATCGCTGCATGAGAAAAGTTAGAACGAACGGTCACGATCGCATGGTAAATCAAAACTACGGCTGAGATTGAGGGCTGAGCGAGATCGAAACGAAGCGAGGGTGTTTCGTTTTCGTGGTGACGTGGCAGCCGAAATGCCGTGGGATCGGAACGAAGGGAAATAAAGCAACGGCTGCGATTGTTTCCCGCGAAATTAAATCGAAACGATCTTTTTCGTTCGCTGGGCTGACGTGGCAGGGAGTTAAGTTGAATCTGCTTTGCACACCGACCGAAGCTTAAAAGAACTGAACTGAATCTGCTTTGTACACCGACCATATTATTCAAAAGGGAGTTGCTCTGCGCACATGCCTCTTAAACACTGGATCTGAACTAAATTGCTAAGTGCACCGGCTGAGGATTTATTCAGGAGTTACTCTGCGCACCGACAGCCAGTTTAATTGGATTTGAACTGAATTGCTTTATGCACAGACCAGTGAGTATTTTGCAATCCAGGAGTCAGATTGAGACACCGTTTGCGTCAGATTGGAGCTGACGACGTGCTGATTGACAGAGACGCCTACCCAGACACAAACTGAGCATTTCTAAACCCTTAAACTCTTTTATTTGTGTCTTAGTGTAACGTTCTCTGTGGGGAAACTTTTACCTGTTTTTGGTGACTATTTTGGGACTTGTCTAGTTGGGACTAGACAAGTGGGACCCAGCTAGTTTGGGACTAGCTGGTAGAAAGCTTTGCTAGGATTGATAGTGAGAGGAAACACTGTGTGTAGGGTACTGAGAGTCCGGCGAGTGTAGAGACGTAGAGGGTGCTCTGAGCGTGCTCTAACTTGTGACTTTGTACCTATTGCACTATTCAATCTAGTATTAGCTTTGGGGGCTGGAGTAGGTCGTTGGGACGACCGAACCAGGGTAAATCTGTTGTGTACTCTGTGTCTGCTTTTCATTACTCTGGTTGTGCTTTTAACTGCGTGTGATTTCTCGTGGGTTGCACAAGAATTTTTTATTAGCCTATTCACCCCCCCCCTTTAGGCTAGGATCCAGATCCAACAAGTGGTATCAGAGCCAGTTTCGTAGATCTAGCCTAGTTTGACCATGGACCACATTGATAGTGCTTTTGCTGAGGGTCAGTCTATTTCCCGACCACCTAGATTTAATGGAGGAGATTATGCTTACTGGAAAAATCGTATGAAAATCTACCTTATTTCTATTGATTATAAAGCTTGGCAAATTGTTGAAAAAGGCTATAAATCACCTGTTATTAAAATTGAAAATACTGAGATGCCTAAACCTGATGATAAGTGGGATGATAATAATTGGAAGCTTTATTCTCTAAATGCTAAAGCTATGAATGCTCTTATTTGTGCATTAGATAAATCTGAATTCAATCGCATCTCACATTGTTTAACTGCGCAGGAAATATGGCATACTTTGGAGGTGACGCACGAGGGAACGTCACAGGTGAAGGAGTCTAGACTTGCACTTCTGAGCATGGAATACGAGGGATTTCACATGCTACCATTAGAGACGATATCAGAAATGTTTGCGAGGTTCACCAACATTGTCTACAAGTCTAGTTCGCTCGGTAAGCCATATTCTAGCCTTGAGCAGGTGAGGAAGATATTAAGAGCTCTGCCAAGCTCTTTCAGGCCTAAAGTCACTGCCATCTAAGAAGCGAAAGATTTGTCACAGATGAGGGTGGAGGACTTAATAGGTAATTTAATGTCCCACGAGCTTGAATTGCAAAATATTGATGAAAGGGAGAAACCTGAGGAAAAGGAGAAAGCTACCAAGCCACTTGCTCTGAAAGCTGACGAAAGTGAAGAAGATGATGATGATATAGCGCTAATGGTCAGAAATTTCAGAAAGTTTGTCCAGACCAAGCAAGGAAGAGCAGAAATGGCACCCAGGTTTAATCGCTCTAACTTTTTTCAGTCTTCTAAGAAAAATTATGATCAGAATACTACTAATAGAATGACTTGTTTTAAATGCAAGAAAAGAGGACATCGAATGAGGGATTGCCCACATGAGACAGCTCAGGTAGCTAAAGAAAAGGGAAAATCCAAGGTGCTTACTTGGGACATGGATAGCGAAGCTGAGAGCGAGGAGGAGGAACACGAAGCCCATTCATGCATGGCATTGATGGGAATACACAATGAGGTAACTTCTGGTAGTAAAACTGAACTCCTTACTCTCTGTAAAGAAATGCAAGATAAAATAGTAGAGCTTGAATCCACTATAGATGACTACCAAAATGAAAACTTTGAAATGCAACAATCTGAATATGAAATGTCTAAAGAGATTGAAAAACTCAAAATTGATATTGTTGCTCGTGACTCTACTATTGATAGTTTGAAAAAGGAAAAATCCAGTTTTAATGATGAAGCACCTTGTCTCTCTTGGCTTCCTTGATGAATAATATTAGCATGCTTAAACTTGATTTGATTAAGCTCGAAACTGAAAAAGACTATGTTATTAGAGAGCTTAATGATAAATTCTGCATGTTGGATAATGATTTTAAAAGAAAAATGGTTGAATTTGAAAAGAAGGAAGAGGAAAACAAGAGAGCTTTTATAAGTAAATGCACATTGCTTGTGGAAGAAAATAAATTGTTGAAAACCAAAGTCTCTAATCTTGAACTTGCCATTAAGAAATTCTCTACGGGAAAACAATCATTGGACACTATTTTAGAGAATCAATTATATGGCAATAATAGAAGAGGACTTGGTTTTGGTCTGAAAAACGTTGAAAAACAAAAATTCAAGAAATTCCACAATGCACCGTCTATTGCGAAGAATTTATATGCAAAGTGCTTTACTTGTGATAGTGTAGGCCACACATCATACTATTGTAAATTTAGGAACACAAATATCAAGTTTAAACAAGTGTGGGTTCCTAAAACCATGTTGGCTAACACTAGTGGACCTTGTTGGATTCCAAGGTCACACTTAACACCTTTCATGTAGGTGTGATGGAGTTTTGGCAAGGAGCAATAAACTCAATGTCTCATTCTTTTAGCTCCTTCGTCAAAAAGCGACGAGAAGGTATAATTTCTATCCCTCTTTGCATTGCATTGCATACCTTCATAGATTTTTTTTTGTGTGCTTGATTTATTTTGGTTTGTGTGCTTGCATGGATGACTTTTAATGTTTTTATTTCTGAAAAAAATATATTGAAAAATCTAAAAAAAAATCAAAAAAATTGTGTGCTTATTGTATCCTCTTTTGAATCTCTTGAGTGATATTGTATGAATGATCAATTCTATCTCTTGTAGAAGCGAATTCATTATTGTTGTTGCTACATGAACATGATGTTATTCCTTTTAGTAGCCATGACATGTCTCATAAGTCTCAAACTTGACTTCTACACCTACATTTGCACTTTCACGATACTTGACTTTTTAGTGCTTTTGGAGATTCTTTTGAAGAGTAATGGAAAGTGAATGTAGGAATGATTAATTTCTGAAATTTCTAAGGGATATGATGTGTTTAGCCATGAATTAAAATTGAGCACAAAAGAATTGAAAAAAAAACGATATTTGCTCCGTATGAAAAATGGATACACTTCATGGCTAAAACACAACCCACGAGTATCCAACTTGTGCTACATGGGTAATCATTAGCGTTGGTGTATATAACTCGTCAAGCAATGCCATCCCACATTTAAAAGTCCATTTAGGCCATGTTTTGGGATTCGGTAACTTGAACTCATCTTTGATGAGGTGGGAAAAGTCAATCCTAGTGATATTCATGAAAAATGGAAAATGTGGATTGTTTTGGTTGATTCTCTGAAATTGAATCTCCTCTAGTACTTTATTGTATATATCATTACACTTACACGAAGGTGGAGAAGTCTTGGTATGAAATTTGCACGCTACTTCTAATAATGATTTATTTTTTGCATGGGATATTTTTGTGCCTTCATTAATCCACTTTTGGTGATTACAAAGGGGGAGAAAGAAAAGAAAGATTTGTCGGTATTCGGTTGTTGAAGGGGGAGCTTGTGAAAAATACTTGATTTATGGTGAAGGGGGAGCTTGAGAGAAGGGGGAGCATGTATGTTGCTTTTATATGTGTACTATATATAGCATGTACTATTTGGGCTAAAACACAATGCATGCTATATGTTGTAATGCTTGTATAGTCATTCCAAAATCGCATTACACTCTTCAACACACTTCACACACCCATTCTCATTGATCAAATCTTTTATGGGTTTGTCATCACCAAAAGGGGGAGATTGTTGGAAGCAACGATCTAGGACCTTGGTTTGATGATGACAAACGTGTCGGTATATCTAATGTGTGTGCTCAGTATGTTTCAGGCGTGGCAAAATGATATACTTTCGATATTTGGCGGATTTGCTATTCGTATAGCAAATTGGGAGAGATAGAGTGTTTGTGCACAAAGAAGTGTGACTTGGTCAATGAAGAGCAAAGTTGGACTTGGTCCAAAGAAATAAAGAGATTGAGCCCAATTTGAATTACAAATGGAGGCGATCCGATCATTTAGCTAGACTTGCAACACAATTCTTATTCAAATCATTTTTAGTTGCTAACAAATCCTCACCATATCCCTATTCCAGTTCATATCCTTACTCCTAGTTGGATACAAATTTCATGCCCCTTGATTTAAGGGATTCTCTCTTAGCCCTAGTCTTATCCCTAGCCGTACAAACAAAAACCCTAGGGCCACTCCTATATAAACACGTATATAGGGGTGATAATGTGTGGTGGCTGAAAAAATTATTTGCGGCAGCAATACTTCTCAAAGCTTTAAATCTTCTCGCTGCCATCTCTCAAAACACAAAAAAAAAACAAGTTCACGAAACCCTATCTCTATTCTTAAGCCGCCATCATCTAACAAAGCCTACAACCGCCCACATCTCTCAAGGCCAAAGCAGAAGAGATCTCACCGACGTGAGGAAGCCACCGTCGCCAAAGCAATCTGCTGATCCACCACCGCCGTGACGAGGTCGCCCACGGAGCCTTCACTGCTGAAGAAGCCTCCGTCGTTGAGTGCACATCAACGAAGAAGAAGAAGACGAGGACGGAGAAGTTGATGCTGTCGTCGAGTTGAAGAAATCGCTGTTGATGTGCCCGCTGCCGAATACGAAGGAGGTGAACACCGTCGCCATCGGAGATCTCGCAGCACGACGCTGAGAAGAAGTCGCCGTACTTGGCGCCTCGTCGCCTTGCCGTCGAGGAGGGACCACCCGAGCCTTCGTCACCGCAGAGAACACCACGCCACAAAGTTGCCGAGAACGAGGACGAAGACGACACAGAAGAAGTCGGCGTCGTCGTCGCTGGTATCATTGCCGGAGTTGCTGTCGTTGCTGAGTCGAGGAAGACGACGTAGCCACCAACGATCATCTCGAAGCTCCGCATCCGCTGCTGCACGAGGATCCGCCGCCGAACGAAGAAGTATTGCTGCACGATGGAGAACAACAAGAGGAGCTCCCGCCGCCTACGATCCCTAGTCGAAGTCGGAGGCGTCATCGCTACTGCACCGAATCGGAGAAGCCGCTGCTCGCGTCGTCGTCGCTATCTTGTGGAGCCACCGCCGTCATCGCCAAAGAAGAATTCGCCGCTCGGAGATCCAGAGTTGCCGTCGTGATCGCCACTGTTCGAGAGGAGCTCACCACCGCTGCGAAGTCATCAGAGAAGTCGGTGATGTCCACTATCGCTGCATGAGAAAAGTTAGAACGAACGGTCACGATCGCATGGTAAATCAAAACTACGGCTGAGATTGAGGGCTGAGCGAGATCGAAACGAAGCGAGGGTGTTTCGTTTTCGTGGTGACGTGGCAGCCGAAATGCCGTGGGATCGGAACGAAGGGAAATAAAGCAACGGCTGCGATTGTTTCCCGCGAAATTAAATCGAAACGATCTTTTTCGTTCGCTGGGCTGACGTGGCAGGGAGTTAAGTTGAATCTGCTTTGCACACCGACCGAAGCTTAAAAGAACTGAACTGAATCTTCTTTGTACACCGACCGTATTATTCAAAAGGGAGTTGCTCTGCGCACATGCCTCTTAAACACTGGATCTGAACTAAATTGCTAAGTGCACCGGCTGAGGATTTATTCAGGAGTTACTCTGCGCACCGACAGCCAGTTTAATTGGATTTGAACTGAATTGCTTTATGCACAGACCAGTGAGTATTTTGCAATCCAGGAGTCAGATTGAGACACCGTTTGCGTCAGATTGGAGCTGACGACGTGCTGATTGACAGAGACGCCTACACAGACACAAACTGAGCATTTCTAAACCCTTAAACTCTTTTATTTGTGTCTTAGTGTAACGTTCTCTGTGGGGAAACTTTTACCTGTTTTTGGTGACTATTTTGGGACTTGTTGTAATGCCCTACCAGATACTGCACAAGTACTAGAGGCGGGGTGAATAGTACTTTAAAATAATAAGGAGTATAATTCCAAATTAAATTGCAAACAACTACCAAATCAATTTGCGGAAGCTTAAATTGAATGACAACAACAAAATTAACAATGCAAACAAATGATGTTAATGGGTTCGGATCCACCCAAGTCTCCCCGACTTGTTCCCGGTGATCCTACGTCCCAACCACCCGGATCCCCTCCGGATACTTGAGTTAGAAACCCTAACTCAAGATTTCCACTATGAATATCTTGTGAAAAACCTTCACAAGATCAAATCATACAACAACGGCAATAGTGAATCCCACAACCCGGGATCACAACCTTCTCTCACAACCGAGAGAATCAACAAGCAATATAAATGAGTTATATTGAAATAAGCAAACTTACCACAAAATCCTATACCTTGAGTTTTTCTTACCCAAAAGGTGAAATGGAGGATTTGAGGAAGATGAAGTCACCAAGACCTAGCACCAAGGAAATGACCAGCAATCGGTGCCTAGGGATGATTTGGAGACTTGGATCAAGCAATAGCTTGAAGAGCTCACCAAGAACAAGCTTCTCTCTAGATGGATTCTAGATCTAGAAATGAGAGAGAATGGGTTTCTTGTGAGGAAGAGAGCTTTTGATTTGAGTGAGAATAGCTATCTCTTTTGATCTCAATGAATCTCTGAATGGAAGCTCTAACCTAGATAGAAATGACCTAGGTTCGTATTTATAGGGTCCCATAAAAACAACTTAGGTCATTCTCCAACGGATAGAAATCTGTGAGAATTAGTCGGTCAAAGAACAATCACTGACCGACTAGTTCATCAACTAGTCGGTCAGTCAAACAGCATGGACCGACTAAGAGAGGAACTGAGAAGAAAGAGAATTTCAGACCTAGAAATCTAGTCGGTCCAAGAAGACATTCTGACCGACTAGTTTCACAACTAGTCGGTCAGTCAATGAACGTAGACCGACTAAGAGGCAAAATGAAATAGTCTGAACACAAGTTGACTTAGTCGGTCCAAGAACAAAAGTTGACCGACTAGATTGTCAACTAGTCGGTCACCAAACGTTCTTAGACCGACTAACGATAAACAGTAGCTTAGGAGAAATTTAGCATGAACAGTAAGTCACAACTAGTCGGTCAAAGAAGCATCACTGACCGACTAGTTCACAAACTAGTCGGTCGGTGAGTCAACGTAGACCGACTAACTGTAAACAGTAAAGTCCAAGAAATTAAGGAATCAAACTAGTCGGTCCAAGAAGAGTGGCCGACCGACTAGATCACCATCTAGTCGGTCAGTACTTGTTCTTGTACCAACTAACATGCACATACAAGTCCGAATCGAAGCGCGACGCTTCGAGGAAGTTAGAATGAACTTGTACTAAGATCCTAGAGCTACGATATGAGCGTTATGAAGTTAGAATGGTAAGATATACTCAAGGCTTAACATTCTATATATCGAAGCTAAAAAGACTATAAATAAAACCTTAATAAACGGTCTTCGAGAGCTTCGATTGAATCTTCATAACTTCCAAAACGGCGCAAGAGCTTCAACGAAGCTTTAGGCATGAATACGAGCTTTGGGAAGTGTTGAGATGTCGCTTTGAATGTTCTCGTGAATTTGGCGACGATCTCCAATACTGCGCTCACAAATTGTTAGTTCATGGATTATTTATGTTTGCTCATCATCAAAACCAAATCTGGGGAGTCCAATATTCAACATTCTCCCCCTTTTTGGTGATGACAAACCAACATAAATAATAATCAAAAATAATGATTCAAATGTAAAATACTTACTCCCCCTGCATTGATGACACGTTAATTCCAAAATGAATATATATGAATTGCATCAATCAGATGAGTAAGATAAATAAAGAGAATCGATTTTCGAAATATCGGATTTTGAAAATCCTTATATATATCTTAACTCCCCCTGAATCTAACATATCAAACTAGATTCTTGGAAATTGAGTTAAATTTTCATTTGCGCTATTTATTATCATTATCTCTCCCCCTTTGGCATTATCCCAAAAATGGGGGGCATACAACGACAACAACTAGGAAATGGAAAATCCAACATCGGGAGTCGTAGACAATGACGATGGAACTAATTGACACCAAGGGAAGAATGATAAAATCAAATCAAGGTGTGCCAAATTGTCCATTATCAAAAAGCGATAATCAAAATCATCAAAAAAATATTTGGTAATAAATTTTTTTTATTTATTGAATAATGAAACATACTCTCCAATATTCAATATTCTTGGTTAAAATTGTGCATGGAAAACAATTCTATACAAATATAGAAATATAATCTATTTAACCAAGTTTTTCAATCGTCGAGCGACGATTTTACATAGCATGGACATTGAATGAGAATTAAAGTGCACGACGAAGTAAATATCACAACATGAACAACGATGTATATATATAAATGATAACATCATGAGTACATCCAAAAAGATATCGAATATAAAAAAGTACATCATATCAAATGCAACACATCATCTATATAAACATCAAAAAGTACAACATCATCGTCTACATCAAAATATAACATCATCATCAATATCCAAAGTACATCAGAATACCCAACACCGACATCCAGAAAACTCAAAAATACATCAAAAACAACCCTCAATCTCCATCCTAACCCAAAATACTCTCAAAAAAAATATGTCATCCAAAGAGTAGTGGAGAGTCCTCGGAACAGACGATCACGAGGAAGTGGCTGGATCTGCAGTCTCCGTGGGTCCAGTCGACGGAGTGGACTCAGGCTCTCCAGGGAGAAGAGGCGTCTCAACAGACGGGATCGTCGGGGTAGGTGTGGAAACAACTGGCTCAACAGCAGGGGTCGCAACAGCAGGGGTCTCAACAGCAGCAGGAGATAGATGTGCAGGCTCGACAGCAGGGTCAGCAGCAGGCTCAGAAGTCTGAAGTGCTGAAGCAGAAGTCTCTGGAGCACCGGAAGTGGTGCCATCTCCAGGAGCTGAAGTGGTAGCAGTAGCAGCAGCAGCAGTGGCCTCATCGCCACGGGCTAAGGAAGTGACAAGCTCGTCAAGCTCCTCATCGTCCATCTCCTCGGCCTCAGAAACTGAAGGAGGAAGATCAATCCCCATCATACGAGCCATACGACAGACGACCTCCTCAGTACGAGCCAAACGAGAGTCGTGCTGACGAAGAAGGCGTACGACATCGTCTAATGTGGCAGGAGGAGCGGGGGCTGCAGCAGCTGACGGAGTAGACTGGGAAGCAGATGCGGTAGACCTCTGCACGTGACGAAGCGCCGCTAGAGATTTCTTAACGGCCGTCGCGTTTAGAGGAGTACCCAAGGGACGCTCATCGTCAGGAGGGAGAGGGACTCGGAAATGACGAAACACAAGGGTCAACAGACAAGGGTATGGAATATGCGCAGATTTATTGGTCTTGCGTATACACTCGAAAGAGTCCATCTTATCGAGTATTACGCGAGCCCAATTAATCTCGCAACCCAAGAAAAGAGCGTATATGAGCTTCAAAAATGGCTGGGATGGAAGTGAAGATGAGCCGTACTTGGGAAGCAAGCACGACTTCAGAATAAGATTCAGAACCCAGGCATTTGGCTTGAACGACTTTGAAGGAACTCCAATGAAGGCAGGAGGGATCACATGGAAGATGTCAGAAAGAACGGACTGATCCAAGGAAGATATATCATCGACGGAAATGTCTGAAGGCAGGAGACCAGACGACGAGCAGCCAAGAATCTCCCCCAAGATTTCTGCCGTGAGAACTATAGGAGTTCCCAAGACAGTAGTCTCGATGGAGTGACTAGCATCGTACTGGCCTCGAACACGATTGGCATAGAACAATTTCACAAGGCGAGGATATGGTTTAGGATTTGCCTTAAGATCGTATCGGAGATAATCAAGGAGACCACTATAGGAGAGGAGATCTGCTAGGCCAAGGAAATCCGAAAACTGAACGTAGTGCTCCAATAGCATCGGGCAGTGTTCAATACGGTTGTAGGCCGCGAGACACATAGGGTCGTCGCGACACAACGATATGTCAACACCACCCGCTGGCATTGGGCCCTTTCCCTTAGGCTGGCGAGTCCTAGGACGAAGTGGAGGAGTGGGTTCCCTATGGCTAGGCTCATCCTCAGGCACAAACTCAGTGTCGGAATCGGGAGGAGTAGAGGGTGAGTGGAGTATGGCCTTTTTAGTCTTAGATTTTCGGGGTTTGACGGTCGCCGTCCTCTGCTTCTTCAGGGGAGGCGAAGACGGAGAAGCTTGGGTTGATTTGGCACGACGTTTAGGCTTAGGTGGATTCCTAGGGTCGGAAGGCCCTATAGACATAGGAGAAGCCCCAGAAGAGGCGATAGGAATCCTCGTCTTTGCCATGGTCGAGGCACGACGAGTACAACCAAACGTCGGGAAGATCAAACACACTAGCACAAACCCTAGAAGCCCTAGATTCCTACAGCAAACTCGAAATAAACAAGCCCTAGAAGAACTTGAAACCCTAGGAGCTAGAAGTTGAAATCAAGGAGAGCAAACCCTAGAATAGGAATTGAGATCTAGGAGGAGGGGGTTTTACCTAGGAGGAGGAGACGACGGCGGCGGACGGCGGCGATGGCCGGAGAGATGGCCGGAGTCGACGGGAATTTGAAAAGGCTCGGAGGGGTTTAGGGATTTTACGGGCTGGAGCTTAAAAGAGACCGACTAGAAAGAGCTTTAGTCGAATGAAAAGAGATATAAGTCGGTCGAGATCTGGAAAAGACACATTTGCCCTAACATACTTAGTCGGTCACAGTTCAAGTACTGACCGACTAGATTACGATCTAGTCGGTCGGTCAATGAGCTTGAACCGACTAAGTCGAAACATAGGCAAACATGGATTTTTAGGGCTAGATTTAGTCGGTCGCAGTATATTCACTGACCGACTAGTTTTCAATCTAGTCGGTCGGTAAATGTACTGTGACCGACTAAAGAAAGAAAAAGAAAAGAGTTAGATGAAAGCTTGATCTAGTCGGTCTGAGTTCATTTGCTGACCGACTAGATGATCATCTAGTCGGTTGACAAATGAACTGAAACCGACTAGAAGAGTCCAAAAATTGATAATTGATTTTTCTTCACAAACCACTTGGATGAAACATCTTAACACTCTCATTAGTCATCTAAATTACCCCATAAAACGTCGAAATCTTAAATACGACATTGAAATACGAATTCGGTCATAAATTCAAACATATCACATAAAATTCCCAAAAATTCAATAAATCTAGCATGAATGAAATATCGCAAAATATAATAGCATGCAAGATAATTGAATGAAATATGAATCCTATATCTCGGATTCACCTATAATCCCCAATTCTCGACGCAACCGCACAAAGGAGTCCTCCTTTAGGGGTTTCGTGAAAATATCGGCGATTTGCTTTTGGGTTTCAACGTACACTAAAATGATGTACTTTTTAGCAACATGATCATCTAAGAAATGGTGTCGGACATCTATGTGTTTTGATCGGGAATGGTGCACCGGATTCTTTGAAAGACAGATAGCACTTTGGTTATCCACCATGATAGGGCTAGTATCACAGTGAATACCAAAATCCTTCAAAGTGTGTCTCATCCAAAGAACCTGGGCACAAGCGGCACCGGCGGCAATATATTCCGCCTCGGTGGTTGAAAGTGATACGGAATTTTGCTTCTTGGAAAACCAAGAGACAAGAGAATTTCCTAGAAAATGGCAAGTGCCACTAGTACTTTTCCTGTCGGATTTGCATCCCGCATAATCGGCATCACTGTATGAGACTAACTCATACGTGCTAGATTTCGGATAAAGTAATCCAAAATCTAAAGTGTAACTTAGATAACGGAAAATACGCTTTACCGCTACTAAGTGAGACTCCTTAGGTTGAGACTGATAACGAGCACATATGCATACGGCAAACATAATATCGGGCCTACTTGCGGTAAGATAAAGTAAACTACCTATCATACCTCGATATAGACGAATGTCTACATCCTTACCGCCCGTATCCTTGTCAAGATGCGTAGTCGTGCTCATTGGAGTCTTTTTCCCGGAAGCACTTTCCATTCCAAATCGCTTAAGCAACTCCACCGTATACTTCGTTTGGTGGATGAAGATTGCATCGTTCAATTGGCGAATTTGGAGACCTAAGAAATATTTGAGTTCGCCCATGTGGCTCATCTCAAATTGGTCCTTCATAACATTAGAAAACTCTTCGCAAAGAGTGAAGTTAGTAGCACCGAAAATGATATCATCAACATAAATTTGAACTAATAAAATATCATTATTCGCATGCTTAACAAAAAGTGTAGAATCGGCTTCGCCCATTTTAAAATTCAAATCCAAAAGAAAATTCTTTTAGGCGATCATACCATGCTCGAGGAGCTTGTCTCAAACCATAAAGAGCTTTCTTTAGTTTAAAAACATGATTTGGAAAATTTTCATTTATGAAGCCCGGAGGTTGAGAAACGTAAACTTCCTCAACAACATCTCCGTTTAAAAATGCACTTTTAACATCCATTTGAAATAACTTAAAATTTTTATGGCATGCATAAGACAATAAAAGTCTAATTGATTCTAATCTAGCTACCGGAGCGAAGGATTCTTCGAAATCGATACCTTCCTCTTGGCGATAGCCTTGAGCAACTAACCTAGCTTTGTTCCGGACGACGACTTGATTTTCGTCGGTTTTGTTCTTGAAGATCCACTTTGTCCCTATGACGGTGTGGTTCTTCGATGGCAAAGGAACAAGCTCCCATACCTCATTCCTCTCGAATTGAATGAGTTCCTCCTCCATGGCAAGGATCCAAGCACTATCTTCGCATGCTTCAACTATATTCTTTGGCTCTATCGGTGAGGCAAAGGCACAATTGACGAAGTGGTGGACTTGAGATCTCGTCTTGACACTATCATTAATATTGCCAATGACTTGCTCATGGGGATGGTCGCGAACGGTATGAAGCCGCTTGGGAATACCTTGATCACTAGGCACATTCTCAACAACTTCATTAGTCGGGTTAGTCTCAATAGAATCAATTGAATCAATAGTCTTAGAATTTTCAAACGAATCACATAAAACATCCATAGAATCATTATCATTTGAAATTCTAGAAGTAGTAAAATTCTCATTAAAAGAGACATGAAGTGATTCCTCGATCGTAGAGGATCTTTTGTTGTATATCCGGTAGGCTTTGCTACGTGATGAATACCCAACAAATATCCCCTCATCCGATCTCGGATCAAACTTGTCCAAATTATCATATGTGTTTTTAATGAAACATTTTGCGCCGAAAACACGAAAATGTTTAACTTGAGGCAATCTACCAAACAACAATTCATAGCAAGTTTGTTTGGTGCCGGGCCTCAAAAGTATTCTATTAAACACATAACAAGCGGTGTGTACCGCTTCCGCCCAAAATTGATAACCAAGTTGACTATCTTCGAGCATAGTGCGAGCACACTCCACAAGCGTTCTATTCTTCCTCTCAACAACACCATTTTGAGGAGGTGCGCGAGGGAAAGAAAACGTGTGAGTAATTCCAAGATCATCACAAAAATTTGAGAAAGACTCATTCTCAAATTCACCCCCATGATCACTACGAATAGTGACAATGGTGGTTCCGATGAGATTTTGTACTTTCTTCACAAATATTGTGAAGTTTTCAAAAGCTTCATTTTTATTACATAAGAAAAATACCCATGTAAATCTTGAATAATCATCAACGATGACTAGTCCATATCTTGCATTTCCTAAGGAAGCAACTCTAGTTGGCCCAAATAAATCTAGATGTAATAGCTCTAGTGGCCGTTTCGTAGAAATGCTTTTCTTAGGTTTAAATGAAGATTTAGGAAGCTTGCCACGTTGACAAGAATCACAAAAACTTTTCTTTTCGAAAACGAGCTTCGGAAAACCTTTAATGGAATTTAATTTCGAAAGCTTATAAAGTGTTCCAAAGTTCACATGTCCAAAGCGTCGATGCCATAAGTGTTGTTCACTTGTGTTGGCAACGAGACATTGTTCATATGACTTAGGAAGATCCAAAATATAAATATCTTTATGGCGTGTGCCGGAAAATAATAATTTATTATTATCATTTGAAATATGACACAATCCTTTCGCAAAGCTAACTTTGTAACCTTTGTCACAAAGTTGGCTTATTGAAATAAGATTATGATTTAAACCATTAACTAGATAGACATCACTAATTAAGGGTTTAGAAGGGTTACCCACTTTACCAACACCGACGATGGTTCCGCTCTCGTTGCCTCCAAATACGACGCGATTTCCATTTGCAATGGGAACCACTCCGGAGAGCAATTGAGCGTCACCCGTCATGTGTTTTGAACACCCGCTATCGAGTATCCAATTCCCTTTGGAGCTAAATTTAAATTTGTTGCTCCTCTTCTTTTTCTTTTCCTTGAGTACCTAAAGATAGAAACTTTCATATCATGGTACCCAAGGTCATTGGGTCCTCAAAAGTTAGACCTTTGGAAGCCAAGTTCAATTGGACTTTGACTTCCCCACATAATTTCTACTATGCACAACATCCGAAAAATAAGCATTCATATATACTTGTTTTTCATCCATGCTTGTGTCCTTTGGGCTCCAAATAGTGAAAATTTTGGGAGCCATCATCCTATTGGGTGCATGCATGCGTTGTTGGTTTCTACGTGATGCATGACGTGGATAGGCATACAGAACATGATGGAATGGTGCACGACGAGAATTATTCATACGATGAGGTGGGTGAACATATGCATGTGTGGGAACACATGCGTGAGGGTGTCTCACATGGTGTGCACGTGCCCGTGAACGTGTAGCATAGAAATCATCATATGTGTGAGATGGTGGAGTAGGACGTGTGTTCCTACGTGGCATGGTATTTGTGTACATATAAGCATGCCCCTTCTTTGGAGGTCCACCCAAAGTGGGTTTCTTTCCAAAAGAGGGTGTGGACGAGGTGGAAGCACCATTGGTAGATGAACTACCAATAGAGTGTTTGCTACCACTCGTAGAGTCACCGGAAGTTGGCCTAACAAAAGTAGTGGCCGCTTTGGATGGACATCCCATCGTATACCCCAAACCAATGTGGTGATTGGCCGGAAGTAAGTCACTTAGGATTTTATCCAAATGGTCCTTACCCTTATTGAATCTATTGATTCGGCCTAATGTGTTCTCATATTTCTCTTTGAGAGAACGCATAGAAGTATCTAATGTGGATACTTGCGATGTGAGCACATAAACACGAGATTTAAGATTCTCGTTCTCAATACTCAAAGTCGAGTTTTGAGAAGTTAAATCCGCTATCCTATGTTCTTCCGGATCATCAATGCTAACATGTTCAAGTTTAGATTTGAGATTAACAATCTCATTTCTTAACTCTTCAACAACGGTGTCGTTGTTGGTGATGATAGTCTTAGGCGAGGTTTGAATGCTAGCTATGTCATCTTTTACTTTAGTATATCGATTTACTAATTTTGTGTATTTAGACCATAAATGAGAGTTAGCATCCCTAAGATCATCCATAGTTACCTCATCGCCTTCGTCGTCGCTATCATCAGAGGAGGAAGATCCTTGATCATGCTCCTCTCTTGCCATGAAGCACATATGTGCTTGCTCCACTTTCTCATCATCCGACTCTCCGCTTGAGGAATCCTCAGAGTCAGTGAATGTTGCTCTGACAAGTCCCTTTTTGTACCCCTTTTTGTACTTCTTTGACTTGTCGAACTTTGGCGCCTTCCACTTCTCCTTTTGCTTGTTTTGAGGACAATCCGCTTTGATGTGTCCTGGCTTATTGCATTTAAAGCACAAAGGTAGAGAGGCGTTAGTAGAAGTAAATTTAGATTTTTGTTTGAAGTTATCCTTTCGGAAGAAGCGATTGAACTTCTTTGCCATGAGTGCAATGGATTCCATGTCCATTTCTTCTTCCGAGTCCTCATCATCGGTAGAGGTGGATGAAGCCGCCTTGAATGCAATCGCCTTTTTCTTAGGCGCATCTTGGTTCAAATAGGACTTCATCTTTTCTTGTAACTTCACCTTGCTATCTTTGCGTACCTCGTATGACATCAAAGTACCCATTAGTTGAACTACGGTATATTTGTTCATGTCATTACCTTCCTCGATGGCGAAGGTACGTTTTTTCCAAGAAGAGGGAAGTCCTTCAATAAGCTTTGAGCACTTCTCCTTTTGAGTGTAGGACTTGCCGAGGGCCTCTAACTCGTTTATTATGTCAACGAAGCGAGCATAATATTCTTTCATCTTCTCGCCATGTTGCATATGAAACATTTCGTAATCTTTGTTTACGACTACGAGTTTAGAGTCTCTTACCCTACTCGTCCATTCATGAAGAATGAGGAGGGAGTTCCAAATTTGATATGCACTCTTACATGTGCATATCTTATTGAAGTCCTCGGGCTCCAATGCGCATTGCAAGGCGTTCATTGCCTTGGCATTGCTTACCTCCGCGGCGATCTCCGCGGTAGTCCATTTCTCAAAGTCTTCTTCTACGGGTTCAATATATTCCTTCATTGTGGTCCTCCATAAGGATGCACTCCGGAGGAAGGTTTCCATCCGGCATTTCCAGTACCCGTAGTTGGTACCGTTGAAGAATGGAGGCCTCGTAGAGGAATGTCCTTCCATCACCGAAGATGCTCCTTCACGGTTCCTGAAGGTGTCATAGTTGGAAGGTGGACGCACGGTCTTGTTGTCGTTGGCAGACATAGCTAAGTATCTGGCTCTGATACCAAATGTAATGCCCTACCAGATACTGCACAAGTACTAGCGGGGGGGGGGGGGGGGGGTGAATAGTACTTTAAAATAATAAGGAGTATAATTCCAAATTAAATTGCAAACAACTACCAAATCAATTTGCGGAAGCTTAAATTGAATGACAACAACAAAATTAACAATGCAAACAAATGATGTTAATGGGTTCGGATCCACCCAAGTCTCCCCGACTTGTTCCCGGTGATCCTACGTCCCAACCACCCGGATCCCCTCCGGATACTTGAGTTAGAAACCCTAACTCAAGATTTTCACTATGAATATCTTGTGAAAAACCTTCACAAGATCAAATCATACAACAACGGCAATAGTGAATCCCACAACCCGGGATCACAACCTTCTCTCACAACCGAGAGAATCAACAAGCAATATAAATGAGTTATATTGAAATAAGCAAACTTACCACAAAATCCTATACCTTGAGTTTTTCTTACCCAAAAGGTGAAATGGAGGATTTGAGGAAGATGAAGTCACCAAGACCTAGCACCAAGGAAATGACCAGCAATCGGTGCCTAGGGATGATTTGGAGACTTGGATCAAGCAATAGCTTGAAGAGCTCACCAAGAACAATCTTCTCTCTAGATGGATTCTAGATCTAGAAATGGGAGAGAATGGGTTTCTTGTGAGGAAGAGAGCTTTTGATTTGAGTGAGAATAGCTATCTCTTTTGATCTCAATGAATCTCTGAATGGAAGCTCTAACCTAGATAGAAATGACCTAGGTTCGTATTTATAGGGTCCCATAAAAACAACTTAGGTCATTCTCCAACGGATAGAAATCTGTGAGAATTAGTCGGTCAAAGAACAATCACTGACCGACTAGTTCATCAACTAGTCGGTCAGTCAAACAGCATGGACCGACTAAGAGAGGAACTGAGAAGAAAGAGAATTTCAGACCTAGAAATCTAGTCGGTCCAAGAAGACTTTCTGACCGACTAGTTTCACAACTAGTCGGTCAGTCAGTGAACGTAGACCGACTAAGAGGCAAAATGAAATAGTCTGAACACAAGTTGACTTAGTCGGTCCAAGAACAAAAGTTGACCGACTAGATTGTCAACTAGTCGGTCACCAAACGTTCTTAGACCGACTAACGATAAACAGTAGCTTAGGAGAAATTTAGCATGAACAGTAAGTCACAACTAGTCGGTCAAAGAAGCATCACTGACCGACTAGTTCACAAACTAGTCGGTCGGTGAGTCAACGTAGACCGACTAACTGTAAACAGTAAAGTCCAAGAAATTAAGGAATCAAACTAGTCGGTCCAAGAAGAGTGGCCGACCGACTAGATCACCATCTAGTCGGTCAGTACTTGTTCTTGTACCAACTAACATGCACATACAAGTCCGAATCGAAGCGCGACGCTTCGAGGAAGTTAGAATGAACTTGTACTAAGATCCTAGAGCTACGATATGAGCGATAAGAAGTTAGAGAATGGTAAGATATACTCAAGGCTTAACATTCTATATATCGAAGCTAAAAAGACTATAAATAAAACCTTAATAAACGGTCTTCGAGAGCTTCGATTGATTCTTCATAACTTCCAAAACGGCGCAAGAGCTTCAACGAAGCTTTAGGCATGAATACGAGTTTTGTGAAGTGTTGAGATGTCGCTTTGAATGTTCTCGTGAATTTGGCGACGATCTCCAATACTGCGCTCACAAATTGTTAGTTCATGGATTATTTATGTTTGCTCATCATCAAAACCAAATCCGGGGAGTCCAATATTCAACACTTGTCTAGTTGGGACTAGACAAGTGGGACCCAGCTAGTTTGGGACTAGCTGGTAGAAAGCTTTGCTAGGATTAATAGTGAGAGGAAACACTGTGTGGGGTACTGAGAGTCCGGCGAGTGTAGAGACATAGAGGGTGCTCTGAGCGTGCTCTAACTTGTGACTTTGTACCTATTGCACTATTCAATCTAGTATTAGCTTTGGGGGCTGGAGTAGGTCGTTGGGACGACCGAACCAGTGTAAATCTGCTGTATACTCTGTGTCTGCTCTTCATTACTCTGGTTGTGCTTCTAACTGCGTGTGATTTCTCGTGGGTTGCACGAGAATTTTTTATTAGCCTATTCACCCCCCCTCTAGGCTAGGATCCAGATCCAACACCACATTGATATTGTGAAACCCGAATAAAATGGTTATTAGACATCATAGGATTCAATTAAGAAACCGGTTCTAGATATCTTTTCTAATGTTGTTTCTCTATAGCAGTGGTCCATTCACCGTAGATAACATTTGTGTGACGTGCTTGTCGACCGTCCTCGTCGGTATCAGGCAAGTGAAACTTGCATCTCTTGATTTGGGCCATGTCTTAGGCCATTACCTTGCTTTAGCGTAAAAGAGACTAGACGGTGAAAGGATAGCCGTCTGGACGCCATTGACCTAGCTTGACAACGAAGCTTGGTCCGTCACCTTCATCATGCTTGTATGTCACGTTTAATTTCACTTAACGGTACGCGTATTAACTGTTCATGTCATCCATGCATCTTTAACTGCCAAGTTTAATTTAAATTAACGGTACGCGAATATCTGTTCATGTCATTGCATTTTGCCTGTCATGTTTAAATTCAATTAACGGTACGCGAATATCTGCTCATGTCATTGCATGCTTGAACACTCATCGTGATTGCGTAGCATCGCTACATACTAGTGCTACTTGTTCCGGCTAGGCACCCGTTTTGCGGGCACAACCCTAGGCCAAATACGATTCTGGCTCGTGGTCCAGAAAACGAGCTCAACACAACCTGCGGGCAATAGGGCACTCACCTGTGTGTGAGTGATCCCTTGTACTTGAACATAGCCTGCGGGCAATAGGGCACTCACCTGTGTGTGAGTGATCCCTTGTACTTGAACATAGCCTGTGGGCAATAGGGCGCTCACATGTGTGTGAGTTATCCCTTGTACTTGTTACTTGACAATACATGTCACACCTACCACTTGTTACTTGCTACTTGTACTTCACTTGTTACTTCCATACGATACTTGCCATGCCATGCACCATACTTTAACTGCTAGGTTGTTAGTTTACCTTTCTTTCAGTTTCCTTGCACAAGTCTTTCGACTTGCTGACATGTGCCCCTTTACTCTTTTGGGTGACACATGTTAGATCCTGAGCTAGAGGCCGTTTCTCAGGACGTAGTGTTTGCTGGCGCTGAGCCAATGGTTGCCGAGGAGGAGTTTGTGGTCATTGGTGACCAGTCTTAGAGGTCGCTTGTGTTCTCTTCCTTGTTTAGGTTTGCTGTTAGTTGTTGGTGCGTGGCACCCTTGCTTGTATGTTGTACTTTGTTGGCCATGTTTGGGCCTTAGCTTTTCCTTTTGAGCCTGGTGGCTTTTCTGTGATATTATAATTTATTTTATGGATATTCTGAGATTTAATAAATTGCTTATTGTCTCACTTCATTATTATTATCGTTGTCTCGTATTGCGTTACAAGGACCTGCCAGATTATTGTTGATTGACGCTTATCAGGCTTGGAGCCTTGCAGCTTCAAGTCTGAGCGGACCTTCTCACGTCTCGCCTCCACATTTTTGGGAAGCAGGGCGTGACAGGTTTTATTGGTGGCCCATGCAGGTCCATTTGCAAATGCGAGCTATCAGAACAACGATAATAATTATAGAATGTCCATTAAATAAATTAGAACATCCAAATTATAAGCCCGGAGTCTAGGTTTTAGCGTTCCTATGTCTTAGGTGGCTAGTAGACGTGTTAGAGCACCTGTCCCAGCTTGATAGGAAATCCATTAGGTCAGGACTATAGTGAGACTTAGTTAGAAGTTTGTGCTTGCTAGTTAGAGGCCCCTAATTGTTTGTTAGACTCCATGCTAGTGATTGATATGATAGTCTTAAGAGTTACCTTAGTGGTTCCTGTCTAGCTCTGACCATGATAGATTCCTAGGATTTCTTTAGCCGTTCGCTTGGGTTCATCGATATCGGGCCCAACAGAACATGATCTCGATTCTCTTAGAACCTTCCCTGAGGCCTCTAATATACTCTAGCCACTAGGAAGCCTTAGTGTTAAATTTCCCTTGACCTTTAGTCAACCGATGATTAGGACTCTCTGGTTCAATCTTTTCCTGGTCACTACACTTCTGTGTTGCTGACCGTAGGTTTTCGTCGTAGTTTTCTTGAATCGTAATTTAGGTGCATGCCTCACACAACCACATTCATTGCCCTCGATTCACATGATCCCCTCCTTACTATTATCGTTGACCTTTCAAATCTTTCCCGTTGCAAATCTTGATTCTTCCAAAGTCGTTTTCAAATTTTCCTTATTAAAAGTTTCCACTCGATTTAAATTTTGTTTTAAACCTTCCTTCAGTATATTTCCATTACTTCCGTTTGAGCTAAAAGTTATTCTTATATTTTGAAGACTAATTGGTCGTAATTTTAAATTACTATCTTGTAACTATCTTTCTAACATATATCGTCCGCACTTGATTTTAAACTTTAGTACTATTTCGATAATTCGATATACCACCTTTTCTAAATCGCGAAATTCATTTTAGCTATTTACCATACGTACTTTAAAATACTTCTTTCAAGATAAATAGAATTCCAATTAATTTATGAAAATATACTAATTACAAGTTTGTCGTACCCGTACTTCAAGTCTTTATACCAACCCGTTCTTGTGGCAAATCCTTGTTTCCCCTAAAAGTATTTCTGATGTTCCTCTTTCGCTAAGTTTAAATTTGTTCGAAAACTTTTAATATATATATTAGATTTCATACGCTTTCGCGACTTAAATTTATTTGTTCTTTTCTAAACATTGAAACTTTTGTCGAGATTTTTGATTATTGGTTTATAATATTTTCCAGCCTATATTTTCATATCGATATAAATGTCTTGCCCCTTTTCATATACCAATTTTATTCTGAACCGTACTTCTGTTTTTTCCTAACCTGAATTATAATTTTCTTTTCTTACTTATGCCATTAAAACTTATTCGAATACCGTATCGTGCTTACTTCCTATATACCTTTCAAGTCACATGGGACTTCAGCTTTCAGCGAGTCGATTTTATGCTCAACGTTTTCCCTAGTTCAGATTTTCGTAAAATTACTTTTCGAAACCATTTCCTGATCTAGACCCTCCATAATTCGGTTTTAAAGCTTTATTACCAATTTAATAATTATATATATGTATATCCTCCCACTTACTTCCATACTACTAAGATGTTACTACCTTTCCATTCATCATACATATTTCTAAAAATGATTTCTAGAATAGAACTACAATTATTTTTATATATCAGTACTATGTTCGTTGTGCTCGTGTGTTAAAACCCTTGTATAAATCAGTTTCTGCTGGCAAACCCGGATTCTCTAAAAAGTACTTTCAATACGGTTTATTGGAATTTCTCTTCAGTTTTAAGACTTGGAAAAACATTTGGCATGAGCATAGGGCTGTTGACGAACGAGCTTGAACGAGCTTGAACATGGAGCTTAGTATTGTTCATGAACAAAATCCATGTTCAAGCTCTGTTCGTTTACTAACCGAGCTCTAAAAACTTGTTCAAGCTTGTTCGTTCAGCTTACCGAACGAACGTAAACGAATATTTATCAAGCTTGTCCACGAGTAGTTAATCGAACGTTCTGTTCGTTAACAAGACTTATCGAGCTTGTTCGTGAACATGTTCAGGAACATGTTCGTGAACACACAATCAATCTTTTTCATGAACGGATTTTCAATCAAACAAACGAACGTCAATTTTTTAATCAGGAATAATAATATTTAAACATAATTGCCAATGCTTAAATCAATTAAATAAAAGGATTAAATATTTACATGAAAAAAACAAACAAATCCAGCATAATAGCTCCATAAATCTCATTACAAGCATCCATTCCAAGCGTAGTAAAAAAATAGTATTTGTCTAAATTTATTATTTTCGGTACATGTTCGTTCATGAACACTTAACAAGCTTGTTCACGAACATCACTTAACGAGCTTGTTCACAAACACTTAACGAGCTTGTTCATGAACATAAATGAACGAACACAGTTATGTTCAAGCTCTGTTCGTTTACTAACCGAGTTCTAAAAGTTTGTTCAAGCTTGTTTAGTAAGCTTCCTGAACGAACGTAAACGAACATGTACCGAGCTTGTTCACGAGTAGTTCGTCGAACGTTCTGTTCGTCAACAGCCCAACATGAGCATAAACCATCTACACTATATTTGATCTGATTTCATTCCTTGAACCTCGAAACTTTTTCCCAAAAATTTTAAACTACTGCCGCATAACATTTTCTAACATACGCCCTATATGTTCGTGTAAATGATTTACTTTTACTCGTGATAGCTTTATATAAGCTAAATGAACCATTTCCTCTTATTATATATATATATATATATATTTGACTCAAACTTATTTCGAACAACTCATTTTATCGACCGGTTTCGTACCCTTCATTTTAACCTATATCTTTTACACACTGTTTTCCATGTATCCTAATGGAGCATCATTACATCATTACACGGCCGTTCTCATGCTTTTCGATCCTTCTATTCGTTACGCTTTTGATTTCAGTTTCTTTCCTTTTGTCTAGCCAATAGAGCTTGTCGTCGCCCGTGTCAACCTTAATATAGTTTGGTGGGTCCCATTAGTGTAATTTGATGTGTCGTTGTAGTGTATTAAATTCCATGATGCATATGAAGTTGTTTGTGGTTGGTATTAGTATGTTGTGTGTAGGTAGTTATGTATTAGCTGCATGAGTATAAGTGTGATATACATATGATAGTAGGATTATAATTGTTTGATTGGTATTACTTGTTTTTATGAGATGTCGTATGCGTGTATACCATGAGGTATACCCGACTACAGCATATCTTAACTAATGGATGAAGTAAGCGTATTGATGTGCCAATCATAGATGGATGGATATGGTATGAAAATATGATACATGTATGTGACCATACGATGACATCATTTATTAGGGAGAGTATTGTAATTATAGGTGTGCTGATGTTTGTAATAATATCATGGTATATGAAGTGATTGAAATATGTGATATTACCTGATTAGATATTAAGGGTGTTTGACATTTTGATATGTATATTGTTATGTTGGTAGACGTGTATGCATTAGATAGTATTGGTTTATGTATGGATGCTGTGTTATGTATATGGAATTATTCTGCTATGATTTTGAGTCTCACTCAAGCTTGAGTGGGTATACTCTATGTACGTTGGTGTATTTGTATGTGGTTGGTGTATAGTGATGGATGATGTATGTATAATGTTTGGATTGTTTGTGTCCGGTTGTGTTACGCACATGATTGTGGGTCACTAAACCAGTATATAGTTATAGGTGTTGGTCTTGTGGTATAGTTATTTATTAGGGGGCTTGCCTGCGTGAATATATATATATATATATGTACTAGCTAAAACTAAGCGTGTCGATGTACCGAGTTTATAATCGTATGATTGGTAAATATGAATGAAATGTTAGCGTGTATGGGTGTGCACCATGCACGGGTAAGTATGTGCTTAGTTATAAGTTTTGGTGACTATAATATGTGTGGCGTGTCGTGGGTATAATTATAGGGCCGTATGTGATGTGAAGTTATAGTGAAATATTTGCATGTATTGGAATGGCTATAAATTGTGAAATTATAATGATGGTGGAAGTATATAAAATATAATAACTTGAGTTTAGATGGTGTGGTGTGATTACGTGTGTTGACGTGTTTGGTATTGGATGTATACTAGGAGATATAGGGAGTAGTGTATTCTTATTGCCTTATTCATAGGTAGCTACCTAACATAGAGTGTTACGATGGTAATTACTGGTGTGAACTATTTAATTGGTTGTGAGTATATGGACTATTGTTTTGTGCTAGGTAAGTAATAACTACATAAGGGATGTATGTATATATATGATTGAGATACATGTATGAGTATGAATGGCTATGATAGGTATAAGAGTATGATGTGCGTGGATGATGCATGCTAGTAGTGTTAATGTTTGATTACCTAGTGCGAATATAAGCACTTGTAATAACTATACCTGATTGAATGTGATATGATTGGGGTAGTTACCAGAGCGACTAGATATGTTAGAAAGTCCGAGGACGGACTTTATTCTAAGGTGGGTAGGATGTAACGACTGGTTTTCTTGTATAGATTATATATATATATATATATTTGGTTGCCTTCTCTTTGGTTGTGATTTCCTTTCTCCGTCTGCGTAGTTTTCGTTCGTTTCGTCGTGTTTTCCTAGCTTCTTCCGTTGATCGTCGATTTCGGAGTAAGTCATTCGTGACGGACTTCATATCGCTCATATCTTAGAGGTAGGTTGATCTTAGAAACCGTAGGAATCTTCCCGAAGCTTCGCGCTTCAATTCGGCACTTTCAGTGCACGTTAGTTGGTTCAAGAAGGAGAACCAACCGACTAGATTCCAATCTAGTCGGTCAGGAACTCTTCTCAAACCGACTAGTTCATTGAATCAATTATTCAGGAGTTACTGTTTATCGTTAGTCGGTCTAAGAACATTTGTCGACCGACTAGATGAGAAACTAGTCGGTCAGCAATCGTTCTTTAACCGACTAGCTCTATGATCATTTTTGATACCAAGTACTATTCATTCTTAGTCGGTCTAAGAACGTTCGTCGACCGACTAGATGAGAAACTAGTCGGTCAGTAGTTGTTCTTTGACCGACTAAATCTAAATCCTATTTTTCGTCAGGAGTTACTGTTTACACTTAGTCGGTCTGCGTTGGTCAACCGACCGACTAGTTCACAAACTAGTCGGTCAGTGGTTGCTCTTTGACCGACTAATCAGTGTCGAAACCCTAATTTTTGGGCAGCCGCCGGATTCTTCCTATAAATAGACCCGATCACTTTCACTTTCTTTCTTTTCTCCTGAGCCATTGTCTTCCCCAAATCCTTCTCCATCTTCCCCAAACCCTTCCTCATTCATCTCAAGCCTATCTCCACCATCCCAAGCTCCATCTCACCTCCATTGGCCAAGCTTCAATCTCCTCTTCAAAACCCCCTTTAATCCATTTTCTCCAGATTTTTCCCGTCATTTCAGATCTGAGCCGTGGTTCCCGGATCGTTCATCCGTTGCCGTGGTTGCTCGGCGTCGATCTTCCACTTCTATACGGTAGTGTTCGATCCTTTAATGTTTTCACAACCCACATTGATATTGTGAAACCCTAATAAAAATGGTTATTAGACATCATAGGATTCAATTAAGAAACCGGTTCTAGATATCTTTTCTAATGTTGTTTCTCTATAGCAGTGGTCCATTCACCGTAGATAACATTTGTGTGACGTGCTTGTCGACTGTCCTCGTCGGTATCAGGCAAGTGAAACTTGCATCTCTTGATTTGGGCCATGTCTTAGGCCATTACCTTGCTTTAGCGTAAAAGAGACTAGACGATGAAAGGATAGCCGTCTGGACGCCATTGACCTAGCTTGACAACGAAGCTTGGTCCGTCACCTTCATCATGCTTGTATGTCACGTTTAATTTCACTTAACGGTACGCGTATTAACCGTTCATGTCATCCATGCATCTTTAACTGCCATGTTTAATTTAAATTAACGGTACGCGAATATCTGTTCATGTCATTGCATTTTACCTGTCATGTTTAAATTCAATTAACGGTACGCGAATATCTGCTCATGTCATTGCATGCTTGAACACTCATCGTGATTGCGTAGCATCGCTACATACTAGTGCTACTTGTTCCGGCTAGGCACCCGTTTTGCGGGCACAACCCTTGGCCAAATACGATTCTGGCTCGTGGTCCAGAAAACGAGCTCAACACAGCCTGCGGGCAATAGGGCACTCACCTGTGTGTGAGTGATCCCTTGTACTTGAACATAGCATGCGGGCAATATGGTGCTCACCTGTGTGTGAGTGATCCCTTGTACTTGAACATAGCCTGCGGGCAATAGGGCGCTCACTTGTGTGTGGGTGATCCCTTGTACTTGTTACTTGACAATACATGTCACACCTACCACTTGTTACTTGCTACTTGTACTTCACTTGTTACTTCCATACGATACTTGCCATGCCATGCACCATACTTTAACTGCTAGGTTGTTAGTTTACATTTCTTTCAGTTTCCTTGCACAAGTCTTTCGACTTGCTGACATGTGCCCCTTTACTCTTTTGGGTGACACATGTTAGATCCTGAGCTAGAGGCCGTTGCTGAGGACGTAGTGTTTGCTGGCGCTGAGCCAATGGTTGTCGAGGAGTTTGTGGTCATTGGTGACCAGTCTTAGAGGTCGCTTGTGTTCTCTTCCTTGTTTAGGTTTGCTGTTAGTTGTTGGTGCGTGGCACCCTTGCTTGTATGTTGTACTTTGTTGGCCATGTTTGGGCCTTAGCTTTTCCTTTTGAGCATGGTGGCTTTTCTGTGATATTATAATTTATTTTATGGATATTTTGAGATTTAATAAATTGCTTATTGTCTCACTTCATTATTATTATCGTTGTCTCGTATTGCGTTGCAAGGACCTGCCAGATTATTGTTGATTGACGCTTATCGGGCTTGGAGCCTTGCAGCTTCAAGTCTGAGCGGACCTTCTCACGTCTCGCCTCCACATTTTTGGGAAGCGGGGCGTGACAATAACCCGCATCTATATTACAATTGAGGGCATATTTTGAATTTGTCCTATGTGGCAATGTCACATCAAGTTTTGGAGGGAAATTTTTGGGTTGAAGAGAAATTTGTTGGGAATACACAAAAACATTGAAATTAGGAATAGCATTTTAATATTAGTTATGAAAAAAATGTTGTGCACACACACACAATCTCATCTTGGGAATGAACGCGAGCTGTGGGAGAATGAACGCGGGAGATGCTGCCAACTCATTGATCCGCGTTGAAAAACCCTGTAAAATTTCGATCCCATCTGCTGATATTTCAGGGGAAACTAATAATTATTGATGTTTGTTTAAAATTAGTGGGTCCAAGATTTTTTAAATGAACAGTGTCCCCACGGGCACGGGTTATATGTATATGAAGCACGCGCCGAAGGCGCCCGCTCCGAAGGCGCCCGCTAAATATTTTTACGCTGATTTGTTGTTCCGCGCCTAAGGCACCAGCCCGCGTCGAAATTGCTGTTTTACGTCGAATTTGTTGTTTTGCGCCGAAGGCACCCACGCCGAAGGCGCCTGTGCCACTAAGTATTGTAAGTTAATTTGTTTTTCTTTTAAATTTTGGCTTTGAAAAAGAAAATTTCGAGGAACAAAGATTTCGCAAGGGAAAATCTTAAATGAACCGTGCCCGCGGGCACGGGTTATGACTAGTAATTTTATAAGACATAAACTCAAATAAAGAAAAGTTTACTCTCATAACTTGCTCCTTGTTCGTAGTCCGAATCATAACGAATCTCTACAAATCATTTTCTGCTTTCATGTACCTTTCATGCGTCGCGAATCTGAATCATTGGGTTATGAATTTAGGCCCTTGTAATTATATATTGCTAATGGAAAGAAAAGCATAAATTAAAACACGGGGAAATGTTTTTCTCTTGTCTCTGTTGTTTGCAATTCTTACTTTAGCACTGACCGGCGCCCCGTTTACGGTATGGGCGCGGTGTCGTTTTACCGCAAGTGCACGGTTAGTGTAGGGTGCGGGTTTATCGAACACAGGGAGGTGGATGGCTTGAGTGGCTACTAGCCTCGCCTGGGTCGCGTGCTAGCTACGCGGATGATATGGGTGGAATGTAGAAATAAAAGAAAGAAATGAAAAAGACACGAAATGAATCCCCGCTAACACGGGCTAGAGCACTCATGACACTTGGCATTTGACTTGATCCAGGGTGAGACATTGCCCCAAAAGGTGGTACCTAGCGTCCATGGCCCGATATTCTGGTCGGTGCCAAGCACGCTAGGCCTACCCGGTTCCGGACGGTGGGCACTCCCGTGTCCATAAACACCTTCCGCAACCGGGAGCATTAAGGCCACAATGATATCTCCCAACACTTCGTCCAAGCCGCTCCCGTGCGCGAGGACTCGATGTCTACGCCGGGGGGGTGAGCTATGGCTAGGGAGTCAACCGCCAAGTTTATTCCCCCTCGGCCCGACGGTCAAAGGCGGTCTTTCTCCCGCCGATGACAATGAAACACCCACGCGTAACCCTAATGGCCAAATAGGTCAAATGTGATTTCTAGCAATACATCGAAGCGGATCTTGACAGGACAAGCACCGGACCCCAATCCCCAACACATCTAGTGTGTTGCCGTACGAATTGGACCCAGATTGCTAGAAATCCCCATTGACACATTTCATCGAACACGTGCCATGCAACCAAGTCTAATGTAAATTCCCAAGCAACAATCCTACCCTAACCCGTATTAGGGTTCATCAATACTACTCCATGATGAAAAACATATAAACAAACAACACAAAACACACACAAACATTCATCATGAAGCAAAAGAAATACAACACAAAAATGGAGAACAAGAGAAAGAAATACTTATCTTGAGTGAATCGTTGATCCCATACAAGACTTATTGAACAAAATACCTAATCTAAAACTAACCTAGAACTCCCAAGAAAAAGGGGGGCAAAAGCCCTAAAAAAACTGAGAAGAGATCCCCTTTCAGTCGGCCAACTTCGAGTATTTATAGCCCCACTTCGGAACCCTAGTGGTTCGGGTCCAAACCCGCAGGAGAAGCGCCACCCGATCGGTTGACAAGTCAACCGATCGGGTGATCTGTTACAAATAGTAAACAGAAAACGGCGGAGCTTCACCCGGTCAGATGAACCGGTCGGTTGAGTTCTTGGGGTGACCGGTTGGATCTTGGAGCCGTCGGGTGAAGCGATCGGTTGGACGCCCGTGTCTTCAGCTCTTCAACATCAGCTACAGATGAACCGATCGGGTGAGAGTCACCCGATCGGTTGGCATTTTGCTCGAAAAAACAGAGAACAACCCCCCGCTGAACCGGTATGTGAACCGGTCGGGTGACTTCCTTATGAGCTGCGGCAGAGACCGGGTGGTGCACGCGTGCATCACCCGATCGGTTGGAGATGACCAACCGAACGGGTGAGGGGCTGAAAGATGAATTCTTTGACGTTTGACCCCCTGGATCACGCGCGACTCCTCCCGTTGCTCCGGGGACTTGAGATATTATCGTTAAACGTCCCCTACACGGTCAATCTCCTGCAATCATGGAAAAACAAAGAAAAGTGAAAGAAAATGGGAAAATACACGAAAACGAATAAGAGACGGCGGAAAAACATGGAGAAACACAAAAGAAAACGCGCGCAAATATATGAAATATAAATGCACATCAAGCACTTTGTTTTTTCTCCCATCGGTGAGATGGATTGTGAGATTTTTTGAGCTTAGAGCAATCATGGAGAAAGCTTAGGGGCCAAAAGCAGCTCCACGTGGACTTCCCTGCCATCGATCCTACCCATGTCCTCCTCACCGTTGCCATCTCTACCTCTGCCTACCTCTGCCTCTGACGTCACCGTCCACATCAGTGAATCAGATGGAAAAGAATCACTGTCAAGTTTTTCATCCCATTGTCAGGCAAGGGACAAGAACATTGAGGTGGGGAATGCGTCCAACCTGCTCTGCTGACCTATCCAAGCCGAGCTATCCACACCAACCCCTGGGTTGAGGATGACCTATCCAGGTGGACTTGTATAAAAGGAGGCCAACCTAACCTGGCCGAGCTATGAAGGCAGACCTGCACAAGAGGAGGCCAACCTAACCTGGCAGACCTATCCAAGCAGACCTACCCAGAAATAGGTTGGCCCAAACTGACCGACCTATGTAAAGCGAGGAAGGACTACCCATGAGGACCTAAACATGTCGATCTACGCATGGCGAGGACGACCTCTTTAGGCAAAACAATCCAAGACGACCTATGTAAGCCGACAAGTCCAGGACGACCAATATATGCCGACCAGTCTAGGACGACCTATGCAGGACGACCATTACAGAACGACCTATGCAAAAATGACCTATTCAGGAAGACATACACAAGGGACTTATATTTCCACCACCATCTGAGCTCATCCAACAACTCGGATGATGTATTGTTGATAAAACAAGCCAATCAAACAAACTCTTTTATTTATTTCATTAACATGTTTTTGCCAAGCTGACATATCTTCGACAAGTGTACCCAAAGAGGACATTTGATCAGCCTTCTTTTCCACTTTACTAAAGTGTGATTGCCCATAGATCAGCTCAGAACACCTTGCAGGCTGGTCGGCTATACGATTGAGGGTCACTCCCTTGCGGGTTGACCTAGCTATATGACCGAGGATGATCTCTTAATACCCTCATGGGCTACTCGGCTATATGATCAAAGGCCATTCCCTCTCGGGCCAAGCTAGATATACGATTGGGGGTGATCTCTCAAGGCCATCACATGCTGCTCGGTTATACGATTGGAGGCCACTTCCTCGCGGGTGGAGCTAGCTATACGATCGGGGATGACCTCTGATTGACCTACGGGCTAGTCGGTTATAAGATCGGGGCGACTCTCTAGCGGGTGAGCTAGCTATACGATCGGGGATGACTGGTGGGCTCTGAAAAGGTGCTCTCTCTCAAGCGCAAGAGTCCGTACAAGTAGTAAAATCTGGGAGTTCAGATGTCGAATCCACGGGAAGAAATCTGTTGCAACCATAATTCAAATCAAATAGAAAGCCAACGAAAAGAAACTAAACACTTTTAATGGTTGTGATGGTGGTGTGAATGGGGATACGTGAATGATACGAACAAGGAAAATACGTGAGAACAAATGTCTATAAAAAGTATGCACATGGTATGGGTTCGTTAGGATCGATGATTCGTATTAATTTGGTTGATAGGTATAACGCAATGAATTCTCCTTTTGGGAGCAATTCACCGGAAAATATCCAATATAACTCAATGAATTCTCCTTTTGGGAGCAATTCATCGGAAGATGCCCTTTTGGGGGTTCAAGCAAAATATTCAATAAGATCGTCGCTAAAGTTATAATACGATATGAAACTCTCTTTTGGAGAGATCAAGACTACGGTATGAAACTCCCTTTTCGGGAGATCAAAACTCATCCTTTTGGGACGATCATCAACTAAATCAATTCTTTTGGAATCTGAAAAAGTCGATTTACGAACAAAGATTACAATGTTAGCGACGTTTAACGATTTAGCACATGGAATACAATCAAACTAACACAAATCATAGCCCCTAACTACTCCATACCATGCACAAATAAGATTTAGCTACTCATCATGCAATAATAAACAACTTCCATAGCAAAATACATCAAGTTTATAGCAAAATACGCTAGAAAACACCAAAATACGGGGTTTGAGTTAAGAAATATATCACCAATTCTCCTTGAAAAGACTTCAAACTCTCTGGAAATAATAATACAAGCCTCTGGAATTTTACAGAATTTTTCAGGGGGGAAATACGGCTCCTAGAGCCTCCAATACGCCCAAAATACGCCCCTAATCTGCTTGTATATGCTCAAAAACCCTAAATACGCTTATATAATAGGCATTGCAGGTTTTAAATGCTTATTGGGTTCCAAACCGCACCAATATCGAGCCCAAACCCGATCCGAAGCCGCCGCATCTCTCGACCGTCGATCCAAGCGGGATCGCTCCAGCATTCGACACGTGTCCCCTCATATTGGATCCATCCGCCCGCTGGATTCTCAATCCGAACGCAACTCGGGGTAGTTTAGGACCGGTCGATCGAGAGATCGAACGGATTCGATTTCGCCACGTATTCCCGCAGATGGGCTCTTCGCCCGCTTCCAATTTCAGCTCGGGACACTCCCGACCGTTGGATCGTCGATCTGCGGCCCTCGATTCGACACGTGGCTCGATGATATCCGCATCTCTTCTCGCCATCGGGATGAAGCGTGCCCGTTCGATGAGGAAACGACGCTCCAGATCTTCCCACGTCGTCCGCAGAAGATCGCCCGTTCCGCTCGTTCGATGGCCGTTGGATGAATGATCGATGGTTACGATATCGCCACGTGGGCCGCTGCTGCTGCGTCCGAATTCAAATGCGGGGCCGTTGTCTGCCGTTAGATTTCGATCGGACGATCCATACGCAGCCACGTCACCCTGCATCTGGAAGTTGCTTCGGTCCGTTCGATGAGCAATCAACGGCCAACAAGTGTCCACGTCGCCTCTCTCCACTGCGCGCGCTCAGCCGTGTGTCGTTACGATCCGGACCGTTGGATTTCGATCCAACGGTGAATATAAGGCCACGTCGCTTCTTGATTACATCCGTAGGATGAGGATCGAACGCTTCCCCGAGAGCCACGTCACCCCGTATAAGATGCAAGTGCGGGATGAATCTTGGCGGTTGGATGCGGCGGTATATGGCTGGATGGGTGACACATGTCACCATATGATTGGTCGACTCCCGTATTTTCCTATTTTCGTGCGTATTTCTTCAATTAAATAGTATTCTGCATTCAAAAATTCACAGTAATTAGCACAGATCTCAGAAAAATACAAATAAATAGTCCTTGGAATCGTGAGATCGAGATCAAGCTAGGAAAAATATAAAAAGTGCAGAAATACTCCGTTAAATGCTGTTTTATGCTCAAATAGAGTGTTTTCTCTAATAAATAAATGTGTAGAAAATACGTATGAATTAGAGATAAATTTAGCATCATGTGAGCACAAAATAGGGCTAAATGGTGGGTTAAATATGTAATATTGAACCCGAATCACACCCCCCAACTAGCGATTTGCTAGTCTCTAGCAAAAATAGCGATTAATGCAGATGAGTAATAAAACAATAAGTTCTTTCAAATTGCTCATGACATGGCTCAATAATACGCATTCCAACATGATCTTGACCCTCAATATACACCTCCATGA
This sequence comes from Scilla litardierei, assembly GCA_030789695.1. NCBI lineage: Eukaryota > Viridiplantae > Streptophyta > Magnoliopsida > Asparagales > Asparagaceae > Scilla > Scilla litardierei. The sequence continues at coordinate 26,845,794 of CM061135.1, forward strand.
ACGAAATCAATCAGATGATATTTTCTCTAATTTAGTATGAATAAATAACATGCAAGCATCGTTTTGCGCAAGCGAAAGTATAACACGTCGTGTTTCTCTAGTTTTCTTGTTTCCAAGGAACTGGCCTATCAAAACAATCATTCAATACATGGGTATTGAAGTTGCTTAGTATATTCATCATTTCTTTTCTTTTATTCGTTCCGCGTAACGCGCATCAAGCAACATTCGCAGAAAAATGTATAACTTGGATCGCTCTATCAAATGAGTGAGTTTCCTGTCAATGGCTCCCAAATCAGACGATAATAGGGCATTAGGCCAAGAAGGACCCCTCGGACTGTACTACTCGAGCCAACCAAGTTATTTATTAGTAACATACTTATTCATTCATTTTTCATCATTCATTTTTCTTCCCTTTTCTTCATCTTTTTCTCTTTTTCTTTGTAAGCAACTCAACACCCATCCTTTGAATATAAACATTAATAACCATGGCCACATTCCTCTTCAACTTGAAGACTATTCTTATAAATCGTGTATACTTAAGCTTTTTCATCACATTAGCATGGATGAAATAAATTCAAACTATTTCGAGATATTAATCATGGAAATTGAAAATTTTCTTGAATAGTATATTAACGGTAATTCCATGAAGGAAAATAATTAACTTAAGCCACAAACAATTTTTAGAACACAATCAATGTATAATCATCCGCATTTGAGGCATGTGAAGGAGTTTTAAAATGATGAGATTTGGTGATTTATTCTTCTCAAAAAAAAATTCCTAAGGTCTCATACACACCCCCCAAATAAAGATGGATATTGTCCTCAATGTCGAATGGTGCACGAGTTTATTCAAGCAAGCAACCTAGAAAGCATTTAAAAACTACACTACTGGAAAGAACACACCGTGATCAAATGGCGGATCCTGAATCTTTAATGGTGGAGGAAGTTGTTCAATTTGCTCCTTGCGCTTCCCTGCGATTACTCTTCCTCCAAAAACTAATTTGGACCCCAGCAACACAACTCCAAGCATCTCTATAAGCTGTTTGCCAATGTCCTGTGAGAGATGAGGTATGTCAGTCCAAATTATTTTAAGATTCCTTTCAATAAAATTATTCCAAACGTAGTCATCAAAATAAGTGAAATGAATTAAAGCAAGTTGACGACTACTCCCTGAAAGATTTGCACTACTCTCTGTATGATGCTCGATCAATGGGGAGAGGGGTAAATGATTTTGGGACAAAACTGGAGGAGGGCATGGTTCTGACTCCATGGCGATAATATCAAAACCCTTGTCCCTAGCTGTCTCCTCCTCTCGTTCATCCAAAATTGCTAGCTCGTCCTCTCTTTTGCACACACTTTCTGCCATGTGGATATTTATATTCGTGTCATCAACGTGACATGGGTCGCTCGATATTCCTGCAATAGAAGATGAACTCGTATTAGATTCTTTAAATTGAGTTTCAAAAGCATTACCTTCTTCTAAGCAAGTGGCAATCAGAGTAAGATCTTCGATGGATTTCTGAATCTACCGACTCCGAGCAAGGAATTTCTCTTGGAATTGATGGGATGTGGCCTCCTGTTTCTGAATAATCAGGTAAGCGTCCTCTTTCAAGGATTGCAAAGGTACGTCTACGCTTTGCTCCCCTTGATCGAGGCACGAAGGCTCTGTTGAATTGCTCTCTGAAGTCTCTTCCATGGTTTCTTCATTTTCTTGCAGAGACTCCATGTATTCCCACACCTCTGTCGGCGTCATGCCTCCCAATAATTCCTGCAGCTGTGGTCGTAGTCCATCTAGGAAGAACTCCTAAGCACGTTCTTTGTGTACCCATGCTGCGGATAGCTCGATAATATGTCTGTGAACCTCCTCCAAGCCTGAAAGAAAGTTTCACAGTCAGTTTGATTAAAATTTACAATTTTGAGCTTCTCCATTCTATGTTTGTGTGCATTAGCATACCGTGCATCATACAGATTGTTTGTGCAATAGAAGTTCATATATTCCATTTTTAAAAACTAAAATAAAATAATAATAAAAAGTTTATGTACAATGAAGTGGAAGGATCTCACCGAAGGTCTTCTAAATGAAATAAACCGTAGTCACAAACCATTCCTCCCCGGCAACGGCGCCAAAAACTTGGTGGGCTCCGAAAAGGTGCTCTCTCTCAAGCGCAAGAGTCCGTACAAGTAGTAAAATCTGGGAGTCCAGATGTCGAATCCACGGGAAGAAATCTGTTGCAACCACAATTCAAATCAAATAGAAAGCCAACGAAAAGAAACTAAACACTTTTAATGGTTGTGATGGTGGTGTGAATGGGGATACGTGAATGATACGAACAAGGAAAATACGTGAGAACAAATATCTATAAAAAGTATGCACATGGTATGGATTCGTTAGGATCGATGATTCGTATTAATTTGGTTGATAGGTATAACGCAATGAATTCTCCTTTTGGGAGCAATTCACCGGAAAATATCCAATATAACTCAATGAATTCTCCTTTTGGGAGCAATTCATCGGAAGATGCCCTTTTGGGGGTTCAAGCAAAATATTCAATAAGATCGTCGCTAAAGTTATAATACGATATGAAACTCTCTTTTGGAGAGATCAAGACTACGGTATGAAACTCCCTTTTGGGGAGATCAAAACTCACCCTTTTGGGGTGATCATCAACTAAATCAATTCTTTTGGAATCTGAAAAATTCGATTTACGAACAAAGATTACAATTTTAGCGACGTTTAACGATTTAGCACATGGAATACAACCAAACTAACACAAATCATAGCCCCTAACTACTCCATACCATGCACAACTAAGATTTAGCTACTCATCATGCAATAATAAACAACTTCCATAGCAAAATACATCAAGTTTATAGCAAAATACGCTAGAAAACACCAAAATACGGGGTTTGAGTTAAGAAATATATCATCAATTATCCTTGAAAAGACTTCAAACTCTCTGGAAATAATAATACAAGCCTCTGGAATTTTACAGAATTTTTCAGGGGGAAATACGGCTTCTAGAGCCTCCAATACGCCCAAAATACGCCCCCAATCTGCTTGTATATGCTCAAAAACCCTAAATACGCTTATATAATAGGCATTGCAGGTTTTAAATGCTTATTGGGTTCCAAACCGCACCAATATCGAGCCCAAACCCGATCCGAAGCCGCCGCATCTCTCGACCGTCGATCCAAGCGGGATCGCTCCAGCATTCGACACGTGTCCCCTCATATTGGATCCATCCGCCCGCTGGATTCTCAATCCGAACGCAACTCGGGGTAGTCTAGGACCGTTCGATCGAGAGATCGAATGGATTCGATTTCGCCACGTATTCCCGCAGATGGGCTCTTCGCCCGCTTCCAATTTCAGCTCGGGACACTCCCGACTGTTGGATCGTCGATCTGCGGCCCTCGATTCGACACGTGGCTCGATGATATCCGCATCTCTTCTCACCATCGGGATGAAGCGTGCCCGTTCGATGAGGAAACGACGCTCCAGATCTTCCCACGTCGTCCGCAGAAGATCGCCCGCTCCGCTCGTTCGATGGCCGTTGGATGAATGATCGATGGTTACAATATCGCCACGTGGGCCGCTGCTGCTGCGTCCGAATTCAAATGCGGGGTCGTTGTCCGCCGTTAGATTTCGATCGGCCGATCCATACGCAGCCACGTCGCCCTGCATCTGGAAGTCGCTTCGGTCCGTTCGATGAGCAATCAACGGCCAACAAGTGGCCACGTCGCCCTCTCCGCTGCGCGCGCTCAGCTGTGTGTCGTTACGATCTGGACCATTGGATTTCGATCCAACGGTGAATATAAGGCCACGTCGCTTCCTGATTACATCCGTAGGATGAGGATCGAACGCTTCCCCGAGAGCCACGTCACCCCATATAAGATGCAAGTGCGGGATGAATCTTGGCGGTTGGATGCGGCGGTATATGGCTGGATGGGTGACACGTGTCACCATATGATTGGTCGACTCCCGTATTTTCCTATTTTCGTGCATATTTCTTCAATTAAATAGTATTCTGCATTCAAAAATTCACAGTAATTAGCACAGATCTCAGAAAAATACAAATAAATAGTCATTGGAATCGTGAGATCGAGATCAAGCTAGGAAAAATATAAAAAGTGCAGAAATACTCCGTTAAATTCTGTTTTGTGCTCAAATAGATTGTTTTCTCTAATAAATAAATGTGTAGAAAATACGTATGAATTAGAGATAAATTTAGCATCATATGGAAGATGGAAGAGGGAATATGGCTTGTGGTTGCTCTAGGGCTTCTCGAGCGCACGAAGCGGCGGCGGGAATTTTCAACGAAGCAGCGGCTGCGGCACAAAGCAAATCGTGCGATCCTAGGGTTTGGGTTGCAACGAAGATGGCAGTACGATCCTAGGGCTTGGGTTGCAACGAAGATGGCAGCGCGATCCTAGGGCTTGGGTTTCAACGAAGATGGCAGCGGACGATCCTAGGGCTTCGGAGCGCACGAAGATGGCAGCGGAGCTTCGGAGCGATATTGGGAATTTACTTAAGCGATTACATGAGTTGGGCTTCGGAGCGATCGATATTGCGAAACCGTGAATGTATAATACCTTTAACAGCGCTTGTTTAATACAAGCGCTGTTAAAGACCACCCTTTAGCAGCGCTTACACAAACAAGCGCTATTAAAGGGGGGGCCTTTAACAGCGCTTGTTTATGCAAGCGCTGTTAAAGGCCCTCCCCCCCTTTAACAGCGCTTGTTTGTGTAAGCGCTGCTAAAGTGTGGCCTTTAACAACGCTTGCATTAAACAAGCGCTGTCTATTGGGACTTTTAACAGCGCTTGTTCTAAAGAAGCGCTGTCTATTTGGACCTTTAACAGCGCTTGTAGAAAAAAGCGATGTCTATTGTCTGACATTTAACAGCGCTTCTTTCTACAAGCGCTGTGTATTATCTGTGTCTCTAATACACAACGCTTGCAGAAATAAGCGCTGTCTATTGTCGGACCTTTAACAGCGCTTGCAGAAAGAAGCGCTGTCTATTCTCCGACCTTTAACAACGCTTGCAAAAAGAAGCGCTGTCTAATATATGTGCCTCTAATTAACAGCGCTTATAATTGGCAAGCGCTATTAAAGGTGTGCTATTAAAGGTCCTTTTTGTAGTAGTGCATGTGAGTACAAAATAGGGCTAAATGGGGGGTTAAATATGTAATTTTGAACCCGAATCAATGACCTCTCAATGCCTTGCGGGCTAGTCGGTTATACGATCGGGGCCACTCTCTAGCAGGTAAGCTAGCTATGCGATCGAGGATGACCTCTCAATACCCTTGCAGGCTAGATGGGTATACGATCAGGGGCCACTCCCTCCCCAGTCGATCTAGATATACAATCGGGGATGACCTCTTAATGCCCTTATGGGCTACTCGGCTATATGATCAGGTGCCACTCCCTCATGGCTGAGCTAGTTATACGATCGGGAATGACCTCGTATTACCATTGTGAGCTAGTTGGTTAAACGATCGGGGCCACTCTCTCGTGGGCCGTGCTAGCTATATGATCGAGGATGCTCTCTCAATGCCCTCGCATGCCGAGCTAGTTATACGATCAGGGGCCACTTCCTCGCATGTCAAGCTAGCTATACGATCAGGGATGACCTCTCAATGTCCTTACGGGTTAGTCGGTTATATGATCGAGGGCCACTCCTTTATGGGCCGAGCAAACTATACGATTGGGGATGACCTCTTAATGCTCTCGCGGACTGATCGGCTGTACGATCGGGGCACTCCTTCTGAAGGGTTTTGGCGGACCCTCAGGGCTCAGATCTGTACCTGTCCTAAGTTGGACGGACCACACAGAGGCATAAAATGCAGCGAAAATAAAACATGCTAGCTAAATATTTTAGCTAGGTCCTGAGAGAGCCAGAACCTAGCCCGATCTATGCCAACTTGGGGTGGGTCCAGCCCACCACAAGAGGGATTTATCATACTGCGACGAAATTAAATTATACTAAAAAGCATAAAGAACATACCCGGAATCTCAATCCTGTGACGGGCAAGATGTATCGCATCGGCTTCTTACGCTCCTCGTAGCCGATCCACCTTGCACCCTTGACTCGATCCACCCGAGCCGCCTTGCACCTTCGAACCGATCCGCCCGAGCCGACACCCGCCTCCGAGCTGATGACTTGTGGTAGAAGGTTTCACTTGAGCAGATCCGCACCTTAGACATCTGGATCCGAATCCAACCCACCCTCGCAGTCTTGTTAGGATCCATCGGGAGAATAGTAAGAAGAGAGGAAGAATAGTTTAAGTCGTAGATCGAGCTTGCTTAAAGATTCGGAGCCACTCGATCGAAGACTTGGTACACTCTAAAACAAAGAGGGAGCACCCCTATTTATATAGGGAGTCGGCCTATCCCTTTTCATTACGAGCAATGTGGGACAATCATAAAAGAAGAGGGATTTAATTTGGCTAATTGAAGTTAGTAGCACTCTTCGAGACGTAAACTGATACGTGAGAAAACTATATGTTGTGGCACTCTTCGAGACGGTCGTTTTGACAGCTCACTTGAACCATTCTGATATGTATTGCACCTAGAAGAAATTGTTTAGTAGACACGTTACCTAATTAAAATTAGTTTTAAATTGATTTTTGAGCTTTTAAAAATTATACAAAATTACTAGATGTTTCTGAAAAATATTTCCTCATGCAGTAAAATTATTTTCTTCATACACTACTACAAAATGGACCTTTAATAGCGCTTAAATAAGGCCTTTAATAGCGCTTTACAAGCGCTGTCTATCTCCCCGCTGCTATAGGGGGGCTGGTTTTAATAGCGCTTTAAAAGCGCTGTTAAAGGGGGCCTTTAACAGCGCTTGTTTGTGCAAGCGCTGTTAAAGGGGGGCCTTTAACAGCGCTTGTTTGTGCAAGCGCTGTTAAAGGAGGGCCTTTAACAGCGCTTGTTAGTGCAAGCGCTGTTAAAGGGGGGCCTTTAACAGCGCTTGCACAAACAAGCGCTGTTAAAGGCGGGCCTTTAACAGCGCTTGCACTAAAGAAGCGCTGTTAAAGGCCCCCCTTTAACAGCGCTTGTTTGTACAAGTGCTGTTAAAGGGGGGCCTTTAACAGCGCTAGTTAGTGCAAGCGCTGTTAAAGGGGGGCCTTTAACAGCGCTAGTTAGTGCAAGCGCTGTTAAAGGGGGGCCTTTAACAGCGCTTCTTTAGTGCAAGCGCTGTTAAAGGCCCCCCTTTAACAGCGCTTGTTTGTGCAAGCGCTGTTAAAGGCCCCCCTTTAACAGCGCTTGTTAGTGCAAGCGCTGTTAAAGGGGGGCCTTTAACAGCGCTTGTTAGTGCAAGAGCTGTTAAAGGAGGGCATTTAACAGCGCTTCTTTAGTGCAAGCGCTGTTAAAAGCCCCCCTTTAACAGCGCTTGTTTGTGCAAGCGCTGTTAAAGGGGGGCCTTTAACAGCGCTTCTATAGTGCAAAAGGCTATAAGCATTGCTGTAACGAAAGAAGATGAAACTCAATTTAACTTGTTTAAATCCATTGGCATTGATGGATTGTCGATCAATAAGTCAGCCTGTGGTTCCCAACAGACATTGGTTACCAAATAATTACCTCACAAGATTCAGAGAACAAATAAATCATGCTGCCGCAGCTTCAAAAGCTTCAAGGGGTTAAAAAAACCCCATTACTTCAGCTACAATTACACATCCAGCTACAAATAAAAATGACCTCAACATGTATAAGAATGCAGCTTTTTATACATAAACCAAAAAAATTCCAATATAAGGGAAATAGCTGCCAGCATGGGAATAGATCGTTTTTCCGGTAGAAAGGAAATACAAGATAAAATCTTTCCAAGTTTATATTCAAATAATAAAAGGTAACTTATTATGATCCAAGGTGACAAAACTACATCAAGTCAGAGACGGCATGACAACCGCTTTCGTCCATAGGAAGTGGCTGAATGTTATAAAGGAGCAACTCCCAGCATCCACAACTCAATCTTTTGCCTCCTCCGCTTTCATTTTCTTCTCCCACCTGCGTTTCTATAGACAAAAGGGGAGAGGGTTAGAATTTATTGATGCTCGCTGAAGACCTGAAGTGAGCAATTGAAGCTAAAGAAAACATTGGGACTGACCTAGGCATTACAATGCATTAAGGTGCTCGGTATATAAGAAGCGGCTTATGCTTGTGGATGATAAAATAAAACAAATTTATCCTGTATATGTTTATTAGGTTATCAATATATCATGAGCTTGTTTATTTGGTCAAGCATATGTCTGTTAGAATTCAGAGTGATGGAAAATTATATATTTTCGTGCATAGTAAAAAATTATATAGTGAGAATGGTTTAATTTCTTACATAGTAAAAAATGCTGTAATATCCTAACATGCCGTATGGAATGTACAATGGGCCTTTAACAACAATTAGCATGGAGGAAGTGACTCAATTGCACGACGGAAGCTTGCAAATGCAATACTTTTATAGAATTAAACACTAATTTGAGAATATTGTCACCAAATGTTATTTCCAATTCAGAAGAACACATTGATAACATGAAGTAATCCCAGCATCCAATTTGCTATCATGCTTCCAGGTCCCACACCAAATGTTTTTTCTCTCTTTTTCAACTATCTTTCTTTTTTTAAATCATGCGTTAAATTTTGGAACTGATGTTTATGGAACTCCTGTTTTGATCACTCTGAAGCGTATGTTGTATGTCCATATGGTTTGGTATATGTAGGCACTGGAAGTTAACGAGCGGAAGGTTGACAAAAGTTCGTTTCAAGTCAATAAACAACGTGAGTGCAGATTTGGAGAAAAAGGGATTGGACCGCTTGCTCTCCACCAAAGTTGCGAAGAGGAAGAAGAATAGAGAGACAGAACCAGACAACATCTGTAGAAGATAAAAAATAAAAACTTTAAAGAGTCCTACATCTGCACCCACATACTTTACTAGGGTCGAAATTTGAAGCCAAGAGGAAGCTGAGGATGTGTTGCAGGTTTTGTTCCCGACAATTGATCAAGGCAAGGAGAGAAGGTGGGGCTCACATGTGTTGTATCGGAGTAATCTCAGATGAAACGTGTATATATTTGGTATCTTATTTATGCAGTGAAATGGAACTGATGAGAGTTAAGGTCCCCAAAAGATATATTGATATGAGTGCGTTAAATATGTTTCTACCTTCTCACCCTTCGTTGAAGTGGTGGATTTGTTGTTTTTCCCCCATGGTCTTGGATGATGGTTGTGTAATGGGGGTGGACATGTTTGTATTTTTGAGAAAACTGTGCAGCTACCTGCACTTAACATTGAACACATCAGTTTGTTTTCTCTTTGTAAATTCCGGCTTCTTTATACATGTTGTTCTTTATCTGTTCCCTTTACATGAACTATGACATGTGGCATACTAAAAATATATAACGAACACTTAAGAATAGTAAACAAACTGATATAAGTAGTTCCAAATGTGAGGTAATAAGTGGTTTATAATTCTTTTCTCTAGAATACCTCAAACTTTGGTATATTCCTTCTAGTTCCTCCTTCAAATGCTAGTACGGGTAAAAATGCCAAAGAAGGTCCCTTTATGTCCATAAGGAAGTTCTGGGAAAACAATAAAAATTATGTCACAAAAGGCACAAACTATAAATTACGCTAAATTTCAATCAATATGGGAATTTTCTTGATAATAGTTTCATTTCTAAATAAAAGACATGACATACATACATTACATTTTAAACCATTTGTCAGCAGAATCTACACCAGTAATCAAATCAGCCACTGGAAAACACACATCTAGATCTTGAAGCTGATTTTCTTTATAATAACCTACCCACAATCATAGTTGCTTATCATATATAGTTTTGCCAACTGTCACTATACATTCATGACACAACTGATAGAAAAGAAAAGACCATTATGACAAAAAAAATTCTTCTACCTGTAGGAAATCAGCATAATCTCTTAAATCTCTGTCTCAACAACCAAAACCTGCTTATGTCTCAAATTTATTAATGCAAATTGACCAAATATCACAACTTTATCAAAGGGTTAAAAAACAAAGTTTCACTGAATACCGACCTTTAGGGTGCACATCTATACTAAAGTGACATATTTCTGGACCACATAACGACACCAATCTTCCTTGACTTCAGCTAGTTGATCAGGAGAGTAAGTAGCACATTGGTAGTCAATGAAGTACTACAAAATAGAATATCATAGCAAATAGCAAATATATGTTATAATCAAATATTAGCAAATATAACTAAAAAATACGAAAAATATAAATTAAAACTAAAACCACATACCGTATCTGGGATGATGTTTTCATTTTGTGAAAGGATTTCTTTCATGAATCGCATAACATAATAACCACAATCAATTGTATTGGTCTGAAGGGGGCATTATACAATTCAAAAAATGAAAAATTATATGAATGGTGAGTTATCCTTGGTTGATCTAGATTTGAGCAACATATGAAATTAGAAGAGACCGTTGTACATACATTTATACGGATCCACGTGGGTTTGTTTGATCTAGATTTCGGGCCCCTGGTTCCCTTAGAAGCACGATAAATGCACAAAGCTCTAACAAAATAAAATAAATTTAGTCAACTCGTTATATTCAACGTATATCATATTTACATATTGACATAAAACACAATTAACTTACTTGTCGAATGTATCCTTCATGGTTCGATTATATTTTGGATCATGATGCAAGGAATCCAAATAATATATTGTCTCTGATGTGGCATTGATGACTAACAACACCCAATGACCCCTACAAAAGTAGTTAGCAAATTCTAAGTGACTACATTCTTAGGAATTCATTAAATTAAATAAAATATATTAAAAAGTTATTTACCCTGTATTATATGGTGCCAAGAATAACTTCCCTGTCTCGTTATTTTCAATAAGTGCATCGGCTATATACTTCGTTGGCTCATCAACAAAAGAAGATGTGTTATGTGGGCATAAGAATGAGAATCTCCTTGTGTTTTGTCTGTTGACAACCAACTCATAGTACAAGTACCTGGAATGAAGATTAAAAATAAGGTATCAATAATATCAACGTTTAATTGAAATGAAATTCTAAAAATTGTTTACTTAAAGTACCTGATATATACACAGATTACCGGACAATCCAACCACTCGTGTTGAAGAAGTTCATTGACAATTTGATGACTAATTAATTCCATATATGATATACCAAAAATGTCTCTCTCCATGTCTATTTGTAACAGCACACCACCTTGAAGCTTTTCTGTAGCATATATCTGAATAAAATTGCAATACATGGATAGATTATTTGCAGCAACTGCAGGAGAGGACTCCTGATGTTTTGACTCTACTTTTTCGTGTTTCTTTTTACTAGTTGCACGACCAGTATGGGAGGGCTCCTGATGTTTTCCTTTACTTTTTCTTGTTTCTTTTTAGGAGTACCTGACTCCTTTGTTTTAACCGACTCTTTGACGTTAGATTTTGCGGGCATCTGTATGGGAAATCATTTAAGTGAATCATTTGGTTAGAAAATAATGAAACAACAATATAAGAATCTAATGTATACTATAAGAAGTCTTACCATAGAGACCAAATCAATAAGGTTGGTTGGCCATGCAACAAAAGTACCAATCGCATCACCTACTACCATGACTCCTGCATCCTCTATAGGTATTGGTAGTGGTGCATCTGACTCTATCACATGTTCAACCATAACTTTCATATGAGTCATGGGTAATGTTATATTGTGTAGTTTTCTATCATCAGGACGATTGAAGACCTTTCCCTTCCCAACTATGCGATGTGTTGGGGATGATAAATAGAAATTGCATGATGAGATGTCCTAAAACAAAAATTTCATAAAGAAAACATCAATTAATGTTGTTAATCATACAGGAAGGTATTTTGCTAATAATATCTTGAATTAATTATTTGTAAATGCAATAATTTAATAGAAAAACACTTACTTAAGGAATATTACAGGAAAGAAGCGTGCAACTACCACTTTTGCTGATTGTAGCTAATTCTTTGGTGTGACCCATACTCTCAAATACTTTCATCTTCTCTAAGAGCAATGCCACTGTTTCTCTCAAGTCCGCGTTATCATTATTTCTTCTGCGCTTTTCACTTGGGAAACAATCTTTTACTGACGGCCCGAATCCATAACCTCTAACCCGTCCAGGATACTCTGGGACATTTAAGACTCGAGAAAGTATATCCTGCGAGTCCTGTAACTGATCCTGTGATGTAGTTTGTGAAATGGTCTCCTGGCACATAAATTTGAAAGGTAACATGTACATCATTAGTGATAAAATAAGAAAATAATAAAAGAACTAGAGTAAAATGATATCATACTTACAATTTTCTCACACACTTGCTGAACATTTTCATTATCAACCACTCCTAACTTATTTACACGAGCACCCTTCCATAAATCATGACGGGCTATGGATGTGTCATTTGATTCTGACTCCTTTAACTGTACATTCAGACAATTAAGATAATTAATAAATTGATTGAAAATCATTTCTAACATCTTGAACGTTATATCTTTTGCATACTTACCATCTTTTGCTCAAGGCGTGCGTAACCCATATGGCCCTTTCTATATGGGTACATATGATTTAATGCTCTTTTTCGATTTTGAGTGCTTCGCATCTATTTAGGCACAAAGCAACTATATTAATACAAAGTAATATGTTTAGTCAGATTCCTCAAAATGAGTAACGTTACCTTAAATTCATCGCACTGACGTTTAGCAACAAACGCTCTCCATTGATCTTCAGATATGAAAGGATACTCATGTGGAGGATGCTCAATAACACTACCACTTTCATCATAAACATAATTCTTTGTTAAGTAGGTTCTGAAATTTCTACAAAGTTTGCCTGCTTCTTTAAGAATATATCTCCGATGACTATCATCAACAATGAAAGATGTCTACAAAAGTGTGCTCAATTGTGTTAGTATGTTTGTATAAGAATAAAAACATATGAGAGTATGTATATTACCTGTATATCCTTCCAGATGTTTTCTTTCACTACTTTTAAAGCCGACGATTTCCAGTTATCACATGTTATTGGCACCATCTGTCGGGTAATTGCCCCAATATAACTCACAAATATAGCACTGTTAGGATCAATTGGTTGACCCCTATCATTCCATCCAACCTAATAACAATGATAGAATAAGAAAATGAATATATGTTGATGAAAATTAATATGATTAAATAATAAAAACTTGTAAGTAGAATACCTTAAATGATATCCCTTTGCTGCGTGCACGAATAACTCCCTCCATAGCGGTCACTCCACGTTTAATAACATTTTCCTCAATATTAGGAGCATCACCATCAAGGGGAACACAGTTGTCATCACTAGAAGACATTTATCTACAACAAAGTAAAACAACATTAAATTGTTAGTTCAAAAGAAAAGATGCAAGAAAAATGAATTAAGATCAATATACAATATCACTCACCAGAAAAAGTCGTATGAACTTAATTAGGTTAATCTTTTCCTTTTCCTTGTTGGATTAATACTTGTTTGTCCCTTCATGACATGAAATGACGGATTGACCCAAATCCCCTCATCATGATCATCTCTCATATAGAAACCATCATCTACAGTAGGATCAATATCAAGTGATTGTGATGTCCCTAAGAAAGGATCATCCTCAGTATTGATATCTTCATGTGCTTGGCTACGACAGTCATTTAATTTGTTATTCAACAACACAATGGACCACTTCACATCAGTGGGATCTGTGACATAGAATACTTGTTGAGCTTGCGAAGCTAAAATAAAAGGCTCGTCCTTATACCCCTCCCTATTGAGATCCACCCGCATGAACCCTAACTCATCAATTTGAACCCCATTATTGTTGTCTGCCCACTTACAACCAAACACAGCCAATCGAAACATACTATAATCCAACTCCCATATGCGTTCAATAACACCAAAGTATGACATATTTGCATATATGGGATTTCTGTCTTTTGCACTAGAGATGTGCATAGCTTCAGCTACAAGAGTCACTCCACTGTTTTGCATTGTACTTTGATCATCATGGTCTTTAGTGTAGAATGTGTACCCGTTAATAAGGTAACCATTGTGAGAAAAAACGTGTACACTTGGACCATTTGCTAACCATCTCAATCTATCTGAAACTGAAGCTCTATTTATAGCCAACTCTCCAAAGACTTGTTCTTTCAGCCATGTTATAAAAGACCGATTGTGTTCTCTTGTTACCCAATTCTCATTCCTATTTGGGTTTGAATTTCGAAGTAGTTCCTTGTGTCTTTCAGCATACGGCTCAACTTCAACATCATTGTGCAGAACATATAAATGTGCTTGCTCCCACTCTGTCCTTGATATGAGCACTACATCACCTCCCTTAATCCCTTCCCCTGATATTCTTCCTGTGTGACGAGACCTTGGAAGCCCTATGGAATCAACATTGCTGAGGTACTCTGTACAAAATTCAACAGCTTCTTCAACTATGTAACGCTCAACCATACAACCTTCTGGTCGACTACGGTTTTTCACATACCCTTTTAATATCTTCATATAGCGCTCGATCGGGTACATCCATCTCATATAGGCTGGTCCACACAATTGTGTCTCTCTAACCAGGTGAACAGTCAGATGAACCATTATGTCAAAGAAGGATGGTGGTAAATACATCTCAAGCTCACACAATGTGACAACAATTTCTTTTTGCAATGCCGGTAACTTTCCAGGATCAATAACTTTACTGCAAATTGCCCTGAAGAAGAAACATAGTTTTGTGATGGTCACCCTCACCTTTTTTGGCAAAATGGAACGTATACCCACTGGTAGTAAATGCTCCATCAAAACATGACAATCATGAGATTTTAGATCTTTTAACTTGAGATCTTTCATAGATACGAGGCTTCTAATGTTTGACGAGTATCCCTCTGGAACTTTAACTCCATCGAGAAACTTACAAAAAACTTTTTTTTCTTTCCTAGATAGAGTATGAGCTGCAGGAGGTAGATATGTACGCTTTCCCTTCTTTACCGGTCCCAATTCTATCCTCATTCCCATACTTACCATGTCCAACCTCGCATTTATCCCATCTTTACTCTTTCCTGGAACATTAAGCAACGTCCCGATAACACTTTCAAAAACATTCTTTTCAATATGCATCACATCAAGGAAATGTCTTACATACAATGACTTCCAATATGGTAATTCAAAGAAAATAGAGTTTTTCTTCCACCCGCTGGTGACAAGTTCTCCTGCAAATGGCTTACCAAAATTACTACTTAAATTCTTTACCTTTTCAAACAGCTTATCACCGGTCAATGGCACAGGAGCTCTACATTCCTCTGTGTTCCCATTGAATGCTTTCCTCAACCACCGGTAACGATGCCTCACGGGAAAAAATCTACGATGTCCAAGGACGACATTCTTCTTACAATGTTCCAACCGCATCCAATACGTACTCTCTTCACATAAAGGGCATGCACACTTTCCTTTGATACTATATCCTGACAGATTACCATATGCTGGAAAATCTTTAATTGTGCCAAATAACATAGCCCTCAAGTTGAAATTCTCTTTCTTGTACCCATCGTACACCTCTACACCTGTGTCCCACATTTGTTTTAAATCTTCAATTAACGGAGACAAGTATATGTCTATATCATTTCCTGGTTGTTTAGGCCCAGAAATTAACATAGACAACATCATGTACTTGCGCTTCATGCATAACCATGGAGGTAGATTATAAATCATCAAAATCACTGGCCATGTGCTGTGGGAACTACTTTGAATACCATGTGGGTTCATTCCGTCGGTAGACAATGCAATTCGTAGGTTTCTTGCTTCTTCCCCAAATTCAGGATAATCGTGATCAAATTTTGTCCATTGAGGAGAATCTGCCAGGTGACGGAACATGCCATCTTTAATCCGTTCATTTGAATGCTACGTCAAGTGTTTTGCATCTTCTGGACTGCGATACATGCGCCTAAATCTCGGTATTATGGGGAAATACCATGCCACCTTCACTGGAGTTGATTCTTTTCTTTTATATCGTGAGGCATTACATTTAGGACACATGTTTAACGATGCATATTCATTACGAAATAAGATGCAATCGTTAGGACAAGCATGAATCCTCTCATAGCTCATGCCTATAGAGCATAACATTCGCTTAGCCTCATATGTTCGACTAGGAAGCACATTATCTTCTGCCAACATATCCTTTAGAATTATGAGTAACTCTATGAAGCTCTTATCAGACCATCCATTGCTCGCTTTCAAGTTATACAATTTTAATACCGCCGATAATCGGTTGAACTTAGTACAACCACTGTACAATGGCTTCTCCGCATCACTTACCAACCTCGTAAACATTTCAGGACAATCCCGGAGATCCTCTTCAACCATATTTGCCATCTCTTCTAGGCGATCGTCATCATATGTATTTGTGTTTGTATCACTTGTAGCATACCTCTCTGTACTTCCAAATTCACTGCACTCTTCTCTTGTCTCACCATGTCTTGTCCAACATGTATAACTTCGATCAATTCCATTGCACACTAAATGATCTTTCAACTCATCCTCGCTAACTCCCCTTGCATAGCAACACTTTAAACATGGGCATATGATTTTCCTTGGATTTTCTGCATGATCAACTGCAAATCTAATGAACTCTTTCACTCCATCCTCGTATTCTTTCGATAAACGATTTGCAGACATCCATTTTCGATCCATATTTATCAATCTAACAAAAAAATTATTAACATTAGTTATTTTGTTATTTGAGAGGTGAAGGTCTAAATGAAAGTAGAAGGCTAACCTGGAGATAAAACAAGCAGATGGCAATGGCACCGTTATATCAAAGTAGGCCTCAGAGAAGACCAATCACAAAAGTATTTACTCCTGCAAGTAACACGAAGTTGTTTTTAGTTATATATATAATAGCACCTAATAGTAAAATAATCTATAAACCATTTTCTTTTGTCAAAAAGAGGCAAAGCGATTTCATATTTACATTATGTTTTACATGAATAAAGATCTTGTGTTTTTAGATATATATATGAGTATGTTAATACATGAATACATGCTAAACATACCAAATCGAAATAGTGTAGACTAGCATGCTTTTAGATATATATATGAGTAAACTACATACCGTTTGAGAAATATTCATGTATATATCCTAGAAGTATTTGCAGCAAAAAAAATACCCTCTTTTCATCTCTCAATCACTCTGCTCTTGAATATTTGATATGATACAGATCCTGACCTCTCACCCACGACTTTTTTGAAGAGCACTTTCTTCATATGGCTAATCTTGAACCTGATACTTAACCCTTACAGTTGCAGATTGTGTATATAATACTAAATATTGTGACGTTGCTTATGTTCTTATTGCTGTCGATATTCTAAACAACAATTCTTATTTCAACGCCAACGCATGAAACAGCCTTAGTTCATGAATACTTGGACATAATAATTGCTGGTCAATTTGCCCTCTTCGTTTAAGTTGCATTCTCCAACTGCTATGAAGTAACAGGCGACAATTAGGCATAAACACGCAAATGATGCTTACAAAGATAATTTAAATTCAATTAATTTAGTGTCCAAAGAAATATTAAAAATCTCGTTTACAACTATCCTCCTCCTCCATATACACTACTAAACCTTGATGTCATGGACATTGTTTGCAATCCAGCCATTGATACGGCCCCTTCCGAAGAAATTGGTCTGAGATCCATCAGAAAGGAGAGTCAATATATCCATCTTTTGATTCATATTTCTATAAGGCAAATGAGGTATACTTTTGTTTTTTTTGCGTCAACTAAATGGCAACGTGTCACGTCAGTGCATCTGAAGATTAAACTTCGCTTTGATATTAATCGCATATCTATAAATGCCACATTTAGAAAATGAACAGGTTTAATGAGACAATTGAAGGATGAAGATTGACTAGAAACATGGAATGTGGTCTTTTACTACCGAAACCTCGCCTTCAAAATTCAAAATTTCAAACCCAAAATAGGTTGATCGTTGGACATACAGCACATAAGATTGCATGATCTACAAATGCCAACTACAAGAAAAATAACACAGATGGTTCATCTATGGCAGATAATATTGGAAATTGACAGAAGCTCAAGATTCTTAAATCCTGTTATTCCATCGGTAGGCATTAATTCTCTCTTGAAGTTTGCAGCAAGACGTAGGATGGACAGATACCTGAAAGCTTCAAGGATCTTCAATCCCTTGGCTACCTATCACTTTCCAACAATAATTTTGCTAATATTTCTAATGCCTTGCAGATCCTACAGCAATGTAAAAATCTGACCATCCTACGTCTTGCTGCAAACTTCAAGAGAGAATTAATGCCTACCGATGGAATAACAGGATTTAAGAATCTTGAGCATATTGTGATTACCTGATGGTTGGGGTTTGCGCGTGCTTCTGGAATCGGGTTAGGGTTTAGGATCAGCCTCGTCGACGATGGTTAGGATCAGCCTCGACGATGAGAAATTAGGGTTGGAATCTAAAATGGCCCTCGATGCCGGTATCCTAAATTCCCGCTACTCCCCTTTCGAGCAGCGGTCGGAGACGCCGCTGAGCAGCGGTCGATTCCCGCTTCTCCCCGAATCGCTTGAACTGGACTACGCCTGTGAGGAGGTGGAGGTCGAAGATGGCCGGGAGGAGGAGGAGGAGGCCTGAGACGAGGGTTGGGAGGAGGAGGAGGCCTGAGACGAGGGTTGGGAAATTAATTTTTAGGGTTATACGAGCGGGTTATACGAGAGGGAAATTAATTTAGGCCTGAGACGAGGGTTATACGAGAGGGTTACGCGCGCGGGTATCGCGAAATTGTGAACCGCTGAGCTGAGCGTAAATGTATATACCTTTCACAGCGCTTGTTTCAAACAAGCGCTGTTAAAGGCCCCCCTTTAACAGCGCTTGCAGATACAAGCGCTGTTAAAGGGTGGCCTTTAACAGCGCTTGTTTATGAAAGCGCTGTTAAAGGCCCCCTTTAACAGCGCTTGTCTGTGCAAGCGCTGTTAAAGGGGGGCCTTTAACAGCGCTTGCACAGACAAGCGCTGTTAAAGGGGGGCCTTTAACATCGCTTCTTTCTACAAGCGCTGTGTATTATCTGTGCCTCTAATACACAGCGCTTGCAGAAAGAAGCGCTGTCTATTATCCGACCTTTAACAGCGCTTGTAGAAAGAAGCGCTGTCTATTCTCCGACCTTTAACAGCGCTTGCAAAAAGAAGCGCTGTCTATTATATGTGCCGCTAATTAACAGCGCTTATAATTGGCAAGCACTATTAAAGGTGTGCTATTAAAGGTCCTTTTTGTAGTAGTGATATCTAGCCTATATAAAAATTAAGAATGCTTTTCGACACCGTTTCAATCAATTTTAAAATCAAAACGATCAGGTTAAATAAATAAAAAATGGTGTATTCTTTAACCTATTATTTCCGGTGTTTGCATGTACAAATTCTCGTGCACCAACTCCCTTAGAAGGTCTAGATCCAATTCCGACTCACTACCTCAACCTCAAAATCTGTAAGTCATAGTAAATTCTAGATTTGAAAAATTAGCTAGTGTGCTTGTACGAACTTTTAAACTAATAATTTTTGTGTTCTATGTTTGTTGGACTTGTCTTTATCCTCAAATTTATTAGCATCCACATTGCTTTACTGTAAGAAAGTCGACCAGTGGTTCTAGTTTAACTATCATCGTAAACAAGAAACTAATAACATCATGTGGTACATCTTGTAGAATGTTTTATGGAATATCTCGTAGAATGTCTTGTGGAATATCTCGTGAAATATCTCGTGAAATGTCTAAAGGAATATCTTGTAAGAAAGTATGTAATCGATACACACGATACTGGGGTTTGGGGTAACTTGTTGTAGAGAAAGTGTGGGAGCTATGACCGGAGTCACTCTCTCTTGTCTCGTCTCGTCTCGTTTTTCAAAGTACGTTGTGGTTGACGTCCGGGATTTGCTCCCCGTGGCATGGAGGTGACCCATGGTTGCATATCATACTTTCCTACGTGAGTCACATCACATAGTTTAGTGGGTCTTATTCAGTAATTTGCATGTTTAAATTACTCACAGTGTGTGCCTGCTAGTCTCACCATTGCTATCACCATGATTGCACTTATATGTTACTCGTTGTACTTGCACGGTCACCTTTACTTTATGCATTACATGCACTTTACTATCACACCTGTGCAGCAGTAGCATGTTTCACTTGCCTAGCCTGCTTTACACTTGCACTACCACAGTACAGTTGTTCCCTCCTTTCAGTTCTGTTTACTTTTCAGTTATGCATAGTTGTTGCTCTGTACTTTACTTTTCACTCTGGTCTGCTTAGTTATTTTTGTCATACTTGTGCACTGATTCCTTTCTATATTTAGAATTGTTGTGACTTACCCACGGTTCCATTTTCGTGGCACCGCAGACGGTGTACATATTGAGGTAGATGTTGTTGAGTTGGCAGAGCCAGAGTTCGACCCTGAGACCGCAGCTTTCAGAGTTATTTTCTCTTATGTACTTTCCCTTCTTTCATGTATCTTATTTGGAACATTTATTACAGTATGGATTGTAATTATTGGACACTATTTGGGTATTTTTGTACACCTCTGCGTCGTGACTATTTTGATTTCACTGGTTAACTGCAGACCTGCAAATAAATCAAATAAGTAACAGATCCCCCCGAGAGCGGGTCGTTACACGAGCCCAGAATTAGGCCTAGCCTGAGTTGCAGTCGGGCTTATCCCGAGCTATACTCGGGCTAGAGCCTGATTTGGCGCCCGGGCGCACCTAGGCTAGTGCATGGGTGCGCCCGAGCCCAAAAAGCCAGGGCAAAGCCCAAGATGCACTTAGGCACAGCCTGAGCCTTATGCTCAGATGCGCATAGTTGGGCCTAGGACATTCTTGGTCTATATTCGTGTCACGTCATATGTGATCGAAATCCTCTTCGCACCAGTTTACGACCATCTTAATTCCCAAGCATTATATGAATGTTCCTCTTATTACATGGACGAGGATCTCAGTCTGTTTGAGACCCTACAGCTTGACCCTACTACAAATGGGACTCGTAGCCCCTGGCGACAAAGATCAACTGTTTGGGGGTAAACAACTAGAAAGATACACTTGTGGGTCCAATCCGGTGCCAGGTGGACCAGACGGCGGCCGTCGTCATTCCATCCAAACACAACCACTTGCAGGCTGGCCATCATCTTTTCTCCTTTGCCCATGCCAGAGGCAACCTCCGGCGCTCAACCAGCTTCTGCTAATTTACCAGCGAGGGCATTAAGCAATCTCATCCCAAATGTTCGCTTTTAAAACTATGGTCACTAACGAAGGACTCGGCCGTAATTGTCCAATAATTTAATGCCAAAAGTACCCTTGAAAGTTTACGAGTGAGCCCGCCCGCTTAGCCCTTTAAATACCCGGACGCCCTTCCCCCCATTTCTTCCAACCATCCAACAAATCTAATTCAACAGTCTTGGCCTCAACACACTCTTGCAGTAAGCCATCAAAGGAGATCAAAATTATGGGAAAGAAGCTACGGCACATCGCTGAAGTCGTGTGCTACATGATCCGAAGGGGCATCGTCTCCAAGACCAAGCTCATGCTCGACCTCCAGCTCCTCTTACAGCGCGGCAGAATCGCGGGGAAAGCCATAGCCAACATCTTGACCTTCAACAGTCATCATCATCATCAGAATGCCACCGCATCCTTCTACGGTCCGCGGGAAGTTGAGTTCAGCTGCACCAACACGCCCTCGTTTTTTCCCGTTAACAGGCGCAAGAATCGCGGCTATAAGGCCACTGCCGCAGTCATTGCCAGAGCCTACGAGATGCTGAATAATGCTGAGGATTCAGACGCTGGGTCCGTTGCTCCTTCCCCTTCTCCGGCAGCAATGTGGGGGTTTGGGAAGACTACTCCGCGATGGGTTGTGAGAAAGCCGAGGGTAACCGACTCGCCATTTCCAATTCAAGAAGAAAACGTTGACGGCAAAATTGATCAACAGGCTGAGGAGTTCATCAGGAAGTTCTATGATCAGCTGAGGGTTCAAATGTACTAGTTTTGTCTATATGTGTTGTGTACTTGTAACAACCAAGCTATATGTTAAGAGCATGCTCAATTTTCTTCAAAAATGTTGGCTGCATATTTGCTTGAACTTTTGAATGTGCGTGTATAAGAAGAACCAGTTCAATTTTACATGATATAATATCGAACGGTCTCTGTGATGCCGATTCAGGCTATTGTTATTCAAAACGATGGAACATTTGTTTGAATTTGTTATGCCCATATAACACCTAAATACAAGTAATTAACATATCAAGCCTAGCTCCATTGACAAAGGATGCAGATGCAGTATATATATAATTAGAAAGCGGAAAATAATTAATTAAATCCCACCCTAAAAAACAAGGCATAAAGAAGTTGCCCCAGCACTTGCAATGCAATAAAGTAAACAAAAATGGAAGTGGCAGGAAGTGCTTATGGATGTAGATGATTAATTCATATGTTAATTAGAGTAAAATTATCCAGTTCACCAACTCGATGATCCAACTAGCTCAACGGGTTCATGCCAGCCAAAGGAGAAACAAAATCTATGTAATTTTTCCTCTCTTCTTTTTGTCCACTATCAAGCAAAGCTTGGCTAATAAATTATCCGTGCATTGAGTACTTTTCTCTAGGCTTTTGCTTTGCCAATGGATAAGCTCATTTGTGTTGAGGCAGATCCCATCCAAATAAGATATTTAATTCAGGTGTATTATTGGTCGCACTAATCTCTTGGGTCCCTCTCAGTTTTTTACTCTGCAAGAAGGATAAGCTCAAAACGTGTAACTATTTTACACACTCATACTCTCTTGTACTCACTTTCATTATATTGTGGCTTTACTTCCACTTCCACTTACACACTGGAGCTCATCTCTTGGGTGAAGTGTTCTTTTAAGAGTATAAGCACTTACTTGGACTGCCCATTGGATTTTGTGAGTGTAAAGTTAGAAAGAATCCAAGTGGATGCTTAAAGAGCCGAATGCTACTGCATGATATGTGCAGGGAGCTGGGCTTTTAGAATTGAGCAGTGATTCCTTTCTCCGCAACGAAGTTACTAATTGGCCACCACCATACCTTGCCCAGCAGTGAAAGTGCTTATTGAATTGTGTTAAAGTTTTCAAAAGCTTAATCTTCCTTTTTCTTTATCACATTTTTTCCTAAACAAACACGGAGAAAATATTATTGACAACCAAGTGCACGTAATTCTCTGTTCATGCACGCATAAATAAAGCACAATTTCTTCAGCCGCAGCAGCTTTGTTTTACCCTTTTCTTTTGTCTGATCTTTATTCTATTTGGAGCGAAAAAGTACGCTCAGGCCTCCCAAGGCACCGCTCTTATCTCTAAAGATTGGAATATATCCCATGGTTCTTGATGTTGCCAGTAATAATTTCCACTGTGAAAGTTCTCATCGGTTATCTTTAGTTCAAGGGAAAAATCATTCCGTGGCCTAAATTTGACTATATTATCTATGTTACGAAGTGAGGGTGGCCTTTTTAGGCTATATTATGTGTGTTATTAGTGAGGGAGGTCAAAAGGCGTCCCCACCTCTCTATCCCTCCATTACTTTCCACTACTTACTAGTGGGGACCCTTGGTATACCATTGATATGAATATAGAGGGTCATGGCTATGAGCCATGGTTACTCCTTCTTTGAGTTTTATCTAACATGTTATCAGCACGTGAGCTCTTGTTCTTGAGTTTCTTTTTTTATCCCGTCAAATCACCCTCACCGCGCTTAGGGAATCTTGGTTGCTGCGATCCATTGCGACGATTTCTACGCGTTGAAGCTCGATCCCTAGGAATCTTTTGGTTGCAGCGATCCGTTGCGGTGATTTCTACGGGGCATCGGAATCGTGGATTCATTCTACGGATCCTTATTTTTTTATCGATCTTCCCTAGATGTTTGATCTAGAGGTAAAAATTTTTTATCCCTTAGATCAGTAAGATGGAGCATAGAATTTAAATTACATCTGCTTAAAATCATCATATCAAACACAATAGAATTTAACAAAAAACAAAAACAAAAACAAAAAAAATTCACCCAAATGCCCCCCCGGAAGGGGGGAATTGTCCCCTATTCGACCCGGTCGCCGCACCGCCCCCTCCCCCCCAAGTCGGGGGGCTCCTCCTGCGCACCCCCCCGACCCCGATTCGACCCGATCGCCGCACCCCCCACCCGGTGTGTGTGTGTGTGTGTGTGTGTGTGTGTGTGTGTGTGTGTGTTCTTCGGCAACGCCCCCCCCTTCGGGGGCTCCTCCTGCACACCCCCCTGCTTCGGGGTGGGTGGGGGTGGGGGTGGTTGGGGGGGTCTCCGGCAACGCCTCCCCACCCCCCACGTCGGGGGAGGGGGTGGTGGGGGGGGGGGGGGGGTTCTCCGGCAACGCCTCCCCACCCCCCACGTCGGGGGAGGGGGTGGGGGGGGGGGGGTTCTCCGGCAACGCCTCCCCACCCCCCACGTCGGTGGAGGGGGGGGGCTCGGGCTCTCGAGCGCCGACCCCCTCGTCTGGGGGGGGGATGGGCTCCCCTCTGCCGCACCCCCCCTTTCCGGGGGGCTCTCCGGCGTCGCCCCCCCCCCCCCCCCCCCCCCCCCCCCGTCGGGGGGCTCCTCTATGATGCGACCCCACGAAGAAGAAAGGGGGGGCACTGTTCCGACCTCCCCCATTGCCTGCTTCGCCGAAGGAGAAGAAGGGGGAGGGGAGCCGCTGTTCCGGCCTCCCCCTATGCCGAGATATGTAAATGGTGGGTGGGGGGCTGTTCACCTTCTTAACCATAACCCTAACCCTTAAATTAGGGTTATGGTATGTTTAAGAGTGTTTTACCCCCCCCCAATGGGAATTTTTGAAAAAAATATTTTAAAGCTCATGGCCCTGCAGCCCAAAACTAAATATATTTTAGTATTTTGGATGTTTGGGCCCGAAGCCCATACATAAGACCAATAAGCTTTAAAATTAATTAAAAACTGATTTCTAATCAGTTCTTCATTATTAATTCCTTAAATTTAACAGAAAAATCCAGAAAAATCCTGGAAAATTCTGTAAAAATTAGAAAAAATCAAAATTATTAATTTTGACAACTTTTTGGTTGATTAACTTAATACTTTTAAATATTTCATATTATGTTAAATTCAACAAAATGCATATTAATTGGATTAATTATATTTTTTTATTTAATAATTATGGAATGTCCTGAGATCGCTCTGCCGTTAGTTACCTAACCTAACGGTGCATGATATGTCTTCACGTGGCCCAAGTAATTATTAAATATTTTATATTTCTCCAATAAATTGCGTGTGATGTTGATTAAATTAAATTTGATATGGCTGCGTGTGTTGCATAATTATTTAATATAAATTGCGTGGATGTTGTAAATAATTCAGTCTTGTGGTTTGGGATCGGTCATTTTGAGATACACCTTTATATATTCCTCGATTTCTTTTTCTGTTTTGAGAGGAATTGTAGTGAGGTTATAATGTAAAATGCTAAAAGCCCGGAGCTCAGCCAAATTGAAGACGGAGATGAAATCTGCAATATGTTGCGACCCAAAATGGGTTTCCAAGTTGTATTTTTCATTTCTTTTGTATTTCATTTTTTATGGACTGTTTTCGGACATTTTTGGACATTTTGTTTCTAAGTGTATCTGACCGATCCCCACATGACTATTTATTTACTTTGCCTCAATTTATTTTTCACAAATATTAATTCATGCGTATTTAATTGCATAGATAAATGGAAAAATTGGCTAGCGTCGATTTCGAAGTCCTTGACGCAGCAGGAAAGAACTACCTGAACTGGCAAGTGGACCTGAAGTTCCACTTGCGTTTCATGGTACTCCATTATCTATATCAGGAGACACATAGATCGGACCTTAAAGGCCGAATACTTAACGGTAGAAGACCCTCTTGAGTTGTGGACAGCGCTGGAGGCACGTTATAGGCATCAAATTGATGTCATACTCCCACGTGCCAGTTACGAGTTGGAAAATCTCTGTCTTCAGGACTATAAGTCCATTGATGAGTACAACTCAGCACTTCATAATATCACCTCACGCCTGAAATTGTGTGGTGAAGAAGTCTCGGAGTATCGCATGTTGGAAAAGACATTTACCTCGTTCCACGAGAAAGATGCAATCCTCATGCAGCAGTACCGTGAATGCAACTTCACGAAGTTCTCTGATTTTCTCTCTTGCCCTCTTAGGGCAGAGCAAAATAGAGACTTACTACTTGCCACTCATAATTTGCACCCCTGCTGGAGCTGCCCCTCTCCTTGAAGCCCACAATGTTTCTCCCCAGAAGTGGAAAAACAAGAAGAAGTCTAGAAATAACAAAGGGAAAGCTGCAATGAAGCCAGCAAGAACAACACCCCAGAACAAAAACAACACGGGGAAGAAAAACTTCACATGGAAGCATAAGAACACTGGTCAAGTGCCAATTCCAAAGAAGAACAGGGAGGACAAATGCAATAGATGTGGCATGGCTGGACATTGGTCCAGAAACTGTCGCACTCCTCGCCACCTCCAGGACCTGTATCAGGCGAGCCTGAAGCCTCCCCCTGAAACAAACCTGGCGGATATTCAAGCTCCGACCAAGTTCACTACACAAGACTTCGAGAATGATGATTGCTCGATTGAGCCTTATCTTCTGTTTTTCTATGCATTTAAAATAAATATAGCTTCATCTGTAGTTTGCTTTGAATGAACTTTAATCTGAATGTCAATTTTCATTAATCAAATAAATTTTTACTTTGTTTAATATAGATGAAGTGTGAGTGCCCGTGGACAGTGCTTCGACGCACACCATCTTTCACGATCGATGCTATTTTTTATAGCTTAAACAAATATGACGGTCATGTTATCACAATTTCAGGACTATCCAATATAATCGAAGGATCTGGTGAAACAATCATATTGCTCCCAAATAACACAAGATTCAAAATACAAAATGCACTTTTCTCTCCAAAATCCAATAGGAATCTCACAAGTTTCAAGGATTTTCGTTTTAACGGATATTACTTAGAAACTAGAGATGAAGAAAACATTGAATATATGTATCTGACTCGTCAAAAAGATGGCCAGAAGACCATCTACGAATGATTTAAGGGACTCCCGTCGGGTCTCTACCACACATATATTCACCCTATAGAAGCCAATATGACTGAGCACCAGAAGTGCCTTCCATTGCCAGAATTTCAACTCTGGCACAATAAACTTGTCACCCTAGATCAGCTATGATGCGCCGCATCATCACTGAATCACGTGGACATAATTTGAAGAACCAGAGGATTCTTCAAAAGGGTGAGTTTCTTTGTCCCCTTGTTGTAAGGGAAAACTAATAACAAGACCATCCCTCCTGAAAGTGGGATTAGAGTCTCCAGGCTTCCTAGAGAGAATTCATGGCGACATTTGCGGGCATGTTCACCCTGCAAGTGGCCCATTTCGGTACTTCATGGTACTGATTGATGCATCCACAAAATGGTCTTATGTGTGCCTATTGTCCACCCGCAACCTAGCTTTTCCAAAGCCATTGGCACAAATAATTAGGTTACAGGCTCATTTTCCCGATAACCATATCAAAAAATTACGTCTTGATAATGTGGACGAATTCACTTCTCAAGTCTTTGAAGACTATTACCGGGCAACAGGTATCGAAGTTGAACATCCTGTAGCACATGTAATTCACACCCAGAATGGATTAGCAGAGTCTCTTATAAAGAGACTTCAATGGATTGCACGTCCATTGCTCATGCAATCCCCGTTGCCTGTGGATGCTTTGGGGGCATACTATACTGCATGTCGCATCACTTATTAGGATAAGGCCCTCTGGTGGCCATATATTATCTCCGATGCAGCTAGCATATGGTGCACCACCAGATATCTCTCATTTGAGAGTGTTTGGTTGTGCAGTATATATCCCAATAGCCCCACCTCAGAGGACCAAAATTGGTCCTCAGCGTCATCTGGGTATCTATATTGGGTTTAATTCGCCCTTTATTATTAGATACCTGAAACCTCTCACGGGGGACGCATTTAAAGCACGTCTTGATGACTGTGAATTCGATGAGAAAACTTTTCCAAAACTAGGCATGCAGGCTAAGAAGCCTGACGCTTCTGAGACCATTTCTTGGGACAAGAAGTCTTTGTCTCTATATGATCCGTGTATTAATCTGTGTGAAGAAGAGATACTGAAGATCCTTCACATTCAGAACACAGTACATTTACTTCCGGATAAATTTATGGACAACTAGAAGATTATTCGTTTACACGTCCCTGCTGCCAACATGCCAGCTAGGATTGACATCCCCAAAGATGGATGCAATCCACCGGCAGTAGAATTGGATGTACCTCAATTGAAAAGAGGACGACCGCCAGGTTCAAAAGATAAAGTTTCTCGAAAGAGGAAGATTCCTGAAGATATTACGATGATCCCTCCACAAGATGCTGATCTTAGACCAGCAACCTCTCCCCTCCTTATTTTCCCTGCAGAGGAAACGATAGGAGAAACATCATTAGATTATGTACATACTGGAGAGGTACTGGACATATATAGCACAGTCGACGACGACGATTTTTCTTTTGCTATTGCCGTTCACGTCGATGAATACAACGATGACGTCAAACCACGATCTCTAGCGGAATGTAAACGCAGAGTATATTGGCCAAAGTGGGACGAGGAAATAAGAGTAGATCTGGACTCACTCTTGGAACACAAAGTCTTTGAATCAGTAGTCCAAACACATGTAGGTGTTAAACCTGTGGGATATAAGAGGGTCTTCATTAGAAAAAGAAATAAAGAAAATGTGATTGTACGCTACAAGGCAAGCCTTGTAGCGCAGGGATTTTCCCAAAGGCCGGGGATTGATTATGAAGATACATATTCCCCGATCATGGATGCGATCACTTTTCGATTCTTTCTTAGCATATCGTCTCTGGAAAGCCTAGAAATGCAGCTCATGGCCGTTATGACTGCATATCTATATGGCGATATAGATAAAGAAATCTATATGAGACTTCCAGATGGGTTTAATTTACCCCCAGAGGTGAAAGAGAGACCTCGGGACGTCTTCTCTGTAAGGCTTCAAAGATCATTATATGATCTTAAGCAATCATGAAAATGTGGTATAACAGACTAAGTGTTTTCCTTGCACAGCAAGGATTCACAAACAATGAAGTCTACCCATGTATCTTTATCAAAAGAACGGGAACGGGATTTGTCATCGTCGCAGTATATGTGGACGACTTAAATCTCATAGGATCTCCTGCTTGCCGGGGTTGCCTTGATGCTTTGGAAATATAGTTGAGTCTTTCTGAAGCTGACTACAGAGCTGCTGACCTTCTGACAGCCTTTCCAGTCGAAGGGAAGTCGACCCGGGTCTTGCTAGATGACTAACTGCTGATGAGTGTTCTATGGGCCCCAGGTAAGGGCATACTTTCGATCTCAGTCTCACCTTAGCTCACTCTGATTTTCCCCCTCCTTGCGAGGATGGCCAGTCAGGAGTTCAACCAGCCCTTCGATATGACCCAGCTCATCTGTCGTGACTTTTAAAAGACTAAAGGCAGCTCGTCCAGTTGGTTATCTCACCACTCAGTGGAGCAAGGATCCGTGCAACTGATTGAGAAGTCAAGCCCGACCAGTGTCAGTTTTTCACTTGCCACGGTAGGCGAAAGCTCTTCCATCACTACTGGGAGTTGGTTTATGTGACAGAGGACTCGGGTCTGGCTGTAGAGGGTTTGGCTTGTAACGGTCAGTTTTCATAGTGGACGTATTTCAGTAACAAGACAATTTCAAACGATTTCAAAAATGAGTAAATGATTTTTTTCTATTTTTTCGTCGCTCAAATCAAAAAATGGATTTTGTATTCGTGATCCTCGTGATGATTCAGACCCATGGTACCGATTTCGTAATTTTTCGGACAGGTTTAGTCTCATAGCAAAATCGTAATTTTTACTAATTACATTCTTAATTACTTTTACCTATTACTTCTTACCCATGACCCTACTCTAAAACATGGCAGCCCGATTAAAACGTGGAAACAAGTTTTTCTTCCCCTAACCCAAATACAACCCCATAACCTCCTTTTGTCAAACTCTCCACCAACCATAGTTAATCCATACAATTAATACTTAACCTTTATAAATTAATATAATTCCTTTATTTAAACCCCCCCAGCTCGTCCCCTCTTCTATGTTCATCAACCCAAGCAAACCCATCCTCATCTCTTCGCTACCCTCCCTCCGACTGCGTCGCCTCATCCCGACTCACTTCCACCGCCTCGCTGAGCTCCGACCAACCAACGTCGCCGCCTCCACTTCGTCCGAACTCCTGCAAAACCCTGAGCTCGACTTCGGAGCCTCCCTTGCCTCCACGAACGACGAAATCCACTCCATCGTCGACAAGCTCCGAAGCTCCGAGCACCCATGCATACAACGCCGCCAGCGCCTCATCCATGAAGTCACCGCCGCGCCGCCTAACATCACCGCCGCAGTCAGTGACGTCGCCGCCCCTTTCTTACACCCCCGTTCACTGTAGCATGTCCGTCCCTCCATGTTGCTACGTCGCTGCACAGCTGATCGCTCCGGGACGTAACCCAAAAGAACGGTTGTAGTTTTACCGCAAGTGCACGGTGTAGCAGCGAGCGGGTTATCGAACACATGGAGGACGAATGACCGTGCTTGCTCCGATCAACCTGGCTATTTAAGAAGAGAGAAATTTGCCTTTGGCGATCCTGTCACAATCGTCAGACAAAGTACGAAAATATTAAATCAAATAAAGAACGTCTAGGGAATGGGGAATTCCCGCTACTCACCGTATTTCATGAATGGGGTTCATCGGTATCAAAATCGCTAGAATGAGATTTTGGATGAACTAGTTGCAACTGAATGTAAAACCAAGCTCACGCTCTCGCGCTGTTACCGGTCTATAGCTATCCTAGGCTCGGGTCCAATCTCTTCCAAACCCTAGCCTAGGGAAGCTAGCATTAGGATCAACATCATCGTCCAATCGCGCACCGAGTCCAATCTCTTGCAAACTCGGCTCACGACCTAGATTGGGATAGTTCCTACCCGTCCAATCTCTTGCAAACGGGTATTGGCGCGGAATTGAAATCGGAAACCCTAGTATCGGTCCAATCTCTTGCAAACCGATACTACGGAAATTCGATTCCAACCCAATTCGGATTTCTAGGGTTTCCTATCGAGTTAGGATCCAATCTCTTGCAAATCCCAATCGATGTGAATTCCTAGCCATCCGTAGTAAATCAATCACAATCTAATCCCTAGTAACAATTCTAGCAAAATTTCTACTAATTCATCACAAGTATGAAATTGGGCTCGTAGGGTTCATCCCCACGCCCCAAGACGTGGCGACTACTCGCAATTCATAGCAAGATCACAAAAATAATCAATGAAATAAGCAATAGAATTCATCACAATATTAAGATATGCAATAAAAATAGAATTTTTAGGGAAAAGAGATGCAAACCAATGGAGTTCTTCAATTAATCCAACAAAAATCAAACTTTGTCTCTTCTCCAATCTCCAAAATAAAGCTAAAAAGTTAATCTAAAAAGCTGCAAAAAAATCTAAGAAGAAGCTCTCAAAACTAGGGTAAAAACAGGGGTTAAATAGCCCCCAAAATCGTCCAAAAACTGTGACCAAAATACCCCTGCGCAGCCTGTTTTCCGCAATTTTCGCTACAGGCAGCGCATCGCACTCGGCCGAGTGACAAAAGTCGCTCGGCCGAGTGAAAACCCTGTAATTTTCCAGTAAGTATCGATCTTCAGGGGTCTTCACTTCGGGGGCGGCTCGGCCGAGTGAGTTGTCGTCACTCGGTCGATGGCTTCATGGTACTCGGGCGGACGGGATTATCCACTCGGCCGAGTGGGTCTTCTGAAGCTCAGGCAGCCGAAAAATAGTAACTTGGCGATTTTTGAAGGGCTTCGTCTGGGCGCCACTCGGGCGGACGGGGTCTCGTCACTCGGTCGATGTGGTCTCCGTCGCTCGGCCGAGTGCACATAGAAATCGTGTCTGAACTGGTCGGCCGAGCGGTGTCTCGCTGGTCGGCCGAGTGGCTCCTCCACTCGGCCGAGTGGGACACAAAACATGCCCAATCTGCTTATTTTGGCCTCCTCGTCGCTCCTGCGACGTCTGTTCTTCTTCCGCTCTTCTCCAACAGCAAAATACCCCTCGGGGAGGTCGTCGGTGACCGTCTAGAGTAAGCGCATCTCGAGATCACTCCAAATCGCGCCAAATCACCTGAAATACGACAAAAATAACAAATCGTGAAAAGCATCGCAATATCGTCGATATATCGTGAAAAACATGATTTGGGCGATCTAGATGGCATGCAAACATGCGGTAAAAAAGTGTAAAATAAGGAGTGATCAAAATCCCCCAAGCTTACCTCTTACTCGTCCTCGAGGAAGATAAGTAAAAGGCGAACCCGGTGGATTCGCAAAACGAAAACGGCGGAAAAAAATGGAAAAATGAAAAACGGAGAAGAGTGAAAAACGAAATAAAAATAAAGAAGAAAGAAAGAAGCGAAGAGGTAAGCTACTAGATCATTTTCTCAGGACGTGGGTTCCGCTTACTCTTATAGCATGCACTGAATGAAAAACACATGTCAAAGAATTTTATTTTGATATCATAGTATAATAGTGCAAATAGAAATAGAAAACCCACGAACAACAATATAATCATGAAAAACGGAATAATTTTATAATTAACATCGTCTGAATCATTTAAAGCGGTATACAAATCACAGATCACACACTTTTCAATTGAATGCTTTCTATCAGGAGTATAAGAGTATCACACTATAGAATAGAGAGAATAGAAAAGTATGGATTTCATGAAATGATTGCTAGGCTTAGATTTCTGGATTTCGTAAAGCTAGAAATAATCTCACCGAGTATAGAATATTACTTAGCCTAGGTTGTCGTGCAACGTCAAGTAGTCACTCTCACACACATCAATGGATCCCATCCCCCAAGCTTATCCATAAGCGTGATGGCATAAAAAAATATTTACATCCCCATTCCTATAAAGCTCCAAAGGCAATGAAAAGAGAAGAGAAAGAAAGAAAGTGAGATGGGATCTTTTATTGAGGATTTTTCCTCTCTTTTTCTCTCTCTTTTTTGATGCAAAAGCATAAATACACAACGATCCCAACTCAAAGAGAGATAATGATATACAAGAATATTTTCTCTTTTTTCTTTTTTTTTTCGAATAAGAAATTTGGAGCTAGGAATTAATAGCGGGGGAAATGCCATATAATAGAATCGCTAAAGGGAGATTCACCAATGATTTTAAAAGTAGAGAAATGATGTTCAAGATTTGTGGAGAAAGAAATAAATATATCACTCGGTTCACTCTATAAGACATGCACGACAACTTCAGCAGGGTAATCTAATCTACTCAGTTTCGATCACAAAAAAGCTAACTAATCCAAATTTATCATAGCTAACATCATTCAATCATCCTGAAGTGAAGTGTACAGTTCATGCATATAGAAGTGATATAGCAAAAGAAATCAGTACTCCAGACATAGGCATTCAATGCGTGAATCTTGGTGTGTTTTCTGTAATGGCATACATATGAATATTCAGACTCAGCTAATAGTAAAATTTCATCCATTTTCATGTGGAAAAAGTGTGGGTTACTATCTCTAGATGCAAGGCAAGTCATAGTATATGATATCAGAAATAAAATCTAAGACATGAAAAATATAGCATGCATATAGAATAAGCTAACTCCACGTCATCATCATCACAGAAAAGTCATCTCTAGCATGAGATGAAAAAGAAAGAAATAAAGATAAAGGGAAAATAGAACTATTTACAATGCGGCACACAGAAAAATAAGAAAAACGTGATGCATGGCAAAATAAAAGGAAAAATGATGAAAAATAAGTGCAAAAGCGAAAAATGGTGTAAAAAACTAAAAATAAAGGTGGCAAATCGAAAAAGAACGTGAGAACTCACTCCCCCAAGCTAAATGATACAGTGTCCTCAATGTGCAAAGTGGGGCACACCGAGAGAAAAGTAAAGTGAGGGGCAAGTGAGGATGCATGCATGATGAAAAGAAAAATGAAAATAAAAAGAAAGATAAAGAAATGAAAATATGATGCGGACATGATGCATGCACAGATAGGAGTGATACAGATATATAAGAGTGTCACCAAAAACTCTCCCTCTCTCCCAGAAAAGATATATAAGGATACGATCTGAATGAGAAACCCAAAATAAGTGAGGGGAGGGGGGACAAAACTGCAACAGGACCCAGCAGAAACGGGTAGCACAACGGCAAAAGGAATCGATGGCATCTAGGGTGCCTAGGAAGGTGGTGCTGCACCGTCTCCGTCCTGAGGCGGAAGTGGTGGTGGTGGCTGGACAGGCCGCTGAGCGGGTGTGGGTGTGGAAGTGGTAGCAGGTCGAGTGTGTGTGGAAGTGTGGGCGGGAACCTGCTGGGTGGGTGGGGGGTACGCGCGGGAGACGCTCTAGGACCTGAGTAAGACAGTAGTGAATCTGGGGGATCAGGTCAAAGTGGTCAGCCATCGCAGAGACGGTGGAGGACAGGGTCCTAAGGTCGCCTCTGAGGCCACTCACCGCCCCCTCTAGGGCACGAATGCTCTGAAGTACAGTGTCGGGGGGAGGTGGTGCAGAGGGACGCACCGGTCGGGGCTGTGCAGGGCGTGGCTGGCGTACTCGAGTCGCGTATGTGACGGGCTCAGCGGGGAAGGGAACAAAAGGTGCTACGCTTGCAAATGTGGGCATGGCCTCGGTGTGAGGCCGGGGCACCGGCTGGTGAGAAGCAGAGGCAGCAGCAGCGAAAGAAGAGTATAAAAGAGGCAGCGAGGCGGCCGGAGAGGTCGGTGGCACAGAAGTGTGGACAGACGCCACGACACTCTCTGAAAATACGGCAGCAGTGGAGACAGAGGGCTCTCCGCACTCAACTACGGTCGGCGGGTGCTCAGGGGGTGCATAAGAAACAGGCTCAGCAGACAGAGGGCTGGTGGTGGTGGTGACAGCCGCGGAAGCAGTGGAGGTGGGCTCAGCTAAGGTACTCGCGATACCGACAGAGGTGGGGACAGAGGTGTCAGGAGCAGCGGAAACATCAGGGATAGGCTGAGGGGCCACAGGGTCAACAGGGGCGACAGGCTCGACAGGGGCTACAGGGTCTGTGGGGGCAGCGTGGGCAGCGTGGGCCTGCTCGGCCTCCTCGGCCTCGAGCACGTAAGCAGCTGGGATGAGGATATCCATCGCAGAGAGCCAGTCGACATGGGCTGGTGCAATCTGAGTCCGAGCTGGGCTCGGAAGAATCATGTAATTGGCCCCGTAGGGGCCGTGCAACCAGACCCAGTGACGCTCACCGTGCGGACGAAGCATCTTCATCCGGGCCATAACATCTATCGACAAAGAAGTGGGGCCCGGTACTCGTCGCAAGTCGTCAGGGAAGTCCTCGCCGGTCATAAGTGCAAGCAAGGTGATCAGGCCGCCGCAGCATATCGGTGAGCGAGCGCCCACCGATACAATGATGCGGTCCAAAAACCAAGCCGCGACATCAATCACGACGGCGGGGACCAGCTCATCGCCATCCCTAGATAGAGCTCTGGGACGTGTCATCGCGTAGAGCATGTAGAGCTCCAGCGTAGACATCGTGCCCGGCTCATATCTAGCCAAAAATGTCGTCGCCATAAGGCGCTGAGCAATGCGGAGGCAGGGATGGACAATGGCCGAGGCCTTGGCCCTACTAGGGTCAAAGGCAGCGTGAAGACCCGTAATCCGGGCCCAGAAGGCACCGGCGTCGAAGGAAGGTGGGGGGATATGGGTGGGGCCGTAACCGCGATCGGCACCGGGGACAGCGGGCCACGAGAAAAACGCTCTCATCATATCGAGAGTGACCTGGCACTCCCGATCCATGAACCGGAACGAGCATCCCTCGTCGGTCCAGGCGATCGAACTAAGAATCTCAAGTGTCAGGCGGGTGAACGTGTCCGCCGACACCTGGAAGAAATCTCGCCAGCCCAAGTTGTCGTACAACGTGAGCATCCCCTCTAGTACCCCCAGGCGTCTTAGGTCAGCGAGGTGTGCAAACCTGGAGGGTACGATCGAGCGCTGGGAGATACGCTCGAAGACGGCGCGGTGTGCGTCGTCTCGGAACGTAATCCCAAGATGCCCGACCAGTGGAGCCGGAGGTGGTGGCTGTGGAGCGACGGGGAGTGGCTGTGCGGGCTGTGCGGGCTGTGTGGGCGCTGCAGGCTGTGCGGGGTGTGCGGGGCCTGCAGGCTGTGCTGGGTGGATGGGGTGTGTGGGAGACGGTGGAGGAGAGTCCTCCAACTCGTGGGAGGGGCCGGTATCATCCGACAGCTTCCACTTGGCGGAAGCTCTCTTCGACCGCGGCCGTGTCCGGGGCGGCATATCGGCCCCGAGCGCGCTCCGAAAAGTGTAAAAAGTGCGGTGTGTGTAAAAGAGTGGAAGGAGTATACCCAGACACGTCGCAAGTGCTCAGCAATGGAAGCGTGCGAAGAGAGCGCCTCCGCGAAGCCCAAATCAGTCCGTAGAAGCTCCCCGGGGCTCCCCTAAGCTCCAAAAAACAACCTGCGCATGAAATGGTGATATCAGCGGGTAATATTCAAAATGTATGGGGCATTAGGGGTATAATAGATAGATATAGGAATTGATTAGGGTTTGGGGGTCGTTTAACACATGGATCCTCTAAAAATACACAAAAAGAGGAGAAATAGGGCGAAATAGGTGATACCGGAGATGATCGGAGCGGCGGCCGCCGGCGGCGACTCGGGCGAGTCACGGCGGGTGGTCGGCCAGCGGTGGCTGGCCGAGCGGCGGCGTGAGGTGGCCGGTCGGGCGAGTGGGGACGAGAGCGAGCGAGGGTCGGGCGAGGGAAGCTGAATAGTCGGGCGAAATTGGGGTTTTTGCGTTTTCGAAAAACGTGCCCCCCCCTCGCCCCTTATATAATAAAAGTTACGACTCGGCCGAGTGACTCGATCACTCGGCCGAGTGGGATCAATGTAAAATCCTCCTCGCTTACGCTTCGGCCGAGTGGCCTTGCCAGCCTCGGCCGAGTGGAGTAAGTCCATTCGGCCGAGTGGCTTAAGCTACTCGGCAAGACTCGCCCTAGGAGCGTATCCGTTTTAGTCGGCCGAGTGAAAATATATACTCGGCCGAGTAGCAGTTATACTTAAATCAGGAAAATAAACAGAGAGTTGGGTACAGCAGACTTCCCTCGTTCGTGAGCGGCTCGGCCGGACGAACTTGTGTACTCGGCCGAGTGACTAGTATACTCGGCCGAGTGAGCCTTGTTTTCTGCTGTTTGTCTTCGTTTGGGCTCTAAACTCCGTCTTTCTTCCTCCAGTCGATTTCATCTTACTCTTAAGCATCGAGCGTCTTCCTGGGGCGCTCCTCGTCATCTCGTTCATCCTCCTCATGATGGATTTACCTATCTCCTCTCCTGTCAAGAAAAATAGGACCCGTTATCACAAAGTTTTTGGGCGAACGACTCAAAACACTAAAAATTTCTAAAACAAAAATAAAGAAAAGTAAAAATAAAGCAACAACCGTCGGGTTGCCTCCCAACAAGCGCTCGTTTAAGGTCGTGAGCTCGACCCCCTATGATTTTCAATTAATGCGGGATGTTTGGTGCATATGAGATGCACCCATCAAACTTTCCGGGGAGAACGCTTGGATTCGGAAGTTGCGGTGGCGTGTTCTCCCGCGGTGGTCTCTGGTCTCGAATAGTGTTGGGGGGAGGCTCCCCCAAGCTAGCGTTTGCTCCGGTCAACGGCTTCACCGGTGACGCCGATTTTTGTAGCGGCGGAGCTTTCTTCGGAGAATTTTGTTTCGAGAGCTTGCAGAGCTCTCGAATCCTCGCGACATCAGTGTCGCCTTCATCATTTTCAGTGGAGAGGTCGGGGGAATCGTCTATCTTCTCATCTTGGCCTAAATCCGGGCCTTCATCAAAATCCTCATTGAAATGAGCGCCAATCGAGTGGGGGATCGCCTCTTCTATCACCTCATCAAGGAGGTCCATGTAGTCAAGTTCCTCGTGGT
Organism: Scilla litardierei; assembly: GCA_030789695.1. NCBI lineage: Eukaryota > Viridiplantae > Streptophyta > Magnoliopsida > Asparagales > Asparagaceae > Scilla > Scilla litardierei. Next base: position 26,883,908 of record CM061135.1, read on the forward strand.
AAGGCATGTGTTTCATAGCCTTAGGAATGTGAAGCTCCACCTCAATGTTGCCGACATTCAAAGTTAGGGTACCTTCTCGCACGTCGACAATCACTCCGGCGGTGGCGAGGAACGGGCGTCCAAGTATCAATGAAGTATCTCCCTCCTCCTTAACGTCCATGATAACGAAGTCACATGGCAAGCATATTCCTCCCGGGACTTGTAGCGGGATGTCTTCGGCGATCCCTACCGGCCTTGTTATTCGCCCATGGGCCAATTGTATCCGCATGTCGGTAGGTTTCAACTTCGTCCCGGTGTTTAGCCTTAAGAACATGGAGAGAGGCATGAGGCTCACACTAGCCCCTAGATCTACCAATGCCTTTTGAAGAGGGACGCCGCCCAAGGTGCAAGGAATCCAAAAACTCCCCGGGTCTTTAAATTTGGCCGGCTCCTTCTCCCTCTTGGTGAACCAAGAGCCCTCCTCGGCTAGCATAATCTTCTCCTTCCTCTTTCTCCCCTAAATCAAATCCTTTAAGAATTTAGCATATGTGGGGATTTCCACGATGGCGTCGAGGAAGGGAATGTTGAGGCTAACTCCTCTAAGATACTCGAGAAAATTTGCTAGCCTTTTCTCCATTTTCGCTCTAGCAAGCCTTTGGGGAAATGGGACCGGTGGCATGAAGCGCCTTTCCTCAATCAATTGCTCCGCTCTAGATTTCTCCTTTTCTTGTGGCTCTTTCTCCTTATCATCTTCAACTACCGGCTCAATTGGCTCCAAGCTTTCCTCCACGGGCTCCTCGGTAGGAATCATAGCGGGGGAGGTATCCTTCCCGCCTCTAGTAGTAACGGCAACTACGGCATTGATGTGGCCGGTGTTGCCCCGTGGGTTTTGTTCAGGTTGCGCCAGCAATCTTTGGGTGTTCCGATTGAGCAAAGCCAATTGCTCCGATATTTGAGCCACAACGGTATTAAGGGAGTCTTGCCCCGCCTTCAAGGTAGCATTGACCTTATTTTGCTCGACCATAAACGCCTCCACTCTAGCTTCGAAGTCGGATCGTTGTTGAGCTTGTGGAGGGTTTTGATTTTGATTCCTCCACCCTTGGTTGTATCCGGGCGGCCTATATGGTGGAACTTGTTGCTTCGGTTGGAAATTTTGTTGTGGAGGCCCCCTCGGCGGATAGTTTTGTTGTTGGGGTGGTGGTGGTCGAGCTTGTTGAGGTGGTGCTTGGGGCGAGTTCAAAGCTCCTTCATTGTTGGCGTAGGAGAATCCGGGATGATTTCTTGCGGCCAGATTGGCCCAATATCCTTGGTTCCCCGCGACATATTGTACTTGCTCCAAGGATCCTTCTCCTTGCTCTCCTCCCGAGTACATGGCTTGAGATTGGTCTTGCCAATCACACATTTGGTTCGTTGGAGCGGAGGTAGAAGGGGCTCCTTGGGGCTCCGTGATAAACTTCTCCAATCTCTCCACTACCTTGTGGAGAGAATCAAACTTGCTTGTAAGCTCCGCTACGGCCTTCGCCTCATAGATACTAGTCGGCTTCAAGGAGGACGTGGAGTGTCCTCGCTCATCGCTCCATTGTTGGTTGTTTGAGGCCATCTCCTCAATTAGGGCCGTAGCTTCCTCGGGAGTCTTTGACAAGATAGCACCATTCGCCGCGGCATCAATAATTTGTTTGGTCCCCGGTTGGAGACCGTTGTAGAAGCTATGAACTAGCTCCCAATCTTCTATGCTATGGTACGGGCATTGATGCTGCAAATCCTTAAAACGCTCCCAAGCCTCATAGAGCGTCTCCTGTGGTCATTGCTTGAAGGACATGAGAGCGCTCCGGATCTTCACCGTCTTAGATGGCGGATAGAACTTGTCAATAAATGCACTCGCCAACTCGTCCCAAGAGGTGAAAACTCCGTCAGCCTACGTCCTCAACCAATAAAGTGCCTTGTCCTTTAGCGTGAAGGGGAAGAGACGCAGTCTGATGGCATCGATGGAGACCCCCGGCATCTGGAATGTGGCGCACTTCGACAAGAATAATTGGATGTGGTAGTGGGGGTTTTCATGGGCATTCCCATGAAATGGATCCTGCTGCATCAGAACCACTAGTCCAGTCTTTAGCTCGAAGTTCTTGTCAGCCGCCAACTCCGGCACGGCAATGGATGAGGTCGTAGAAGAGGTCTTAGGCCGAAGCCTATCTCGAATAGAAATTATCCTCGCCATCCTTGCCGCTAATTGGTCCGCAGTTTCCGGGTTGGTCAAAAACCGCCCTTCCGGATTTTGTCTCCTTTCCGCTCTAAGTCTCCGCGCGGTACGTTCGATCTCGGGATCAAATAATATAGCTTCAGGGTCCGCCGTAGATCTCGTGTACATGCACATGGAAAACAGAGTTTCAAAGAAATGATTAGTACCGTGGAAGGGTTAGGTAAAGATAAAGAAATGGAAATAATAATAAAATAAAAAAAGGAATAGCTAGGGTGGTAAGATCAAACGCAATCGCCTCCCCGGCAACGGCGCCAAAAACTTGATCGCTCCGGGACGTAACCCAAAAGAACGGTTGTAGTTTTACCGCAAGTGCACGGTGTAGCAGCGAGCGGGTTATCGAACACAGGGAGGACGAATGACCGTGCTTGCTCCGATCAACCTGGCTATTTAAGAAGAGAGAAATTTGCCTTTGGCGATCCTGTCACAATCGTCAGACAAAGTACGAAAATATCAAATCAAATAAAGAACGTCTAGGGAATGGGGAATTCCCGCTACTCACCGTATTTCATGAATGGGGTTCATCGGTATTAAAATCGCTAGAATGAGATTTTGGATGAACTAGTTACAACTGAATGTAGAACCAAGCTCACGCTCTCGCGCTGTTGCCGATCTATAGCTATCCTAGGCTCGGGTCCAATCTCTTGCAAACCCTAGCCTAGGGAAGCTAGCATTAGGATCAACATCATCGTCCAATCGCGCACCGAGTCCAATCTCTTGCAAACTCGGCTCACGACATAGATTGGGATAGTTCCTACCCGTCCAATCTCTTGCAAACGGGTATTGGCGTGGAATTGAAATCGGAAACCCTAGTATCGGTCCAATCTCTTGCAAACCGATACTACGGAAATTCGATTCCAACCCAATTCGGATTTCTAGGGTTTCCTATCGAGTTGGGATCCAATCTCTTGCAAATCCCAATCGATGTGAATTCCTAGCCATCCGTAGTAAATCAATCACAATCTAATCCCTAGTAACAATTCTAGCAAAATTTCTACTAATTCATCACAAGTATGAAATTGGGCTCGTAGGGTTCATCCCTACGCCCCAAGACGTGGCGACTACTCGCAATTCATAGCAAGATCACAAAAATAATCAATGAAATAAGCAATAGAATTCATCACAATATTAAGATATGCAATAAAAATAGAATTTTTAGGGAAAAGAGATGCAAACCAATGGAGTTCTTCAATTAATCCAATAAAAATCAAACTTTGTCTCTTCTCCAATCTCCAAAATAAAGCTAAAAAGTTAATCTAAAAAGCTGCAAAAAAATCTAAGAAGAAGCTCTCAAAACTAGGGTAAAAACAGGGGTTAAATAGCCCCCAAAATCGTCCAAAAACTATGACCAAAATACCCCTGCGCAGCCTGTTTTCCGCAATTTTCGCTACAGGCAGCGCATCGCACTCGGCCGAGTGACAAAAGTCGCTCGGCCGAGTGAAAACCCTGTAATTTTCCAGTAAGTATCGATCTTCAGGGGTCTTCACTTCGGGGGCGGCTCGGCCGAGTGAGTTGTCGTCACTCGGCCGATGGCTTCATGGTACTCGGGCGGACGGGATTATCCACTCGGCCGAGTGGGTCTTCTGAAGCTCAGGCAGCCGAAAAACAGTAACTTGTCGATTTTTGAAGGGCTTCGTCTGGGCGCCACTCGGGCGGACGGGGTCTCGTCACTCGGCCGATGTGGTCTCCGTCGCTCGGCCGAGTGCACATAGAAATCGTGTCTGAACTGGTCGGCCGAGCGGTGTCTCGCTGGTCGGCCGAGTGGCTCCTCCACTCGGCCGAGTGGGACACAAAACATTCCCAATCTGCTTATTTTGGCCTCCTCGTCGCTCCTGCGACGTCTGTTCTTCTTCCGCTCTTCTCCAACAGCAAAATACCCCTCGGGGAGGTCGTCGGTGACCGTCTAGAGTAAGCGCATCTCGAGATCACTCCAAATCGCGCCAAATCACCTGAAATGCGACAAAAACAACAAATCGTGAAAAGCATCGCAATATCGTCGATATATCGTGAAAAACATGATTTGGGCGATCTAGATGGCATGCAAACATGCGGTAAAAAAGTGTAAAATAAGGAGTGATCAACAGCACTGCCAGTAACACGCTGATAAACACCTCCCCACTTCGACCAGCCCACACCACCAACTCCTCCACCGTGAGCCCAAGCTCTGCTCCCTTGTTCCCCACTACAACCATAGACAACCAACGTATGCCGTTCGCCACCACACCCTCTTCCTCTCGTCCCCATGGCGCCTCCGGGCTTCCGCCATGTTGCCCTCTCTTCCCTTCTGCTCGCCTCAACCCCTTCACCCCGCCGAAGCTCCACAAACGCTGCCCCGGACACTCCAGCGCCGCCACAAATAGGGCAACAGCCCGCACGCTTCCCCTTCTCAATCTCCGCCCCGAGGCCCCCCTCTCCGACGAGTTATGAGTCGACGATGACCGAACTGCTACCACCGCCATCGATGCTCCGCCATGCTCCGCCGCACCACGACGAGCCCACCATCGAGCGCCCACCTCCGCCACCAGCTCTCCATCGCTGGTCCCCATCTTGCCCGCTGCCACGTCGACCATCGCTCGACTTCACCTCCCCCGTCATGCCGCTTTAGTCCCACTAAAGACGCCCACAACCAACGCCGCTGCCCCGATGTCGTCAAAAGCACCTTCTCTCCATTGTTGCATGCAAGAAGAGAGAGTGAGGGTAAGATAATACGGTATATACATATTTTTATACGTATAAATATTTAGTATATTATATATATTAAATGAGGGCAATACAGTTTTACATTCAGAATAAATACTATAGGCCTCAGAAAAATACACTGTAAGACCCAGAAAATCAAGCATGACGTCCCGGACGCACTGGCACTAATTTCATCATGATCAGGCAAGTACATCTCCCACAATGATTTTTCACAGGCAAAACTTAATAAAGCTATTTTCGCTTTAAAATTCGTATCACGAGAATTTCACGTACACTGACGTACAAGAAAAATATATGTCGTAGTACTAAACGAGACGGTCACTTTGAAACCTTATATTGGAAGAATTCTGACATACTATTTGCCCTGAATAAATCTTCAAACAACTACGATAGCTATTTTTTAATTTAGAAAATTAGTTTTTAACCGATTTTAAGCTTTTAAAAAATTATTAAAAATACCAATGAGCTTCAGAAAATATTTTCTTCCAATATAAAATTATTTTACTCACTTCTAGCCTATCTAAAAATTATGAGTACGTATTTTGACGAGTTTCAAGCTATAATAAAAATACGAACACGTTAAGAAAATGGTTAGATAAATAGTATACACTTAACCAATGATTTCTGATGTTTGCAGGCACCATTTCCCGTGCACAAGTGTCCCAGATAGCCTTAGCTTCATCCTCGGCTTATCACAACGATTCTCAAACTAGTAAGTCACTCTAATTCTAGTTTTAGAAGTTAAGTGTACTTGTATGAACTTAGGACATCATATATAGCCTCAGAACGGCTATTGACTTGAACTAACAACTAGAGACTTAATCTAATAGGACTAATCTACTGCAGAACGACTATCTAATTAAGCATATGACATTGCCAACTTTCAACTTTGGTAGTTGTAGCACGCATACATCTACTTAGGTAAATTGTGTACTAATGGAAATACCACATGCTGGAAACATGGGTTCAACATCATAGTTGTTGGACTTGTCTTTATCCTCAAATTTCTTAGCATCCGCTTTACTTTACTTTCTGGTTTTCAATAATAAAGTCAATTAGTGGTCCTGGTTTAACTATCCTAGTAGTAGCGACCTAAATAGGGAACTACTTTATTATTTGTTAATATAATCAATGTAACGGATGTGATAATCGCTATTCTTAAAATTGGTATCACCCGGTGTCTAGGATCGTTTGCGCCAAAGTTTGGATCACACTGCTTGCGAGGATAATGACCTGCTTGGTCAAACCTGACTGGCCGTGTATGCATGGATCAATGTTAGAATTCCAATTATCATCAGTTTGCAACCATTGATTATAAATACCTTCAAATGAGTTTCTTCAACATTTCATCGCATGTAAACTCATATTCACCATGATAACTCTTGTTCACTTCTGTCCACCATGTTCTGATGCTTTTCACTTAAAAACTATGCATGGACTTTGGATACACTTGTTACACGATTACTCACGTTTAAATAGTCACATCACCTTCTGCATGACATCTATAAATCGGTAAATGTTAATGAATTATCATATGGAATATCATGTGTGGAATATCTTATGGAATATGTTGTGGTACATTCTGTGGAATATCTTGTGAAACATCCCGAAAGAAACATATACATAGAACACTTGACACTTCACTGAGTTTGGGGTAACTCATAGTTTAAGAGAGTGTGTGATTAACTGGAGTTCATCTACCTGTTGCATGCATCGGCAAACATAGATGCTTGTGTCGGCAAACCCCTACATGCTGCATGTGTCGTCAAAACCTTACATGCTGCTTGCATCGGCAAAACCTATTACTAACTGTGTGTCAGTCCCGTCTGGGTAAAGCGCACCCAGGCAAGAGATGAACTCAATGATTGCATATCATACTCTACAACTTGAGTCACGTAGTTTAGTTACTACTTGCAAAAATACATTGCTGCTTGTTTGACTTATTGTTGTTACTTCACATGCATGCTTATCTTACTATTGTTGCTACCTTACATGCTTTGTTACCATGTCATATATGTCATGTCATAGTTATTGCTCTCATACTTTACTTATTGCACTTGCATATATGACTGTTGTTCTTTTACTTGTCGCATGTAGTTAGTTTCCATAGCCTATTCATTCACATGCTTGTACACTGCTTTTACTTCCAATTCTAGAATTGGTGTGACTTACCTACGGTTCCATCTTCGTGGCACCGCAGATGACGCACATGTTGAGGTAGATGTTCCTGAGTTGGCAGAGACAGAGTTCGTTTCAGAGGCTACAGATTTTAGAGTCCGAGTTGTGAATTTTCCAACTGTACCTTCTTTTCTTTCATGTATCATTGTTGTATAATATGGATTGTCATAAAATGGACACTATTTGAGTATTTTTGTACATCTCTGCATCGTGGCTATATTGTTTTCACTGGTGATCTACAGACCTGCAAATGTAAATCAAATAAGTAATGGCCCCCCTGAGAGCGGGTCGTTACATGACTAGAGCCAAGAGGGGCTCAGTCGAAGCAGACGAGGAATCACAGAAGGGAAAGGAGCACTCCCTTGTGAGCCCCGAGGTTCCTGAGAAGAGGAGGAAGGAGGCCGAGGCTAACCCTATGATCTTGGCACCGTCAGAGAATACCAGGGCCGATTCCTAGCCACAAGGGGTCCTTCCCTTATCGATCAGACCAAGCTAACCCCCTTCAAGTTGGAACAGGTTCGGATACTACCCGCGTTCAGGTCCGCTCCAACTGACCAGGATCATTGCAGATGTGATCCCGTTCAGCCTGTTCATGAAGTGCGGTCTGACGAATCGGTCTTTGTTGACTACAGTGTCACAATCTGCTTAGCAAAGAATTCCATCCTCCTAAGGGATTGTTCCTTCCTGAGAAAGATAGACCTTGAAGGCTTGGCAGACTGCATGGTATTGCAAAGCCTGTAGGTTGGTCCTCCCCATTCTTCCTTTTTTCCTTCGGCCCGAGACGTTGCTAACCCCTTTGTTTTACAGATGTCTTCGGTTGCCACTGAGCCATGCGACGCTCGACGATGATGGCTGAGGCCGAAGAAAACCTCGACCGGGAGCGTCAAAGGGCGGTGGCACCTAAGAAAGCATCCGAGGAGGCTTAAATGGAGTTGAAGTCCGTGCTTCTCAAGGTTACCAAACTTTCTTTAGAGGTTAGGAGGTTATGGAGGGCATTATCGGCCACTGACACCTCCCGTTAGGTAGCAGAAGAAAACGTCTGAATCTTGTCTTCTTTGAAGGAGTCTGAGTAGGTACTGGAGCTTGGGTAGGAGAGATGTAAGAAGGAGAAGGCCTAGCTTCGATCTCAGATCGACAGTCTGAAGGCGACCGATCCCAGGTGAATCGTCGCTGAAGTCATGAAGAGCTACGAGGAAGCCTTCGCCCCACAGATTGCGAATCTATTTCGGGAGGACTTCCTTCAATATGAAAAGCAACTCATGTGGAGGTTTCCTGCCTTCGCGGTTGATCCCGACAAACCCACAGTGAAGGGGGGCATGGACGAGGTTAAGTAAGCGGAGGAGGCGCTTTTCGAAGATTCTTGCCCAGTAGTTCTATAAACTGTACCCTCTTCAGCCTTGTTTGTAAAAAAATTTGATTTTGAATAAGAACAAATTTTTGGGAACGACTATTCATCCTCCTGTTGCAAGTTGTGTTTGTTGAATTGAGTAGTACGAAATCCCATTCCGGCCCCTCCTGTGGCTCGGGTTAAACTTGGATAGCCGGAACCTTGAGTCGAGGGAGGTTTCATTCGCCGAGCTGGCATCAATCTGTCGGCCTGTCGAGGGAGTAGCCCCTGGCTTCACGACTTATTAGTTGATCGGTCCGGTGGAGGAGTGGCCCTCCAGTGTTATGACTAACCAAGTTTTTGGTCAGCAAGCTGATGGAGTAGCCCCTGCCTTATGGCTGACCGATCGATCAGTCTGCTGGGGGAGTAACCCCCTGCCTTACGACTGATCGGATGGTCGGTCCGTTTGGGGAGTGGCCTCCAGCCTTACGGTAAACCAAGTTTCTGGTCAGTCTACTGAGGGAGTAACCCCCAGCCTTACGGCTGCCCGATCGGTTGGTCTGCCTGGGGAGTGGCCCCCCAACCTTACGGTCGATCGGATGGTCAGCAGCTAGAGGAGTGGCCCCCAGCCTTACGGAAAACCAAGTTTCTGATCAGCCTGCTGGGGGAGTAGTGTATGATCTAAAACTATAAGGAGAAAACACTAGATGGGGGTAAATAGTACTTTATAACAATAATAAGGAAATTACGTCCAATTAAAGTCCCTTATGCAACCTTAGTGCGGAATAGAAAGAGAGAACAACAAACACAGAAAAACAAACACAAATAAAGTATTTACCCTGGTTCAGATTCACTGAGTCTTCCCGACTCTGAGTCTCCCTGACTCCTTTGAATCCTACTCCAGCAACCCACTAGCAAACCCGCTATGATTAGTGATCCACTAATACCCACTTGCCAAAACCTGACAAATGTAAAACTAATACACTTTCTTCCACTTCTCACAACCCGAAAATGGACTACTCTCACAACCCGAGAGGAACTTCTTAAGTATCAAGAGAAAGATAGAACCGAAATATGAAACAATTTACACAACCTATGCCTTGAATAAAACTCTTTAGAATAAGGCAAGAAGGTGTGTATGATTGCTCTAAATGATAGAGTATGAGCACTTACTACTTATCTCAAGATGATTAGCAATGAATGCTAGAAGCTTGATCTTGAAAGCTTTGGAGACAAGTTGAAACTTAGAGCTTGAATTTGAATGGCTTTGAATGCTCTTGAATTCTCTAGTGAGAATTAATGACTTGAAATCACTTGAAAGTGTATTGAATGAAGTCTTAAGAGTTTAGCTAACTTCTCAAGTCAAGACATCAAAGCCCTTTAAATAGCTCACCGAATTCTGTCCAAAATCTGTTAAAAATCCCAAGCACTAAATGTTAGAAACGACTATTAACGGGCAGAAATCCTAATCACCAGTCTCCTAAAGAAGAGCAACCAGGCGGCTGCTGTACTATTCTAACTGGGTCATAAATTCATTCTAATGGACACTTTGCAGACGTCTGAAGAATACTTCCCAGACGTCTGAAGAATACTTCCCAGACATCTGGTCCACTATATAGTCGCCTGGCTCAAATGCATCAGACATCTGATCATACAGACAGTGAGGGACAGAGTCATTTGGAATAAATTGGTGGAGGAATGGATGTAGTCCTATGTGGGTAACACTTTTAGATGATACAATATTTATGTAACTCACTCTATCAGTAATCACCTTACTATGTTTGTCACCATGTGTCTCAAAGGTGTGAAAGATCGTAGTCCTACTCCAGTTATCGTTCTCTTTGACCTGACTCAGTAGACAACAACACCAAGTCTAGAGTTTTCAAATAAATTACCTATAAGCTTACTCGTGTGGGTATGTTATTAATACAACCTATTCCTATCGATTCTTCATTGGTCTCATAACATGCCTCACCAAGCGCATAAACTTTTTCCTCAATGTCTCCTCTGCCACCTCCCTCAGGGTCATATACTACCAAGGTCTTTGATGGACATTGACCCGTGAAGTGACCATAACCTTGACTTATAACATTGTGTGCTTGACCCAACTCTAGAAGACTCACCAATAACTCCTTTTCCTTTGACACTTTGTGATGGTGGTGTTTCTGGTTTGATCAGATTAGAACTGGACCTGTGGTGGCCTGCTGTCAGCTGGTGCTGAGCAACTAGATAGTTATCATATGTCAAAACGCCTGGCTACTATGGATCGGTAAAAACTGTCAAGATCCTGCACGATCTGATAGGCCTGCTCAAGTGTGTGTACCACATTATGTACTCATCAAACTTATCGACATACGTATGAACAGATCCACTATCATGGGTAAGACTTTGTCACTGGTCAATGTGTCGCTGGTGATATGATATAGGCAAAAAATACTTTTCCTTCAGCCTTTCCTTCATCTCATCATACATACATATATGTGCTTGTCAATTTTGGGCCAACATGCGCTTAACGTTCTATTAGTATAACTTGGCAGGTCTAATTAGCTTCATCATCACAAACCTCACTTTTCTCTCTTTAGATATATCATACCATCCAAAGTAATAGTCTAGATCAGTCATCCAATCAATAGAAGTCTGTGGATTTAGGCATCCATAAAAGTGAACGCGTCTACTTTAATACCCTTAATCATACTCTCGTCTGGGTCACGTCTGTCATGATGGGTGTCTCTCTCTAGATCGTCTAGGTGGGCTAGGCGTCTCTCTGTCATGACAGGGTCTTTCTCTAGATCGTCTAGGTGGGTTAGGCGTCCGTTTATCATGACAATGTCTTTCTCTAGATCGTCTAGGTGGGCTAGATGTCGTATGTGCGTGTGAACCCTCATCTGACTCCATATGTCTGTTGTTTTCTAGGCATAGCACACAGTCTAGACACTCGCGAGACTCAGACCTACTCTCACAGACAACAGTTTAAAAGTCAACTAACATGTTATCTCTCGATGTAGATGTGTTAGAATCCATGGTATCTGATGCCAGATATGCTCTGATACCAAATTTGATGTAGAACAAGAACGATTTAGGGATTTGTGGGAAAATTAGGGATGAGTAAGATAATTAGGGTTCCTTGGTTTCGGCCATGGATTCCAAGGCTTCATACCAATGAGAACCTTCCACAGGTTTTGAGGGATTTTTAATCTAAACCTTTCATTGCCTCAAAAGAAACAAGTCTATGGCTATATATAGCCTTACAACCCAACAGCTCTATATTTCCATCCAACGTGGGACTAAACTCACCCAAAAGAAGAGAGTATAACACAACACACTAGTACAAGATAAATTCCACATCAAGGCTCAATTGGGCTGACATCCTGTAGGAACCCATCGCGCGGAGATGGAGGATCGAAAGAGAACTTACGTTAGCGTACACTGCGCTGTAGTCTCTGAACTTTGCCCTTAGATTCGCCACAACGGTCGGTACTTCGTCACAGAGGATCGAAGCAGCGTTTCCACCGTCTAAATCTCTATTTGGAAGAAGAACTAAATGGAAGGGAGAAGAGGAAAAGGTTTGACTTATGCAAACTTATGGCATGAAGGATTAGCCTCAAATGCCTTACCCTTGGGTCTTATTTATAGGCTTTAGGTGTAGTTATTGTAGGAAATAACCATATATAAGCTTATTAGCTTATATTAATGGCCTTGCTTATTCTCTTCTTCATGCACTTATCAAGTGCCTTTATGCACTTATAATGTGCCTTTTTCCACTTATCGAGTGGTCCTTTTCACACATGAAAAGGTTCCCTCGCACATGCTTTCATGCACGCGACATCCGAGGTCCGTATACCCTCATACATCCCCTCATGGGTGTATACATGTCGTCCATATCCAACATCTCCCACTCACACTTGAGGGGATGGTAAGGAAACGTCTTTTCCTTTAGTTCTTCAATTTGTCATACCGAGAAATAGACCGTGTGACCGTCATGCGCATAGAGTCCGGTGTTGTGCACTTGTTAGAGATACACAACGCTCTTTGGGTGCAAAGTTGAGTAGATCAACGCAAGTTTTACCCTAGATTATTTCTTCACATTTCTTATACTTTATATTCAACAATTGAATCCCATCTGGATTACAATTGGTTAGCCAGCTTTGAATCTCCAAAGTCCAAATGTGAATTTGAAATTAATCTTCACTGGCTGGCCTCGGCCAAGGCAGAGGCCTTGGACGGCCCTGGCCGAGGGGCCAGGGCCCCCTGGCCGACCCTGGCCGGCCTCGGCCAGGGCAGAGGCCCTGGCCGAGGGGCCAGGGCCCCTGGCCGGCCAGGGCAGAGGCCTTGGCCGGCCCTGGCCGGCCCTGGCCAGCCTCGGCCAGGGCAGAGGCCCTGGCCGAGGGGCCAGTGCCCCACCTGGCCGGCCCTGGCCGACCTCGGCCAGGGTAGAGGCCCTGGCCGAAGGGGCATGGCCACGTCGAGGAGGCCCGGCCCTGGCCAAGCCAGGACCGTCGAACCCCGGTCTCGACCAAGGTGTTGGGGGGTCTGCATGGCCAGCTCATACGGGACCGGCGGCAGCTGCATACGGTAAAACCGCCTACTTTGGGGAATCCGGCCTTGGCATGGCCACGGCTCGACCCCGGCAATATCCAGGGCAGGCCATTGCCTCCCACTGCAAAATACGTTTGCAAAATACGTTTTCAAAATACGTTTTCAAAAACGCTTTTCTGCTGCAAGTACTATAAGAGTACTATTGTTTGATAAAGTGATGGGGAAATATTGAAAGTTGTTCTAGATGGTGATTGGAATCGTAGAGACCTTTCCGATTCTAGAGCAACATCTTCAATATTTTTCAAAAGTAACTTATCAAATGAAAACTTTATGCAATGTTTTTGATCAAACTTGTTTTATGTCTTTTACAGCATTTTAAAACTGAAATGTCTTCCGCTGCTAAGAACATCAGCGCTGAGTTAAACAAAGGTGAAAAACTCAACGGCGATAATTACAAACTATGGTCCATGAAGATACAATATGTTCTTGAGGAGCAAGATGTGCTCGAAACTCTGAAGAACATAATGATTGAACCTGAGTTAGGCACTACGGCCCAACACAGAAGAGACAAGGAAGCTTTTGATGCTTGGTCTCGGAAGAACAAGATTGCTCGCATTACATTGCTGTCAAGTATGGCAGACGACATAATGTGAATCTTCCGAGAACATGACCTAGCTATGGACATATGGTCCAAGCTAGAGCAGAAGTTTGGTGGCACTTCGGTGACCAAACTTCGCTCTTTAACTATAAGATTCGATTCGTACAAAAAGCGTCGAGATCATTCCATGGGAATGCATCTACGACACATGGCGAATCTTATTTCAGAGTTAAAGGATGCAGGTCATGTGCTCGCTGATGAGCAACAAATCCAAGCGGTCATACGTTCCCTACCAATCGAATGGGAACAAATGAAGATGCATCTCACTCATAATGAGAGCATCAAGAATTTCAGTGATGTTTCTAAGCACCTCGAATTAGAGAAAGAGCGGCTTGCAGCCTCCAAACCTAGTGCAGAAGTGCACATGGTTGCTAGTTCCTCACACGGAGAAAAGAAACGTAAACATCACTTGAAGTTTGCTAATGACCAGCAAAAGCAACCAATGTCTGCCAAGAAACCCAAACAGAAGGGTGGGAACAAGAAATGGCACAAGAAGAAAGACTTGAAGAGGATCAAGTGCTTCAAGTGCAACAAGTTAGGTCACTATGCCCGTTCTTGTACGGATGGAGGTGACAAGGTAACTTGTAATGCTAGTTACATATGTGTTTCTAGTTCAATATTTCTTGTGAAATCTAATCCATTTTGGATAATTGATTCAGGTGCCACCGACCACATAGCAAGGGACAGACGGTCCTTCGTGGAGTATCATCAGATACCCCAAGGAACGGAGTGGATATATGTAGGAAACAACACACGTGTTGAAGTGAAAGGCGTTGGGACGTGCAAGCTCGTCTTGGACAACGGCCGCACTATCTTACTTCATGATGTCCTCTTCGCTCCAGATATTCGAAGGAATATTATATCTGTGGTTGTATTAATGGGTCTTGGTTATAGTTGGTTCTTTCATAATTGTAATGTGGACCTATCTTGTAATAATTCTTTAATTGGTTCTGGGTATGTTTTCAAAGGATTCATTGTATTGAATACTATGTATGATTCCTCAAATTTTAATGAAAATTTCCTTGTTACAAATTCATCGATTTATGAATCTGATGTAATTTGTTGGCACGCAAGGCTTGGTCATATTGGACCAACACGAATGGATAGACTTGCCAAACATGGCCTTCTATCCAATGTTTCAAAGGTCGAAATGTCAACTTGTGAACATTGCCTTGTAGGGAAATCTTGTCGCAAGCCATTTGGAACCGGCACAAGGGCCGAGGTTCCATTGCAGCTTATCCATTCGGACATATGTGGTCCGATGAATGTCAAGACAAGACGTGGAAAGTCCTACTTCATCACTTTTATTGATGACTTCACCCGATTCGGACATATCTATTTGATATCCCACAAAAGTGAAGCATTAACCTGCTTTAAAAACTATATGAGTTTAGTGGAAAATCAATTAGATCGCAAGATTAAGGTCTTGCGAACCGATAGAGGCGATGAATATCAATCAGCAAGTTTTAAGGAACTTTGTGATGAAAAGGACATAGTTCATCAGGTAACTATGCCTTATACTCCTCAACAAAATGGTGTTGCTGAAAGGAGGAATAGGACTTTGATGGAAATGGTCCGTTAAATGATGGCGCAAGCTAACTTGCCAATCACTTTTTGGGGTAATGCATTATTGACGGCTACTTTCATCTTGAATCGCGTACCCTCGAAATCAGTTAGCTCTACTCCTTATGAGTTGTGGAACCAAAGGTCTCCTGACTTAAGCATATTAAAACCTTGGGGGTGTGCATCCTACGCACATATTTCCTCCCATAAGTATGGCAAACTTGGGCCAAGGGGGAGGAAATGTATCTTTATACGATACGCAGAAAACTCCAAAGGTTAAGTTTTCATTGGTCAGGAAAACAATGGAGGACTGATTGAATTTGAGTCGAGGGATGTTACTTTCTTGCAAAATGAGTTTCCAAGACAGGGCGAGATAAGTCAGGACTTATCTCTATTTGAGATTTATGATCAAGAAGGATTACCTCATTCGAGTGGGAGAATTCTTGGTGAAGACGAAAATACGTTTCGACCTTCACCAATGGATGATACGAATGATGCCAATCCTATTCCATATGGGAATAATGATCCAAGTGGGAGCAATTCTAATCACATTCCAAGTGGGAGTGATATTAGAATTGATCCAAATTCGAGTCAACAAGGACTTGAAGAATCTCAAATGCGACGTAGTAGTCGTACAAGGTTAGCTCCTCTAAGATTTGAGGATGAATTCACACAAACCTTTATGACTTTACTACAAGAAGATGACGAGTCTGCTACTTTCAAACAGGCCGTATCATGCCCTGCAAAAGACAAATGGATGGAAGCGATGAAGGAGGAATTAGAATCCATGAAAATTAACCAAGTTTGGGACTTGGTTAACTTACCCAGAGGACGTAGAGCTATTGGGAACAAATGGGTTCTCAAGATCAAGCATAAGGCTGATGGCTCTATAGACAGATATAAAGCTCGCCTTGTCGCGAAAGGTTTTACGCAACAGGAAGGGATAGACTACGAAGAGACCTTCTCACCTGTTGTTCGTTTTACCTCGATTCGCTTGATTCTGGCTTTGATAGATTGCTTAGACCTCGAGTTACATCAAATGGATGTAAAGACTTCCTTTCTCATTGGAGAATTGGACGAGGAGATCTATATGGAACAACCAACAAGGTTTGTAAAAGAAGGAAACGAACATAAGGTTTGTAAACTTCGCAAGTCCATATATGGTCTTAAACAATCCTCGAGGCAATGGTATATACGATTTTAAGAAGTTGTCTTATCAAATGGTTTTACCATGCTTGATGAAGATAACTGCGTATATATCAAGAGGATCAAAAGCAAGTATGTTATTATGTCTCTATATGTAGATGACATTTTAATAGCCAGAAATGACAAGGGCTTTGTGATGGATATCAAGGCTTGGCTTTCATCAGTATTTGAGATAAAAGACATGGGAGAAGCCGCATATATCATTGGAATTAAGATTTCAAGGAATCGTTCAAAGAAACTTCTTTCTCTTTCACAAGAGACTTATATAAAGAAGGTTCTAGAAAGTTTTAATATGCAGGACTGTAAGTCCATTGATACTCCTATAAGCAAATGCGATAATTTATGTTTGAAAATGTGTCCAAAGAACCAAAAGGAAAAGGAAATTATGAAAAAAGTTCCATATTCCAGTGCAGTTGGTAGTCTTATGTACGCTATGATGTGTACAAGACCAGACATCTGTTTTTCTGTTGGAATGGTAAGTCGTTACCAATCCAATCCAGGGCAAGCGCACTCGAAAGCAGTTAAGAGGATAACTAGATATCCGCTATAAATTTGCAAAAGACTGTGATAAAAACAAGAAGGTAGACATAAGATACATATCTACGCATGAGATGATAGCGGATCCGCTTACGAAGGCGATCCCCAAAGATGTGTTTTACAAACACTTATCATCTCAAGGATTGCGTAAGAGCTGAGTTGTATCAATGTATATTCCCATGTCTATGAAAGATCAAATTTAATAAAAGAATAAGTTCTTTTTAACATTGCATATGAGTTTATTGAAAATTGTTGTGTACATTTCTTTTAAATCTCAGCTGGATTTTTTAGTATGTCGGACAGATTGAGGTTGGCTCTCTCACATGAGCAACCGCCTTTATTCTATCAGACGGATAAGATAAAGATGAGACCTGTTTAAAGTCAAAATCATCAGACGGATGATTTAGAGTCATGACTTGAACAAAATGGTCGTATGGAAGATCTGCATCATATGGATGCTTACAAAAGATCTAAGAAGATTTTTTTGAAATCTTGTCTGTCTTTGCGGGATGTGGGTCCAGGAAAGTAATGAGTAGTAAAAGGGACTCAAAGTCAGACATTGTGGTGTCTGATCATCATCCTTACAACATCATTAAGACATACGCTCCCTGGGAAAGGAGTGATGTTGTAATACGTATTCATACTACGTATGCATTTGACCATTGGGTTAGAATAGTAATTGTGTTTACTATTATGTTAGACCCAAAGACCATATAGGTCTTAACTTCTGACCCTTATGGACTCTAATTGGTTCCTTTAGATTTGACTGGGTGATCGCTATCTTAGCATGTTGCTTATGGACTATGGTAAATTCGGTCCGGCGGGGCATGTTAGAAAAGCGAGTCAAGTCAAAATCGAAAGGATCGCAAGAAGAGGAAGATTAATTTCAAATTCACATTTGGACTTTGGAGATTCAAAGCTGGCCAGCCAATTGTAATCCAGATGGGATTCAATTGTTGAATATAAAGTATAAGAAATGTGAAGAAATAATCTAGGGTAAAACACGCGTTGATCTACTCAACTTTGCACCCCAAAGAGTGTTGTGTATCTCTAACAAGTGCAAAACACCGGACTCTATGCGCATGACGGTCACACGGTCTATTTCTCGGTATGACAAATTGAAGAACTAAAGGAAAAGACGTTTCCTTACAATCCCCTCAAGTGTGAGTGGGAGATGTTGGATATGGACGACATGTATACACCCATGAGGGGATGTATGAGGGTATACGGACCTCGGATGTCGCGTGCATAACAGCATGTGCGAAGGGAACCTTTTCATGTGTGAAAAGGACCACTCGATAAGTGGAAAAAGGCACATTATAAGTGCATAAAAGCACTTGATAAGTGCATGAAGAAGAGGATAAGCAAGGGTATTAAGATAAGCTAATAAGCTTATATATGGTTATTTCCTACAATAACTACCCCTAAAGCCTATAAATAAGACCCAAGGGTAAGGCATTTGAGGCTAATCCTTCATGCCAGAAGTTTGCATAAGGCAAACCTTTTCCTCTTCTCCCTTCCATTTAGTTCTTCTTCCAAATAGAGATTTAGACGGTGGAAACGCTGCTTCGATCCTCTGTGACGAAGTACCGACCGTTGTGGCGAATCCAAGGGCAAAGTTCAGAGACTACAGCGCAGCGTACGCTAACGTAAGTTCTCTTTCGATCATCCATCTCCACGCGATGGGTTCCTACACATCCAACCATAACAACTGGGGCTCACGTCGTCTTCTACGCCTGTAGACCTTGATGTCCCCATCATGTAGCAGTTAGCGGAAACTGCAACACATTTATAAAGTGAAAAAGAATCATGTCCAGTTGACATATAGGCTTACATATTGCGGGGGTTATTAAATACGTGTGATCTATCTCTATAAACTTGTTTAGTGATCTATCTCTGTAAACTTGTTTACTTGAGCTTCTTCTTTATACACATCTTCTTGTAACAATTTGCCTTAAATATTGTGATCTGACGGACGATATGATGCACAAAAGTAGATTATGCAATTTAGTAGGTGTCCGTGCACTGTTATTGGGCACAATGACATTCTATACTTGCCTTACATATTCATTTATACTCAGTAGGACTCTAACCTAATTAAAATTTCATTCTTAGGCAGTATGATAATTGATTGTATGAAACAGTTGAAGCCCACGAAGGCACTGGGTCTGACGCTGAAATTACTACCAATAACACAGTCGAGGAGGCCAGAACAAATGCAGGATCAGATGTTGAATCCCAAGCGGCCACTGACTCGCACGAGGAAATTGATGGTAACAGCTCAGGCCAAAGATGCAAGTCCTGACAGAAGTTCAGATGATGGGAGTGACAATTTTCCCATGTCAGTGGGAGGAAGACAATGTGGCGATGCTGGATAGTAATGGGGCCCCAGGAGGGGAAGAAGGTGAATCACAAACGGACATAATTACTGAGGACCAAGCTACTGGTAACTACTCTGTTGAAGCTGTGACTGATGGCACCAGTTCTGAAGGTGAGAATGCAGATCTTTCCAACTCTTCCAAAGAAAATAGGACGGTGATGTCCGACAACAATGGGGTGTTCCTAAAGAGGAAGGAGGTCAACTACAAATGGATCATGTTTTAGAAGGTGAAAAGCCTAATGGTAATCACAACGCAGGAGAGGCAAAGGCTGATAAATTTGATAGTGAATCGGTAGAAGAGGAAGCCAATGCTTCATATGCTGAAGCTACTGCCACAGTAATAGTTGAAAATAGAAATGATCCAGAGTCGAATGAAGAAGCTGCTAGTTCATCACTCGTCTAGAAATAGGAGCATGCAGAATTGCTAGCTATTTCGAGGTGTTTTCTCATCACTGATTAATAGGTTGAAGGTCAGGGGGTCATCGCGGTCACGTGGGATGCGTACGGCCTCCAGAGCGATTGTCCGAGCGTTTGTTGGGGGAAACGCGTGGTTCTATGCGTCGATATGCCGAAGGGCAGTTGTTCCGACAGAATGACGGCTTCTTGGGGCGAACGGTTGGTTGGGCCTGGGGCTTGAGAGCGTTCGGACCCGAGCGATGGAGCGTCAAAGGGTGGTTTCGGTTGGTTGGCAGCTCCTTGGATCTGCACAGATGCGAGAGCTCGTCAGGGGGGTTGGACCTTGGTTTCGACCAAGTCCTCTCTGATGCCTAAGGCAACACTTGTCTGAAGGATGCTCGGTGGGATCGAGTATGTTTCACGGAGAGACCAATACACGAGTCCTCGGGCCGAGCTATGGAGGAGAAATATAAGGCGGTAGAAAAGATCTCGAGAGATGGAGTACCTAAGATCTCAGGATTTCGGATTCGATCCTTTGGCGTTTTGTCTTTTCGGCCTCTTGTAAGAGTCTGCATGTCAACACCTTTATGGCGTCATGCCTTGTTCGCCTTTCACGCCTGCCCGCTTTGATGGTCCCTTCAATGGTGATCAAGGCAGGGGTGATCTGGGGAGCGGTTTCCTCTAAGGACGGGAGGCTAATGGTACACCGGGTGGCGATGTCCGGCCTGCTCATGGGGCCTTTGGGCTTGGGCCTAGTTCAGCTTCTTGGTCGTGGGGCTGGACCGTCTCCCTTCGGCCCATTCGGAGGATCGTATCAATTGCCCCCATCGATCGGGTCGTTCGGTTTTGGCAGTTCGGTCCGAGGAATGTGATACACTGGGATTTGATTGGCACGTCAGTCGAGGCTACACATTGAATGAAAGCATCATGGCACTGGATGTTATGGCATAGATCTTCCCGCCTTTCGGGTGCGGGACTTGGTGAGCCGCCTCTTCTGTGATGCTGACACGTGTGTTCCCATGAACGGTCGGTGATGAAGCAAGGGGTTTCGAAGAGGGCCATATAAGAAGGGGTGGTTACCTTTTCAGTGAAGGTTCTATCCCTCCAATGCTTTCTCTCTTCTCTTGCTTTCTCATTCACCGCCGATTTCCGCAGCGCTTTGCCATGTCGTCGTCTTCGTCCTCTTCCTCTGCCTCAGGGGCGAGCCGGTCGGTGGCCGTCGGCGTCGGCGTCGGGGATCATTGGTGGGCTCTGCCATTGTGGCCGTTGCTCATCCTGGCGCGGGCCTTGAGATCCATATGGCCGGGGGCGACCCTTCTGGCGTGCCTCCTGCGGTGATGTAGCGGCCATCGGTGGTTAGCGCCATCTCCGCTGGGCCGCTCCGGGCTAGGTTCCTCCTTCCTCCTCATCGTGTCCAGGCCCTCCAGATGAATGAGAGGATTTGCTTCCCCAGAAGTTGTGAGGTTGGGGTGTATGTAAAGAATTTTATATTCAGGCTCCGGTTCCCCCTCCATCCCTTCGTGGCCATGATCTTGAGGGCCTTTGGGCTCGCCCTGTGCCAGTTTAGCCCCAACGTCATCGGGTCTTTAGTGAGGTTCCTTGTGTTGTGCTCGCTTCAGGCGGTGGAGCCGACCATCCCCCATTTCAACCATCTCTATCGTTCAAGCCATCATAAGTTGGGCGCTTTGTTGAGTATTGGTGTTTCATACCAATCTTATATTGATGATGATCACAACATTATGTTGTTGCTAATGACTTTCATGTTTTAGTCTCACAGTTTCATTCCTAGAATATCTTTCTTGGAGACTAATCACTTGGTGCAAGGATAGACATCAAGTGGAGAAGGGCCAAAGCTTGGACTCAAGGAGTGCCAAAGCTTGGAGATGATGGAGAGCAATCAAGGCATCAAGATTGAAGACTTAGACTCTAAGGAAAGCAATGTAATCCATGTAATATTTACTTTATTGATTTCTCTCTCTTTTAAGTCTAGGTTAATGTAATGCCATGTTAGATGGTTTACTCATTCATGCATATGCATTTAACCATCTTACTGAGCCTTAGGATTATCAAAGAATCCAACCAATTAGGTTCACTCTGTCCAAAGACTCATTTGGAGTCTCTGGCTTTCCATCAGTCGCCTGCTGAAGGATACACAGTCGACTGGGTGATTTCCAGTCTCTTGTAGATCCTTCTACATTCGCCTGATATGCACAGCTCAAGTCAACATTTCAATTGACTCAAACTTGAGCTTTACGCACAGTCGACTGCTGCTCAGTTTATAGTCGCCTGTAGATTTACAGTCGCCTGGGAATTGGCCAACAGTCGTCTGAGTAGCGTAAGTGCAATCTCTGCATCTCTTTGTCTTTTCTCCATCTTATACAGCAGTCGACTAATGAAGGTATTACAGTCGCCTGACTATAAGACAGTCGACTGTATTATTGACATCAGTCGCATGTATGCTTATCTGGAGAAAGACTGCAGCTCTCTGTTTTTTTCCATCCCCTGCAGCAGTCGCCTGCTGAAGGTTTTACAGGTGCCTATCCTATTTCCAGTCGACTGTATTGTCTTCTTCAGTCGACTGTCCTGGCTCAGATTATAGCCGTTGGATATTTTCTAGCCGTTGATCAGTCGAATGTCTTATGATCATCAGTCGACTGTTCCTGTCGTTTTCGCCCAGTTTCTAGCCATTGTAGAATTGATCTTTTGGCTATTTTCTTGGGTTTTAAGGTTTGATATAGGGTTCCTATATATATGGGCGTGCTACCATCTCTTAATCTTCTTGATGCTATTGAAAATCACAAGAGATCTCTAAGCCACTCTCAAACTCTCTCAATTCCCTCTTTTGAGCTCTCATTCCTCTTCATGCATTGAAGTCCAGCTCAAGAGAATTCTTCCAAGTGCTTTCAAGCAAATCTCAACACTTGGAGATCCTCTTCTATGCCTTGCATTCATCTATGAGTAAGTACATCTCAAGGCATAGGTAAGAGTGTTTGTTTTACTTTGTTATTTCATTGAAACCCTAGCTTTCTGTGTGAGATCTAGTTACTCTCTGTGTGAGAGTATAACCTTCTGTGTGAGGGTTGGTTGAGTTCTCTCTGTGTGAGAGCTTAAGTCTTTTTGTGTGAAAGCAAGGATTTTCTCTATGTGAGAATCCTAAATCCTCTGTGTGAGGTCTCTCTGTGTGGGAGTGAGGATTTCTCTGTGTGAGAATCCAAATTCTCTGTGTGAGGTATCTCTGTGTGAGATTTGTATTCACTTCTCTGTGTGAGAATAATAGTGGATTTTGGTGTGGCTGGACGTACCCAAGTTCGGGGAACCAGTGTAATTCTTGTGTTTGCGTTTGGATTAATTGTGTTGATTAATTCCTTTTGCACTTATTATTCTGTATGTGCAAGTTTAATTTTAATTGCACAATTCATTGCCATTATTCTATTCACCCCCCTCTAGAGTGTTTGTTGTTAGTATTGCGAGGTAGACGGTCCTTACAATTGGTATTAGAGCGAGGTTGAAGCATACAACAACGATGGCATACAACGCTTCATCCATGTCTCATGAAGAAGGTCTATCAACTGTTCGACGCCCGCTCTTCAACGGAACCAACTATCCAAGTTGGAAGATCAAGATGATGATCTACTTGGAGGGTCAAGACCTTTGGGACATCACAAAGTCGCCATTTGAGAAGCCTACTACACCCGCGGATTCGAGAACAAAAGCGGAGAAGGACTCGATCAAATTTAATGCGAGGGCTATGAATGCTTTCCATTGCGCCCTCACTTCAAATGAGTTCAACCGCATCTCCATGTGCAAAACGGCCAATGAAATTTGGCATACATTGGAGATTTCTCATGAAGGGACTTCGAAGGTAAAGAAATCTAAATAATGCGTATTTAGATCTAAATATGAGTTGTTTAAGATGCAGGAAGGTGAAAACATCTCGGAGATGTTCACAAGGTTCACAGAAATTGTGAACGCTTTGGAAGGACTTGTGAAGGTGATTTTCCAAGATGATCGAGTGGAGAAGATCCTTTACTCGCTCATGTCTCAATGGGAATCAAAGGCCAACGGGATTTTGGAGTCAAATGTCCTGTCCAAATACACCGTTGAGGAGTGCATTGGGAATCTCATGGCATATGAAGTAAAGCTTCAACATAAGAAAAAGATTCAACCAAGAAAGCCCGAGAAGCAAAAGGGGGTTGCATTCCACGCCGAAAAGGAGCCAATCAAGTGGAGAAAGAAGTTCCATCGGGAAGCTCCGAGTGAAGATGAATAAGAAGATGATGTTAGCGATGATGATTACATCGAGCTTGCCAAGCAATTCAAGCAAATCAAGGCTTTCCTCAAGGACAAGCAAGGTAAATCTTTGTCAAAGTTTGCCTCGAAGTCTAACAATTCTATTTGTTTCAATTGTAGAGGAAAAGCTCATCTTTCTACCGAATACCCTTCCAAGCCCGACAAAAAAAATTACAAAGGGAAAGGGAAGAAGCATTGGAAAGGCAAGTCCAAATTCAAGAATCAAAAGAATGGACTTGTCGGCACTTTTGATGATTCCGATGAGGACACTTCAAGTGATGAAGAAGAGGATGATAAGGAGCGAGCTCATATGTGCTTAGTGGCTTTTGATGATTCTTCATCAATCTCCTCGAGTTCAAGCGATGAAGAGGTGGAGGCGTGGCTCAACCCCAACAAGGAAATGTGCTTCATGGCAAAGGGGAAAGAGTCTTTGTCAAGCTCTAGCGAGGAGGAAAGTGATGAGAAAGTTGAGGAGGAGAAGCTATCCTACGAGGAGCTCGAATACCGCTTCAACGTGGTCTCCAATGGGGCAAGTAAGTGCATCGACTCATATGCTAAATTGAAAGCTAAATTTAAAAATGTTATGAGTAAGTTGCATGCCTGAGAATCTACTAGTGTAAATGACAATGATGCTTTGCATATTTGTGACACTAGTGAGAGAGACACACTTCTCTCTCAAGTTAAGGATTTGAGCATTTCTAATGAAAAATTATTAGCTCAAAACCTTAGTTTAGAAACTCGCATTCAACAACTTACGTTGAAATGCGAAGAGGCATCCCAAAAGCTCAAAAGCTTTGTGTATTCTAGGGATTTACTCCACTATTTGTTGGAAAAACAACATCCGGCGAATCATAGAGGAGGATTGGGGTATATTCAAAATGTGGTACCCAAACCCACCTCTAATTCCTCTTACGGTGCAAACACAAGAAATATTGCTAAAGCACCTAAGAAGAATCACAATGCTTTCTTGTACGACAATAACATCAACAAGAAGCATGTAGATCACAAGGTGATGAGGAAGAACGAAGACTCTTCATTTTTTGCTAAGAAGCAAAATCCTCATTCTTTGCTTGCCAAGAAATTAGTTTCTACACCTAGGCATGCCACATCCACCCCTCTTGCAAAGGCAAAACCCTTACCTAGGAATTCCTTGAGTTTATGGATTCCCACTAAGGTTAGTATGCAAGAGAGGGATAGTTACATCAACTCTCTAGTTAGGGATGTGATCACCTCATGTGATTACATTAGGAAGTCAAACTACTCTTGGGTTTGGTTCCCTAATGTTTAGGTTCCTCACACATATGCATATTGCATGGGTATTGTGCTTAAATGTTTATTTTTGCATACACATTGTTTGTGTGTGTTTCATGATTTTGAAAATGTTTTCAAACTTACTTTTTTTCAAGAAAATGGGGACCTCGGGGATGACATTGGCATACATGCATTTGTTGATCCATATGTATGTCAATAGGGGAGTTAATATGTTATATGTTTAAAATATTTTAAAACATGTTTTAACTCTCATTTCGGGGGATGTTTGAGATCATTATTTACAATTGGTTATTTTTGGTCTCAAACCAAACCACTTGTATATTGCCAACATGTTTCATGCTATATTTGTTCTGGCAATATCCTTGTGTATCTTTGAAGCTTGATTTTCCCATATCTATTGCTTTGATACATTTTAGGCCCATGGCTCCATTATTTGTATATCAATTGATAAAGAGGATTAATTTCCAAGTTTCTTTTTCTACAATTGGTATTTACCTCAATTGTTTGAGATTGTTAATTTCCTTCTTTATAATTGGTAATAGATCCTAGAAGTCAAAGTTTGACCGTTTCTATGATCTAGGAGGAGCATGGGATAGTGAATTGATACCCACTAATTTTTTTAATTTGGTATCATACATCTCCTTTATTCTTGCATATTGTCACATCTTGGTTAAGATGACAAAGGGTGATATTGTTGATGTCCAACTTTTTGACGATGTCAAGTGGGAGAGTTATATGCATTATGTAACCATATAGGGGAGAGTTATATACATATGCATATGGGGTGAGATTTATGGGATTAGATAAACCATTCATGTTTGCATGATATTGTCCATTATAATTGGTTTATGTTATCCATGCCTAATATATGTCACCATGATCTTATTTGGTAGAATGAGTATTTACTATTGTGTAGATCATTGTATAATTGGTGCAATATAAGTAGGAGGAGCTCATTAGCATGGTGCTTTAATTCTTTGTGTTTTACATAATGTGTGTCATCATCAAAAGGGGAGAGATTGTTGAGTATTGGTGTTTCATACCAATCTTATTTTGATGATGATCACAACATTATGTTGTTGCTAATGACTTTCATGTTTTAGTCTCACAGTTTCATTCCTAGAATATCTTTCTTGGAGACTAATCACTTGGTGCAAGGATGGACATCAAGTGGAGAAGGGCCAAAGCTTGGACTCAAGGAGTGCCAAAGCTTGGAGATAATGATCAAGGCATCAAGATTGAAGACTTAGACTCTAAGGACAGCAATGTAATCCATGTAATATTTACTTTATTGCTTTCTCTCTCTTTTGAGTCTAGGTTAATGTAATGCCTTGTTAGATGGTTTACTCATTTATGCATATGCATTTAACCATCTTAGTGAGCCTTAGGATTATCCTAGAATCCAACCAATTAGGTTCACTATGTCCAAAGACTCATTTGGAGTCTCTGGCTTTCCATCAGTCGCCTGCTGAAGGATACACAGTAGACTGGGTGATTTTCAGTCGCCTGTAGATCCTTCTACATTCGCCTGTTATGCACAGCTCAAGTCAACATTTTAATTGACTCATACTTGAGCTTTACGCACAGACGACTGCTGCTCAGTTTACAGTCTCCTGTAGATTTACAGTCGCCTGGATATTGGCCAACAGTCGTCTGAGTAGCATAAGTGCAATCCCTGCATCTCTCTGTCTTTTCTCCATCTTATACAGCAGTCGACTGATGAAGGTGTTACAGTCGCCTGACTATAAGACAGTCGAATGTATTATTGACATCAGTCGCCTGTATGCTTATCTGGTGAAAGAGTGCAGCTCTCTGTTTTATTCCATCCCTTGCAGCAGTCGCCTGCTGAAGGTTTTACAGGCGCCTGTCCTATTTCCAGTCGACTGTCCTGGCTCATATTATAGTCGTTGGATATTTTCTAGCCGTTGATCAGTCGAATGTCTTATGATCATCAGTCGACTGTTCCTGTCGTTTTCGCCCAGTTTCTAGCCGTTGCAGAATTGATCTTTTGGCTGTTTTCTTGGGTTTTAAGGTTTGATATAGGGTTCCTATATATGGGTATGCTGCCATCTCTTAATCTTCTTGATGCTATTGAAAATCACAAGAGATCTCTAAGCCACTCTCAAACTCTCTCAATTCCCTCTTTTGAGCTCTCATTCCTCTTCATGCATTGAAGTCCAGCTCAAGGGAATTCATCCAAGTGCTTTCAAGAAAATCTCAACACTTGGAGATCCTCTTCCATGCCTTGCATTCATCTATGAGTAAGTACATCTCAAGGCATAGGTAAGAGTGTTTGTTTTACTTTGTTATTTCATTGAAACCCTAGCTTTCTGTGTGAGAGCTAGTTACTCTCTGTGTGAAAGTATAACCATCTGTGTGAGGGTTGGTTGAGTTCTCTCTGTGTGAGAGCTTAAGTCTTTCTGTGTGAAAGCAAGGATTTTCTCTGTGTGAGAATCCTAAATCCTCTGTGTGAGGTCTCTCTGTGTGAGAGTGAGGATTTCTCTGTGTGAGAATCCAAATCCTCTGTGTGAGGTATCTCTGTGTGAGATTTGTATTCACTTCTCTGTGTGAGAATAATAGTGGATTTTGGTGTGGCTGGTTTGGGGAACTAGGGTAATTCTTGTGTTTGCGTTTGGATTGATTGTGTTGATTAATTCCTCGTGTACTTATTATTCCGCATTTGCAAGTTTTATTTTAATTGCACAATTCATTGCCATTACTCTATTCACCCCCCTCCCCCCTAGAGTGTTTGTTGTTAGTATTGCAAGGTAGACGGTCCTTACACGCTTGGATTTACATCACCGCTTGGAGGGGAAGGAATTTGGTGTCGGGGCTATCGTCCTCCTTGAATCATTGGAAGGATGAATATGTATTTGTGACCCTCCCCGAGGAGGCAAACTTTCCAGTGCATTGGGGTAGTCCGTGTCGCTGACCCTCGTGCTAGAGAGTCTTACCGATACGAAGCTCGAGGCAGTTAGAAAGCTGTCCGTGGTCCCTCCTGTTGAGCGGCACATCAAGTTCATCTTCTAGGATCATGTTCTGAGGAAGACCGTATGGCCCATCTGTAAGTCTTCACTTATTTGATTCGGGTTTTTCATTGTTTCTTGCTTGCTCTCTTACCCCCTTATTGCTAGGTGGGTTTGCCTCCAGTTCTTCCCTGCACGCTCTATCGGTCACCCTTCTCGAGCCCGGCCTGAGGAGGGGGATCACATCTTGGAGCTTCAGCCGAAACAGCGAGTTGGGGCTTCCCAAGTCAGCAATGGCCGTTTAGGGAGGCCGTGAAGAGAGTAAGGGATTGCTTGTTGCCGGGGCGAGGCAAAGCCGAAGGGAAGAAGGCTTGGGTCCCCGCCTCTGGTGAGGAAGCCACGGCTCCTAAGGCCCCTGCATCCCCCATCTGTTTCCAACGGGTCGAGGACAAGTGGCCCTAGGGCGGTCTCTCCCCGGCCGGCTCAAGCTCGCTCCCCGTGGACTATGAGAGGTCTTTGGGCGTCTTTCGGTCCACCAAGGTTGATCTTCCACAGTCATGCCATGGGTTGCTTGTCTCTAGGTTCCATGTAGGACTGAAAGAGTCTGTCTTAACAGAATGCAGTGTCGTGGCCCGGCTCATCGAGAACTCCTGCCTGCCGTAAGATCGATCCGTGTTGGATGGGGTGAAGGACTATAGGCTCCGGCCTTCGTAGTGCTCGCCGGCCAGCAGGTAAGCTTACTCGCAGCTATGCACATCTTTTTTGGTGGGTGGACCTGATCTGTTGTTTTCACATGGTACAACTTCCTTGACCTACCTGTCGATAAGGCGGTAGTTTGTGGCGCTCGTCAATGCGGAGGCGAATCTTTCCCGAAAATCGGCATCGGAGTGGACCGCCGAGGAGGAGGCTCAGGAGGCCGAGGCGCACGTAAGGTCGATGGAGACCAGGATCTCCGAGCTTACTGTGGATGTCGAGAGGCTGGACGTTGAGAGGGCCTTGACGCTGACCGATAAGTCCCAGGCCAAGGAGAGGGCTGCCAAAATGGTGTCCAAGGAGGCCGAGGATGAGGCTAGGATCCAGGAGCTTGAGGAGCTACTGTCGGTTACAGAGGCGAGGGATGGTGCCCTCGCAGCCAAGCTCGCCCGGGCTTCTCGTTCAAATAAGGCAGAGAAGGGGGAGAGGTCGAGGCTCCAGGGTCAGATAGCTGTCCTTGAGGCCTGGTTCAGGGAGCTGGAGAAGGTGTAGAAGGAGGAGCTCCGGCTCTAACTTGCCCTCTCCAGTATCCGAAGAAGCTCGGCCCCAGAAAGGCTCTGAGGGGGACTAGAGGAGCTCCGGCTCTGATCTACCCTCTCCAAGATCCGGGGCAGCCCGGCCCCCGAAAGGCTCCGAGGGGGACTAGAGGAGCTCTGGCTCTGACTTGCCCACTCCAAGGTCTGGGACAGCTCGGCCCCCAAAAGGCTCCAAGGGCACATGTGAGCTACCAAGCTGCCCCTCCCAAAGACTATAACAGCGACTTACAAAGGAACATCGCCAACTGACCTGCAAATTCACTCCCACGATCTCTCAAGCTCTACAACATTCTGCCTCTCCTCGACCCTAAGCTCGTCCATACCGAATGCTGAGGGCATACACATACAAAGACACAAAGTGCAAAACAAAGAATAGCAAGAAAACAAGGCAAACAATCAACGACGACAGTAAGCCAAAACTTTTAATTTTATTTCATTTAATTTTTACACCATATGTTACAAAAGAGACTCCAAGCTCAGCCTCAAGACCGGCCATACATTGACACCCCAGCCTACGGCACCTCAATTCAGTCGCCACCCTCTTGGCCTCCACCTGCTGGGACCTGGGAGTCTCCCATGATCGCCGCTAGCCGAAGTCCCCACCAACTCGATGTCGATATCATTGGAAGCCTCCGCTTTGTCATCAGAGGCCATCGACAAGCAGGAGAAGTCAATCTCTAGGTTGGGGTAGAGCTTTTCCAACCTCACCTTGGCCTTCTCGAGGCTAACCTCTAGACCCTCATCGAAGCCCTCGGCCCTCATGGCCGTCAGAACAGGGACGAGCTCATTGGTCTGGTACTGGCAGACGGCCTGAGCCCTGACCTTGTTCAGGTCAACCTTCTCCAGCTCGATGATTCGGAATATAAATTGTATATTTATCCCCCCATTTTGGTGCTCTTTGTGCATGTATCATTCACATTCTAGCTCCATTACTCACGTTTTCATGATATTATCATATTTTGGAGCTTATCGTTTTTATATGCATAGCACATAATTATTACAGCTTATTTGCATCCTCATCTTGGTCTCCTATTATTTTTCAGTTGAATTTCGTAAAGTTTCGATTTCAACGCATATTTTTCTAGAATTTTTAGAGGTATGAGCAATTTACTGCATTTTTTGGAAGACAGTGCGACGGTGGTGAAAATTTCTGGGCTGAAAATTCTTCTATTCCCCCTCTTGTGCAGAATTCTGCTATCATTCCAATGTATATTCCGGCCTAATGATATTTTTCAATCATATTACACGTTGTTACGGTTCTATTGCCCCTGGAACATGTCATTCCGAGGTCGGATGATTTTTCTAGAATTTTTGCAAGACATTGTGACGGTGCTAAAATTTCTGCTGATTTGGGCATTGCTTGCGGTTTTTGGGCCAGAATCCGACCAGTTTAACTTATTTCCAGACCCAGTTCGGCTGAGAACTTTTGGAGGCTGCTAGTTAGGTCCTTGGACAGCCCTCATTACCCTCAAAAGGCCCCATTGCACACCTCTCTCAACTTAGGTCTAAGTTTTGGGGGAGACCATCGGAGCAAGGAGGAGCTCAAGGCGGAGATGATCGTGGTTGCTCAGGAGGGACACCTCGGTAATTTCGATCCCTCTCTCTTGTACTTAGATCTCGGGTTTATTCATGAAATGGATGATTTTAGATATAATTGACTCATTTTCATTTTTACTCTTGATCTTTGGTGTTTGTGCTTTCGATTCAATGCTGGGATGTTTTCCTTGCTTTTTTTGTGCTTGGGCGGTTTAGTTTGTGTTGGGTTGTGGTTCATGCGGGTGACTCAAATTCAAACCCGGGTCGTCACTCGTTGGTAGGCCTAATAAGCCTCCGTGGTGGGAAAGTAGCTTAGTCGCCCACTACTCACCGCGTTGACCTCACTCTGTAGTTAGGAATAACTCGAAAGAGCTCCTCCTACACCCTTCACCATTTCGCACGCCAAGTGTTTGGTTGAATGCCAAGCTCGCCTCTTCGCTTGATTGAGCCCCCGAACCCTTGTCTATAGTGTGTATGGTTGGTAGGTGGCCCTCACTAGTCATTCTGCCATTCTCTCCTCTTCTAAAAAAACCAGTAAATATAGCGGGTGATTTCTTGCCATCCCGCATTCATTTTTGACCAAACGTGCGATTTCAAACGACTCTTCCCCGTGATCTAACCCGGTACTCACCGGTTATAATTTTATATTACATTGACGCTCCTACACTTGGGACTGGAAGGCGCACTTTCTTTGTGTGTTTTTCGGTTCAATCAATTGGCGTCGTTGCCGGGGAAGACGGTTTTGAAGCTTTTCGCATTTTTGATCGAACTTGGATGTTTGGCAAGAAATTTCTTTCTATTAGTGTGGGTCTTTTCCGATTCTTTATTTTTCACTTTTTGATTTGAGATTTCTTTATTTTGCACCTTTTGAGTCTTTTTTATTGTTTGTTTTTTTTAAACATGGCAAGTACTTCAAACTCTCTTGAGTTTGACATACGGGTGACCAAATCCCTACTGAGATTCCTTGGTAAGGAAGAGGAGAGCCCTTACCTATATATTAAGAAGTTTGAGAGTGCTTGCAAGCTTCATTTTGATGTGAACACGTGATGCAGAAAATTTTTATCTTAAATTCTTTCCATATTCTTTGGATGGTAGTGCCTTAAAATGGTTTAAAGTTTATCTCCCACATCTTCTTCCATCTTGGCATGCACTAAAGCATAAATTTTGTACGAAGTTTTTTCCATCTTACAGGACCAAAGTATGGAGAAGAAGAAAGGTGAACTTTGCTCAGTGCATCGATAAGACATTTTTTCAGGCGTGGACACGATTTTCAGAGTTAGTGTACGGTTGTCCAGATCATGGAATTTACAGGATGCGCCTTCTTGGATTCTTCATGGAAGGATTACTTCCGGAGACGCAGTGTTTTGTGGATATGTTGGACAACTGCCACTTTTTGGACATGGATGAGAATGCAGCTTGGCATTATTTGGAGTCCTATAAGGAGGAAGATCACACATTGGTTGTGACTCCAAATGAGTCAAGACATGAAGTTTTGGACCACCAAGCCCCGGATGAAGAAGTTTTTGTGGATCTCACACCATCGGTAGTTCATGAATTGAGCGCCCCATGCCAAGTAGTTGATGAGGAACCAAGTGTTGGCATAGAGGATTTAGTTGAGCCAGTAGAGGAAATTATTATGCCGGCACCTCCTATTTCTGCTAGGCTGTGTCAAGTAGTCGTTGAGGAATTGGTCGTTTACATGGTGGAAATAGAGGAGCCGATCGCGCACACACTTGGGAGCAAAGTAGGCGAGGAGGATTGTTCTTGTGTTGATGAGCCCAAAGAAGAGGCAAGCGAGGTTGAGTTTATACCACATGCTATCATGGATCCCGAGCTTCCCTCTCCTTCGGTAGTTTCCATGGAGATATCACTTCCTCCCCCGATTGATGTTGAATGCCGTGGGGACGAGCTGCAAACCACATCATATTTAACTATCCAGTGAGATTTCTCACACATTCATCATAATTTTCATTCCATATTTTATATTCATGACTATGTGTGAAAGTCCTTTTTTGGGAGTCCCCATCTCTCTCTTACACAACCCGTGTCTTTCCTTATATAGGTACACACTTTGAGGAGATGCGTGGGGTTGTGTATGTGGTCACCATTGATGCGTTTAGACGAGAAGCATTAGCGGAGGAGCAAAAGGAGCTGAAAGAGCAGCTTCCTCCACCGGTGTAGATCCGAGATCCACCTTTTGACCGCGGTGATTTCTATCAGTAGTGTAGATAAATAAAATAAATGTTTTATTTTATTTCTTTCGTATGATTTTCTTTTCTTCTTTAGGATCTTTTGCCGAGATCTAAAACTCTTTCCACATTGAGGACAATGTGTATTTTAAGGTGGGGGGAGAATGTTAGAATCTTTATAAATGCTAGGATTTTTGCTTAGAATTTTTTGCCATCCATTTTGCCATCACCCAATATCATGCATATATATCATTTACCCTCCTTGCTCATTTGCTAGCTTTGTGCTTAATCCCTTACATGCTTCATATTCATGCATACATTTGGATTCAAATCTTATGTTCAAACTCCTAAATTTTGATTGGCATGTATTTTAGCGATTTTTCTTCATGGGATCAATTTTAATATGCTATTCATAATAATAGTGCATAATTCGATGAATTTTGTCTTTGATGTGGTTTGGATTAGTTTTGTGCAAACTTTGTGATGCACGAGTTGGATTAAGTCTTTAGTGTAGATTGATTTTCAATTTGATGGGATTTGGCCTTGGATATATGCTTGGTTTATGCTTGAAGAGTGGTTGATTGGTGTGTTGGATCTAAAAAAAGAAAGAAAAAAAGAAAGAAAGAAAGAAAAAAAGAAAGAAAGAAAGAAATAAAAAGGAAAAGAAAAAAGAATAAGTGCATCGTTCTTCTAGTTTTGTCAAGTAGCCGGGTCCTCACGAACCATTAGGGATTCACGTCGAACGATAGGATTTAGGGGAGTGCACAAGAGAAAAATAAATTAATCTTAGGTTATTCGAGGTATTAGGTCCGCATGGTGCTTTTTGGCTCCATGCCCCAAAATCTTCTGATTTCGGAGTCATTGACCGAACCCTTGTTACATGGGTCATCCCAAGTTTCATATAAAAAACATGAATAAACACGATCCACATATCAAATTTCTATGAATTAAGACATCTAAGTGTTGTTTTTGGCCAAGTTCTTAAAGGATGTGATACTATGACACGCTTATGCTTTAATCTCAATGAATGCAAACTTTGTTTGTGCTTTGTTGGTTTGAGCAATATTGAAGTATTTCTCTTGGATTTGCTCTCTTTTATAAATTAGTATATTGAAATTGAGATAATGTTGGAAAAATTCCATGTGCCATGAATATTGTGGAATTTGATGTGCGCTATGTGGAGAATCTGAACATATTGCTCGTTTTGCTAAGGACTAGCAAAAGGCTAGGTAGAAGGTGTGATTCAGGATATAAATTGTATATTTATCCCCCCATTTCGATGCTCTTTGTGCATGTATCGTTCACATTCTAGCTCCATTACTCGAGTATTCGTGATCTTATCGTATTTTGGAGCTTATCGTTTTTATATGCATAGAACATAATTTTTACAGCTTATTCGCATTCTTATCTTGGTCTCCTATTATTTTTCAGTTGAAGTTCGTGAAGTCCCGATTCCAAAGCATATTTTTCCAGAATTGTTGGAGGTCGGAGTAATTTACTGTATTTTTTGGAAGACATGGTGGCGGTGGTAAAAATTTCTGGGCTAAAAATTCTGCTATTCCCCCTCTTGTGCAGAATTCTGCTATCATTGCAGTATATATTCAGGCCTAATGATATTTTTCAGTCATATTAAACTTTGTTACGGTTCCATCACCACCTGGAACATGTCATTCTGAGATCGGATGATTTTTCTAGAATTTTTGCAAGACAGTGTGACGGTGCTGAAATTTCTGCTGATTTGGGCATTGCTTGCGGGTTTTGGGCCAGAATCCGACCTGTTTAACTTCTTTCTAGACCCAGTTCGGCTGAGAACTTTGGGCTGCTATTTAGGTCCTTGGGCAGCCCTCATTACCCCAAAAATCCCCATTGCACACCTCTCTCTACTTAGGTCTAAGTTTTGGGGGAGATCATCGGAGCAAGGCGGAGCTCAAGGCGGAGATGATCGTGGTTGCTCGGGAGTGACACCCCGGTGATTTCGATTGCTCTCTCTTGTACTTAGATCTAGGGTTAATTCATGTAATGGATGATTTTAGATATAACTGACTCATTTTCATGTTTTTACTTTTGATCTTTGGTGTTTGTGCTTTCGATTCAATGCTTGGATGTTTTCATTGCTTTCTTTGTGCTTGGACGGTTTAGTTTGTGTTGGGTTGTGAGTTCATGCAAGTGATTCGAACCAAAACCTGGTTTGTCACTCGTTGGTAGGCCTTACAAGCTATCCGTGGTGGACAAGTAGCTTAGTCGCCTACTACTCACCACGTTGACCTCACTCCGTAGTGAGGAATAACTTGAAAGAGCTCCTCCTACACCTTTCACCATTTCGCACGCCAAGTGTTTGGTTAAATGCCAAGCTCGTCTCTTCTTGATTGAGCCCCCAAACCCTTGTCCATAGCGTGTATGGTTGGTAGATGGGCCCCACTAGTCATTCTCCCATTCTCTCCTCTTCTAAAAACCAGTAAATATAGCGAGTGATTTCTCGCCATCCCGCATCCATTTTTGACCAAACGTGCGATTTCAAACGACTCTTCCCCGTGATCCGACCCGGTACTCACCAGTTATAAATTTTATATTGCATTGACGCTCCTACACTTGGGACTGGAAGGTGCACTTCCTTTGTGCATTTTCCGGTTCAATCACTCGACGATCCGTAGCTCCAGCTCGACAGTCTTCATCGAGATCCCCTCCCTCTCCGAGGCCATGAGATTCTCGACAGTGAACCTCCAGGCCTCCTTGTCGTGGGCCCTCCCCTCCAGCTCCATGGCGACCTTCTCCAGCTTGGCGGTTTCATCCTTGTTGGTCTTATAATACCCCCGGACCTTCGTCAACTTCTCGGTGACATCCTTCAGCTTCGCCTCGGTCGCAGTGAGCTCGACCACCTTCATCGCCAGGGCAGACTTAGCCTTGCCCGCTACTGACATGTGTGGCTGGAGGGACACCAGTGCGGCCATCGCCTATAGATGAAACCAAAGTTGTAAGCACAACTAAGAAGGAAGATCGGCAAGGTGAGTAGAGAGGGCAACAAACATGCATGCCGTGCCAGATGGCTGTGCCATAGAGGCGTTTGGTATCCACCTTGACGAGGGACTCTTGGTCCCTCAGCAGATGCTATTCTCCGCTAAGCGGGCTGCTACCCGGCCTCGTCAAAAACTGACTCGTGGGCACCCATCGGGTAGCGCGGTACGACGAACTTCTCCGAAGCAAGGGTGAGGAGCTCCTCCTTCCACAACTTGAAGGCCACAAGCGTCGCCTCACAGCTTGGGTGGGCCGGCTTCCCCAGCATGGACGG
The DNA here is from genome assembly GCA_030789695.1 of Scilla litardierei. Classification (NCBI taxonomy): domain Eukaryota; kingdom Viridiplantae; phylum Streptophyta; class Magnoliopsida; order Asparagales; family Asparagaceae; genus Scilla; species Scilla litardierei. The sequence goes on from CM061135.1 coordinate 26,920,450, forward strand.
CGGGCACCCAAAGGGCCAGCGCACTACTGGATCCCGGCTTGTTGTGGCCAGCCCAGCCAAATGCTATGAAGGGACGACCGAGCTGATGGGGACGGCAGCGATCGACGAGCCCCGTGATTCGGCGGCCGTGAGGTCGGTCTCATGCTCGGTCGGGTCGAGATTGATGAGTCCCCCCGACGCTGCCTCGCTCGTGCGGGAAGTGTGGGCAACCACCGTGGGCTCCTTCCTTGGCTTCTTGCTCCGCTCCTCCTTCTCAACCAGAGCGGTGGTCGCCACCTCCTGACTCTGCTTCTGCCCACCCAATGTTGAGCTCTTGCGCACAGCCTGCTTACCCTTGCCTTTGGTCGGCGGCTGATTGGATGTCGCATCCCTCGCCATCTTCATGACCTCCTCCATTGAAATACTCATGGTTGTGCCTACAAAAAGAAAACAGACCAGGGTGAGCATATCAGAAGTGGATCACTAAGCTGAAAGTACCTTCAAGCCAGACGTGCTAGGCGAGCTGCTCATCCTTGATCAGCTCCTTCAATACCCTACTCTCCCAGGGGAACTCCTCTAAGATTTTGGCGTTCTCAAGGTCACTCCCCTCGAGGACCACTTTGACATTCACTGAAGGATTCAGAGTCCCCTAGTTCAACCTAAGAGCCAAGTCCACTGGCATCGAGACGAAGACGAATCTCTCCTTCCAGTCTGTCACTTTACCCGGCAGTTCGAGGATAAGAGGTCGATCCCTCCTTGTGCAGACGTAGTAGTACACCCCCTTCCTCTTCGCCTCATAAAAGTATTGGAAGAGCGGCAACAGTGGACTGATGTAGCTGGTAGAGCAGAGGACAAAAAACCCGACCGTCAAGCTGATGGAATTCGGCATCAATTGAAAGAAGGGAAGTTCGAGGAAGTGAAGAACAAGGAGAAGGAAGGGATGGAGCGGGAACCGGAGCTTCAAGGTGAAGTTTGGGTAGTATACACCGACCTCGTTGTCCCTTGGGGAGCAAACCTGCTCATCGATTTCGTGGAGGCAAACTTTGTAGGGCGACCGGATGAACTTGGAGTGGATCTCAAGGATGGCGAAGGGCAGCAGTTGGGACATCTGGGACAGGATTTCAACAGGAACCACGGCCGTGACTCTGCCACCGCTTGCGACCTTGGCGGTCGACCTGGGCGCCTTTCCTTTCTTAGTGTCCTGCTGCTCCTGCCAGGACATCGACTGCGCCTCTGATGCCACCGGATCCGATTTAGTGACATCACCCCCACCAATCTCGTCGAACCACGGCTCGACATAAGAATTTGAAGTAGAGAAGCAAACAAAGGCATCGAATGGATCGAGAGAGTACTTAGAACAAAACAGAAGAATGGAGCTCCGACGAACAGAGCTCCGACGAATGGACGGGCAACAGCGATCGACGGCTACTGCTTTCTGCAACGAAGGGGGAAAGTCGAAATATTGAAAATTTGTGAGGAAGTCCTCTCCCGCTGTCCCTCCGTTTCTTTTTATAGGAAGAGTCGCGTGATCTCAGTCATTGGACGTAGGCCACGTGGCGAGATCTGAGCAGGACTCTGCAGGCGCCTCGACTTCTCCCCCTAATCACATCTGCCACGTGTCACTTTCTGAGTGGATGGACGCCTCAAATTCTCCCCGTCGCCAAATTTCCATCATGATCTTTGAGATCCGGTAGTCAGATCGAATTAAATGCTACCGACCAGCCTTAAATCGATGCAAGTGCGACACGTCTTCCGAGCTGAGCCGGGCTTGCCGCCTCGAGGTCGACTGACGGGTGCAATTGTTACGACCTTAAGGCCGACCCACATTATTGAGGCCTACATACACTGGAAGCCCAAGCGAACAGATCTCCGACCACCTAGGAGGGGTACTAGATCGAACGAAAGATCTCCTCTATCCAAAGAAGCTTGCCTCGCCGAACGACAAGCTCGCCATCACGGTCAACCCAAGAAGTTCTCCTACTCTCTAACAAGACGCGTAGTCAGACGGTCTGTAGGTGCCAAGCTTGGTTACCGAGCTTGACTCTCCCCAAGGGCGGCATAGCATAAATATCTCTGACAGGGTGACGTGGGACCTCCTAATCCCCATTAATGCCAGAGGTTATGGGTGAGAACTGATGGCCACCCATCGCATTTTATTAATGCATCTGACACTGCCTGACACCCATTAATGCGTAAATATCTCTGACAGCCTCCGCTGACCTATCACTTCTCCACTTGCGCTCCAGCTAAGCTGACTCGACAGCTGATTGGACAGCGAGCAACCGCCTCTCAACCATATAAATACCCCGTCCAGCCACCAAGGAGTGGGTTGGTCAGTTAAAATCTCTAACTCCTTTCCAATATTCAAGGTCGGATATCTCTCATATATCTGTGCCTTCCTCATAAGCTCGCCACACTTCACCGATCTACCTTAAGATCGCCAAAGCGTGTCCGACACACTTATTTTAAGTCATCCACTGACTTAAGCATCGGAGAGGCTACGGGCTGACAGCCAGCCCCACCTTTCTGACGAGTTGTTATTTCCACAGGAAGCTCTCCTCAGCTACCAGGAGATGACGAACTTGGGTGACCTTCAGGCGAGCTTGGATCCTTCACCCTCGAAGCGTGCTCCGAGTTGTGCTAACCTCGCCATCAACCCAAGACTTGTAATCATTGTACCCACGATTCCTATTAACTACAAATATCATTGTTAGGCGGACTTGACCCGCAACAGCTATGTTTTTGGGTGTGATAACTTGAACTCATTTTTAATGAGATGTGGAAAATCAATTCTAAATGATGTCATGTTACAAGGAAAAGTGGATTGGTTTTGGTTGTTTTTTCTTGAAAGTTCTTCTTGTGTAGTTCAATTTTTAATCATCACACTTACACGATGGTGTAGAAGTCTTTGTTATAATTTTCATTGGATTTAACTTGGTTATTCTACGATTATATATATGCAAGTGTTTGATGTAATTTTTAGTGCTCTTTTTTTTGTGCATGCGATATGAAATTGACTTCATTGTACACTTTTGATGATAACAAAAGGGGGAGAAGTTGTGGAAAAGAATTGGTGTTCTCAAATCATATATATGTGGTGTTCTTAATGCTTAATGAATATGTGTTCAGGGGTGACCATGAATAAAGGGGGATCATGAAAATAGGGGGGGAGCATGCGTATATGTTGAACATAATTGTACATCACTGAATTTGTATTAATTCCTCCATCACACTTCACACAAACATGTCACGATGAAATTACATGGATGTTTATTGCTCAAATCTTATATATGGTTTTTCATTATTAAGGTGGAGATTGTTGGATATAACGATCGATGACTTCGTGTTTGATGATAACAAACGTGTGTGTATATTTTGATGTGTGTGCTAAGTGTTTTCAGGAGTGGCAAGCTCGTAAATACTCAAAGGGAGACTTAATTAAAGTGATGGAGAAATTCCAATTCAAATGCAAAGAGGACTTGGTCAAAAATGGAGAGATAAGGAGAGAATTCTATTCAAATCAAGGGGTGATTTTTTTCAAATTTAAAAGTGATTGAATCATATCTCACATATGATTAAATCAAATCTCATTGCAATCAAATTTAAATTGCAAATCCTACTACACATCCAATTGAGATTCAATTCAAACTTCAAATCCCTAGTATTGTGGGATTCTACTAGAGCCAAATCCTCCCCACATACATCTAAATAAATCCCCATCAAATATAGCAACACCATGCATCCAAAAGCAAAAAAAACTAGTCTACAATACCCATTGCCACAAGCATCTCAAGAAAGCATCCCCTTTGCCGCAAGCTATTTCGCAAAGCCAATCATCTTCTTTGCCGCAAGCAAGTCTAGAGTTTCAAGCTGCCGCAAGTCTCTATCTTTAAGCACAAGTTCAAGCACAGCTTGCTGCATCTCCAAGCCGCATTCACAAGCCTGGGTAACCTCAAGCAAGACAACAGCATCCTCAACTCCAAGCCACAATCTTCACACGGGCAAGCTGCATCAACATCTTCACAAGGCTGCCGCATCCTCGTCACAAGGCCACAGCATCCTCAAGACTGCCGTGAGACTTGTACTACCGCCCGACTTCATCATCTCGCTGCCGAGTCATCTTCAAACTGCAGCACAAACACAACCGCAACTTCATCATCTTTGCAAGGGTGCAACCTCTCCGACTTCATCATCTTCGCAAGGGCGCAAACTCTCCGACTTCATCTAGCCGCTGACTCAAGAAGCTGCTGTCATGAGCCCTGTCATCAACATGATGGCTAGTAGGGGAGAGTCGTAGTGCTGTGAAGGCTGCCGTCGTGATATCTGAGCACCGACCTCCATCATCTTGCTGCCTATCAACTAAGCAGTCGTGAGTTTGATGGCCTCTGTGTTATTAATACTGAGGAGAAGTCTTGAAGTTGCCTTGGAGGTTGAACCTCGTTACCGTGCATCCCCTCGATGCCATCAGAAGTTCTTTTCACTGCCGTCGACGTTCACCTCGATGCTGTCGCTTGCTGCTAAGAGACCCAGGGTGCCATTGCATGCAAAGGCTTTGCTGACGTGGGATTATTTGCATGCAAGGCTTAATTGAAAGAGTTGTTGTGCGCACATCCCGATATGATCTGAGTTGCACTTGAATTACTATACATACAGACCAGACTGGAGACTACATCTTGTAAGATTATATTTGATCAAGCGCTGGACGACAAAGACTATGACACCAAGCGTTTCTAAACTCTTTATTATTTTATATTCGTGTAATTGGTGTGTTGATCTTTGTAGGATACTTTAACATTTATTTTTGGGGTTTTTTTGGGTCTTGACTAGTTGGTGCTGGTAAAGAGAGAGCTTTACTATATTAATAGTGTTTGGCACTTTGGTGAGTGCGGTACGGAACTTGGTTAGCGTAGAGTAGGTGCTCATAGCTCTTTATAGTTGTACCATTGATACTATATAATATAGTACTTGCTTTGGGGCTGGAGTAGGTTGTTGGGGCAACTGAACCAGGGTAAATCTCTTGTACACTCTGTGATTGGTTTTATTTACTCTGCATCTGTCTGATTGTGCTGAATATTGCCTGTGATATCTTGAGAATTTTTATTAGCCTATTCACCTCCCCCCCCCCCTCTCTAGGCTTAGATCCAGATCCAACACCCTTTGCATACCTATAAGGGGTATGAGGTGATGAAAATACATCCCAACATCAACGAATACAACTCAACAGCAAGAGAAAGAAAGCATGTGTGTTTTTCTTCTGAGTGTTTTTTTCTTCCGTGAGAGAAGAAACTTGTGAGTTGTGAGTTTTCTCTGGTGATGGAAAATTATCCCAGAGAGGTAAAAGGTTGTATTGAGTTTTTTCGTATTGTTTACCCTAGTATGTAAAGTTATTTCCTGGGGAGAAATAGTTAAGTTTTTTTACCCTGCAATATTTTTTTACCATTATCAATGAATCACAACAGTCATCTTGTCTTCCTTCTCCAGACGTCCAGTGGCACATCTTGCAAATATTTTTCAACTATCTGTTTTTGATGACGTCTAGGACTCGTTATGTTCAATCGTTTAGAGCACTCTTCCCCTATGTCTGAACAGTTCTGGCACAACGTCTTCAAGGCCATATTAGATCAAGCAACAATGGCCATGGTGCATGGACAAGTGGCAGTCATCTCTTTAACGTGTGGTTGATCGGTCCATATTTTACACCTTTTTTCTGCATGTTTGCATGCCATTTCGCTTGCTCTTATTGCGATTTTCATGATTATTCGACGATATTTCGTTACTTTTTACTATTTCTTGTTTTCGTCTGATTTCAGGAAATATGGAGCGATCGGGAGAAAAAATGAGCTTAAGGGACTTGCACGCGTATCGGAGCGTCGCCCATGGCCCTATCGAAGAGCTAACATCTCTAGATGATGAGCAGGAGAAGAAGAAGATCGATAGAATCGACGAGGAAGCAATGAGGAGAAGATTTGATTCCAGAAACAAGCCACTCGGCCGAGTCATGCTAGTCACTCACCCGAGTGAAGCAGCGTACTCGGCCGAGTACGACTGATACGAAGAACATTGAGTGCCGCAATGTACTCGACTGAGTGGATAATTCCACTCGGTCGAGTAAAGAACCCCACTCGCCCGAGTGAGTCGGAATTTCTGAAGGAAAACGAAGCGAACTCTCTGGAATTCTGGGGAGCACAGCAGAAGACCCACTCGGCCGAGTAGGAAATCCCAATCGGTCGAGTGACGCAGAGTGCCAGAGTGTCCAAACCCCAACTTCGAAGCAGACTCTATGGAATTTTGGGAGAACAGCAGAAGATCCTACTCGGCCGAGTAGGAAGTCTACTCGCGCGAGTGAGCAATTCTACTCGGCCGAGTGACACGAGCGCTCAGATTTTCAGACAGCCTCCCATTCTTTTGAAATCTGCTATCATTTCAGTGGACAAAATTCTCATATTGTTTATGGATAGTACACTTCATGACGGTTCCAACGTCGCCAAGAACGCGCTAATTGGAAGTCAGATAAAATCTGGAGAATTTCTGCAAGTTGATGCTGCAGTGCTAGAATTTCTACTCGGTCAGAGTGAGAATCTCACTCGGCCGAGTGAGCGCGGGCTGATTCGGGTTGAATATTGCTTATTTAACCCCGCATCTAGTAATATTTTGTGCTCATATGATGCTAAATTGATCTCTAATACATTCGTATTTTGTACACCATCATTTATTAGAGAAATCACCTTATTTGAGTACAAAACAGCAATTAACTGAGTATTTCTGCACTTTTATATTTTTCATAGCTCGGTCTTGATCTCACAATTCCAACGACTATTGATTTATATTTTTCTGAGATCTGTGCTAATTGCTGTGAATTTTTGAATGCAGAATACCATTTAATTGGAGAAATACGGTCATAAATACGAAAATACGCGCGACATACATATCCGTATAACCCGCTTTGCTCAACGCTGGCCACGCGGCAAACGATCATCCGTCGGATTATGATTCGACGACACAGAAGCGCGCCCGGAGATACGGCGACGTGGCCTTCTATCAGCCATCGATCCGCGATCCAATGGACAAGAGCAGTCTCCCGAAGCGGAGCGGAGGACGCAACCAAGGGACACGTGGCAATCCATGATCCACCCGATCGTAATCCAACGGCGGAGAGCATCCTCAGCGAAGCAGCGCGAGGCGGGCACCAAACGAGCGACGTGGCGCTTCATCGTCCGTTTGATCGAGAATCCAACGGTCCACGTTCTCTCCGAAGCGGATTCAGAGATTCGAAATCGAAGCGGGCGACGCACGAATTTTAAAGCATACGTGGCGCTCTCGTGTTCAATCCCGCTTGGATGTGCGGCTGTTATTTGCGCCGGCTATTGGGTTTGGTTTTTCAGCGATTTGGGTGCGGTTTTGAACCCAATAAGCAACTTAGACCCGCAATGTTCTTATATAAGGTATTTCTAGGATTTTTGGGCGTATTCTTGGCGTATTTGGGCAATTTTGGAGCCGATTTTTACAGAAAATCCCTGACATTACAGAGATCAACCTGAGGGAATTTTCAGAGGCTTTTAGGAGGAAGAAGAAGGGTTTTCTTAAGCAAATAGATAGCGTATTTGGTGATATTCTTGAACTCTTTTGCGTATTTGGAACTCTATTTGATTGTATTGATTAGAACCATGTTTATTGTGATGAAATTCTTAGGTATTTTCAGTATGTGTGGCTAAATTTTCATTGTGCATGGTATGGTGTAGTAATTAGGAGATATGATGTGTATTTGTTTGGTTGAATCTTTGTGCTATAATCGTTAACGTTGATAAAGTTGTATTCTTTGATTTAAAATCATCTTTTCATGTTCCAAAAAAACGTGATTAAGTTGATGATTACCCCACAAGGGTGAGTTTTGATCTCTCCAAAAGGGAGTTTCATATCTATATTTAAAAGATTATAACTTTAGCAACGATCGTATTCGATATTTCGCTTTAATCCCCACAAGGGTATCCTCCGATGAATTCCTCCCAAAAAGAGAATTCATTGAGTTATATTTAATCAACCAAGTTAATACGAATCATGGATCCTAATGAACCCATACCATGTGCATACTTTTCATAGATATTGTTATAAACGAAAGTTTCTTTTGCTCGTATTGTTCACGAATTCAAACCCACGATCAAACTCCATTCACACCACCATCATCAAAAGTGGTTAGTTTCTCTACGTTGACTTTCTATTTGATTTAAGTTTTGTGGTTGCAACAGATTTTCTCCCGAGGATTCGACATCTGGACTCCCAGATTATATTACTTGTACGGACTCTTTCGCTTGAGAGAAGCACATTTTTGGGCTGCGCAAGTTTTTGGCGCCGTTGCCGGGGAGAATGGTTGTTACCACAGTTTATTTCATTTAGAGGACCTTCGGTGAGATCTTTCCACTTTACTGTACATAAACTTTTGTTTTTTTATTTTATTTTATTTAAAATGGAGTATATGAATTTCTATTGCACAAACAATCTGTATGATGTCGGGTATGCTAATGCACACAAACATAGGATGGAGAAGCTCAAGATCGTTAGTTTTAATCAGACTAATTGTGAAACTTTCTTTCAGGCCTGGAGGAGGTTCACAGACATAATATCAAGCTATCCGTAGAATGGGTACACAAAGAACGAGCTTATGGAGTTCTTCCTAGATGGACTACGACCACAGATGCAGGAATTCTTGGGAGTCATGATGCCGACAGAGGCGTGGAAATACATGGAGTCTTTACAAGAGAATGAAGAAACCATAAAAGAGACTTCAGAGTGCGATTCAACGGAGCCTTCAAGCCTTGATCAAGGGGAGCAAAGCGTAGACGTACCTTTGCATTCTTTGAAAGAGGAAGTTTATTTGCTTATTCAGACACAGGAGGCTACATCCCATCAATTCCAAGAGAATTCCTTTGCTCGCAGTCGACAGATTCAGAAATCCTTTGAAAATCTTACTCTGATTGCCACTTGCCTAGAAGAAAGTAATGCTTTTGAAACTCAATTTCAAGAATCTAATACGAGTTTATCTTCTATTGCAGGTATATCGAGCGAACCATGTCACGTTGAGGACACGAATAAAAATATCTACATGGCAGGAAGTGTGTGCAAAAGAGAGGACGAGCTAGCAATTTTGGATGAACAGGAGGAGAACACTACTAGGGACAAGGGTTTTGAGATTATCGCCATGAAGCCAGAACCATTCCCTCCTCCAGTTTTTCCCAAAATGATTTACCCCTCTCCCCATTGATCGAGCATCATACCGAGAGTAGTGCATATCTTTCAGGGAGTAGTCATCAATATGCTTTAATTTATTCCACCTATTTTGATGACTACATTTGGAATATTTTTGTTGAAAAGAATTTTAAACTAACTTGGACTGACATAACTCATCTCTTGCAGGAAACTGGTAAACAGCTTATAGAGATGCTTGGAGTTGTGTTGCTAGAGCCCAATTTAGCTTCTGGAGGAAGAATAATCGCCGAGGAGCGCAAAGAGCAAATTGAACAACTTCCCCCACCATTAAAGATTCGGGATCCGCCATTTGACCACGGTGTGTTCTTTCCATTAGTGAAATTTTTATATGCTTTCTAGGTTGCTTGCTTTGAATAAGCTCGTACCCCTTTCGACATTGAGGACAATGTCCATCTTTAGTTGGGGGTGTGTATGAGACCTTAGGATTTTTTTTAGTTAGTTCCCTTTTTGCATGAAAAAAAAATTTGAGTCAAGTTATATCACCAATATTCATTTTACCTAGAGATGAATCTCATGTGATGAAAATTCTCGAAATCTATTTACCACCGTACACATGTGATTTATTTTCCTCCACCACTATTGTTAAATATTTCAGTCTCATTTGACATGAATTTAGTACTCGTGGTAAATTCCTTTTGATATTTCTCAATGGTGGGATTGATTGATGACTTAATGAATCTAGAAATTATGAATTAGCAAATAGTATACTTTCAATGGAACACACCAAAGTTCATGCACCGATAGTTCACAAAATAACTGGAGCATTGCTTTTTATTTCGTATACATTGCTATCTGCATGCTTTGTGTGATTTTGGGTAGAAAAGTCTACACTGTCTTTTGAAATGATTAGGATAACTCATTCTTGTGAAAGAATTACAAAGAGGAAGCTATCTTGCTAAGTTATTTATGCACACAAAAAAAGAAAAAAATGAATGAAGAAAAATGAATAAGAGTGTCACGAAAATAAATAACTTGGTTGGCTCGAGTAGTACAGTCCGAGTGGTCCTTTTGGCCTAATGCCATATTATCGTATGATTTGGGAGCCATTGACCGGAACCTCACTCATTTGATGGAGCGATCCAAGTTATACATTTTTCTGCGAATGTTACTTGATGTGCGTTACGCGGAACTATTAAATAAGCGAAAGAAAAGAGAGGATAAGTGTGCATGATTAGCAAGGCAAGAGAACTTCCAAAGCTTAAAGAAAGCACGAGTTATGGCGTGATTTCCTATGAATGAAGATTGATGTGTGTATATCTTGATACCATTCTATTCTATATGTTTGCTTTGCATGATACATCTACGCTCCAAGTTAGAATCTTTGATTGAACGGTGTGGACCATTGGTTTTGTATACTATGAGCTATGAAGTAATGAATAGTGAAATTAAGTCTGTTTTATAACCATTTGAGACACTTGATCTTCATTTTTAAACCCACAAGTACCATTATTTGATGAGCTTGAAATTTTGATATTAGTGTGTGGTTATCTCTTTTGTCGTTTTAGTACGGTGGTGAGTGATTTGAGATCTAATAAGGTGATCTAGGTGCATATTTGATATTATATTTCGCTCACTTTGCTAGAGACTAGCAAAATGCTAGTTGGGGGGTGTGATTCGGGTTGAATATTGCTTATTTAACTCCTCATCTAGTAATATTTTGTGCTCATATGATGCTAAATTGATCTCTAATACATTCGTATTTTGTACACCATCATTTATTAGAGAAATTATCTTATTTGAGCACAAAACAGCAATTAACTGAGTATTTCTACACTTTTTATATTTTTCATAGCTCAGTCTCGATCTCACGATTCCAACGACTATTTATTTGTATTTTTCTGAGATCTGTGCTAATTACTGTGAATTTTTGAATACAGAATACCATTTAATTGGAGAAATATGGTCATAAATACGAAAATACGCACGACATACATATCCGTATAACCCGCTTCGCTCAGCGCTCGCCATGCGGCAAACGATCATCCGTCGGATTATGATCCGACGACACAGAAGCGCGCCCGGAAATACGGCGACGTGGCCTTCTATCAGTCGTCGATCCGCGATCCAATAGACAAGAGCAAGCCCCCGAAGCGGAGTGGAGGATGCAACCAAGGGACGCGTGTAACAGCCGGTATTTTCTAGGCGTATTATTTGTGTGTGCTCGTGTTTTCGTTTTGACCATCCGGATGTTTTCGTACGCGAGTTCTATGTTTGTGGGTCAACGCGATCGCGTTTTCATTTTACGTTTTACCGTATCGTCGTAATTGACTATTAATTTTAAACACGTTACCTTAATTTAATTATCCCACTAATTTCAAACTTCTAATCACTGTTAACTTCACTAATTACTTCATTTATTTTTAATAATCACTTTTTACTAAATTACTTAATTATTATTTTTAACTTATTATTATTGGCTAAAAATCAAATCACTAATTAACCCCTAATGAATTCCACCGTTTGGGTGGGTGAGATCCAGCATGGTTATCAATTTTTCCCCCACAACCAGCTCCTCCCTCCATCCATTTGTCTCCCCACTGTTATTATAACAGTATCATCATCGTCTCCCCCTTCTCCTACGACCAACCAACCTGCAATTTCATCTCCCTGCAAACCACTCTTCTCACCTACAGAGTTCTCCGAGCCAAAAACAACCCAATTCATCCCACCAATTCTCCAAACCAGTCTAAACATCCATTTCCAAATACAAAACCCCAAACTGATTTTTGAAACCAGAAACCAAGATCAAGAGGAGAAATCTGAAATCAAGTCCAGATTTTCTTTACAAATCAATATCAGATTCAAAACCAAAAAAAACCTAATCTGAAAACGAATTTCAGTTCTTACAAACCAACCCATTCCCAGATTCAACAAGAAATCAGGCCCAATCAAAGCCATTTCAGATCCAAAATTTGAAACCCCAAAAGAAAAATCTGAAAACAAACCCTACAATCTCTTCTTCATCTTCTTCTTCCTCCTTCCTCCCTCACACTAGGCCGGCCCTCTCCCCCTCCTCCTCCACCTGTAAAGCGCGCGCCACGCCTGGAAGCCGCCGCCGCCCAGCCTCTTGCGCGCGCCGCCGCCGCCGGAGCCCCGCCGGAGCCGTCGGCCGCCCGCCGGACCTCCCCCTCCCCGCGTGCGTCTCTCCCACGTGCGTAAGTTTCGCCCTTTCTTGCCTTGCGTGGCCTTGGTTGCTGCAAATGCTTGTAAACAAAAAAAAGAAAAAAAAAAGAACAGAACGTGAAGGTGAAGGAGAGAAAGAGAGAAGGCTGGAGATAGTGTAGCCTTAAAGAGAAACAAAGTTAGAGAGAGGGAGACTTGAATAAAAAATGGTAATAAAGTAAGAGACAGCCTTGGGCAAATTAATTAAAGGGAAGAAAGTGACATGTTTATTAGAGAAAGAAAGAGAAGGACAAGTGTGTGACAGTCCTATTAAAATGATGGGTCAGGTTATTTTATTTGTGTAGGGGGGCAGGTGATAGTAGGGGGTATTAAACTTAATGTTAACATGTTGATTAACCCCATCATTAACTAATATTAGATTAAGTGTTAATAGACTATTAGTAGTAAATTTATATGCTAGTGTCTCTTAATTTCAGCATGATAAATATCTATCAAATAACGTTAGGTTAATAAAATTTGATTAAAATGAGGCATATCATGTAGGTAGAATACGCTATACAACGTTACCCTAGCCAGAGACCCCAACAAATTAGGCGAACCCAATTCGGGTGTTAATTTAATATTGCATGTATTTACAAAATATCTAATTCAGTGATTTGTTTAACTAAAAGCAGAAAACCGGACATACCGTAACGAAGTACCCGTCGGGACAAACCCAACGTCACCAAAATCACCGAAAACAGGCAAGTATGCAATTTATAGTGAATTTGTGAATGTTAACACTCTTTAGTTTTCTGCATGCAAAGTTCCATAACTCAGTTTACATGTCGTACTTGTCAAATCTCACACTCAGTACTTTTGTTAAATTGTTGCAAATATTGTTCGATACTCTTGCAACCATGGAAATTATCGTGTAAAGATAAATGGTCACATTATTTAATTGCTGCATGTCTCAAAATGACTAACAAGAGAGTGACATCGTGAAATCGTGCGCCTCGAAGGTGAAATCGTGACTTTCGTGATGTCATGTGAGTTGACTAGGATGGCTCGTGTTCCAGCACAAATATTGGGGTGGGGTTAGGGTTGTGCGGCCACTAGGCGTATGACGGGGTACTCTCTTCAAGGGCACCACCCGTATGCGGTGGGTTAGCGCCAAGCACGGTAAGCCCCCGTGTGAAGAACGACCCACTCATCACGTCCTACCGGCGAGAACCCTATTATAGATGTGTGACACTAACTTGAAACTTGCAAAATGAAATTGTTACCTCAGTGAAATTGTTATCTCAGTGACATTGACGTGCTCTACTTTACTTGTCAGATTGTTTAGAACTGCATGATAGGATGCATTTACTTTAAAATCAGCATGCTTAAACTTTCATTGTTATCTCGTTTAATTTATAATTGCTTCTTAAATTCAGTGTAAATTTGTATATCTTGCCTTGGGTTCTAACATCTTTTTGCAGTCCCTTGCTGACATACATTCATGTTTTTGGATGTATATCAGATCCCGAGCTTGAGTATCAGGAGGTTCCTTACGAGACACCTGACTTGGAGAGTCGGGAGTTTGCTGTAGACGTCGAGTCTCTCCCTGCGGAGAACTAGTGGTCGATTCCGTTACTGCTTGCCGTAGTTGTTTTCTATTATTGTTGAGAGTACGTTATTATTTGTAGTTCGGCCCAGCTGAGGCTTGTAGTTTTATTTCGTGTGCGGACGCTTATTATTTCTGGATGTGGTTTGTAATGTATGAATAATTCTGGTTGTTCTGAAAAGCGTGCGAAGGACCTGCCCTTGCGTTTTACCACAGACGCTTCATGAACCTGAGTTTCACAGCTCCGGTTCAAGCGGACCCAGTAACACTCTCGCTTCCGACATTTTTGGGAAGCGGGGCATTACAGGCTTTAGTGGTGGCCCACGCAGGTCCGTCTCTTTGCATTTGCGAACTCAGAACAATGAGAATATTTTCATTAGCCAAACGTCCAGAATTAGTTCGTACGTAGAATTACTTGAATACCTTGTCTCAGCATGATAGGAAACCCAGAATTATAGGGAGAGTCAGTTATAAACCCATACTTGTTAGTTAGACATCCTTGCTAAGACTTAGTATTAATATTTTAGGGGTTACTTTGGTAGTTTCTCACCCGGCCTTGACCCTGTTCGATTCTGGAGCTTCCATGTGCATCCTATCTCGGAAGTTCGTAGTCGAACACTCGATACCCACCTATACACTTCCCAAGTGTTGGAATATTACAACTGGGAACAGTGTAGTGAAGGTTGCACTGGGATGTAGACCATGCCCGTTGGTGGTTAGTGGACACGAATTGTATGCCAACTTCATTTTCCACGATCTACCCAACTTTGATGCTATTCTCGGCATTGACTGGTTAGGAGCTTTTTATGCCACAATCGACTGTCGCCGGAAGAAAGTGGTATTCGAGATTCCTGACCACCCAGTGTTCGAGTTTGTCAACGGAGGACGTTCGCTTGGACATGTCAAGTTCCGAGCCCAGCCGTACAGTTTGACTATTGCATCCATGATAGCTGAACTAGAGAAGCCTGCAGTAGTGAGAGATTTTGAAGACGTCTTCCCTGAAGACATTTCTGGATTACCGCCTGACCGAGCATTGGAGTTCAGCATCGATCTTATGCCAGGAGCTCAACCAATTTCAAAGGCGCCTTACCGTATGACCCCTGCAGAGTTAGAAGAGCTGAGGAAGCAGTTGGATGAGCTAATGCAAAAGGGTTTCATTCATCCCAGCGTATCTTCCTGGGGTGCACCCGTTTTACTGGTGAAGAAGAAGGATGGCTCGAGGAGGATGTGTGTGGATTATCGGGAGCTGAACAATGTCACAGTGAAGAACAAGTACCCGCTGCCCCGTATTGATGATATTTTCGATCAACTTGGTGGATCGAGAGTATTTTCAAAGTTGGACCTCCGAAGCGGATACCATCAGGTCAGAGTCAAGAAGGAAGATGTGCCCAAGCTAGCATTTCGTACTAAGTACGGGCATTATGAGTTTGTTGTCATGCCGTTCGGTGTGACCAACGCTCCTTCTATGTTCATGAATCTCATGAACCTCATCTTTTACGACTTCCTCGACAAGTTCATGGTGATCTTTATAGATGATATCCTGGTGTACTCAAGGAGCGAGGAGGAGCATGCAGAGCACTTGAAGATGGTATTGGAGACGCTCCGTTATCACAGACTGTATGCCAAGTACAGCAAATGCGAATTCTGGCTGGCCAGAGTTGCATTTCTTGGGCATGTGGTATCAGGAGCTGGCATCTCAGTAGATCCGGAGAAGGTCAGAGCAGTCAGTGAATGGCCTACACCTCGATCGGCATCGGACATCAGAAGTTTCCTCAGATTGGCTGGGTACTACCGCAGATTTATCAAGGATTTCTCGAGGATAACTGAGCCGATGACGAGATTGACAATGAAGGATGTTAAGTTCAGTTGGTCAGACTCTTGTGAGCAAGCTCTTTCTACTTTGAGAGAGAGGCTGACATCTGCACCAGTCTTAGCTATTCCGGACAGAAGCGGAGGCTTCGAGATTTTATGCGACGCATCAGGCAAGGGACTTGGATGCGTTCTGCATTAGCACGGTCATGTAGTCGCTTATGCTTCTCGACAGTTGAAGATCCACGAGAAGAATTATCCAACTCACGACTTGGAGTTAGCTGCCGTCATCTTTGCTTTGAAGATTTGGAGGCATTTCTTACTGAGTGAGAAAGTGAAAATTTTCACCGATCACAAAAGTTTGAAATATATATTCACTCGGAAGGAGCTGAATATAAGACAGCACAGATGGTTGAAATTGATGTCAGACTACGACATCGACCTCCAGTATCATCCAGGGAAGGTGAATGTCGTACCAGATGCTTTGAGTCGACTGCCCGAAGTGATGATTCTTACATCGCAGTGGAGACTACAGCAGGATCTGCGAGAGATGGATGTTGAAACTGTCCTACCTGGAGTCACATCGTCATTGATGAGCATGCAGATTCAATCGACGATTGTGGATCGGATCAAGACTGCCCAAGATGGAGATGTTAAGTTGAAGAAGATCAGAGAGCAAGTTAAAGCAGGACTTCGGACAGATTTTCTGATTCATGAGGATGGATCTTTGAGATATGGTAGTAGGGTCTGCGTGCCTGCAGGAGATATCAGAGAGGAATTGATGAATGAGGCTCACAGTTCGTCTTATTCTATTCATCCTGGAGGTACGAAGATGTACAAGGATCTTCGTCAGAATTTCTGGTGGCATGGGATGAAGAGAAGTGTAGCACGGAGCGTTGCCAAGTGTCTCGTGTCTCAGCAAGTGAAGGCTGAGCATCATCGCACTGCTGGACTACTACAACCTCTGTCGATTCCAGAGTGGAAGTGGCAGCACATCACGATGGACTTCGTGACTGGCTTACCTCGGAGCACCAGGCAGAACGACGCGATCTGGGTCATCGTTGATCGATTGACCAAGTCTGCGCACTTTATACCTTTCCGAGTTAGGCAATCCACGGAGATATTGGCAAGGAAGTATATGGAGGTAATGACCCAACTCATACCTTAATAATTTCCTTCTAATACTAGTCGTGATGTGAATTATACCGTGTAGGAGATCGTGCGCTTACATGGAGTCCCTGTAAGCATTGTATCAGACCGTGATACGAGGTTCACGTCTCAGTTCTGGAAGAGTCTGCAGACCAATCTGGGTACCAGTCTGAAATTCAGTACTGCGTATCACCCGCAGACGGATGGCCAGTCAGAGCGTACTATTCAGATATTGGAGGACATGTTGAGAGCTTGCATGTTAGATCTCAAGGGTTCGTGGGAGGATCATCTGCACCTGGTGGAGTTCTCCTACAATAACAGTTATCAGGCGAGCATTGGCATGTCGCCATTTGCTGCTCTCTACGGAAGGAAATGTCGTTCGCCACTGAGTTGGGACGACGTAGTTGATAGAGAGCTTTTGGGACCAGAAATGATAGTGGAAGCAGTTGATGTTGTGCGTGACATCAGGGACAAGCTTCAGATCGCTCAGGACCATTATAAGCATTGGACAGATGCTAAACAGCGTCCTTTGGAGTTTCAACCGGGAGATCATGTGTTCCTGAAGATCTCCCCGAATCGATGAGTGATTCGATTTGGAAAGAGAGGCAAGCTTAGACCGAGGTTTATTGGACCTTTCGACGTGCTAGAGCGAGTTGGAGAGGTAGCATATCGCCTAGCTCTACCACCGTCATTAGAAGGAGTTCATGACGTCTTCCATGTGTCCCAGCTTCGTCGTTATATCAGCGACCCTTCTCACGTTGTGGACTACTCAGAGATCACGGTCCGACCAGATTTGACTTATGAGCAGTAACCAGTGGATGTCCTAGATCGACGACAGAAAGTCCTCAGGAACAAGGTTGTCAATCTCGTGAGAGTGATGTGGCGTCGCGACTCGCCAGGAGAGTCTACCTGGGAGCAGGAAGATGCGATGCGTGAGCGTTATCCTTATTTGTTCCCTACTCATTAGCGGATAAGAATTCCGAGGGCGGAATTTTTCTTAAGGTGGGTAGAGTGTAACGGCCGGCATTTTCTAGGCGTATTATTTGTGTGTGCTCGTATTTTCGTTTTGACCATCCGGATGTTTTCGTACGCGAGTTCTATGTTTGTGCGTCAACGCGAGCGCGTTTTCATTTTACGTTTTACCGTATCGTCGTAATTGACTATTAATTTTAAACACGTTACCTTAATTTAATTATCCCACTAATTTCAAACTTCTAATCACTGTTAACTTCACTAATTGCTTCATTTATTTTTAATAATCACTTTTTACTAAATTACTTAATTATTATTTTTAACTTATTATTATTGGCTAAAAATCAAATCACTAATTAACCCCTAATGAATTCCACCGTTTGGGTGGGTGAGATCCAGCATGGTTATCAATTTTTCCCCCACAACCAGCTCCTCCCTCCATCCATTTGTCTCCCCACTGTTATTATAAAAGTATCATCATCGTCTCCCCCTTCTCCTATGACCAACCAACCTGCAATTTCATCTCCCTGCAAACCACTCTTCTCACCTACAGAGTTCTCCGAGCCAAAAACAACCCAATTCATCCCACCAATTCTCCAAACCAGTCTGTTCATCCATTTCCAAATACAAAACCCCAAACTGATTTTTGAAACCAGAAACCAAGATCAAGAGGAGAAATCTGAAATCAAGTCCGGATTTTCTTTACAAATCAATATCAGATTCAAAACCCCAAAATCTGAAAACGAATTTCAGTTCTTACAAACCAACCCATTCCCAGATTCAACAAGAAATCAGACCCAATCAAAGCCATTTCAGATCCAAAATTTGAAACCCCAAAAGAAAAATCTGAAAACAAACCCTACAATCTCTTCTTCTTCATCTTCTTCCTCCTTCCTCCCTCACACTAGGCCGGCCCTCTCCCCCTCCTCCTCCACCTGCAAAGCGCGCGCCACACCTGGAAGCTGCTGTCGCCCAGCCTCCTACGTGCGCCGCCGCCGCCGGAGCCGTCGGTCGCCCGTCGGACCTCCCCCTCCCCGCGTGCGTCTCTCCCGCGTGCGTAAGTGTCGCCCTTTCTTGCCTTGCGTGGCCTTGGTTGCTGCAAATGCTTGTAAACAAAAAAAAGAAAAAAAAAGAACAGAACGTGAAGGTGAAGGAGAGAAAGAGAGGAGGCTGGAGATAGTGTAGCCTTAAAGAGAAACAAAGTTAGAGAGAGGGAGATTTGAATAAAAAAATGGTAATAAAGTAAGAGACAGCCTTGGGCAAATTAATTAAAGGGAAGAAAGTGACATGTTTATTAGAGAAAGAAAGAGAAGGACAAGTGTGTGACAGTCCTATTAAAATGATGGGTCAGGTTATTTTATTTGTGTAGGGGGGCAGGTGATAGTAGGGGGTATTAAACTTAATGTTAACATGTTGATTAACCCCATCATTAACTAATATTAGATTAAGTGTTAATAGACTATTAGTAGTAAATTTATATGCTAGTGTCTCTTAATTTCAGCATGATAAATATCTATCAAATAACGTTAGGTTAATAAAATTTGATTAAAATGAGGCGTATCATGTAGGTAGAATACGCTATACAACGTTACCCTAGCCAGATACCCCAACAAATTAGGCGAACCCAATTCGGGTGTTAATTTAATATTGCATGTATTTACAAAATATCTAATTCAGTGATTTGTTTAACTAAAAGCAGAAAACCGGACATACCGTAACGAAGTACCCGTCGGGACAAACCCAACGTCACCAAAATCACCGAAAACAGGCAAGTATGCAATTTATAGTGAATTTGTGAATGTTAACACTCTTTAGTTTTCTGCATGCAAAGTTCCATAACTCAGTTTACATGCCGTACTTGTCAAATCTCACACTCAGTACTTTTGTTAAATTGTTGCAAATATTGTTCGATACTCTTGCAACCATGGAAATTATCGTGTAAAAATAAATGGTCACATTATTTAATTGTTGCATGTCTCAAAATGACTAATAAGAGAGTGACATCGTGAAATCGTGCGCCTCGAAGGTGAAATCATGACTTTCGTGATGTCATGTGGGTTGACTAGGATGGCTCGTGTTCCAGCACAAATATTGGGGTGGGGTTAGGGTTATGCGGCCAATAGGCGTATGACGGGGTACTCTCTTCAAGGGCACCACCCGTATGCGGTGGGTTAGCGCCAAGCACGGTAAGCCCCCGTGTGAAGAACGACCCACTCATCATGTCCTACCGGCGAGAACCCTATTATAGATGTGTGACACTAACTTGAAACTTGCAAAGTGAAATTGTTACCTCAGTGAAATTGTTATCTCAGTGACATTGACGTGCTCTACTTTACTTGTCAGATTGTTTAGAACTGCATGATAGGATGCATTTACTTTAAAATCAGCATGCTTAAACTTTCATTGTTATCTCGTTTAATTTATAATTGCTTCTTAAATTCAGTGTAAATTTGTATATCTTGCCTTGGGTACTAACATCTTTTTGCAGACCCTTGCTGACATACATTCATGTTTTTGGATGTATGTCAGATCCCGAGCTTGAGTATCAGGAGGTTCCTTACGAGACACCTGACTTGGAGAGTCAGGAGTTCGCTGTAGACACCGAGTCTCTCCCTGCGGAGAACTAGTGGTCGATTCCGTTGCTGCTTGTCGTAGTTGTTTTCTATTATTGTTGAGAGTATGTTATTATTTGTATTTCGGCCCAGCTGAGGCTTGCAGTTTTATTTCGTGTGCGGACGCTTATTATTTCTGGATGTGGCTTGTAATGTATGAATAATTCTGGTTGTTCTGAAAAGCGTGCAAAGGACCTGCACTTGCGTTTTACCACAGACGCTTCATGAACCTGAGTTTCACAGCTCCGGTTCAAACGGACCCAGTAACACTCTCGCTTCCAACATTTTGGGAAGCGGGGCGTTACAACGCGTGGCAATCCATGATCCACTTGATCGTAATCCAACGGCGGAGAGCATCCTCAGCGAAGCAGCGCGAGGCGGGCACCGAACGAGCGACGTGGCGCTTCATCGTCCGTTCGATCGAGCATCCAACGGTCCATGTTCTCTCCGAAGCGGATTCAGAGATTCGATATCAAAGCGGGCGACGCACGAATTTTAAAGCACACGTGGCGCTCTCGTGTTCAATCCCGCTTGGATGTGCGGCTGTTATTTGCGCCGGCTATTGGTTTTGGTTTTTCAGCGATTTGGGTGCGGTGTTGAACCCAATAAGCAACTTAGACACGCAATGTTCTTATATAAGGTATTTCTAGGGTTTTGGGCGTATTCTTGGCGTATTTGGGCGAGTTTGGAGCCGATTTTTACAGAAAATCCCTGACATTACAGAGATCAACCTGAGGGAATTTTCAGAGGCTTTTAGGAGGAAGAAGAAGGGTTTTCTTAGGCAAATAGATAGCGTATTTGGTGATATTCTTGAACTCTTTTGCGTATTTTGAACTCTATTTGATTGTATTGATTAGAACCATGTTTATTGTGATGAAATTCTTAGTTATTTTCAGTATGTGTGGCTAAATTTTCATTGTGCATGGTATGGTGTAGTAATTAGGAGATATGATGTGTATTTGTTTGGTTGAATCTTTGAGCTATAATTGTTAACGTTGATAAAGTTGTATTCTTTGATTTAAAATCATCTTTTCATGTTCCAAAAGAACGTGATTAAGTTGATGATCACCCCACAAGGGTGAGTTTTGATCTCTCCAAAAGGGAGTTTCATATCTATATTTAAAAGATTATAACTTTAGCAACGATCGTATTCGATATTTCGCTTTAATCCCCACAAGGGTATCCTCCGATGAATTGCTCCCAAAAAGAGAATTCATTGAGTTATATTTAATCAACCAAGTTAATACGAATCATGGATCCTAATGGACCCATACCATGTGCATACTTTTCATAGATATTTTTATAAACGAAAGTTTCTTTTGCTCGTATTGTTCACGAATTCAAACCCACGATCAAACTCCATTCACACCACCATCATCAAAAGTGGTTAGTTTCTCTACGTTGACTTTCTATTTGATTTAAGCTTTGTGGTTGCAACAGATTTTCTTTCGAGGATTCGACATCTGGACTCCCAGATTATATTACTTGTACGGACTCTTTCGCTTGAGAGAAGCACATTTTTGGGCTGAGCAAGTTTTTGGGGCCCAGAACTTAAGTTGCGGCAAGAGCTGACTTTGGGCACGAATTTGAGGGGTTTTTAGGGTTATTTGCTGGGGTTTTGTGGGGACTATATTTAGGGTTTGTAGCCGTCATTAGAGGGGAGTTCCATTTATTTTCTTGGAGACTAGTTTAGAGGTTAGGGCATGCCATAGGCCCCCTCTTGGATATAAAAGCATGTAATTGGATTGAAGTTCTTTATCAAAGCTAAGTATCTTTGTTCTTGTTGTTTGAATCAGCGATTTGATAAATTTTTTATATGCAAGCAATTTTTTGATTGAATCCTATATCATTATTACTATGCTTGATTGATCGTTGTTCTAGGACAAGGGATGAACCCTATGGATCTAATTTCAGATTTGTGATGAATGGATTTCTATGTTGTTAGAATTGCTAGAAGGTTAGATTGTGATTGACTTATTACGGATAGCTAGGGATTTCCATTGATCTGGAGTTTGCAAGAGATTGAGCTCTGATCAATGAGAATGCATAGACATTCGATTTAGATTTACAATCGAGATTCACTTGGTTTGGTTTGCAAGAGATTGGACCAAAGCTAGCATTTTTATTATAAATCTATACTTATATTCGTTTGCAAGACGATTACGAGCTATCACAATCTAGATCGTAACTCGAGTTTGTACGAGAGTGGGCTCGAGGGGCGATTGAACAATGATGTCGATCTTAATGCTAGTGGCATAGGTTAGGGTTTGCACAAGAGTGGGCCCTAATCTAGGTTGATATAGACTTGCAATAGCGCAAGAGCATGAGCTTGGTTCTCTATTTAGTTACGAATAGTTCACCTCAATCCAAGTCTAGTAACATTGAAATTCGTGATTCACAAGGATGCATGATATTCCATAGTGGGGATTCCCTAGCCCTATGCATTTTTATTATATTGAATTTGAATCGATATTTTATCCAACATCTTTATCATCGACACCGACATCCATCACCATTGTCATTAAATCATGTCATAATCCACATCCACCAACAAAACCTTCGTAGTAGAATCAACCTAAGATAGATTGGAATCAACACCACATCCTCGTGTTCGATACCTGCTCGCCACTACACCGTGCGCTTGCGGTAAAACTACAACTGTCTCCCGGGTGTGTATCCAAAGGCCGATCGAGTTTTTGGTGCCGTTGTTGGGGATGTGTTTCCCGTTGGGTGCCAATTTGTCACAATTAGGTTGATTAGATTACGTTAAAAAAATGAAAAAAAAACAAAAAAATAGAGAGAGATTTTTCCCCACCACCGGCTATTATTATTTTCTTTATCTCTCTTTGTACCACTGACGTCTTTTCCAGGTTCTCTACTTTGCTTGATCAGGTACAGTAGATGAGCGATGCTGCTTCCAAAGATGCGACTGGGTTCTATACAATCCTACGTATATCTCCCTACATTCTGTCAGACTGATGGAGAGTCCTTCAGGAAAGCCTTCTCCAGGTTTGAAAGAATGTTAGGAATGTTCCAGACGGAATCAGACCATGAGTGGGATGGTTCGATGCTATTTAATATCTTCGCTAGAAGGCTAAAGGGACCCTCACGTGAGTTTATGAAGAGAATGCAAGTGGGAAAGTTCAGTGATCTGTAGTTGGCAGCAACCCTGGAGCAATTGATAGATGATGCTCGATCTATCGGTTCGCTAACCGTTATGGTAAGTATACCATCCGACCAAGTATTCATCGATTTCGTTATGGCTAATGTCTCTGATGCAGGTACTATCATAGATGGAGTGTATGTTGCACTTGAAGGTGATCATATCCACCTTTACACCATCAACACTTCACAAATAGAGACATCTGAGCTGCCGAAGGAGGACACATATATGGACCTATTGAGAAACATTGTCCACGTAGTTTGAGAAACCGGTCCATTGACAATAACGGTAGGTGATCCTTTTGAGCTTGAATTTCAAAACTTTATTACTCATTGTATCTCTTCCATATGCCCAATTGATGATGGAGTCTATGCTCTAGTTGAGGGGCACAAGACCCATTTTTACACCACTGTCGAGATACATGAGCCCATAGAGCCACCTTGTGCCGTCGTCGCCTCCCCTTGCCACCCACATAAGTCAGAGCAGCCTATACCATCAGAGGATACTATCGAGGAGGTCATGCCTATAGTAGCGGAGCAGACCATTGAGGAGGATGTGACGTGGGACAATGACATCTGCACACAGATGGAGCCCAAATTGTGCCCTCCTCCTTTCGAGCTACAGCAACCATCCCCACCTTCTACATAGGTTGAGCATCACTCAGAGGATCATCCTTTCACCGACTCTGAGGACCACCAACCAGAGCTTACTGCTCCTCTTCAGGGAGATCTCTTCACCCCCCTCATCTCCTTCATTTGATTCCCCTCCCATGTATGATGTCTTTTATGATTCAGATTTTGATGACTCATCATGCCTTTTACAGGATACACATACATATGAACAAAAGGTACAATGGGATGTATACGAGGAGGAGAGCGAGGAGTTAGCACTGATGGACGCATATGAATATGATCAAGAGGTGCGCTGGGATGAGTCTGACGATGATGAGGAGCATCCTGATGAGACCCACACTATTATGCCAGAGTTACCTGAGGAACCAGAGGAAAACAACGAGGAGTTGATCGACATGGTGCACGAGAGTAGAGATTTATTTTTAGGGAAGCGTTGTCAACCATCATTAATTTTAAACATTTCTTTTGATGACCTTCTTTGGAATACATTTATTTTGGGGAAGAATTATCCACATCAGATTGATGTGGCTTATCTCTTGCAGGGTACATGTGGAGTCCTTGTAGAGATGATGGGAGTCGCATTGCGGGAATCTGATGGAGTCCGTGGATACATGCACGTGGCGGAGCCACGGAAGGAGCTGTTGGAACAGTTGCCTGCACCGGCAAAGATACTGATCCGTCTTTTGCTATAGGTGATATCAATCCAGTAGTGTAGTATTTTATGCTTTCAATAAACACGAATCCTCTCGACAGCGAGAGGACCGTATAGATTTGCTTGAATAAATATCACCTCATATGACAGCAATAATAATCATTTGCACCCCAAACCTATTATATATATATTAATTACGATCTTCATATTTTGATACGCCACATCCTTTTGCTCACCACCATCGAGCATTTCTTTCAAGTGAATACTTACTTTCTTATTCGTTTGACTTGAGCTCGCTAGCAAAGCCATGATATTTTTGATCAAGTCATTTGAATATAATTGTTTGATATAAGCTTGGGGGAAGGCGCTCTCATAAATCATTAATTGCATGTGCTTGTAGTTGTATTAGGATTTCATGTCATTCATTTCATCATTTTTCATTCACCCCCATATTTATCGTTGTTCCTCATATTCTTCCATTATGATCACATTGAGGACAACATGAAGTTTAAGCTTGGGGGAGTGCATTTCCATGCCATTTAGATGTATTAGTTGCATTTTTACCTTATTTTAGGGTTTTTAGAAATTTTCAAAATTTTTGCATCATCTTTTTTATTTTCCCATCTTATTTTCCTTTTATGTGTGTTCATGCATCATGTTGTGTGCTTGATTTTCTTTTCTTTCCTCTCTTTTATTTTTATTTCTTTATTTTCTTTTCCTTCTTTTGCTAGATATGTTCCTTAAGATGATATCTCTTATTGCTTTAGTAGCCATCACATGTTTACGACTCTTGACGTGCTATTTGGAGTATTTCAGTATCATGCTATCCATGTGCTTGCTTATATATTCGTTTGATGATTCCTCTATATGAATGCCTGATATTAATTGAAGCTGAATGTATGAATTAGTGTTTAGTATGCTTTTGTTGGAAATGCACCAAGATTCACGCATCATTAGTATATCAGAAGCATCAGTTTTATTGTCTTATTCACCTTCTGTTGCATGTCTGATATGATTGTAAAATTTACTGCTTGACTTCACTGTTCGTTGAAATGATTAAGAATATCTGTGCTTACATATGAGTTTTAGTTGAAGTATTATTTTATTGAATTGTTCGTGTACATCTTAGAGTGAACCGAGAGTTACATTAATTCTTTCTCCACAAATATCTTTTATTCTCTACATGTCACTTGAGTTCACCTCTAAAACTACTTATATCACATCTATTTTCCAAAAAAAATTCCCTACAAAAGAAAAAGGTTAGCTCCAAAAAGTACAAAAAACCAAAAAGGAGCCAAAAACAAAAAATACAAATCATGTAGCTCCTACAAAAACCCAAAAAGAAAAACGAGAAACAAAAATTGTTCAAAAAGAAAAAAATATTTCTCTATCTCATTATTGGAGCCACAAAATACTTGGAAAAACCAAGGCAAAAAATCTCATTTTCCATTATCATATTCCTTTAGATGCGATGCATCAAGCTAAGCTTGGGGGGTGGGGGGTGAATTCACTTGACCATATGAGTGAGTGCGACATTAGAGTGGAGAGGTGCACGAATGGGGAAGTTTGATAATACTGAAACTTAGCGAATTACTTTAGCTATGGAGATTTATTATGAATTGATATGAAAATGTGAATGACATGTCCCTTATTCCATTCTCTATTGCATGCTTGGTGTGATTCTTATATGCTTCTGGTGTAACTCTTGATTGAAAAATGTATCGCCAACATTTGTATATTAAATTCTATGAAATGCGTGATGTGGATATGAATTGATTGTATGAATTTAGAGAGTCCTTTTTATTGTTCTTAAAATCTTGCAAGTACCATGTTTAAGTAAGATATGAAATCTTTATAGCATGTGATTCGTATTTTCAGAGTTATCGTGATGTGTAGCTCATGGCTTGAGATCTGAGAGAATAATCTAGCGACCCTTTCCACTTCGTATTCTTTTTCTTTCTTTTCATTTCCTTTGTTTTCATTTCCCGAGTTCGTCTCTCTACTTATCTTCCGCGAGGGCGAGTAAGAGGTAAGCTTGGGGGATTTTGATCGGTCGATATTTTACACTTTTTTCTGCATGTTTGCATGCCATTTCGATTGCTCATATTGCGATTTCATGATTATTCGACGATATTTCGTTACTTTTCACTATTTCTCGTTTTCGTCCGATTTCAGGAAATATGGAGCGATCGGGAGAAAAAATTAGCTTAAAGGACTTGCATGCGTATCGGAGCGTCACCTATGGCCCTATCGAGGAGCTAACGGCGCTGGATAATGAGCAGGAGAAGAAGAAGATCGATAGAATCGATGAGGAGACGAGGAGGAGAAGATTTGATTCCAGAAACAAGCCACTCGGACGAGTCACGCTAGTCACTCACCCGAGTGAAGCAGCGTACTCGACCGAGTATAATAGATACGAAGAACATTGAGTGCTGCAATGTACTCGACCGAGTGGATAATTCCACTCGGCCGAGTAGAGAACCTCACTCACCCGAGTGAGTCGGAATTTCTGAAGGAAAACGAAGCAAACTCTTTGGAATTCTGGGGAGCACAGCAGAAGACCCACTCGGTCGAGTAGGAAATCCCACTCGGCCAAGTGACGCAGAGTGCCAGAGTGCCCAAACTTCAACTTCGAAGCAGACTCTCTAGAATTTTGGGAGAACAGCAGAAGATCCTACTCGGCCGAGTAGGAAGTCCACTCGCCCGAGTGAGGAATTCTACTCGGCCAAGTGACACGAGCGCTCAGATTTTCAGACAGCCTCCCACTCTTTTGAAATCTACTATCATTCCAGTGGGCAAAGTATTTTTCTCATATTTGTTATGGATAGTAGATTTTATAACGGTTCCAACGCCGCCAAGAACACGCCAATCGGAGGTCGGATGAAATCTGGAGAATTTCTGCAAGTTGATGCTGCAGTGCTGGAATTTCTACTCGGCCAGAGTGAGAATCTCACTCGGCCGAGTGAGTGCGGGCCCAGAACTTAAGTTGCGGCCAGAGCTGACTTTGGGCACGAATTTGAGAGGTGTTTTAGGGTTATTTGCTAGGGCTTTGGGGGGACTATATATAGGGTTTGTAGCCGTCATTAGAAGGGAGTTCCATTTATTTTCTTGGAGACTATTTTAGAGGTTAGGTCATGCCATAGACCCCCTCTTGGATCTAAAAGCTTGTAATTGGATTGAAGTTCTTCGTCAAAGCTAAGTATCTTTTTTCTTGTTGTTTGAATTAGCGATTTGATATCTTTTTTATTTGCAAGCAATGTTTTTTATTGAATCCTATATCGTTATTGTTATGCTTGGTTGATCGTTGTTCTGGGCAGGGGAAGAACTCTATGGATCTAATTTCAGATTTGTGATGAATGGATTTCTATGTTGCTAGAATTGCTAGGAGGTTAGATTATGATTGATTTATTACAGATAGCTAGGGATTTCCAATGATCTGGAGTTTGCAAGAGATAGAGCTCTGATCAATTGGAAGGCCTAGACATTCGATTTAGATTTATAATCGAGATTCACTAGGTTTGGTTTGCAAGAGATTGGACCAAAGCTAGCATTTTTATTATAAATCTATACCCATATTCGTTTGCAAGACGAATACGAGCTATCACAATCTAGATCGTAACTCGAGTTTGCACGAGAGTGGGCTCAGGGGGCGATTGAACGATGGTGTCGATCTTAATGTTAGTGGCTTAGGTTATGGTTTGCACGAGAGTGGGCCGTAATCTAGATTGATATAGACCGGCAATAGTGTGAGAGCGTGAGCTTGGTTCTCTATTTAGTTACGACTAGTTCACCTCAATCCAAGTCTAGTAACATTGAGATTTGCGATTCACAAGGATGCATGATAATCCATAGTGTGGATTTCCTAGCCCTAGGCATTTTTATTATATTGAATTTGAATCGATATTTTATCCAACATCTTTATCACCGACACCGACATCCATCACCATTGTAATGACATCACGTCATAATCCACATCCACCAATAAAACCTTCGTAGTAGAATCAACCTAAGATAGATTGGAGCCAACACCACCTCCTCGTGTTCGATACCCGCTCGTCACTAAACAGTGTGCTTGCGGTAAAACTACAACTGTCTCCCGGGTGTGTATCCGGGGGCCGATCAGTGGTCTGCCTACATGCCTTAACTGTAGGAAGCGACATCATATGTGTAGTAAAATCCTTCTTTTCCTCTGGCAAACTTTTTAAGGAGCTCAACCACACTTTTCTTTGTCTAATGCCTAAGTCTGATTTAGCTTCAACACTCAGTGACTACTGACCGATATCTTGCTGTAATATGCTCTACAAGTTTATCTCTAAAGTTCTCTGTAACAGGTTGCAGAAGGTAATTTCTGATCTTATTTCTCCTCATCAAACTGCCTTCCTGAAGGGCCGCCTCATCAGTGATTGCTCCTTGTTAGCCCATGAACTGGTTAGCGACTTTAATAAGCCTATGGATAACCGCTTGTGTCATAAGGTAGATCTAAAGAAGGCTTTTGATTTGGTCAACAAGGAATTCATCTACTTCATGATGCATCGCATGGTTTTCCTTCTCGCTGGATAGATTGAAATAGGAGTGCATATCCAGTCCTACATTCTTTGTGCTCATAAATGGGTCCCCATCTGGTTACTTTTCTAGTAATCGTGGCATGAGACAAGTTGACTCACTATCTCCTTACATGTTTGTTTTGGTTATGGAATTTTTTTCTATCACGATGGATATGGCGGTGCTAGATGGTTGAGTTAAACCTAAGAAGAGGTATCCCATTTTGATTTATTCAGATCTATTATTTGCTGATGATCTACTTTTTTGTCATGGAGATGTGAAATATGCAGAAAATTTGACCGGTATCTTTGATTCCTTAAGTAATGTTGTGGGGTTACAGATCAACAAAGGTAAAAGCAAGCTATTCTCCAGCAAGGGGTGCCAGAACCCTCGTGAGATTGTAGCAATTATTGGTGTGCCCCTTGGTCACCTGCCAATCCGTTATCTTGGTTTGCCATTATCTATCTCATACCCTAAGTCGAGGCACTACTCTACCTGATAAGTGTAGGAAATATTTGACAGGCTGGTCTTCCAAACTTTTGTCGTTGACTGGCAGAGTTGAACTTACACGTTCTGTGTTACTTGTCTTCTAATTGGAGCCTCTCTTTCAAGCTACCTAGCTCTGTCATTCGTATTATTGAGCAATTGTGCCCCTCCTTTCTTTGGAATAACAAGTTGCATGTTTGGAGTTGGTCCATTATCTTTAAGTCCAAAAAGGAAGGTTGGCTTGGATTCCATAGACTAGCCGATATAAACAAAGCTACAGGGATTCGTCTCTTCTGGATGTTTATGCACTCTGACTCTCTATAGGCCAATTTTAAGAGAAGCACCTACACGAAAGATGGTACTGATCTACCTTTATCCCATACTCATTCAGGTACTTGGAAATTCATCTTATCATCTAAGCATCTAGAAGCACCCTTTTATGAAGTGAGTAACGATTCCACGGCCCTTTCTAAATCTTCCCCAATTTTATCCCTTACTTCAGCTTGGAAAGTAGTTCGTCCTACATCTCCAGCTGTCTCTTATTATGACGTGGTCTGATTTTGAAGCTATGACACAGAAATGTTTATCTATTTGCTTAGGGCGCTGACTGATAAGCTGCTGACATTTGAAAACCTAATTAAGTGAAATATTCTAATTACTAATATCTCATGTGTTCTCTGTCTGCATCCTATGAAATCTATAAATCATCTCTTTTTAAATGTCCTTTTACATCATAACTATGGGAATTATGTCAATTGAAGCTTGGAATGTCCCCTCACTACAGGAAAACAGGGCAAAAAGATCGGCAAATATCCGTATTTACCGTCCTTTTTGCCCAAATTCCGTCCATTTAGCGATGTCCTATATTACAGTCCGTCCTATTTCCGTCATATATTTTAACCCTAAGGACGGATATAGGACAGATAAAAACCGTCGCAAAGAAGACTTAATTCGGACAATTTTCGTCCTACTTCCGTCCTATATCTTAATTAATTACTTCTAAATAACTAAGTAATTAGTCTTAATTAATTAACTATTCTGTCCTCTATAAGTCCTTTAAAGCGACAAATTAATTAAGATTTCTGTCCTCAATTCGTCCTATATCTTCCTAAAAGTTTTCTATATTTCGTCCTATATCCGTCCTTAAACCGTCTTAATTTCGTCCTATATGAGTTGTTTGGTTGTTAAATATCCGTCCTGAATCCGCCCTATATCTGTCCTATACTGTAATAAATTAATTAAAAAAATCCGCAGTCGGCAATAGCCGGCTGCGGTGTCGCTGCCGCCGTTGTTCGGCGGTGTTCATCTCCAAACATCAAAAATTCATCAATATTCATACCCAAAAATCAAAAATCATACCCAAACATAAAAAATTCATCAAAATTCATACCTAAAAATCAAAAACTCATCCCCAAACACAAACAAAAATAAGATTCAATTCATCAAACACAAAATTTAACACACATACCAAACAAAAACGAAATCAACAAAATTACAACAAACAAAAATTCCCTAAACACAAATAAAATTACACTCATTCATCAAAATATAAACAAAAAGACAAATCAATATGAAAATATAAACAAAGAATCTGAAAAAGAATTGTAATCATACCTCTTTTAGTCATATCAAGTTTTCCTAAACAAAAACCAAACAAGAATTGATTGTTAGAATTTATAAAACAAATAAAATAAATTTATAAGGAACAAAGAGCAAAAAACTTACCCATGACAGATTATATTCTGGAAAGAAAGAGATAAGAACAGTCGAGATAAGAACAGTCATAGTAATTATAGAAGATTGGATTCTGGGAAAGAAAAATCACGTAATACTAAAGGACGGTTTCATAGGTTTGATATTTTCATATCCCGCCAAAAAAATTTCAATTTCCGTCCAATATCCGTCCTACATTATTTGAATTTTCGATTTCCCGCTAGCAATTTTTTAATTCCCGCTAACAAATTTTAGTTTGACATTTATATCTTAAAAATGGACGACGGAAATAGGATGGAATATGGACAGGTAGGACAGAGTATTTTTTAGAAAAGAACGACGGAAGCTGTCCGTCCTAAATCCGTCATATAGGCCCCGGAATAAACTGCCGATTGGAATAATTAAAGTCGTAACTCAAAAACCATCGAACCGGTGAATCTCCAAAATCCTTCAATCACACCCTAAAATGACCCACATCAAATAATTCATAGTTTTCAATCCCAAATCTTACTCTTTTTGCATGTGTTTTTATTTAGCTTAGGATCTATTGATTTAATAACTGAAATAAATTAACGTAATAACTGAAATAATTAGCTTAAATAAGGGACGGATTTAGGACGGACAACTTAATCTTTTTTTTGATTAAGAAATCTGTCCTATATTCGTCCTCTTTCCGTCCTTTTATGTGTATAATAAAAATTATTTTTTATTTTATATAAATAAGAAATAATAATTAATTAAGGTTCATCCTATGACCGTCCTTTATGCTAGAATAATTTTTTAATTTTTTTTTAAATAAATAATAAATTAAAAAATATTAGTCCGTTCTTTCGCCGTTCAATATCCGTCCTTTACTGTCTCCCAAAATTGTAATTTTTTATTTTAAAAAGAAAAAGAAAAATAATTAAGACTTCATCCTATATCCGTCCTTTTTAAAATGCCGTCTTATATCCGTCCTATTTCCGTCCTAATTTATTAAAAATTAAAGGACGGCTATAGGACGGAATTTTAATCCATCCTTTTAGGTCCGTTTTCTAGTAGTGCGCCTATTGAAACTCTCTTAAAAGAAGTGATCCTTATACATGATCGTTTCAGGAATAAGTCTAAAATTTCTGGTATAACCCATCTGGCTATCTGCTGATCAGTGATAAGGCACTCATGGCATGAAAGGAATAAAAGTTTGTTCAACGACTAAGCACATGGTCATCATTTTCAGAGATACTTACAAAGATATAAAAGTCCTCAGTGTTTCCATCAATTGGAAAGAAGGCAAACAAAATTTTCGTATTGCCGTTGGAAATTAGTCTTAACTTGTATCTTAATTAGCAGACATGTCTCAGTAGCTTAGATTTCTATTCGGGGATTGGCTAGTAGGGGATGACGATGCAAGTGTCCTCTACCCCCTTTATATCCAAAATTAGATTAGATGTCTATGATTTTACTGAGGTATATTTTGTACATTATTTATTAGTTTACAAAGCATAATTACCTTTAAAAAACAATGGCCATGGCGCAGGGACAAGCGGCGGCCATCTCTTTAACGTGTGGTCCGCGTACATGCCTTAACTTGGGAACAAATTTTCCAACCGATTGATTGAGAGTCTTCTCCAAATCTCACTCGCAAACAAACAAACAAACAAAAAATACCGGATGGGAACAAAAAGAAGCCCAATCCTTGCTTTTACCCAAGTCGGTTCTGTAGTTTCACTCTCAATGTCCCAACTGTAGCTAGTGTGAATTGAAAGACGCCATCTTTCTCGTGATCATCTCTCCCAATGGCGGACGCACCCATGGGCTGACCCGGGCTACAGCCCGGGTCAATTTTTTGTAAAACTATGTTATATAAATTGATACTGATACATCATGGGCCCAAGTCCAACTGTTAAATTATAATTAGCCCGAGGCCATCCAGTCTCAAAGCCAGAGGTCTCTCGATTCCCAAATCCAAGTTCCCAACTAAATTCTAATTTGCACATGCCATCCAGCGGTCCCAACTAAATTTCAATTAGCCCAGGCCATTGAGCGGTCTCTCGCTTCGACGATTCCCCTCCAGGCTCCAGCAGCGGGTGATCCCTCGAATTCAATTCCTCTCCGAGTTGCCGGATCCAGACCGTTAGCCCTGTTGCTGCTCAGATTTAGTTTCCGGAGCCGCCGAGCCGGGTCATCTTGCTAGTGCTTCAAATTTTCAAGTTTGGAGTTCTCTCTCTGCCGAATTCTGTGCTAGGGCTTCAAATTTTCAGTTCTCTCTCCGCCGAATTCTCCCCCCCCCCCTTCTCAAAAATTCTTTGTTCGGAGGTTCTGGGTTCTTCTCTTTCTTGTAGTAGAAGAAATCAAGTTTGGAGTTGGAGGTTCCAGGGTCGGAGGTTTGGCGCCGGTGATGAGGATCGTCAACAAGATGTAAGCAATTTTTGATTTAGGGGTTTCTAATTGTTTTGGGTTGTTTGATGAGCTGGTATGGTTGGTTTGATTTAGGGTTTTGATGCTGTTTCTGATGGTTTATTTTGATGAATTGAGGGTATAGTATAATATGTTGTTAATCAAGTTGTGGGGTTTCCATAAAATTTATTAAAGATTAGATGTATCATGTACCTCTTTCTCTTTCTTGTTATTTATTTATCTATTGAAATATATTAGCACATTAAGTTGGCAAGTAAATGTCTGTTAATTTAGCATTGTATAGTTGAATTTCCTATCATATCAGCTAAGATATTTCTTATGAAAAATTGATGATTTTTTATTTTCGGAAGACTAATGTTAAATTTAGTTCCTATCTTTTTCAGTTAGGTAATTATAATGAAAAAATAATTAGTTATGTGAAGTTTAAACTAGATGTTAATCATTTATTCACATAATGCTAAAGGGATACAGTCCAATCTCACATAATGATTTAGGGGTTTTGATGCTGTTAATCATTTTCTGCTCGGCTATTTTATCACCGAACCACAAACTCTTGCTTCTCTTTTATTCTGCTAAGTAAATACTTTTATTAAATCCAGCTAGACTCCAATTATCCATAATCAAGAAATCTGTAAAATGAGCATGTACAGAACATTATCGATATTTCCATTCTAATCTATTCTACCAGAACTTGTTAAAGTTATAGACACTTGATTATGTTTTTTATTATGGCAGATCTGTGACAATCACATCGTGTTCATTCGTGGACATCGCCTTTGCACACAGACCGTAACCATCTCTCACCGTCTGAGCAGCGCCTTGATCTTGGTATGATCTTACTTCCTTACTATCTTCTTCTTCTATTATTCCTTTTTTGGTGTTAGACTGTTATAATATAGGGCTTTTAATTGACTGATACACATATTAATGCGTGTATCACTTTAATAGGTTATTAATTATAATGGAAACTTCTGGAAACAAGAGAGGAAAAACTCTGTTTTCATTCTTTAAAACAAAAGAGCATTCATCGACTAGTGAAGGGAATCCATCTAATGCTGATTTGTCAAATGTTAATGAGCAACCGCTTTCTAAATCTCGAAGAATTGAAATTGATCTTGGTACTCTTGAGCGGGATCCTGGGATTCGAATTCCTATATGGCAACATCCGGTTAATCAACGAGATGAAATACGGAGAGCATACATTAAAATGGGTCCATATCAACCTAAGTTGGCAGAGTACCCGAGAACTGAATCAGGATCACAACATCGTAAATTTCAATATTCTTGGTTTGAGAACTTTTCTTGGTTAGAGTACTCTCCATCAAAGGATGCTGTATTTTGTTTTGCATGTTTTGTTTTTCAAGAAAAGACGCCTCGCCAAGCTGCATTTATCACTGAAGGGTTTAATAGTTGGAAGAGGGTTCACGATGGAGTTAGATTTGCATTTCTGATGCATGTGGGATGCCCTACATCACCACATAATAATGTTGTGAAATCTGTTGAAGATTTAATGAAAGGAACTCGACATATTGATAAAGTGTTAAATACACAGACTGCAGAAGAAGTTCAGAAGAATTGACTGCGACTTACAGCAACAATTGAGCGTATTCGGTGGCTTAGCCTGCAAGCTTGTGCATTTAGAGGTCATGATGAATCTCAAATTTCTGGCAATCGTGGAAATTTTATAGAGATGATAAGACTTATGGAAAAATTAAATGTTAACATTGATGATGTTGTATTAGAAAAAGCTCCGAAAAATGCAAGCTATACTTCACCGACTATTCAGAAAGAAATTTTGCATATTCTTGCAAATAAAGTTAGGAGAAAAATCCGTGAAGAAGTTGGAGATGGAAAGTTTTGCATTTTGGTTGATGAAGCTAAAGACGCGTCAAATAAGGAGCAGATGGCTATTGTTTTGAGATTTGTTGATACTCATGGTTTCATAAGAGAGCGTTTTTTTGAGATTGTGCATGTTTCAGACACTACTGCTTTAACACTAAAAAGAGAAATATCTACCGTCCTTACCCAAAATAATTTGCATATTCTCAATATGCGTGGTCAAGGATATGATGGTGCTAGTAATATGCGTGCTGCGTGGAACGGACTTCAGGCTCTATTTCTTAAAGATTGCACATATGCATATTATGTACATTGTTTTGCTCATCGATTACAACTAGCATTGGTTGCAGCTGCTGGAAACGAGATGTCTGTTTGGTTATTTTTTTCAAAATTAACATCCATTATCAATCTTATTGGTGCTTCTCCCAAACGACAAACGGAGTTACATTCTGCTCAAGCAAATGAAATTGCACATATGTTAGCTTCTGGTGAACGTGAGACTAGTAAAGGGATTAACCAGATTGGTAATTTACATCGGAGTGGAACTACTCGGTGGAGCTCTCATTTTAATTCTATTTGCAGTTTAATTGATATGTATGGTGCATCTATGACAGTTGTCACGCCCCACTCTCACATATACGTATACGACCTCCCAAAGCGGGGAAAAGAGAGGATGGAGCCTGACAAGCCGCGGTATACACCAAGCGTGTAAGATAAACACAATAATAAGCAGGCCACTGAGTATGCTGGGATCATACTTCACAGTTATATAAAAGAAAGAAGCAACACACATAGCCATCACAAAAAGTACATATCCACAAAACCACATAACTAAGGAACGTACCACACCAGCGCCAAGTACAAGTGAACTGTCTCCAGTACAAACATGAGTAGTGCTACAAGCCACCAACATATAACATAACTACAAAAGACAACTCATTCCCTACTCAACCCAACTCACACTACAAGACACATCCCAAAAGAGTGGTACACCCAAACTCAAACCCACATCTAAGGAATCTCCTGTGGGAGACTCAGCTCTGGTGACCTCTGCTCAAGACCTGAAAAGTAAAATGAGCACGTCAAACGTGCCCAGTAGGAAACTAACTAGGGCAGGAAATATCATTTAGGGTTATGAGTATAACGGCAATAAGAGTACAAGCAACCAAGGTAAAAGTACAACACACAAGTGTACAACAACAACAACGCATAAATGGTTCATTAGTTAATTGATATTAATGATATATTTGGAAGCATGGGTATCACCTAAAGATAAGGGCCTGGACCTCACCCCAAATGAGGGGTGCATATAGCACACGACGCAGTGGACACGGGCACTGTACGCCGGGCCTCTCAGCTCCCCCGTCCCTGGCAGGAGTGAGGCTCTCCACATAGTAACATAACCTCCGTATGTCCCCTCCACTCCCGGTAAAGGCGAGTGGGTGTAAGTATCACATATCACACATCACTTTTCCCAACTTCTCAGTCCAGCCCCTTAAAGTTAAGTTATACCCAAACTTCCCCCATCCCAATACTAGGATGTTCACCCGCCTTAGAGCAGACCGAAACATCCTAATTAATATGTCAGATATCATAATATTCAATGGCCATAAACAAGTTTACAAAAGCATTACATGGCACAACATTTTAAATGGCCAATTTCCAAGTTTCTCCAACTTCATATTCATTTGGGCATTTTATCGAACATATGGCGTTCATCATGTAAATGAGACATATAACACCATCAAATTTAGTAATAAATAGCTTAACCAAACTTACATTCATGCATCAACATCCTTCATGCATTTCTGGAGTGAAGAATTAGCAATATCACTCAATTTCAATGTCACCCAACAACATTCAACATGCTGAAATTGCAAGAACAGCTAGAAAAGCAGCATATGTAACCCATTTACATTGAGAATTTGACAAAGCTCAAAGAATGGAAGTTGGAGATATTATAGTCCTGGATTTACAGATAAAATTTCAGAAAACAATATGAATTATATGATTTATAGTGAATTTATTAGTCAAGTGTGTCAAATATGTTCTGCAGACAGATTTCTGCACCTACCTTCAAAGCCAATTTTAAGCCTTTTAGAGCCAGAATTATGACATATGAGCACTTTGAGGAACTTCTAGATAAACTTCTGAAGTTTCCAACAAGACCAAAATCAACCAAATCCATAGAGTATGTAGGTAGTTATGCTCATCTTTCTGAACTGTATACAGATTGATAGATTTTCAGACATCTTGCAAATAATGAATTCTTTCTCCTACTTATTGAACTCAACATATAGCAAATTTTATATGAATTTGGGGTAGGACTTCATGATCTACATGGATATATTTTTTTCAGAATCTACTTCCTACTACAGAAATTAAAATTGATGTGCAAACACACAAGCAGAATTCTGTTTTTCAGGAGAAGGAAATTGGCTAGGGAATACAAGGAAAAATTTAATCTTTGGGGTCTTTTGCACACACCAAACATGAAACCAAGATTACAAAAATCATAAATCTCATCATAACATACTCATAGCTCTAAATAAAAATCCATAACCCTAGGTTAGAATCCTACCTCCAAGAGCTCCTTTCTTCTTCTCTTCTCTTCTCTTTTTCTCCCTTTTATCTTTCTTTCTCCTTGAAGTAGCCTAGGGTTTTCTTGAATTTTTGAGATGAAATTAGGGTTTTGGAACTTGAGGAAATGGCAAGGGAAGAGGGGAATTTCGGCCAAGCTTGGGGGAGAAGAGGGAGGAATGAGAAAAGAGAAGAAAAGAGAAGAAAGTGTAAGAAAAGAGTAGAATTTTCCAAAGAAATATCTAGCCCCTAGAAGTTTCTTAAGATAAGCATGCATGGCTAAAATGACCTTAGTGCCCTCCCTAAATAACCCCCTAAGTTGAAAATATTTACAAGTTTACCATTACTTTATATACACACAACTTAAGTGTGTACGCACGACAGCTTTTGGCCAAAAGACCATTTTGCCCCCGGCCTTTCTAAGAATTTACAGGTGTGCCACTAGACCCATCCCTTTTCACACTAGCCCGTCACACACAAACCCACTCTTTATAATTTTACAAGTTTGACATTTCTTTTCACACCCACTTTTACTCCACACACACCCTTCCACCCATGTAGTCAAATGACCAAAATACCCCTACACTTTTCACAAATTCACATGACTGCCACGAGCCACATTCATGCCAATTTACTCCTTATCTACTCATTATACTCTCTCTACTCGCGTGTAGAGGGCTACTGTATCAGTCTCCGTATAGAGCTAAACATGCCATGACAACAGTGCTTGAAAGTATTATTCAAGAAGGATCCTCAAACTCTATGCGTGGAGAAGCTGGTGGCTGTTTGATGGTAATGCAGTCTTTTGAATTTATTTTCATCTTATATATGATGCAAAAAATTATGGGGATTACCGATTTGCTTTGTCGAGCTTTGCAACAGAAATCTCTTGACATCTTAAATGCTATGGATCTAGTCTCCTCTACTAAAGCATTGCTTCAAACTCTGAGAGAAATGGGATTCGATCATCTTCTTGAACTTGTGCAATCTGTTTGCACGAAGTATGATATTGACATAACAGATATGAATGCTCCATACAAAAGAGCCACCGGTCGTTCATGCCAACAAAAAGATTCGATGACAGTTTATCAACACTATCATTTTGATATATTTAACTCAGCAATAGATTTTCAGTTGGAAGAGTTAAATTCAAGATTCAGTGATGGAGCAGTGGAACTCATTTTACTTAGCACCGCTTTGGAACCTAAAGACAATTTTAAATCATTTAAAATTGATGATATTTGCAGGCTTGTCGAAAAATTCTATCTTGAAGATTTTACTGAACAAGAAATGCATTATTTAAGAAATCAACTAGAGCATTATAAAATTGATGTGCTTCATCATAAGAGCTTTCAGAATATGTCTACAATTTCTGAATTATGTCGAGGACTAGTTGAGACAAATAAATCACAACATTATCATTTGATTGATAGACTGCTTCGTCTTATTTTGACTCTACCGGTTTCCACTGCTACTACGGAACGTGCATTTTCAGCTATGAAACATATTAAAACGGCTCTACGCAATAAGATGGAAGAAGAGTTCTTGGCAGATTCTATGTTGATTTACATTGAACGAGACCTCGCTGAAGATATCGATTCGGATTCGATAATAGATGAATTCTATTCTATAAAACATCGACGTGTGCAACTTCAGTAGAATGCGTTGCTTCCTTTTTACAAGGTAAAACCATATGGCTCACGGAAAATATTTTGATTTGTAACATTTTAGCTAAAGACCCTGATATTGCTAACATAATTTATGCATGATCTTTTGGCACCACAGAATCTGGTCTCAACAACATCATCATATAACATTTTGTGCTAACCTAGTAGTCTTGTAGAGAGGGAAGTCAGTCTCGGTATGACTCAGGTAATGACAATACTCACGTAACTGGGGTTTTATGTCATTTGCGTAGTACTGATTTTATTTGTTTTGCTCCTGATCATGGAATGTAGGCCTCGGATCTATTAAGAGCTGCAGTGCTTATGACTGTGAATTGATTAGCATACTTACATTAACTTTCCAGTAATTGAAGATGTTGTAATTGAAGGAAAGAAAGTTGAACAAGTTCTGGAAGTAAGATATGAGTTATTTGTTTCAAAGCCGATATATTTGTTTCAAAGTCAAAGTTGCAAGTGAATCAAATTTATGTGGAATGTAGCTGTGACTCCTCATCTGGCAAAAACAGAGTGCTTTGGTGAAATTTGGAGCCCACACCTTGTTTTTGAAGTCTCAGTTGGATGCCAAATACAATTTCATAATCACGGGATTTGGAAGTTGCTCTCAAATGTTCAAACTAGGGTTCAGGAAAATATGATTTGTTTATATTATCAAAAACTATGAGGCATTGAGAACGAGGCTTTATTATCACTCTTACATGAAAATTTATTTGAGAAATTGATGTTTATGTGAATACAAGAAATACCTTTGTTTTTAACCTAAAAAGAAACTCTAGCTGCACAAAATTTGTGGTCAAACTAGGCCTAAGGTTTTCTGTAATTGTAGCCCAGGGTAGGAAAAAAATCCTGGCTCCGCCCTTGATCTCTCCCCCCATCTCTCTGGTTCTCGTTTGAGCTACCAAACTCTGTATGTTTCTTCCATCAATCCGAGTCTCTCGTGATCTTTTCTCCCTTTTTGAATCTTGATCCACTTCCATTGGCTGAGGGACAAAGAGCTCTCCTTGGAAAAAATTTCGGCGTACGTCGATGGTTGCATGCATGGCCACACAGTACTGTTACACGTGAAACTTTATATTTGTAATTTTGATGTTCAATAACCTTTATGTCATTATTAACCCCCCAAGTTGCTACTCATCTTTCCCTATGGTTGTTCGAAGACATTTAATAAAATATTCTCTAATGATGATTAATTAGGATGCCACACGTTCATGTGGATGTGAAAAATTACGGAGAAATGCATTCTCTAAAGATGATTAAGTAACTTGAAGCAGGCTGCAACCAGCCCACATTATTGGTTACTTTTGGTTTAAACCTCACGAAAAATCTAGGGTTTTCAAGCTTTCTCCCCTTAATTCCTGATCACATGATGCAATGAATGGTTCTCGTCCACAGACGGCATCGAACAAGCCAATATAAATAAGACCTCAGCATCAAAGTTCAAACCACACTCAACGAGCAAGCAAGCAAGCAAGCAAACATCTCGAAACTCTTTGTTCTCTTTGCTCTTCAACCCAATGGCGCCCAACGGAGAATTGTTCGGCGGCGGCGGCAATCCTGTCTCGACGAGGATCGCCTTCACGAAGCCGGGGAAGATGTTTACCGCCAACGAAGGCCTGCAACGGGCGATCTCCGACCTCTCGTTCCAGCTGAACAGAGAGCCAATTGACGACATGGTCGAGCAACGTAATCTCGATCAGCTGCCGCCGATATCAGAGGTGGAGGAGGCCAAGTGCGAGTGCTGCGGGATGTGCGAGGAGTGCACGCCGGAGTACATCACCAGGGTGCGCGACAAGTTCTTGGGCAGGTGGATCTGCGGGCTGTGCTCGGAGGCGGTGAAGGAGGAGAGGGAGAAGAACGGCGGGAAGCAGCGGGAGGCGCTTGACGCGCATATGAATGCCTGCGTGAGGTTTAACAGGTTCGGGCGGACGCACCCCGTGCTGTACCAGGCGGAGGCGATGAGGGAGATGCTGAGGAAGAGCTCGAGGGGGGCCAGGGCCACGTCCAGCAGCCCTAGAGATCACAACAAGGGGGTGAGTAGCGGGAAGAAGACCGGCATTGCGAGGAGCTCGAGTTGCATTCCGGCGATCACGAAGGAGATCGCCGAGCGAGCGGCGGTGAATTGATCGGTGAATGGTTTTTGTGCTCGACTCTCCCTTGTTATTTATCACACTACAGAAGCCTTTTTTTCCCCTTCATTACTGGGGAGATCTTTAGCTATCGTGTTGGATTTCTTGTGCATTTTGTTTTGTTGAAAAGTTTGACTAGTTTTTTAGGCCGAGAGTTATCCTTTCTTTTCTTTTTTTCAAAACCCCTCTTTGAACCTACGACTAAGAGGGTGCTTTGTTTTTTCAGGGTGATTCTCGCTGTGCTGCATCCCAAAAAAAAACATCATCACCACTACCACCACCACCAATATTATAACGATCCGCTCTCCAAGAGCCCCTTAATTATTTGATTTATTCGCAGGTCTACAGTTAACCAGTGAAAACAAAATAGCTACGACGCAGATA
This sequence comes from Scilla litardierei, assembly GCA_030789695.1. Taxonomy (NCBI): domain Eukaryota; kingdom Viridiplantae; phylum Streptophyta; class Magnoliopsida; order Asparagales; family Asparagaceae; genus Scilla; species Scilla litardierei. Next base: position 26,963,139 of record CM061135.1, read on the forward strand.
TGTACAGAAATACCCAAATAGTGTCCAATTATTACAATCCATATAGTACAAATTAATACAACAAGATTAAATGAAAGATAAGAGGTACAATTGAAAAGGTGCCACAAAAACAACTCTACTACAGCAGCCTCAGGGACGAACTCTGGCTCTCAGGAGCCTCTATGTCAAGCCGTGCGTCGTCTAGGTGCCACGAAACATGGAACTGTAAATAAGTAACATAATTCTACCAATAGACATACAGTAGTGCAAAAGTACGGAGCAGACTATAGTAAGCATTTTAAAGACTATCATGCTAGTACAATAAGTGAAATAAGAGCAGACATGCAGACAAAGGCGTAAAGTAAAGTAGGGACAGGCAAGCATGCAAGTGCGACAAGTAAAGTACATCTAGTCAAGCATGCAGGTGCGACAAGTAAGGTAAAGTAGGCGAACATGCATGTGAGTCAAGTAAAGTAAAGATGGCCGAGCAAGTACGACTAGTATCGTACAAGAGTAACCATGACAATAGCAATAATGTGATGTCCATGACAATAGCAATAATGTGAGGTTCATGTTAAGAGAGATTATTTGTGCCTAGCCTAGTTCGTGACTTATAAAGAAAAGTACAGTGAGCAACCAAGAGTCCCCCTCTTGCCATGGATGCTACCCGGGCGAACCATTCTCTGAGAACTGTGCAATAATCGGTGATCTGTGATGGTTGTCACCGGCTACTATGATGGGTTGCTAACCCGCACGGTGACAACAAGGCATGGACTAATCGCTCCCGCACTTCCGCAATTATAAGTTACCCCAAAACCCCAAGTGTCTATGATGTCTATCAAGTACATGTTCATTACGAGATGTTCCACAATGTTATTCCAAAAGATGTACCACAAGATGTACCGCAAGATATTCCACCAGTTGTACCACAAGATATTCCAAACAAGTATTAAATTCGACAATTCATGAGTTTTATACATGTCATACAGCAATGGATACGACAATTTAAACGTGAACAATCATGCAATAAGTGTATCCCAAGTCCATGCATGGTGTTTAAGTGACAAGAAACATGACGTTCCATATTTACTATGATGGTTTAAACCAGAACCACTGATTGACTTTCTTATTGAAAAATAAGAAAGATTAGGATAAAGACAAGTCCAACAAAGATGTTGATTCCATGCTTCGAGCATGTGGTTTTCAATTAGTACACAGTTTACCCAAGTAGATGGTCGTCTACTACAACCATCTAAGTTGAAATTTAGCGATGTCGTACATTCAAGTCAAAGTCGCACTGCAGTTGATTCGTTTCCTATTTAGCTAGGTCTCTAGTTATCTATATAGGTCAATAACTCTTCCGAGACTAGATGTCAAGTCAGATGTTCTTACGAGTACACTATCTAAATTTCTAAAGTTAGAACTAACGTGACTTACATATCGAGGTTGTCATAGTAAGATGAGGTTGGAGCTAGGGCTTCCAAGGGAGCTGGTGCACGAGAATTGGTACCTGCAAACACAAGAAACAATCGCTTAACGAACACTCTAATTTCTATCTATTTAACTTGATCGTTTTGATTTTATAAATGATTGAAACGTTGTCGAAAAGCATTCTAAATTTTGACACCCTCATTTGACCAAATGATCATTTTGCCCCTCACTCTTCTAAAAATTTACGTGGATGCCATTAACCCCTAACCCATTTCACACTAGCATGGCTTCCCTACACACACACACACATGCATGCCTACACATGCATACATGCACCATGCACACACGTCCAATACATTCTTGTTGTATTATACACACGACGTCACTTACACTTCTCCCGCATTCACATTTCACATTCTCTTCTCTTAACCATATATTATGGCACAACCCCCCTTGCACTTCGTTACATACGTCGACATCCACAATTATTCCATGCCTACTATGCATCGTAAATAGAAATACCACGTGTACACAGTAGAATACACGTATAGTTTAAAACTGGGCATGACATCAGGTGATCTCTTTTGATACTCTCATGTCGACTCCCCACATGCATATCCCTTCCTTGTCAAACTATTTTATGCCAACCGCATTAGCGATGAGTATGTTGACACGGGGGAGATTGACACAATTGTTCAGAGACCCGTATCCGGCTTGACCCTACTCTCCTAGGAACCATTCTTAGGATTCCCTCCTCTGGCTCCTTACCTGCTGACATCTCCCTCTCTGATGTTGGTGATCTTGATCATTTTGTCCTTCAGGACATGTTCACTGTGATCCCTACCTATCTCTCTTCTGGAGTCAGGGCCTCCATGTTCTCTGCTAGAGGGTGTGCTGTTCACCTAGTGGTGAAGTCCAACATCTTGCCAAAATATAGCTCTTTCGATCAGCCCTCTCAGAAGATCCTCCAATGTATGTATGCTATTTTCTCTGGTATGTCAGTGAACTGGGCCGGAGTCCTCCTTGATCGGATGGACAAGGTCGAGTTCACTACTGCCTCCTCTCACATTCCGTATGGAGGTCTCCTCACCTTAGTCTTCATCACTTTGGGATTGATTTGACTCCTTATGAGCCTATTTCCCTTGGCACTCTTCTCGATTCTTTTGCGAAGTTGAATTCCACTTCGGCTCTGCAGTCGGCATCAAAGAAGAGGCAATCTACTTCAGCTCCGTCGTCATCCACCATTCTACCATTTGCTTAGCCATCTTCCTCAGCTGCACCCTCTCGTGGCCTGTTGGACGAGAAAATTTCTGGTATATATGCGTTGTTTCATTTGTTGTTCCAGCATCAGGGCATTCCTTTCCCTGATCATCTCAGCTCCTTTGTACCTCCTCAACCTTCTCAGCCTCCTCCACCAGTCATCTCTGAGATTTTGGAGCATCATGTTTTTATTGCTCCTGAGCCGGTTGCTGCTCAGGCACTTCAGGATGTCTCATCTGTTGTTGCTGCTACTCCTCCTCCCGAGGACGCTTCGGTTGATCCAGAGGCACATGAGTTCCAAATTGTGTTGGCTACCTCTTCTGCTGCTGATATGGATTGACACTCCGCGGGGAGCACTCACCATTAGGCCTAGATTTTTTTTGCTAGGGTTGAGAGTTTGAGTGTCAGTTTGTATTTTGATGTGTGTTTAGTACTGATAGCTGATGTTTGCATGTTGATCACTTTTTGTTGATGTACATGGAGTTGTAGATGTATTTTTGTACTCCCTGTATCTAATGATTATGTGTGTGTGTGTGTATGTGTGTGTGTGTGTAAATTCTTTTACTTCATATGTTGCTTCACACTTTGTTTCATTTTTTATATAGGTGTGAACATTGTGAAATTGTCTCTTTTTGTGCTATATCATATATATGATGTGATGTGAGACGTTTTACTCATTTGGCTTGAAATGTTGATATTGGATTCTCGTTCCTTTAGTCAACAAAGATTTCTTGTGTTTTATGAGTTTTTGGTATGTATATCAATGAGATGCCCCTTTGTAATTAGTTTTTCTCCGAATATATATTGGCATCACATTTGATATACATCCTATCTTTAGACTCTCATGATTGTTTTAGTACTTATTATTTTAGTACTTATTTAGCACTATTGTTGTTGTTATTCTACTCCCACTTTTTGGATAATGACATAGGAGAAGAGAAATAAACATATCATAATTATGTGCTAAGTAAATTCTAATTCTAAACTTGAATCTAAGATTGAAGTTGCCTTAGATTCAGGGGGAGTAAAATATAATGAAGTTGGATTATAAAATCCTAGATTTCAAGATTTCAAGAAAATCATTTCATTCATACATATCTTACATACTTGCTTCAATTGATCTATAGATGCCCTAATATTCATTGACTAACTTGATTGGCATCTATGTAGGGGGAGTAAGTTTTCTTTAAGAACAATTATTTATCTTTTTGTTTTTGTTTGTTTGTCATCATCAAAAGGGTGAGAATGTTGAGTATTGGACTTCTCCCTACTTGGTGTTAATGATGAGCAAACATAAATACTTGTGACTAATCCCCTATTTACAGTTAATCTATTGCCTAACATAAGTACAGTGAGCAACCAAGAGTCCCCTTCTTGCCACAGGTGCTACCCGGGCGAACCATTCTCTGAGAACTGTGCAATAATCTGTGATCTGTGATGGTTGGCACCGGCTACTGTGATGGGTTGCTAGAACCCGCACGGTGACAATAAGGCCTGGACTAGTCACCCCGCACTTCCACAATTATAAGTTACCCCAAACCCCCAAGTGTCTGTGATGTCTATCAAGTACATATTCATTACGAGATGTTCCACAATGTTATTTCACAAGATGTACCACAAGATGTACCACAAGATATTCCACCAGTTGTACCACAAGATATTCCACACAAGTATTACATTCGACAATTCATGAGTTTTATACATGTAATGCACCAATGGATACGACAATTTAAACGTGATCAATTGTGCAATAAGTGTATCCCAAGTCTATGCATGGTGTTTAGGTGACAAGCAACATGACGTTCCATATTTACTATGATGGTTTGAACCAGAACCACTGATTGACTTTCTTATTGAAAAATAAGAATTATACGGATAAAGACAAGTCCAACAAAGATGTTGATTCCATGCTTCGAGCATGTGGTTTTCAATTAGTACACAGCTTACCTAAGTAGATGGTCATGTACTACAACCATCTAAGTTGAAATTTAGCGATGTCCACTACAACAAAACTAGTCATTTACAACTTCTAAAAAAGTTGTAATAGGGGTACGACAACTTTTTAACAAACGTTGTATTATGCGAAGTTGTAATAGGGTCGGCTCCTACGACAACTTTTTCTGCATGTTGCAAGAAAACGTTGTAATATATAAATATTACAACTTTTAATAAACGTTGTGTCAACTTCTATTACAACTTTTAATAAACGTTGTGTAAACATTTATTACAACTGTTATAACAGGTTGTGTAAAGAAATATTACAACTCTTTTCAAAAGTTGTGTAAACTACTATTACAACTTTTATAAAAGGTTGTATAAATAGATATTACAACTTTTAATAAACGTGGTGTAAACTTCTATTACAACTTTTAATAAATGTTGTGTAAACTTTTATTGCAACCTTTGTAAAAGGTTGTGTAAAGTGAGATTACACCTTTTAATAAACGTTGTGTAAACTTTTATTACAACCTTTGTAAAAGGTTGTGTAAAGAGATATTACAACTTTTAATAAACGTTGTGAAAACTTTTTTACAACCTTTATAAAAGGTTGTGAAAACCTCTATTACAACTAATTTAAATAGTTGTTTAAACCCCTACTACAACTTTTATAAAAAGTTGCAGAAAAAACACAAAATTAAAAAAAATTACGCGGTTGCAGCTGTTCCAAATAAACACACACAATATCATTATTAGTTTTTAGCCACAAAACTAAGAATAAGTAATGAGCCAATAAACACACACACACTATCATTACTGGTCCACAGGTCAGAGATCTCAAAATATTCCATTATTCCAAAAGAGTCTACATGCCAGAAATCTCAAAATATTTATTAGGCTTCAATTCTTCTATGTGCCCCCCTAATGATGGTTGCCCATATGTACTCCATAAAATTACAAGTCCTCACTGGTCTTGAGTTATTAGAGTTCTGCTCCCCTGTGCTCAGTCAATTCTACTGCATCCTTCGTCGTGCTACATCAGCTGCTCCATCCACCTATTCATTTGATTACTTCAGTGGTGTGAGAAAACACCTATGAGAAAACACCTGTAAAGAAAAATACTAACAAATGATTATGGATATTTTAATAGCTTTATATCTAACGGAATGACTGCAGTAATACAACTAGTGTGATAATACTACTACAAGCATGTCGATGGATGATAATCCTGCAATGTGTCGGAATCAAGAACCTGATACCACTGATAAGAACCTGACCTCCGATGATCATGTGGATAGGCCTTCCCAGCATGCTGACCAGCAAGAGAGATTTGGTTAGAAGGGATAGCAAGGATTATATGGTTAGAAGCTTTAAACCCGTTGCCTTTTAAACATATATAGTCCCTGGGCTCGCAGGGAACCTGCAAATATATCCCTGGAGAAGAAAAAAATTCGAGCCACACGCATCTGCACATCATCGTACAGCTGCACATACATCTCCTGGAAATTAAGGACTCCGTCAGTGTTAAAGAATAGTTTCTACATACTGATATCAACACAAAATTTCCAGCAGGATTAAAAAAAGTAAACTTGAGGAAAGAAACCAAATCTGATGCATCAAAATACACATCAAAAGCTACACTAGTTAGTTTAGTTCTGGGCAATAAAAATACCGAACAATCTACTTATGCTGTCGTCTGGTGAGGAGAGGACTCGGATGCAGATTTTTTTTTGGGATAAGAGGACTCGGATGCAAATTTTTCTTCAGTTGGTTTCTTAGAATGCCATTACATAATGCTTTCTGTAAGTGTAAGCATCATTTTCTGATTCACCTGGAAGCAGAAAGTAGAAAACAATGTTCAGTTGGTAATTTCCAATATGTCTTCAGTCAGCAAAAAAAATTAAGAGGGGCAAGCAAAAAAAACTAAGAGGGGCAAGCAAATCACACTGAATCATACATGTGCATAGTGTACTATATGTTTGGGCCATTGGTGGCATTTAAATCTCTTGCCTTAATATGGTTTTCAAATACAAATTCCTTATTCTCGTCGCATGCCTTTCTCCGGTTGCCATTCTACAAGCCACCTCTGATAAATAAAACATCAATACATATTCAGTCGCCAACTCTAGCATTTTGCATATATCATGTTCCATGTGACAGTAAGATCAACAGGACTTGACTAACTTACGGAGAAATGACGCCACCCCACTTCCCATAGCTAATTAGACAAATTCATAGCACACCTGAAATTATGGGCATTATTAGAAGTGAATACACGGTGCATACACCTACAAATTAATGGACAATGCTAATCGAATAATTACCTTGGAAACTCTATGAACAACATCATGTATATCAGTAGCACCCCCAAAAGACTGGATCAAACTCCCAAATAGCACCGTCATGAGGGGCAATGCAGCCCCATTCGCCATGGCTCCAGCCGTGCCGGCGATCATAAAGAGCACATCCGTGGAGTCGACAAACACAAACAGCTTGTAGAATGGAACCGAGTGTTGGGCATCATCCTTCTTCTCCTCCCCACCATCAGCTGCCTCTTTTTACCGCCGGACTAGAATTGCTAGAGGAAGCCTCGTTGGATCCATTGTTGCCTCCGGCCATCTCGTCGGTCGACGGACAGATTCTATCCTTCTCTTCTTCCTTCGCCATAATCATGCTTTTCAGTCTGCCATGAGGAACGAACGAGATGAGCAATGAGAACAAGAACATCACTATCATTAGATTGCATTAATGGAACAGAACAAGAGAACAGAAGAAGAAACACGTATCCAAAAATTGAAGGTTACCTGTTGTCATGAAACAAACACAGAACAAATGATAATAGCATAGAATGCATTGAGGGGACAAAACAAGAAGCATAAATATAACTAATCATTTGATAAAGCTTTTAACTAAACTTTATATGGCTTGCAGAGATGAACCAATGATGACCGATCAACAAACTAGAATTAAGTAAAAGGCAAACAAGAAAACTACAGGTGACAATGAAATTGATCATCAAAAATCTATTGACGATGAGCATACATTCTGATATGATACAGACCACCATGGCAGCTGATGGAATAGCAAGCTTGATGAAGTTGTAAACATCATGCAGTGCCTCTTCGAGAATCCAGTCCATGTAGTCTTGCACGTAGGCAACAACCTCACATAAATAATTTTTTAAATGTAAATACACACACACATATATTGCAAATAAATCTGCATGGTAAAAGCTGAAAATACATTTGAATAAAGGCCATTGATGATTGCATAAACAAATTCTATTAACAAGCATCCCTACGAACGATTTCATAAAACGAACCAAGTCACCAACCACAATTTAGTAATCAGTGCATACATCTGCAACATATTCAGCAATCACAAAATAAAAACTATTACTTATCACAAAATGAATCTATTACTTCTCATTGAGCACTACTCAAAACAAGTACCATATCTGTGCAATATATTCAGCAAGAGATAAGCTTGTACTTTATGGAGTTACCAAGCAAAATTGCAGTAGATAACCCGAGTAAAAATTGCAGCTATCTCCTTCTCATCCAAAATTTTTTTTACCAAAAATGCTGGATAAGTACTCCAAAAAAACAACAGCTATATTCTTATCATCCAAGAAAAGCATAACTGCATAACAAAAAACCCCCCAAACAACTACAGACATAATCTCGTTATCCAAAAGAATTTAGCAAATCTGACGCAAAAATGCACCCCAAAACTAAAGCTATGTTTTTAAAAAAAATATTATAGGAACAAACCTACTCCTTGGCGCGTGCTGTTGCAAATGCATAATTTGATGGCAGGAAGGATGACGAGAAAGAGGAAGAGAACCCTTCACTGCTGCTGCTTCTTCCTGCTTACTGTCGCTGCTGTTACTTGATGGTAAGAGAGAGGAAGAGCGACAGAGAAAGGGGGAAGAGGGAATGCTGCTGCTTAGAGTTCAGATTATGTTAGTTTTAACTAGGGATCAGGTTGGTTTTTCAATCTTTAACATATGCAGGCGCACAGACCACATGACCACGAGTATGCGGATAAACTGCATAATATCAATGGATACCTATAGCACCTGAAGCTGAAATAGAACCCTCTTATGCTTCATTACCTGAAGACCCATCTCCTAAGAATATCCTTGAGGTAAAGTCTCCTATTTGTAATGTATCTGATGTGACAAGCCATAGAAAAACTTGGTTTTGATAAAAGATTCAACAAAGCGAACCCCAAAATGCACAACAGATCCTATAGAGATGATGTAAATGGTCATGAATGACAACACTTAATCCTGATGAAGCACAAGATAAAAACAATACAAAGTTCAGCTAATTCTTGAAGTTTAAGGAGAGAAGAGATGAGTCAGAAATTTGACCTCAGTGTCTATCTCATCCATTAGTGGGACTTGCATGTCCATTTCCTGGGCATTTGAGATTAAAATGTTAGCTTTATTTTTTTCTTAATCTCAAAAAAAGGAAGAAATATATACAAGAATTGACCTTGTACATGTCATGGGCCATATTTTTCAGAGTATCCAATCCTTCAGCAATGTCTAGACATTGATCCTGCAAACATAATTAAGTGGCATTTTAAGATGTTTGTTCTCAGCTTTTGAAAAATCAGTTTACAGAACATGTTGATATAATGTAGGCCATCAACAGTATTTGTAGAACAATGGATAATGAGTTGCCTGTTTCATTTTGCGCATCTCAAATTCTTGCCTAAACTGGCTCGATTCTTCAGTTTGCCAAAAGTACTCGCCATCAAATTTCCCAGCTGTAGCAAGTAGAAGAAGCACACATTTTCATAAAAAGAGAAGCCATTGACAGAACAAAAAAGTAAGAACTTTAAATGAGTGAAAGATTACGTTGACACTAGAATGAGACCTTGACCATGCAATATTAGAATGGAAGGTTCCCATCACTGATGAGCCCTTTTTCAACAAATTAAAATCTGAATAACAAATATTCGAATGAAGTAACTCTGGAATTTTGAACCACCAATATTTTCATAGCCCATTAGAAAAGGTAAAAATAAAGCATTTCATTATCAAATTCAGTTCTCCACCCCATCTACATCCTCTTCCTCTACTATTAAATCCAAGTCCCAGTAACTCAACTATTAAATCCTGGAAGAAAGGAATAAATCTTCACATGTTTTTGAGGCATAAAAATACTTTCCGGGGTCTTGCAGTAATGCCTAGATAGGGAATCCTTCGTACATTACATGATTACTCCATATTGTGGCGTGCAATGAGTGGTCAAATTTTGTTAGAGGTGGTGAAACACCCTTCTTGGATTTATTCTGTCGATGCAAGGTTGTCAGGGATTGTTGCTAACATCAGTAAAATTGGTTCTCTCAAAACATGGGAAGATGCCATGTGTCTTCAATTTCCTGATTGTGTTTGTAATGAAATTTTCTTGGAGAATGGAGACATTGTGATAACATGTTCAAATGATACTTTCCGTGTTGGGACATCACATATTGATTAATGTATCAAATTTACTTCCCAATTGCCAATTTAGAGTTTGTAGTCAGGGAAATTACAAGCCTTTTGCTTCTTGGGCTTCTCTGCTTTCTCTGATTTTTCTGGCTGCTCTGGCTCGGAATGAGATTTATGCTTTTTGATAACTTGATACCGTTCGCTTTCCTGCTCCAATATCCTCGCATCAATGCGATGTATAAGTTGCGGAGTTTTGATTAATGTGAGGCCTAGTGGCTTCCTCCCATTAGCTGTCTCATTCTGTTGAATGTAAAACAAATAAAATTGAAACTCTATTATTGCCAAATATATATTGAATAAGTTTATTGATCTCTGCAAAGTTAGAAAGAATGTAGAAGCAGAGCTAACAAGAATGAAGTTGCAAATCAAACCTCACATACCAATTAGTCATTAAACCCAAAAAATGAAATTGAAAATGAAAACCATCTTTTGTTCAAAATAAAAAGGGGTAAAACCTTAAATTTCATAGCGAACCTTTTTCCTCTTAGCATCTACCTCTTCAATGTCATCCCAAGGATGGACTGCAGCTGCGCTCGGTTGGACCAGTAAACGGTGGTGTTTCCCGGTAAAATATCTTAATATTGCACCTATTCTGCAACAAATCAGACCAATTTAGCTCAATCCCTCAGGCACTATCATTATACATAACATAGACTGATAACTAAAATAAGTAAGCTTGGTAAAACAAGAAGAATGACCATCTAGAAGAGAATGGATTTATTTCCAAAAAATATAGGAAAACAACATCATCCTGACATTTCGACCAATTCTCTGATAACAGGCAATTGTCCAGGAACATGAATAAAACTGCTTATAATGAATTCGTTGCAAAAACAATTCGAAGAAAAAATCAGCATCAGAATCTAAAATAGTACATCCCAAACTCAACTCTTTTCCAATTCAATAGGAAGAAATCGAGCTAGAATGATGGAGCAAAGAAAAATTAACAAACAAAGACACATTTCACAAAAAATCCAATTTTGTTCCCGAAAATGCTATAAAAATGGCAGCTTTAGGTTTCTAACTGACCTGATCACAACACAGATGTCAGAACCTATACCAATTTCTCCAAGAACAAAATCGATATACTCAAGCTGCCTCCTTTCCTCGGTCAGAAGCTTTGCCAGATACGAATCTTCAAGAAATTTTTCAATAGGCCATTTCAATTTTTTTCCAAAAAATTGAGCATGAATCATTAGGCATTCCACCGATAAAACCAACCTAACCCAAGCACTAACAAAATCGATCAAAAAGATTGAAGAAATTCTCTTGAAACCCTAATCAAAATCCAAATCGTAATATAAAATAGGACTTACTCTTTCTTCTCCTTTCCCAGATCGTTGTCCACATCACCATCTGATGCGCTCACCAACCCCTTGGCCGGACCGGGCTCGTTTGGCGCTTCAGTAGATGACGAAGAGGTCGTCGACTAGTTGGAGTCACCGAAATGTAGGGAACCTCGGACGATTCAGGTAGTAAGCTCACCAGAGTAGTCGGCGGTAGATCGAACAATGAGTGACTATTAAAATCTGGGATCCCGAGCAGCACCATGAACCAAGAGAGGAGCTCCTCTATCTGACTCTGTTGACGGCGAATTGATCGAAGAAGAACAATGTTGAGATCTGATCATCGAACGATGAAATCTCCGTCGCCATCTCGATGTTCTCTGTCTTCATTAATAGTTGTAGAGGGAAATGATCATGTATTAGGGTTTCGTTTTCAGTCAAAGGGCTTTGAAAAATGTGGGTGATGAGCGGCGGCAAAATGTAGGTGGGAAAACTTTTATTTGTCGAATTGCTGACTGCAATTATCATTTATTTTCAAGTTTTTTCGTAGTGTTGCACGATCGCTTATTTAGCAGTTAAAAATTTATAAGAATGACACTAGAATTTTTTCCTCTTTACTATAAACATTGGGTACTAGATTTCTCAACATTTTTAATGAAGCGTTAGGAATGGTCAATCATTTACCGGCGTTTTTAGTATAGCGCTAGGAAAGGTCAAGCTTTTGCCGACGTTTTTAGTAAAACACTGGGAAAGATTCGGCTTTGGTCTGCGTCTTTAAAAACGACTGGAAAGGTCCCGCATTTATCAGCGTTTATAGAAACGCCGGAAAATGTCAAGGCACCAATAGACATTTACCAACGTTTCTTTAAAACGTCGGTATAAAAACGTTGGTAAAAGTCAATTTTTTAGTAGTGGATCACCGTGACGGGGAGAGGGTTTTGGGGGGAGAGGGTTTTCTTCTACTGACTAACTTTTAACCCTTCTTAATTTTTTAGGGTTTACTTTTAGGCTGCAAAAGTTTTGGGGGAGAGGGAAAAAATTTGAGGGAGGGGGAAAATTTTTGGAGCGGAAAATACCGGTGGGGGTTAGGGTTGGGTTGGGGGCAGGGGTCATGTGGGATATCAACGTTTGACTACTTTATTAATTAATAGAGCCTAAGTATTGGTTGTGGTGGTGTCTCAAAGTGTTGGTTGCAGATAGAGCTTCATATTCGATAAATAATTCATTTATCCATGAATTATGTCCATCACCCACTGTAATATATATGTTCTCTCTCTTTCTTGACAACTGCATCAAAGGGTTCTTGCTTGGCGTGAATAGGCTCTTGTTTGAGAGTCCAGTACTTAGCCTCATATTATAATTGAAATTGCATGCTTAATGTAGCTTGTGTCTAACGGTGACAATTCATCTCAAGCATGAGGTTGCAAAATTGTATAATAATCACTAATAGCATACCATCCATGTAGGCATCGATGGATTGGTGGTATTACTATATGTCATCGAGGGTATTTGCAAGGTGAAAATGATTGAGATAGTTAGGAAAAGCAATATCAAGACCTTAGACATTTAAACAAGAACATATATGTATGAAGGAAAAAACTAAAGTTGGTTAATAGATATTGAAGTGAAAATAAAATCTCTAATCTACTTGTATGTGTAACTCCAATTTTTAACATTTACAACTTTCTATGAAAAAAGTTGTAATAAATATTTTTTACAACTTTTAGATTAAAAAGTTGTGGTGTCAAAATTAACATTTACAACTATTCAAAAATAAAAGTTGTAATATCCAATTTTTACAACTCTCCAAATAAAAAGGTTGTAATAAAATTTTTTTTACAACTTTCAAAGAAAAAGCGTTGTAGTTTCCAAATTAACATTTACAACTATTCACGAAAAAAGGTTGTAATACCCATTTTTTACAACTATCCGCGGACAAAAAGTTGTAATAAACATTTTTTACAACTTTCAGGGGGAAAAAGGTTGTAGTAAACATTTATTACAACTATCAAAGTAGAAACGTTGTCCCATAAAAGTTGTAAATGACTAGTTTTATTGTAGTGGTCGTACATTCAAGTCAAAGTCACTCTGCAATTGATTCGTTTCCTATTTAGCTAGGTCTCTAGTCATCTGTTCAGGTCAATAACTGTTTTGAGACTAGATGTCAAGTTATATGTTTATACAAGTACACTATCTAAATTTCTAAAGTTAGAACAACGTGACTTACATATCGAGGTCGCCGTAGTAAGATGAGATTGGAGATATGGCTTCCAAGGGAGCTGGTACACGAGAATTGGTACCTGCAAACACAAGAAACAATCGGTTAACGAACACTCTATTTTCTATCTATTTAACTTGATCGTTTTGATTTTATAAATGATTGAAACGTTGTCGAAAAGGGTTCTAAATTTTTATATAGGCTAGATATGAGGAAAATAATTTTACTTAAGGAGGAAATATTTTTTGAAGCTCATAGTCATTTTTAATAATTTATGAAAGCTTAAAAATGATGTTTAGTATTTAAAATGAATTTAAAACTAATTTTATAAATTAGGAAAATAGATGTCGTAACGTTCATCGATTTGTTCAGAGTGAACGGCACGTCGAAAAACTTCAAATAAGCTTTCAAACGTTCGTTTCGATTAGTAGAACACAAAAGTATTTTTGTCTCTGGGAAATATGTGTATTTATAGAAGATATGAATTTTAAAAGTAAAATCGAATTACTTGAGTATAACTTCCAAAAATTGTATTTAAAAATATAGGCAACTGATTGGGATGACTCCAACCTCTACGCGTTCTACGCGACATTCTGGATTTTTGTGTAGTCTTAGTGTATTTTTCTGATGTGTATAGATTTTATTATAAATTAAACTATATTGTTCTCTAATGATAATAAACTATATACTAAATATAATATATACTAGTATTATATACGATACTTTATACTAATATAATCATACTATACTATAACATTTATACTAACACTTTATTAACCATTTAATAACCCTTCCTCTCTCACACCCTCCCTGTCTCTTCCACTTCTTCTGTTCTTTCTTTCTTTTTCTCTTTTGCAGAGGAAGGAGATCAAAGGGGGTGTGGGGGTCCTTCAGGCGGAGGGCGGCGGTCTGTGCATGCGCGGATCTGGGGCCGGCAGAGGCGGTCCTTGTCGACGGCGGGGGCGCACGGGGCAGCGGATCTAGGGCAGCGAAGGCGGAAGGCGACGTGGGCAGAGCTCTCAGGCAGAGGGCGGAAGGCGGAAGGCGACGTGGGCTCGGAAGGTGCCAGCGGCGGATCTAGGGCATGGCGGAGGTGTGCGCGTGTAAGGGGCAGAGGCGGCGCGTGCAAGGTGGCGGTGGCGACCTGGAGGGCTGGGTGACGGCCAGGCGACGGGAGGCGGCGGCCTGGCGACGAGGACATCGGCCTGGGGGGTGATAGGTGCACGGGGCGACGGATCAGACGGGAGTGGCAAGTGGATCCGGCGGGGCGGCGGGTGATGGGTGAGGGCTGAGGGTTGGAGAAACGGGTTGAATTGATGGTTTGTTTATTGGAAGAAGATGATGATGATGGGTTTTGGGAGATGAGGAAGTAGGGGGATCGTCGGAGAGGCCGATGGTCGGGAGACGCTGTGCTCGAGAGCTTAGGGGAGGTTGGCTCGTCGATGGGGACTTCGTCGGAGAAAAGGGGAAGGAGGGCATGGCAACGTGCTGACGTGGTGTGGTGAGAGGGAGATGTGTTGGGTAAGAGCAATGGTGGGTCTTATAATATGATATGTGTAATTAATATGGGATATAAATTGTGTTGTTGGGTGTTACAGGCTAAATGTGGAGGTTGGAGATTCATGAACCGCATGAAACTTGCGGGTTGCGGGTACGGTTGGGATGTTGGATCTGACCAACTTAAAACGATGCTTGAATGGGGGGTAGCGTTAGGGGCTTAATGAGGTAGGGGTTAATGCAATAAGGTTAAAGTTAAACGGTAATTAGTAATTGTAAAAACATAATTAGCAAAACTATTATTAAAAACGTATTAGTAAATATAATAAAGAAATTACGATTTTTGTCCCCGAGACTGAACGTGTCCTAAAAATTACGAAAACAATTCTACGTGTTCATATTGTTGCGAGGATCACGAATACAGAGTCCATTTTAAGATTTGAGCGATGAAAATTTTAGGAAAATTCATTTAACCATTTTTGAAATCGTTTGAAAACATTTTGTTATGGAAATACGTGCACGATAAAAACAGACCGTTACATTCTACCCGCCTTATAAAGATTCCATCCCCGGAATTTAAAAGACCGATCATTGCCTAAGCAATTTAAACGATCAAAGTGAGGGCTTGATGAATGATAACGATCTAGTGAAATAAGTTGTAAATAGCATGAAATATAATGTGACAGCAAAGCATCAAGAAAAGAAGAGATGTTACTTAACATCATCATAGCTTTCGTAGCTAGTCCCAAGTCAAAACTTGTTCGGATAGAAGAAGATGACGCCTCGGCTGGCACGTCTCGGTTTGGTTCGTCTCAATTCGTTTCGCACCGTCCTCAAATGCTTGGCATACTTCTGAACATCCTTTGACTACATCAAGATGTCGTCGATGAATACGCCCAGGTACTTAGAGAATACTTGGTTTACGAGACTCGCGAATACCATCGGTGGGTTGACCACACCAACGGCATAGTTAAGTACTCGTAACGTATATCATTGGTCTTGAAAACAGTCTTCGAGATGTTGACTTTCCATTGGTGACATCCTCTCTTCAGGTCCACTTTACTTGATCCTTCGAGTTAATCGAAGTGTCGTTGATGCGAGGAAGATGACGCTTGCTCTTCACAGTCCTCTTGTACAGAGATCGATAGTCGATATAGGTGCCAAGATCCACTCTTTCATGAGCACTTCAAGGTGATACATTATCATAACAAATCATCCAACCGAACCTGAAATCTCTTCAAGCTCAGGCTGTGCTCATGGTACTAGATTAATGATGAACTAAAGGATGCGATCCAAATGCAATCCTATAAGTACGTCCAAGAATTCTCGAACCACTTCAGGTTTAACTTCCAACGTAGGTGCCACTGCATCCGTAGGTCAGGCCTGATCTTCACTGGCCCTTCTGTTTTGATCCCCTTGTCGAGCTCGTACTTAGGATGATCAGAAACTTCTGAGACTACCCTCCTTATAAAAGAATGTAGCTAGAGTTTAAACGAACCAAGCACATATAGGTAAATTATATGAATAAGAAGGTCGATCGAATGTCATAACCAGCTAAAGGAAAGGTGATGGTGATGAAGTGAGTATACAGTTCAACCTATTGAAGATCCCTTTGATTGACGACAATTTAGGTTACTAGAAAAGATACGTTCAAAGGATGGGATCTAAGTTCATGAGTTTCAAGGAGGAAAATGGAGGTCAAAGAAGATGGGTAATAAGGACACTTCATCTGTACGTCCCGCACAGGTGAAAACTCGAGACATTCTATATTCAAGTGTTCAATTTAAGTATTTTATATTGTACATCCTGATCTTGCTATATTATTCACGAGGTAGTTAGCGCGGACCTGCATGGGACACCAAATTTGTAACGACCCGCTCACGGAGGGCCCATTACTTATTTGGTTTATTCGCAGGTCTGCAGTTAACCAGTGAAAACAAAATATCCACGATGCAGAGATGTACAGAAATACCCAAATAGTGTTCAATTATTACAATCCATATAGTACAAATTAATACAACAAGATTAATTGAAAGATAAGAGGTACAACTGAAAAGGGGCCACCAAAACAACTCTACTACAGCAGGCTCAGGGACGAACTCTGGCTCTCAGGAGCCTCTATGTCAAGCCGTGCATCGTGGGAGCCTCTATGTCAAGCCGTTCGTTGTCTGCGGTGCCACGAAACATGGAACCGTAGGTAAGTCACATAATTCTACCAATAGACATATAGTAGTGCAAAAGTACGGAGCAGTTTATAATAAGCATTTTAAATACTATCATGCTAGTGCAATAAGTGAAATAAGAGCAGACATGCAGGCAAAGGCGTAAAGTAAAGTAGGGGCAGGCAAGCATGCAAGTGCGACAAGTAAAGTACATCTAGTCAAGCATGCAGGTGCGACAAGTAAGGTAAAGTAGGCGAACATGCATGTGAGTCAAGTAAAGTAAAGATGGCCGAGCAAGTACGACTAGTATCGTACAAGAGTAACCATGACAATAGCAATAATGTGATGTCCATGACAATAGCAATAATGTGAGGTTCATGTTAAGAGAGATTATTTGTGCCTAGCCTAGTTCGTGACTTATAAAGAAAAGTACAGTGAGCAACCAAGAGTCCCCCTCTTGCCATGGATGCTACCCGGGCGAACCATTCTCTGAGAACTGTGCAATAATCGGTGATCTGTGATGGTTGTCACCGGCTACTATGATGGGTTGCTAACCCGCACGGTGACAACAAGGCATGGACTAATCGCTCCCGCACTTCCGCAATTATAAGTTACCCCAAAACCCCAAGTGTCTGTGATGTCTATCAAGTACATGTTCATTATGAGATGTTCCACAATGTTATTCCAAAAGATGTACCACAAGATGTACCGCAAGATATTCCACCAGTTGTACCACAAGATATTCCAAACAAGTATTAAATTCGACAATTCATGAGTTTTATACATGTCATACAGCAATGGATACGACAATTTAAACGTGAACAATCATGCAATAAGTGTATCCCAAGTCCATGCATGGTGTTTAAGTGACAAGAAACATGACGTTCCATATTTACTATGATGGTTTAAACCAGAACCACTGATTGACTTTCTTATTAAAAAATAAGAAAGATTAGGATAAAGACAAGTCTAACAAAGATGTTGATTCCATGCTTCGAGCATGTGGTTTTCAATTAGTACACAGTTTACCCAAGTAGATGGTCGTCTACTACAACCATCTAAGTTGAAATTTAGCAATGTCGTACATTCAAGTCAAAGTCGCACTGCAGTTGATTCGTTTCCTATTTAGCTAGGTCTCTAGTTATCTATATAGGTCAATAACTCTTCCGAGACTAGATGTCAAGTCAGATGTTCTTACGAGTACACTATCTAAATTTCTAAAGTTAGAACTAACGTGACTTACATATCGAGGTTGTCATAGTAAGATGAGGTTGGAGCTAGGACTTCCAAGGGAGCTGGTGCACGAGAATTGGTACCTGCAAACACAAGAAACAATCGCTTAACGAACACTCTAATTTCTATCTATTTAACTTGATCGTTTTGATTTTATAAATGATTGAAACGTTGTCGAAAAGCATTCTAAATTTTGACACCCTCATTTGACCAAATGATCATTTTGCCCCTCAATCTTCTAAAAATTTACGTGGATGCCATTAACCCCTAACTCCTTTCACACTAGCATGGCTTCCCTACACACACACACACATGCATGCCTACACATGCATACATGCACCATGCACACACGTCCAATACATTCTTGTTGTATTATACACACGACGTCACTTACACGTCTCCCGCATTCACATTTCACATTCTCTTCTCTTAACCATATATTATGGCACAACCCCCCTTGCACTTCGTTACATACGTCGACATCCACAATTATTCCATGCCTACTATGCATCGTAAATAGAAATACCACGTGTACACAGTAGAATACACGTATAGTTTAAAACTGGGCATGACATCAGGTGATCTCTTTTGATACTCTCATGTCGACTCCCCACATGCATATCCCTTCCTTGTCAAACTATTTTATGCCAACCGCATTAGCGATGAGTATGTTGACACGGGGGAGATTGACACAATTGTTCAGAGACCCGTATCCGGCTTGACCCTACTCTCCTAGGAACCATTCTTAGGATTCCCTCCTCTGGCTCCTTACCTGCTGACATCTCCCTCTCTGATGTTGGTGATCTTGATCATTTTGTCCTTCAGGACATGTTCACTGTGATCCCTACCTATCTCTCTTCTGGAGTCAGGGCCTCCATGTTCTCTGCTAGAGGGTGTGCTGTTCACCTAGTGGTGAAGTCCAACATCTTGCCAAAATATAGCTCTTTCGATCAGCCCTCTCAGAAGATCCTCCAATGTATGTATGCTATTTTCTCTGGTATGTCAGTGAACTGGGCCGGAGTCCTCCTTGATCGGATGGACAAGGTCGAGTTCACTACTGCCTCCTCTCACATTCCGTATGGAGGTCTCCTCACCTTAGTCTTCATCACTTTGGGATTGATTTGACTCCTTATGAGCCTATTTCCCTTGGCACTCTTCTCGATTCTTTTGCGAAGTTGAATTCCACTTCGGCTCTGCAGTCGGCATCAAAGAAGAGGCAATCTACTTCAGCTCCGTCGTCATCCACCATTCTACCATTTGCTTAGCCATCTTCCTCAGCTGCACCCTCTCGTGGCCTGTTGGACGAGAAAATTTCTGGTATATATGCGTTGTTTCATTTGTTGTTCCAGCATCAGGGCATTCCTTTCCCTGATCATCTCAGCTCCTTTGTACCTCCTCAACCTTCTCAGCCTCCTCCACCAGTCATCTCTGAGATTTTGGAGCATCATGTTTTTATTGCTCCTGAGCCGGTTGCTGCTCAGGCACTTCAGGATGTCTCATCTGTTGTTGCTGCTACTCCTCCTCCCGAGGACGCTTCGGTTGATCCAGAGGCACATGAGTTCCAAATTGTGTTGGCTACCTCTTCTGCTGCCGATATGGATTGACACTCCGCGGGGAGCACTCACCATTAGGCCTAGATTTTTTTTGCTAGGGTTGAGAGTTTGAGTGTCAGTTTGTATTTTGATGTGTGTTTAGTACTGATAGCTGATGTTTGCATGTTGATCACTTTTTGTTGATGTACATGGAGTTGTAGATGTATTTTTGTACTCCCTGTATCTAATGATTATGTGTGTGTGTGTGTGTGTGTGTGTGTATGTGTGTGTGTGTGTGTAAATTCTTTTACTTCATATGTTGCTTCACACTTTGTTTCATTTTTTATATAGGTGTGAACATTGTGAAATTGTCTCTTTTTGTGCTATATCATATATATGATGTGATGTGAGACGTTTTACTCATTTGGCTTGAAATGTTGATATTGGATTCTCGTTCCTTTAGTCAACAAAGATTTCTTGTGTTTTATGAGTTTTTGGTATGTATATCAATGAGATGCCCCTTTGTAATTAGTTTTTCTCCGAATATATATTGGCATCACATTTGATATACATCCTATCTTTAGACTCTCATGATTGTTTTAGTACTTATTATTTTAGTACTTATTTAGCACTATTGTTGTTGTTATTCTACTCCCACTTTTTGGATAATGACATAGGAGAAGAGAAATAAACATATCATAATTATGTGCTAAGTAAATTCTAATTCTAAACTTGAATCTAAGATTGAAGTTGCCTTAGATTCAGGGGGAGTAAAATATAATGAAGTTGGATTATAAAATCCTAGATTTCAAGATTTCAAGAAAATCATTTCATTCATACATATCTTACATACTTGCTTCAATTGATCTATAGATGCCCTAATATTCATTGACTAACTTGATTGGCATCTATGTAGGGGGAGTAAGTTTTCTTTAAGAACAATTATTTATCTTTTTGTTTTTGTTTGTTTGTCATCATCAAAAGGGGGAGAATGTTGAGTATTGGACTTCTCCCTACTTGGTGTTAATGATGAGCAAACATAAATACTTGTGACTAATCCCCTATTTACAGTTAATCTATTGCCTAAGCATATCATGAAGATCAATTAGCAATGGATGTCACTCAAAGATCAATGAAAGCAAGAAAAGTGGATTGGATTATCAAAGATGGTGATTGAAGCTCCTAGAAGACTTCAAGCTCATACTTTGGATAGAAGAGATAGTTCTACATAATGTAATCTTCTTTTTCTCTTCTAGTATGTAGATTAGAAGTGGAACTATGTTGGAGCACACACACATCTTCATTTTCTGTCCTATGAAATCATTAGATCACTTTTCCTTAGACTCCAATTCAGTTTTACCAAGCATGTGCATGTTGTGATCTTAACAGGCGACTGCTGAACGATTTACATTTGATTGTCTAAAAACAGTCGACTGTGATTTGTTTTACAGTCGCTTGTTATGCACATACTTAATCAATTGATTTTTGGGCTTTCTAAACTTTAGCTCTTTCAGGCGACTGTTGTACATTTTACAGTCGCCTATCCTAGATACAGTCGCCTATGATTTGTTAATCAATCGCATGTCTATCTTAGCCCAAAGATCATTTTCATATTCATCTGGCCAGTCGACTGATGTTGTATTGACAGTCTCATGTCAAAGGCACAATCAACTGTCAATGCTTCAACAGTCGCATGTCCATGATTCCTCTGTAGAATCTGCTCTCTGGAATATTTCAAGTTTTAGTGACAGTTGACTAATGTTGTATTTATAGTCGCCTGTCCATGGAACAGTCGACTGTCAATTCTTCAACAGTCATCTGTCTTAAACTTCTCTGCAGACTCTGCTCTCTGGAAAGTTTCAGATTTTTGTGACAGTCGACTGATGTTGGTTTTACAGGCGCATGTGTGTTCCACATCAGTCGCATGTCCTATCTTCCCAAAACTTTCTGAGATTTTCTCAGCTTACCCATATTGCGGCCAATCGCCTGTAGAAGGATTTACAGTCGCATGTTGGATTTACAGGCGCATGTCTTCTCTTCATCAGTCGACTGTCCACATATTAAGTAACTGTTTGAATTCTCACCTACCCTCTGACACAGTACAGCAGTCGACTGTGTTTTGTTCAACAGTCGACTGTCGACTGTGTAAATTCTATCCGTTGGCTTTTTCTTCATGGATTTCGAAAGGGTTTTTTGGGGATTCAGTTTGAGAGGTTTGAGAAACCCATAAAGGCAGCCTCTACTGTTCCATTGAAAGGTTATTCACTTATTTATTGAAACCATGATCTTTCATCTTCAAGCTTCTCAAGCTTTCAAATCCTACATCCCTAGAATTCTAATCTTTTACTCTCTTTCTCTCCAACCGAGAATCAAAGTGATATCTTCTAGGCAATTAGTGGTGACAAGGGAAAGGTCTTTCCTCTCTTCCAAGAGAGACATCAATACACAACACACTTGCTCCTTCAAGTTCTACTTCAAGGCATATGTGATTGTAAGTGTTGTCATTTCAATATTTCATAACTTTCGTTATTAGATTAACTCTCGGTTTGTGAGAGTGGTTTGCTTGCTTCCAAGTTATGGGAGTCAAGGACATCGAGTGTATTTCGATTTCACTTGTAGGGTTGCTACAAATGGGTTTAAAGAAAACCTCAAGTTAGGGTTCTAATTTGAGTATCCGGTGGTATCCGAGTGGAAGGGACGTAGGATTACCGGGAGCAAGTCGGGAGTTAACTTGGGTAATCCGAACCCTTGAAACATCCTTGTGTTTGCATTGTTTCATTTTAGGGTTTATTTACATTCCGCATTAATTGTTGGTTAGGAATTTAATTTGGTGTAATTATCATTTTAAATTGTATAAACAATATTCAACCCCCCTTCTAGTGTTTTCCTCA
The DNA here is from genome assembly GCA_030789695.1 of Scilla litardierei. Classification (NCBI taxonomy): domain Eukaryota; kingdom Viridiplantae; phylum Streptophyta; class Magnoliopsida; order Asparagales; family Asparagaceae; genus Scilla; species Scilla litardierei. Next base: position 26,986,072 of record CM061135.1, read on the forward strand.
TAGCCAGGAACCTTACACGTTTGAGAGAGTCGTTCAGTAGCGAATGGGTGGGCTCTTCGACTTGCGGCTGACGACCGTTTGAGGATGTCGTTTAGTAGCGAAGGGGTGGCCCCTTCGGCTTATGGCTGACGACGTTTGAGAGAGTCGTTCAGTAGCGAAGGGGTGGCCCCTTCGGCGTTCAGCTGACGACCGTTTGAGAGAGTCATTTAGTAGCGAAGGGGTGGCCCCTTCGACTTACAACAAACGCTCGTTTGGGGAGTCAATTGCATCAACGTAAGTTTAGTTTTCCCAAGACCTCCCGACGATCAGATCCTTTTCGAGGGAAGTTCTAAAGGGATAGTTTCTATAGACTTTACGAAGACTTATGGAAGCAAAACTTTATTCGGTAAAAGAGACATGCTTAATTGACGGAAGTAATAGAAAAAATGAAAGAGGCGTACATGTGTTTTCCGAACGACGTCAGAGCTGTTGTGGTTCATTGCACTTTAATTCGCCTCCAGTCTTAGATGGCTCATTAGTCGAACCATGTTGGTGACAAGCGATCCCATCATCTTTCCCTTCTGCTTTGAGGATCCTTCATTACTGGATGGATCATTGGCCAGGCCCTTGGGGTGTCCTCTCTTGACCAGGGCATCGATCTCTTTTTTGAGAGTCCAACAGTCATTGGTGTCGTGCCCATAGTCATTGTGATATTTGCAGAATTTAAGGTCGTCCCTCTTCTCGTATTTGATCTGCTTTGCTGCCTCTTGGATCAGCTCCTCTCGTGAGGCGTAGACGAGGACTTCTTTCTTAGGGGCGACCGGCTTAGCGTAGGTTGGACGCTCCTTACTTCGAGGACTCCTCTCCCTGGGCCTCTTATCTCGAGACTCCTGGCGGTGGGTGCCCGAGTTTGGTTTCTCTCGCCTCGTGTCTCTGCAACAAGAGGGGGTGATCTTCACATTAGCTGCAGCTGGTTCATCCGCCTTCTCGAAGGAAGTGAACTGATCTGTTATGTTGAGCATCTCTGTGACGGTGTTAGGGGGAACTGGTGAAGGGCCATCCTCATGTGCTTGTTCCTGATCGCCTGGGTGAGCATCGCTATGAGGTCACGTCCGGTATCTCTTCTATATCGAGCCTCTCGTCGTTGAATCTCTGGACGAAGGCTCAGAATGACTCATTCTCGTTTTGTTTGAGCGAGAAGAGGTGGGACGACCTCTTCTTGGGACATCGTCCGGCGACGAATTGCTTGCAGAATATTTCTGCCAGTTCGTCGAATGAGCCGATGCAGCCGCGGGATATCCATTCGTACCAGCTTTCTGCCCTCTTGAACAGGGTAGCATAGAAGGCTCTACAAAGGTATGGCTCGTCGGCCCCGTGGAGTAGCATGACATTCAAATACTTATGAATGTGCGGACATGGGTCGCCTCTGCCATCATAAGCTGGTAGAGCAGAGAGATTGAATTTGGGAAGAAAAGGAGCAGAAATGATATTCTCTTTTAGGGGGGTCTTTCGAATCGCAGATTGGACCATTACGGATCCTCCTGCTCCAGGTTGCGAGAAGTTAGCTCATGAGGACCAGTTCAAGATCTCTCCCCCCTCATGAATCCACCTGCAAAGTTTAATGGGTTATAACCTGGGAGAGCCCCGTACATTACCTGATCTAGGATGTTGCGGGTTGCCGCCCGGTAATTGGAGGGGATTGGTTCCCCCTGGAGAACGAAACCTCGATTATCGACCCCCGCTTCACTGTACTGGTGGGCCGGGGGGTCGAATTATGGAGGTTAATCTCCAGTTGATCTGCCCTTGGGTCCCCCAAATCCCGGAGGAAAGCTGAACCCTTGGTTGGCGTTAGGTTTGGGTTTGGAGGCGGCAACGGCTCATTTACTGGGGATGGGCTCTCCATGTTTTGGCGTATTAAAGTCCCCAATGCACCTAGGCTCCAATTGATCTGCTCGGTGAACTGGGTGAACTCCTTTCGAGTGACCCCATGCTCCTTCGAGGTCTCTACTAGGCATGGTGGTGGTGGTGTGGAGTCCGTAACGTCCTCCACCAGGACGTTGTTCACTCTTGGCTTCTCCTTCGGACCTTCGACCGGTCTGACATTACTGGGTCCAGTTTCCATAGCTTTTGGATTGCTTTGGGATGTCAAGCTGGTTACCGTATTTCCACAGACGGCGCCAAACTGTCAATGCCAAAATTGACCGTGACAGTTGTCAAGCTGACGTAGACTCGAGATGCTGAATCGGAGCCTCGTCAGCACTTAGAGTGGGACCCTTGGTTGGAGGAACCAGGGTCGAGTGATAGTATTGGAGATGATGCGACCTTCGATCGATCTTCTGATGTCGGTTGCGTCTATTTTTTGAGGTTAGGAAGCTCGACGTCGACCTTCGATGTTGGATAGCGACTATCGATCTGCACCACAGGGACTCGTTAGGGGGTCGGATCTAGGTTCCGACCTAAATCCCCTCCGATACTTAAGTTAGTATGGAACTTAAGGAAGAGAGAGCTTGGTGCAGTTGAGATCGACACATGGAGGTCCGTCTCAAGACTGGCGACGCAAGTTTGAATATAAGAAATGTAAGCAGATAAAGTAGAGTTCTATGTCTTAGACATCGTTCCTTGGAAATGGGACCCTTTCCTCTATTTATATACGTTCAGGGCCCCTTTGGAGACGTTGGAGAGATAACGGACACCCATAATGAGGCCACGATCTTCTTCCATTAATAGGAATAAATGTTGTGCACGTCCCCGAGATTCCCGAGCCCGCCTTTAATCCCACGTTCGAGTGAGATGGACCCAACGGTCGAGATCATTTGGGCTTTGATTGAGTCGACATCGGGCTTCTTTGGTGGGCCTGGTGGGCCTTAATCATCTGTCAACCGAGTTGTCGAGAATGCCGGCCCAATTACTCAACAATTAATACCATAAAATGTTGCTCATCATCAAAATAACCACAGGGTGGGGACTCAATATCCAACATTCTCCCCTTTGTTTATGATGACAACATATTACATAAAAAACATTGAAACTATAAAACTATGCAATGAATGCCATGTGTGTATATGTGTCCACATCACATTTTCTCTCCCCATTTGGCATCATTAAAAAGGAAAAAATGAATCAAGTATAATACCCATAAAAAATTTCACATACATGTTTCTCTCTCAGAGTGTATGTGACTCAATATCAACATGGATATGATACCAAGAGAAATATATCAAGTGCTAATGAAAAAAATACATCTTATGTAACAAAGCTCTAACACCAAGTGTTAAAAAAATACATTTTTTAATAAAAGAAAAAATTTCCTACATAGGCTCCCTCTCAATGTTTGCATCATTGAAGTTAGGTCTCTCCCTTAATTTATGCATATATCTTGAGTTCATAGGGAGCTCCTCTACTAATCCCTTATAATTTTGGTATCTGAAAATCAAACAAATAATTTTGGTACCTTTTCTTTGTGGGTCCGTGGGACGAGTCACACAAATAATGTAAATATCAACCAAAAGGGAACCAAGCCCATTTGGATTTTGATTTCCCATAAGAAAATCTATAGCCTCTACAAAAATGAACGTTGTTAATAAAACTAGAAATATAATCGTCTTTCATTTGGACGGTTCCAATTTTGGTAATCCAAACTTTAACATATCCATTTTTAGTTTTAGGAACTCTAGCTTGATGATGTGAAATCCTAGCATTTTGAGTAGTCACATTGTAACCTAAGCCATGTTTGCTAGTTGATGGTCTTTGTGCGCTAATCAAACTATCTAATTTTTCTTTACCCTTATTGAATTTCGCTACATTATTAACCAAGTCCTCGTGCTTTGTCTTAATGGCGGTCATGTTCTTTTCTAAGTCTTTAAACCTATTCACTAGGTCTTTATATTCTATTCTTTTCTTCTAGATCTTTATTCTTACTAGTCAACTTTAAGTTTTCTTTCCTAATCTTTTCAAGCTCAAGATTAGGAGAATTAGTTCCACAAGATTTATGCTTCTTTTTAGAGTTAAAATCTCTTTAAGTATTTTCTCATATTTAGCATAAAGTCTACGAATCTCCTCCTCCTAATCAAGGTTCTAATCATCGCTACTATCGATGTCACTAGAGTCAAGATTAGAATTTACATTGGGATCTCCTCGTGCCATGAAGCACATATATGACGGCTCATTCCTTTTACTTACTTCTCCTTCACTTTTGGATGATGATGAGCTATCAGAATCCTCTTCATCATCGCTAGCTTCTATCCCAAGCCGCAAAAGCTTGTCTCTTTGGCCTCTTTCTCTTGTAAGACTTCATTCTTTTTGTCTATGTTTTTCTTTAGTGGACACTCCTTTATGTGACCGTGCCTATTACATTCATAGCAAATAGGTTCGTTAGTAGAATTAAATTTCCGGTGTTGAGACTTACGTGCATTGAGAATTTTCTTGAATCCTTTAGAGATGAGTGACATTCGTTTCTCCATTTCATCTTTGACTTCATCATCGGACTCCTCCATATTCGATGTGACTTTAAATGCGATATTCTTCTTCTTTTCACCATGCTAGCTACTTGGTCTTTCTCTCTTGCAACATGAGTCCATATCCCCATTAGATTGCCGATGAGGAGAAAATTGGCTAAATGCCACCGGCCAAAGGTGGGTTATAATTTTTACCACTAAGTTTAAAAACTTGGCTAGAATAACACCCTAACGAAAAAAGAGACGAAAATACCCCTTCGTTCCCAAACATTAAACCCCAACAAAATCAAATCTCCTTGCGAAAACAAGTGCAGCGGACGACGTTCTCCCTCCGGCGAGCGAATCCCAGCACCTCACACCGCCTCGAACTCCCCTCGACAGCCTCGACACCGCTCATCACCGCCATCCCATAACCCAACGCCGACAACACCCCGCATATACGTCTACGTCGACGCCGAACTCCGACCACACCGCTTCGCCATACTCCTGTAGAGGAATATGCCCTCGGATCATTTGTATTTGATGCAAATGATAATTTAAGCCTAGATAGGGACTAATTTGCATATGATGCAAAAGAGATTAAATGTGTCTTAAATTGTTTAAGACTATATTTAATTAAATAAACGCGTTGAAAAGGTTACCTAGATGACGGGATCATCCCGCTCTAAACGCAGGTTCAAACCGAGTCAAAAACGGAGTCCAAATGCACAAGTTATAGCCAAAACAAGTCAGCACAAACTGTTGGGCTGAAACCAGCGAAAATGGAGGCCCACCAAGCCCGAATTTTCTGGTTAGGGTTTTATGAAACCTAGGATTTTCTTGACGGCTACGTTTCTAAGAGAAGCATGACTTTTGGCTAACTTTGGACAATTGTTTGAAGGGTCAAACGGACTCGGATTGACGAGCCGTTTTTTCCTACGTGTTCACTGTTGAACCCTCTTCGATTTGGTAGGTTGTACCAACATTGAAGCTCAACGGTGAGGGAGTTAAAATTCGAGGAAGTTTGCCATTTGTGAAAGGCAAACTAACTTGATTTAATTAATCCCAAATTAATAGTCCCACCTCGGTTGAGGAGAAAAGGAGAGAGTCAGCCGCCTCTATAAATAGAGGCCCTCCCCCTTCCTCATAACTCGTCCCAAGCTCTAGATCTGAGTGGCTCTCGTAAATGTTGGAGCACGCTCAGATCTAAGCTTAAATTAATATTTCTCCTCTCCCTATAAATTTCTGCCTTGCTCCTGAGGGCTCTAGCAAAGCCCCAAAGGAGTTCGGATTCAGATCCGAAATCTAGGCGGAGGTTTCACTCGCGTGAAACTTTCTTCGGCGCGTGGTTGGCTCGGCGGCACGAGGATTGATCGCCTCGGGATGCGGAGCGGTTCGAGGAGCGGTTCGGGGAACGGTTCAAGGAGCGGCTCGGCGTGGGACGGGAGCGGCTCGAAAGACGGTGCGGAACATCTCGCCTGCCCCAGGGTTGAGATTCCGGGTATGTGTTTATTAGCATTAGTTTAATTTAATCGCAGTAGGCTAGATCCTTCTTGGGATGGTCAGACCCATCCCAAGTCGGCATAGATCTTGGATTAGGGTCTTGGACCTTAGGGTAAATGTTAATTAGATTAACATGTTAATTTTTTCCGCTGTTTTTTTCTGTCTATGTTCCGTCCGATTTAGGACGGGCATAGAGTTTTTGTGCCCTAAGGTTCCCAGAAACCCCTTCAGTGGTATCGGAGCGAGGTTTGCGTAACGATCTAGCCTGCGATTTCTATTAAACTATGAAATGCTTTTAAATACTTTTTTAAAAATGTTTTTAAAGTTATGAATAATTTTCAAAAATGTTTTAGATGTTCAAATATTCTATTTGATAAATTTTGAACATGAAAATTTTTAAATGACGTTTGAAAATTTATGTGATAATTTTTAAACTAAATTTAAATCTTTTAAAATTTATGTGATAAGTTTAAAGTGCCTAAAAATTTTATATGATAAATTTTTAAGCATGAAAGGTTTTTTAAAATGATGTTTTAATTTTATGAGATATTTTAAAACTTATTTTAAAGGTTAAAATTTTTATGCGATAAATTTTTTAAAGTAGTATGCAAATTTGTGATTTTAAAAACAAGTTTTTATGAAATAAAAATAAAATATTTTAAAATCATATTTTAAATTTAAATGTTAAATTTATGTATGCATACTAAAATTGTTTATGCGATAAACTTAATCTATTTAATTGTTAAATAGTTGTGCACTATCTTTATGCGATAAATTAGTGTAGCTTTATTTTAATGGCTAGTTCTTCTTGTCCCTTATTTGATAACACAAGACAACCCTTTAGGTTAGCCATTAAAAATGATTAAAATTTATTACTTGAATTTTAATGACATGCTATGTTTTAATAAAACTTTTTAACAACCATTTAAGACCTAATTCATGATTAGGGCAGTCCTTTTAATGAATCTTAATTCTAATTGTTATAATTAATTCTCATTAAAAGACTTCGCTTTTAGCGTTGTTAATAAAATTTATTAAAATCCTAATAACGATTAGGATAGCACGTGAACCTTATAGTTGATAAGGACTTAATAAAAGTTATTAAACAAATCCTAAAATTTTGAATTTAAGGATGCAACTAGTTGATAGGATTAATTAGTTGTTAATAAAAGCTGTTTAGTATATGGCACACTTACAAAAATGACAAGCTTCATTCAATGGACCATGATCCAGTCAATGTGCTTGGTTAAGAGTTCTGGGTCAACCCTTGCTAGTCCAAGGGGCAGTGATCCTGGCTTAGTCAATTCCCTGGCTGTGTTCCGCTGGACCGCAATGTCGTGAATCATGATTGTATGACACCCTGGACTATATCTAGTCAATGCGTTATAAATCTTATTAAAGATTAATCTGTATCCCTCCTTGATTTTGGAGCTTGGTAACTCAAAGAAGACAATTATAGTTGTTGAGTCTCCCCAAGCTATGACATGTTTATCTTTAAGGAACAAACTCCAACATACATGTGATGTAGTCTAGACTTGACCCAAATCGATACGTCGGGTCTCCTCGAGCATCGATCTAAGTCAAATCTGGACACGAAATCAAGGGTCTGACTAGACCAGTCATTATGATTTGTTGAGTCTCCTCAAGATCATAAGTGACTGTGGGTAAAAACCGATAGGGAGTCACATGTGATGTGATTGACTAAGAGTTAGTCTACCAATCATGGAACCAATCAACTTGTTGAGTCTCCTCAAGGTTGTGAGGTTCAGGATGATTGGATCCCTCTTTCACTAAATTTTAAATATTTTAATTTGATTAAATCGTTCGTTATTAAGCTTTGAAACGATCGTAAAAATAGTGGGAGGATATAGATAGATAAAAGCCATTCTACCTATATTTAATTTTGAACATATGCCAAAACTAGGGCAAGACTATGTTTACCGAAGGAATCAAAATATAATTTTTTAATGGAATTAGTTAATTGGTCAAATAGGTTGATTAATTGAATATCAAGTTAAATTCTAATTGATAGGATTAAACTATACTCTCGTTGACATTAAAATGACCTTCTAAAGAACAGACTTAAGAAATATGATTTCATTAAGTTCTGGGTCCAACAAATAAATTCACGCTACATGTCACTCGTCTCTATATGAGGCAGCTTGAACATATAGGATATTCGAAATATGTTTCTCCCTATAACTTGTCGAGCTCCCCTCAAGGTTGTATGGACAAACAATTTTGATCCGTAAAGTTCGAGAATTCGATCGAACTGTTTGAGTCGAATACGAGTGCATGAGCGGTGCAAGACTATGTATCCTAACCGGATCTTGAGACAAGCAACTTCTTGAGCTACACTCAAGATTGCACCTCTCAGGCGTTTGGATACATAAGATGCTTGCATAGCTATTTATTTATGTTGGGCTATTTATATCTAAATGCGATTTAGAAAAGGAAGAAGGCACTCCGGAAAGTCAATCGAGTTTAATAGTTTAATTTATCATTAGTAAAGGCATAAGAAGGAGGAAATAAAAATGTGACATACTCTGATGTCACGATTTCATGATTATTATTATACAGAAGTTTAACACATTTTGACGAATGTCGTCACATTGCTTTTGAAGCAATGAGTAAATTGTATAATGATAATATATGTATTAAATGTTAATATATATAAATACACAAGATAGTAGCAAACTTACATGGCAAAATAGACTAGGCCGTATCGAGAGACTAAGCTTCACAAGTCACATAAGAGGGGTCTGACCTCTCGTATTATGAAGTCTACGGACACTTGTGAGTCTTATCCTCTTAGATATAATGGCCGAAACCCATCTGTGAGACAGTGGGAGAATGAGTTGTCGAACTCAGTCTGGTACATACTGATGTACCCGAGTCTAGATTAACCAAATTAAGTTATTCGTATATTTTATTAAGACACGTGTTCTTGATGAAACACAAGTCTGATAAAATAAAGAACGAAATGACAAAAGTATTTTAATTGATTCGATTAGATCGAATGGTCAAATACTTAGCTACGTAAAATCTTGCGTAATTAAAAGAAAATGTGATTTTCTCTCAGGTCAAGTCTGTTAACACATCCGTGTGTTAAAAGGTATGAATCACACTTAGTTAGACTTGGTGTGATCCATTGTAAATGACTCTGAGTTAAGTCCTCCTTCTGGGTTAAGTCCCAGATAGTAATGCCTAGGTTTTGATAATGTTCTGTGAGGACATTATCAATAAGATATTCATAAAATCAATCATTAAGAAGTTGTATAATTACTCGAATTTCGTGAGACGAAGAGTCGAGTTGAACATCATAACTGATGATGACTTAGCCAACTTCTAGGATGAAAATTCGGAGTAGTAACTCCGATTTAAAATTTGATGCAATCAGAATAGGTCCGTGTGCGTAAATAAATTTTGGAATTTAGTTTACGTGCCCAAGGAAAATGTTTCCTCACTTTCTACAAGTAAATCTTTAAGTTGAAAGATTTGTGCAGAAAGGAAAATAGTGCAGTGCAATCGTGTTGGTCGAGAACAGTTTTCATCCTAATTCCTATAAAATGGATTATGTTGAAACCGTCTCGCCAGTAGATGTGCACAGATCTACTCGGACCAAGCTCGATGTAAAACGCTCAGTGTTGACCACGAAAATTGGAACATTCACTTATAAGTTCGTTTTTCTAAATATGATTTAGACGGACCAACTTATATGAATTAACCAGAAAGTTTTCAAGGTCAGTGGGAGCGTATAAATTACATACGAGGCATCAAAGAGATGGAACATATATTTTTGACGAAGTGATCAAAAGAGTTTGATACTTTGTCAGAAATAGATATGAGCCAATTGAAATTACCAATAACTAATCATCGTAAGGTACGATGAACTGGATAAGATCCAAGTAAATAAAAATATTATGGATTCCGACAGACCAAATGAATTATTTGAATGAGATTCAAATGGTTGGTCTAATATGAACATAGAAGTCCCTTAAGCCTATAGTGTAGACGGTTTTAGCAGATCCACTCACGAAGGCTCTACCACATGAAGTCGGGAAAACTTATGTGTAAAAACGGTATTAGATACTGAGATAAATGGGCCTGAGTGCAAGTGGGAGATGTTGAGAGAAGATACCTTCGAGGCAATCTATCTCTGTGTGTGAATAGCACAAACGTCTTGTTCGAAATAACAGTAAGCTGTTTGGTAATAATTTATCTAAAGTTATGTTATAATGTAGTTAACATTGGATATTAACTTAGGTAAAGTCCTGAGACTTCATGCGAGGTCAAACAGGTATCGAGATGAGTATCTCGATCATGGAGAAATGTTTGACCGTCTGTAGCATAAGTCTAAAAGGGTTCGTGGTCGTAGATGTTTCGAGACTAGGATATCGAAACATCAGATAGACCATTGTGTCTTAGTCTACACCGTTTAGTGGTGGCGATGATCTCATGATCGCTTGACTTGGCGAAGTCGTAGACGAGACACAGGTGCTCATTAGAGAATGAGTTCACTGAACGATCCACAAGAGTTATCATATGGTTATATTGACCAATCTGTCAATGATGACTCTGAGTGATGATCGGCTAGTTGGTCTTTTGACTTGAGGTCATTTTGACGAATCTGTGCGTGAATGGTGCCACTTAGATCAAATGACCTAGCTTCGAGGCAAGGCCTGTCGAAAGGTCTTTGATTGGGTGACACTTGAAGCATATGAGGAGAGTAATGACCAAGAGAGGATTTGTCTCTCCCGGTCAATGGGAGTTAGTGTCGTAGGGTTAGTTCGGTCTTTAGTAAAAACTCTGGCCAGAGTATGTTGGAAGAAGTCCAACATTTTTGACTAAAAGATCGATAGAAACTAACCGGAGTCAAGTTATTGGGGTTGATAGTTTGACCGTACCCTAGACTTGATCTATACGACATAGTTTAGACGAAGAGACTATAACTGCGGAATTCATCACGGAAACAGTCAGGGTGGTCCCGACAATACTCATGTCAATGAGTCAACCACATAATGATGATTCCTGAAGCAGGGACGGCAACCACTGCTCGTGGTCACTACCGTATAGGGCTTCGAGCCCAACCTGTTGTAAGGGTCAGGCTGTAGGGTCTCACACAGAGTGTGACCTTCGTCTAGTAATAGATAGAAATTAGTTAGGGAGAATAATTTGCATTTGATGCCAGGGATAAAATATTGCAAAAGATATTTGCAATCATCTCCTGCATTCGGGATAAATGATCCTGAGTGCAAGTGGGAGATGTAGAGGAATATGCCTTCGGATCATTTGTATTTGATGCAAATGATAATTTAATCCTAGATAGGGACTAATTTGCATATGATGCAAAAGAGATTAAATGTGTCTTAAATTGTTTAAGACTATATTTAATTAAATAAACGCGTTGAAAAGGTTACCTAGATGACGGGATCATCCCGCTCTAAACGCAGGTTCAAACCGAGTCAAAAACGGAGTCCAAATGCACAAGTTATAGCCAAAACAAGTCAGCCCAAACTGTTGGGCTGAAACCAGCGAAAATGGAGGCCCACCAAGCCCGAATTTTCTGGTTAGGGTTTTATGAAACCTAGGATTTTCTTGACGGCTACGTTTCTAAGAGAAGCATGACTTTTGGCTAACTTTGGACAATTGTTTGAAGGGTCAAACGGACTCGGATTGACGAGCCGTTTTTTCCTACGTGTTCACCGTTGAACCCTCTTCGATTTGGTAGGTTGTACCAACATTGAAGCTCAACGGTGAGGGAGTTAAAATTCGAGGAAGTTTGCCATTTGTGAAAGGCAAACTAACTTGATTTAATTAATCCCAAATTAATAGTCCCACCTCGGTTGTGGAGAAAAGGAGAGAGTCAGCCGCCTCTATAAATAGAGGCCCTCCCCCTTCCTCATAACTCGTCCCAAGCTCTAGATCTGAGTGGCTCTCGTAAATGTTGGAGCACGCTCGGATCTAATCTTAAATTAATATTTCTCATCTCCCTATAAATTTTTGCCTTGCTCCTGAGGGCTCTAGCAAAGCCCCAAAGGAGTTCGGATTCAGATCCGAAATCTAGGCGGAGGTTTCACTCGCGTGAAACTTTCTTCGGCGCGTGGTTGACTCGGCGGCACGAGGATTGATCGCGTCGGGATGCGGAGCGGTTCGAGGAGCGGTTCGGGGAACGGTTCAAGGAGCGGCTCGACATGGGACGGGAGCGGCTCGAAAGACGGTGCGGAACATCTCGCCTGCCCCAGGGTTGAGATTCCGGGTATGTGTTTATTAGCATTAGTTTAATTTAATCGCAGTAGGCTAGATCCTTATTGGGATGGTCAGACCCATCCCAAGTCGGCATAGATCTTGGATTAGGGTCTTGGACCTTAGGGTAAATGTTAATTAGATTAACATGTTAATTTTTTCCGATGTTTTTTCTGTCTATGTTCCGTCCGATTTAGGACGGGCATAGAGTTTTTGTGCCCTAAGGTTCCCAGAAACCCCTTCAACTCCGACCACCCCAAATCTACGGAAACGCCTCACCGTACTCCGACAAAGCCCTATGAGCCAATTTGCGCCAATTTGCGCCAATTTGCGCCAATATACGCCAATATACGTCACGATACGTGACGTATATTGGCGTATATTGGCGCATAGTGGCGCATATTGGCGCAAATTGGCTCATAGGGCTTTGTCGGAGTACGGCGAGGCGTTTCCGTAGATGTGGAGTGGTCGGAGTACGGCGAAGCGGGGTGGTCGGAACCCAACGCCAACAACACCCCGCATATATGTCTACGTCGACGCCGAACTCCGATCACACCGCTTCGCCGTACTCCGACCACCCTAAATCTAAAGCAACGCCTCGCCGTACTCCGACAAAGCCCTATGAGCCAATTTGCGCTAATTTGCGCCAATATGAGCCAATATACGCCAATATACGTCACGTATATTGGCGCATATTGGCGCATATTGGCGCATATTGGCTTATAGGGCTTTGTCGGAGTACGGCGAGGCGTTTCCGTAGATGTGGGGTGGTCGGAGTACGGCGAAGCGGGGTGGTCGGAACCCAACGCCGACAACACCCCGCATATACGTCTACGTCGACGCCGAACTCCGACCACACCGCTTCGCCCTACTCCGACCACCCCGAATCTACGGAAACGCCTCGCCGTACTCCGACAAAGCCCTATGAGCCAATTTGCGCCAATATGCGCCAATATACGCCAATATACGTCACGTATCGTGACGTATATTGACGTATATTGGCGCAAATTGGCGCAAATTGGCTCTTAGGGCTTTGTCGGAGTACGACGAGGCGTTTCCGTAGATTCGGGGTGGTCGGAGTACGGCGAAGCGGTGTGGTCGGAGTTCGGCGTCGACGTAGACGTATATGCGGGGTGTTGTCGGCGTTGGGTTGTGGGATGGCGGTGATGAGCGGTGTCGAGACTGTCGAGGGGAGTTCGAGGCGGTGTGATGTGCTGGGATTCGCTCGCCGGAGGGAGAACGTGGTCCGCTGCACTTGTTTTCGCAAGGAGATTTGATTTTGTTGGGTTTTAGTGTTTGGGAACGAAGGGGTATTTTCGTCTCTTTTTTCGTTAGGGTGTTATTCTAGCCAAGTTTTTAAACTTAGTGGTAAAAATTATAACCCACCTTTGGCCGGTGGCATTTAGCCAATTTTCTCGCCGATGAGCTCCTTGGTCTTCTTTTCACCGTGCTCCTTGGTCTTTCTCTCACTTGTATATTTTGTTAATTTTGATCATATGTGGTAGTTTAGTTGACTTACCGCAACAAAGTTCATGAATTTCAGGACATTGGATATGCCATTCAAAGCGAAGCTGGCTACAATCCATCACCCCTTCTCCTCTCCGCCTCCCCTTCCAAAATCCAAACCGCACGCCATGCATGTGGTTCCCAAACTGTGCCCTGCCCACAAGCATCCCCTCTACTTTAAATGCACACACTTCATAAATCTCTATCCAATTAATTTTGCTCCCATGTGATCACCGACTCCCCTCTGTTCCCCCATCCATCCTTCATTATTGCAAACGACGACAAAAATATAAATAAAATCCTTCTTTAAAAAAATTAATTAACATTTGATTGCAGACACCGAGAAGCATCATCCTATGGATCACTGATGAGCATTTGATTGCAAACCTTTTGAGTCAGTAAGTTGCCGCATCCTTAAATTTAATTTGCAGATATAATTAAAATGATGTTGCGTTCAAAGTACAAAAAACAAGCATGAAACATACCAGCAATCTGCATCCGGATCATGTTGACAACTGTCAACATATCAGCATAAATAATTGCTTTTTTTTAGCAACACCAAGCAACAGAAGCATTGAAGGAATCAGGGACCTAAGAATCGCGGCTCCGATTCTAGGCCTCTATACTCTCTCAGCAAATTCCTGATCTAAGCTACCTACAACTGCTGCTGCCTCTGCGTCTCCTTCTGCCTCCTCAACTCCACCACCTTCCGATGAGAATTCGAGTGCTCGGCCACCACGAACGTAGGGCTGGCCGCCGGCCTGTACTCTGGCATGAGCCTGCCCGACTTGTGCCGCACCCCGCAGGCATTGCACAGCGTCTTGGGCCCCATCGGCCCCATTCTCCACTGCGGCGTCTTCTCACTCCCGCAATGCATGCACCTGCGCACTCCCTCCTCTGTTGATGCTGGTCGTGGTGCCGCAGTTGGGTACATGGTCGGGATCCGAGATGCCCAGTTGCTGGGGTTCGCACGCGACCGCTTGCTTCGGGCCTTCCCGGGGGCCGAGTTCGCCACTGCTTGTTGGGCTTGAGACGACGACGAGGAGGAGGAGTTGAGATTGATGTTGGAGAACTGAGGAGGCTTTTGATAGTCTTTGCTTGAAAAGCAATCCTCCACAAAATTCGATAGCCACTCCAATTCAGCTACTTCCTCACACTGTTACTCGTAATTATTAAAACAAAAATCTTAAATAATCACACTCAATGCACACTTTGCTAGTCCAAAAACGTAACATACACTTTCTCAAATTAGTTAATTACAAGAAAATCACCAGCGCTTATACTTAAAATAATTATCAAACATTACGAGAGATTAATTAAATTACCGACTGGCCGAAGTCAGCGCTGGAGAGATGCTGGCCGTAAGCGGGGATTGAGGAGACGCAGCCGTTGCTGTTGCCAGTAACGGTAGACGAGTCCGTCGAGCTCCCGTTAACGGCGTCGAATAAGCCGTTATCTGCGGCCCCGTCGAGCACGGAGTCATCGATGTTGAAGCTGAAGAAGTCCTCGACGATGAAGTGGTCCTTGCTTGGATAGTAGTCGGCGGCTTCCATTTTGAGGGGGTACATTTAAATTAACAAGTTCTTTTGGGGGGTTTTTTGCAAGGAATTCTGGGGATAAACAGAGAAGGGGGAGGATAAGTGAGAGAGGTAGTGATGGGAGGCTTTGAATGTTGGGGAGGTGAAGAGCTTTGAGGAGTAAATAAAGGAAAATGCAGGGTGAAAAAGGTGAAAAGTAAACTGCTACTGTTACGGACAGAGCCCGCCCCATCTTTTGCCGTTACAGCTTTGGATTTTTCGTTTACACCGGCGTTGGGGAGGGGGGGGGGGGGGGGGGGGGGGGGGGGGGGGGGGGGGGGGGCACCTTGGACACATTTGCCCTTTGCCATGTTGCAATATTAATTTTACATGGAAACTCATGGTTTCGTAAATAAACTTGTCAATTCTTGAGTGCACGGTTTAAAGTGGATGCTGGGCAGTTTTGTAAATTCCTTCTTGATATCCAAACTATAGGGATAAGATCTGAAGGCTGAAGCCGGTAATGCCCAATAATTTAAGGCTTTTATGCAGTCCTCCCACTAGCAAGAAGTGAGGAGGAACCCATGTTGTCTATATATCTCTCACTCTTTGAGAAAAAAGATTCCAAATTAGGGTTGACAACCAAATGCCAGTGATAATTTTTGTCACATCTTGTCCTTGGTTTTGTGTTCCAACGTGCATCCCTGCAGGCTGCAGCCTTCTTGCATTTCATCCCCACAAACTCCGGCAAGCACCATTTGTCCAATTAAAATATAGTTAAATTTTCTTTTAAATGCTCCCTGATCCAAGGAGAAACAACAAGCAATTTGGTATGAATAGATTATCTTGATAGATAAGGAGTTTGTATTCTATTCAAAAATTGTATTCTATACTTATCC